>JAPDVR010000022.1:13236719-13836719 GCA_026230005.1 Gila orcuttii | reverse complement strand
CAACTTCTGGTTCCATCGTCCTGAAGTCAATGTTTTTTTAAATGGGTGTTTGGTTAAAGGGGACCTATTATGCAAAATTCACTTTTATAAGGTTTTGAACAGATTGTGTCCACATTGTGTAAACTACCAGTCTATAAAAAAATCCACCCATTCCCTTTTTTTTTATATATATAATTCCCATATATCATAAACAGTCTCTCCAAAAGAGCAGTTCCACATTTCCCCCTACATTTACGTAAGAATATGTGAAACCCCGCCCATGACTGGTGACGATCTGCCCTATTAGCATAGATACCATGCTGAGTGAGCCGCAGCAGTCCGCCATTTCTGTTTCCTCGCTGTAGTAGCTGGTGATATACAATGTCTTACAAATGTTCTGTTATTGGATGTACCAACGAACATAAGAGTATCCATAGATTCCCAGGCAAGGAATTTCAAATTTTCTACAGTTCATTTATGAAGGAAATGTGCCGAAGAAAATTGTTAAAGTGTTATGTATTTGCGCAAATCTTTTTACGCCGGACTGACTCACAAACGAGGGTCAGTTCAACGCTGGATTTGCCCAAAAGTTGTTTCTGAAATCTCTTTTAGATTAACATGATGTTACATGCTAGTCGATGAGTTGAATCAACTTAACTCCACAACAACTACATAAATGTATCCACTAACCGTTCAGAAATATCCAGTTGCATTCTAAAAGTTGTAACTTCTTCCTGAGTCTCCGATTCTGGTTCGAACATGTATGGCTGTACACCGCTACTGACAATTTCTGACATTTTGGCTCTGTGACGACATCCAGTTTTGTGGTTGCCGGAGTATCTGAAGCACAAGCTGTAAAGGCTCCGCCCTCTTCTGGAAAGGGAGTTTAAAGAGGCACACAAATCGGCATGTTTTCGCTCACCCAAATAGGAGCAAATTTGACAAGCTATAATGAATGACCTGTTGGTGTCACCAGCATTTCTGTTGAGGATGTATTGCAGTTCCTTTGCAGATGAATGCACAAATTGCCATTTAGTACATTGTGGGCACTTACTTACTATTCCTACATTGTCTCCAGTTCGACATGTTGGAGATGGACCGCCTGGAGAGGCAGCTAGTGAACCTTCCCCTGCTGCAGGACCCAACCTCTTATATTCCAGACACAGTGGACTTGACTGAGGATGCTTTGTCTCGGGATTACTGGCTCTTCTGCTTTGAGGATGCATTGGATGGGGTGAGGCTTCTAGGCTAATTTGCTATGCTAACTTCTAACAAAATAATGGCTCTTTTCCACTGAGCGGTACGGTACAGTTCGGTACGGTACGCAATTATTTGCGTTTCCACTGTCAAAAGTTGTGAATGGTACCAGAAAGCCGAACCGTACCGTACCACTTTTTGGGTACCCTTCCGTTGGGGTACCTACCACAGTGGTACGGTACTAAAGGGTGGAGCTAGACTCACTGCAGAACGCTGATTGGTTGACAGAGTATCGTCACTTGCGCGTGCTACAAGGGGAATGACAACATAAGAAGCGCCATTTTTTAATATACAGTTGGAATATAATACTACGGTTATTCTTTCACGAAATGTAGTTTTAAGAGTTTTTGAGGCGAGAATGTAGTTGTTTAAAGCTCAAATCTGCGGTTTATTTATAATGATTTATGATAATTTGATACATTCCAGGCGATCACCGGGCGCTCATGTTCCCCGCCTGGAACAGCCTTTCCTCGGCTAGTCGTTCTGACGTTTGCCGCTGACTCTGTAGTGGTTCTTCGTCTTGTGTATACCTAACGGGTGATCTTTGGTCTCGTGAATCGATAATTCGTTCCCTGGCCAATTGTTTTGGCTGAGGGCTAAGTGAAGTTTCATATATTTAGGCTATAACTTTTCCGTTGTAACGTTAACGTTAGACTAGCGCTGAATTTGTATACTTGACTGAATTGTTTGCTTTATTTCTTATTGTATAGCTTCTTGTAACGTTACCTTTTACTTATACTTTTATAATGGCTATTATTGATAAAACTGAAATTTAACAAAAAGAGATAGGGTTGAGTTTTGTCATTTTTTATTACAAGATTATCACTATAATGTTGTTTATTGCAACATTTGTACAAATGCACATATTGCCTGGAATATGTTTAATATTTTTTTAAATTTAAACGAAAAGATGCAGGGTTGTGTTTTATATTTCGTTTTGTTATAAATAGGCTAACGTTAAACATGTAGTGAATAATCAGGTCTATACATTGCCTGAACCACATTTGTGTGCCTATAATGTTTAAAATTTATTTAAATGAAAACGAAAAGAGGCAGAGTGGTGTTTTATAACATATTTTGTTTTATTGTTGCCTAAAATGTACATGCAGAGCGAGCTGAGTGACGCTTTCAAGAACGCGCTGTTCCATTTGGAGAATTACCGGACTCGCGTCCTCAGGAGTCCTTCTGCTGAGAACTTTACATACTTATTGAGAAATGCTTAATGTCGGCGCTTGTCTTCTTGTGACAAACATGCCGAGAAGCAAGGACAAGATCTGCTGTATGCCATCCATTGCTGTTTACTTTGTCGCTTTCTTCTTCGCGCGAAAATGACGTTGATCGCTTCTTTCCGGCAAACACCACGCCTATCAAGTAGGGTACTGTTGGCGGTGGAAACGCTAGCTGGATCATGGTTTACTGACCCGAACCGAACTGTACCGTACCGTACTGCTCAGTGGAAACGAGCCATAAGTATACAGGTCTCACAACTCTGAAGGCCAGTATACTTTGCAGCTTATTCTGAACAACAACCACCCACTGGGATTTTCTGACCGTCAGGTAAAGTGACTAACAATGCGTTTAATCTGAAACGATAATTGACCAGTATAGGGAAAAATAGCATAGCTGTGTCCTTCTATGAACAGTGTCCTAAACCTCTATGAAGACATTGGTTAGCTGGTTCAGGTGTGTTTGATTAGGGTTGGAGCTAAACTCTGCAGAACAGCGGCTCTCTATGACCGAGCTTGTCTACCCCTGGCCTAGACTTTCAATACATGAAAAAAAAAAGAAATATTAAAAATATCTATATGACAGTATATGTAGCGTTTTCCCCCGTTATATCGAAAATGATATTGAATATCGATACTTTTCAAGGTATCGTATGGAAGCTAGAAATTCCAGTATTGTGACAACACGCATGTAATAAATTGTTTATATATTTTAAAGCATTGATTCACTATCGAATCACAATTCATTTGATTCCTAGCATTTTAAATAAATTATTATTGACTGAAACAAACAATTAATGATTAAAAAAAACATGTTTCAAGGTCGATTCCTATGCATTTTCTGGATTTGTAATCGATGCATCGAGAAAACAAGTGAATCATTACACCCCTAGAAAACACTGAAATACCGTTGTACATTGTCAGTATCCTGACAAACTAAATACAAAAAATTCAGAATCAATGAAGAGAGAATCATGAAGCGTTTTTTTTTCTCCCACCCCAAATATGTAGATATGTAGTACCTCCACAGAATGCGTTTCCTGAAAGTATATATAGCTAGCCTTTAAGATCGGATTTTTATTTTTATTTATACTTATTCATTGGGAAGACTCTTTAATCCAAAGCAATTTCTAGATCAGGGGTCGGCAGCCTATGGAGGCGTAATCGCTGGCATGTGGAGGCGTAATCGCTGGCATGTGAGCAAAAGCGAGAGATGTGTATGTATTTCATTCAGATAAAGTACCTCGTGCCTGCATACAGATCTACATTTTGAGATAATCATTCCTCATAGTAACACAGTTTGTTTTATTAAGTTAGGAGTTATACATACTATTAAAGTGTGAGAATTAAACTGCGCAAGTCAATAAAAAGCGCTCAGCTCTGACCATTAGCGTCACTGCACATCATGTGCACACAAGTTACTGACTGACAGCAGGGCTCGACATTAACGCTTGTCCGCTTTTCCGGGACAAGTGGATTTTTTGAAGGGACAAATAAAAGAGAATTTTACTTGCCCGACCGGACAAGTAGCCTGATTAGAACATCAATAACAAAAATAAACAAATAACTAGGGAATCACTAAACCGAGAGAATGATTCTGATTTTATTACATTTATTGTAAGTTGCGATCGATTGTGGATAATGTATTACCATAGACTGTAAAAAAAACTGACGGTAAGGTTGCGCTGTTGACGCTCGCGCAGCCTCTCGAGGAGAAATCTACACAAATGAGCGCAGCACACACACACTCAGTTAACAACATACTGCCTATAAAAAATCTAAATGTGGAGTTTTTATATTTTTAACATATGTTAAGCAACCTCAATTATTTTTCCTGAATACCATCACGACTGAAAATGTGACATTGATTTCATACAACAGTTCAATAAACAGTTAAAATTAAGTCACTTACATTTTAGGTGCAATATTGCCTGTTTTTGTTCTGTTTCAGCAGCGAAAATAGTTCCAAACAAAAATCACAGCAGAACCACGGCGCATCTCACAGGAACACTCAACCTGTTTTCATTACTGAATGATTCAGCATTTTGAACGAATCGGTTGAGTCAAAGATTCAATGACCCATTCATAAACATGTCTCATTCTTGAATGAATCAGCCGTTTGAACGAATCGTTTGATTGAAATAATCAATGACTCACTCATTAAGACGGTCGCCTGCCACCACCTACTGGCGGTTTAGTGTTATGTTTAAAAGTAGTATCATTCTTTCCAACGTTTCTTATTTGTATATTTAAATCAATTTCATAACATTATTTTATGCAGTTGTAATTTTTCAGTGTAAATTATTTAATTTGATCAGCCCTACCTAGGGTAACAGCCCTATAATGTCTTATTATTCTAAATAATTAAATGTATTGATCAAATTTAGGAATTTAAAATGAAAGATGAAGCATACATTTAATACGATTGGGAGAGGAGATGCCCTTTAAAGGTGCAGATATTACAATATGCCGATTTAAATATCAAAGCTGATTGAACACGGATGAGAATATTGCTTCAGAATAAATTACCAAAAAAAAAAAATAATAAAAAAATCCGGACAAGCAACTTTTTTACTCGGACAAGTGAATGACAGATTTACTTGTCCAAAGGACAAGCACATGAAAAGGCTTAATGTCGAGCCCTGGACAGTTTACAGCTTGTTCCGCTGTATAGTAAATGCTATAAATTTCTGAGATTATTGAGTATATTGTATATTGAGTATATTGAGTCCCATTAAACATTCCACACAACAAAATGGCTGTGATGCATGTGGAAACTCCGTTCTTGCGGACCTGGTCACTTCTCTGACTGGATAGCTATCCAATCGTGAAAAGACCGAAAGAGAGGGCGTTTTTTCACATTCCAGATGAACTGAACAAAATGCATCTGGTTGATGAAGTGTGTTCCTTGAAATCGAACCCATGAAATTTGTGTTGCTAGCATCACACTCTGTAGCACTTTGGTGGCTTGCAGTCAGAGGCTGAAGATTAGAAGTGTCAGGTTTGCTGTACACTAGATTAGGGGTGGGCGATATGGCAAAAATATAATATCACGATTTTTTAAAGATTTTATCACAATTTTTTCATGTTGGTTTTACTATTTTGTAAAATAGTGACTGAGTAAATATACCCAGTTTCAATAAATTATGATTTTATTTTTTCACAGTATGTGTATTTAACAGTAGTATTCAAGTAAGAAATTGAATAAATAAATGTGCAGATGGTACTCAAGAATGGTACCAGAATGTATTTTTTTTGCGGCGGGACATGCACTTCTGCTCTTGACCGCTAAGTAGTGCTATAACCATAGATTTTCACGACTTATCACAGCTCGTTTTCGCGAGTAGCAGACAACTGTGCCATGTGGAGATTACAAAAAATACTATCAATAAGATTTTTAAAAACACTTTGACATAACGAAATGTAGTAATCAAAAGCCAATGTAAGCATTTGCTGTTTAGAACAAATTCAAACAGAACAGTAGCCTAAATGTCAAATTTTTTTACTTTTTCATGGACTGTGCTATAATGCAGTACTAATTCCCCATATTAAAAAAAAAATTCTTAATGTCTTTTTTTCTCCTTGTAATAAAATAAACTATAGAAATGTGAATTATATATAGGGTACATACATATTTAAAGAATAAAGAGCAGAGGTGGGTAGAGTATCCAAAAACTGTACTTATAGAAATATTTACTCAAAGTAAAAGTAATAATCTTAATTACTTGAGTAAGAGTAAAAAAGTATCCAATGAAAAATCTACTCAAGTAGCTAGTTACTAGTTACTTCGGATCATATATCAAGTCAAGTCAAGTCATCCTCATTTATATAGCGCCTTTAACAACGCAGATTGTTTCACAGCAGCTGTACAGAGATAAACATATAATTTAAGGTAACAGAGATTGGTTTAGTTTAATAGTGGTTCTTGAATAATGTTTTTTCCAGCTAAAGTTAGTTTTGATTGATTCACTTCCGTCTAAATGATCATTTGTTATTAAATTAAGGGCCGCTAAGACGTCACCGTTCTCTCTAAACAGACTTTAAACGTGAACCTGTGATAGACGCTGATGGCGTTCACATGCGCATTAAGAATTGATTCTATAGTTATGTACGTTTGAATATATGTGCGCAGGTTTGTAATTCCTTACAAACCATGCCTACACAAACTACTTGTCTATAAATTTTGATGCAGAATTTTATTTTATCTTATCACTTCGGGTAGGTACGCGAACCGAAAAATTCCACTAGGCTTTATCTGTAGAGTGGTATAGGGATCCTCCATAGGGAGAGGCTAGTTGGCACTTCAGCACTGCATTGTCATCGGGTCCAGGCGAAGGTCCTTCGTCAGATCTGGAAACGGCCTGGATCCGGCAGGCTGCGGCAAAACCTCGGGATAAACAAAGACACTAATATTAGCGTAGATGCCATTCTTCTTATGATGTAATGAGTACATCAGGATTTAAGGGAAGTGTTCCCAGTTCCGGCTGACCTAATCTAAGCAGCCTAATATTGAATTATAAAAGTCTATAGAGTGTTATGTGAATGCTAGGTCAAAGAGATGGGTTTTTAGTCTAGCTTTGAACTGACAGACTGTGTCTGCTTCCCGGACAATGTTAGGAAGATTGTTCCAAAGTTTTGGTGCTAAATAGGAAAAGGATCTACCGCCAGCAGTCGATTTAGATATTCTAGGTATTATCAACTGGCCAGAATTTTGAGATCGCAATAGAGGTGAAGGAGTATAATGCGTTAAGAGCTCGCTCAAGTACGGCGGAGCTAAACCATTTAGTGCTTTGTAAGTAATCAGCAATATTTTAAAATTTATACGATGTTTAATAGGGAGCCAATGCAGTGTTGACAGAACCGGGCTAATATGGTCATACTTCCTGGTTCTGTTAAGAACTCTAGCGGCTGCGTTTTGAACTAGCTGTAGTTTGTTTATTAAGCGTGCAGGGCAACCACCTAGCAGAGCATTACAATAATCTAGCCTTGATGTCATGAACGCATGAACTAATTGTTCCGCATTTGTCAATGAGAGCATATGGCGTAATTTAGATATATTTTTAAGATGGAAAAATGCGGTTTTACATACACTAGACACGTGACTTTCAAATGAAAGATTGGTATCAAAGAGCACACCCAGGTTCCTAACCGACGACGAGGACTTAACAGAGCAGCCATCAAGTGTTAGACGGTATTCTAGGTTATTACGTGTGGAAGCTTTTTGTCCAATAATTAGAATCTCTGTTTTTTCAGAATTTAGTAGTAGGAAATTACTAGTCATCCAATTTTTCATTTCAACTATGCATTCCGATAATTTTGTGAATTGGTGAGTTTCATTAGGTTTGGAATAAATATAGAGCTGAGTATCATCAGCATAACAGTGAAAGCTAATTCCATGTTTCCTAATGATATCTCCTAAAGGTTGCATATACAGAGTAAAAAGCAGCGGTCCGAGAACTGAGCCTTGTGGTACGCCATACTGAACTTGTGATCGATAAGACATCTCTTCATTTACTGCTACAAACTGATAGCGGTCAGATAAATATGATTTAAACCATGCTAATGCAATTCCACTAATGCCAACATAGTTTTCTAGTCTATCTAAGAGAATGTTGTGGTCAATGGTGTCAAATGCAGCACTAAGATCAAGTAACACTAATAGAGAGATACAACCACGATCGGATGATAAGGGCAAATCATTTGTGACTCTAATTAGAGCAGTCTCAGTGCTATGGTGCGGTCTAAATCCTGACTGGAAATCCTCGCAGATATCATTTCCTTCAAGAAAGGAACACAGCTGTGAGGATACTTATTTTTCTAATATCTTTGATAGAAAAGGTAGATTTGAGATCGGCCTGTAACTGACTAATTCTGTAGGATCAAGTTGCGTTTTTTTAACAAGCGGTTTAATCATAGCCAGCTTAAAGGTTTTTGGTACGTATCCTAGAGACAAAGACGAATTAATGATGTTAAGAAGAGGATCTATGACTTCTGGAAGCATCTCTTTCAATAGTTTAGTCGGTATAGGGTCTAACATACATGTTGTCGATTTAGATGATTTAACGAGTTTGCAAAATTCTTCCTCTCCTATAGCAACAAATGAATCAAATTTTTCCTCAGGGAGACTACACTGCACTGTCTGATGCGATACTGTAGTAGACGGTTGCATAGTTATAATTTTGTCCCTAATATTATCAATCTTATAAGTGAAGTAGTTCATAAAGTCATTACTGCTGTGTTTCTTGGAAACTTCTGGGCTTGAAGCTATCTTTTTCGTTAGTGTAGCCACTTTTTCAAATAAATACCTAGGATTATGTTTATTTTCTTCTAATAGGGTTGAAAAATAAGCAGATCTAGCAGCTTTTAAAGCCTCTCTGTAAGCAATCGAGCTCTCCTTCCATGCAATCCGAAATACCTTTAGTTTTGTTTTCTTCCAGTTGCGCTCCATTTTTCTGGCTGCTCTCTTAAGGGCCCGGGTGTGCTCATTGTACCACGGCGTTGGACTATTTTCTTTAATCTTCTTTAAGCACAACGGAGCAACTGTGTCTAAAGTGCTGGAAAGGAGAGAGTTAAAAGTTTCTATTGCAATATCTAGTTCTGCTAAGCTATCTGGGATGCTGAGATGATGAAACTGATTAGGAAGATTATTGATAAAGCAATCTTTAGTGGCAGAAGTGATAGGTCTAACATATTTGTAACACGGAGTCGGCTTTGCAGCCTTGGCTAAATGTAATTTACATGAGACTAGATAATGATCTGAGATGTCGTCGCTCTGCTGCAGAATTTCAACAGCATCAACATCTATTCCATGTGATAATATTAGATCTAGAGTATGATTACGACAATGAGTAGGTCCTGACACGTGTTGTCTAACTCCAATAGAGTTAAGAATGTCTTTAACCCCTTAACTGTCACCCCCCCTTTTGATAATTTACATTAAAATGCACTATACAAACTTAAATGGTTGTAATTCAAGAATGCTTTGGAATACAGACCTAAGTTTGTTCTTGTTTTAAAGAAAACAATTAGCAGATTATTACTGAAGTGAAAGCACTTCAATAAATTAAAGTATGAAAAAGTTATGAAAGTTGTAATTTACAGTAAATCAAATATAATTTTTTAATATATTTTTTTTTTATATAAAATAAATATTTTACAAAATATTTTTTACTATAAAATTACTATAAAATGAAAGCTATATATCTAACCAAGTTGTGTTCCAAATTTCAAGTTGATATCACAAAAATTGAAGTTCCCATGAGATTTTGTTTAGGCGTAGTACCAAAAATAGCCACCGGGTGCCATTGCATTCCATTGAATTTAATTGTATGCAATCTGCTGTAACAAATTCATAAATTTCTATCCAAATATCACTTCTGTCACTAAATATGGAACCTTGAGACTCAGACCTTTCTGACAATATGTGTTTTGTCAATATTAGAAAAGGTTTTGATAATAAATTATGAAAGATGATGCCCAAAAGGGGAGGGGCCTAATAAAAAAATACCGTTTCTATGGTAACGCAACATCCAATTTCAAAACGGTTTTCACAGGATGAATTCTGAGTTCGAAAGCTTTCAAATGATACCTAATTTATGATAACTACTAAAATATGTGATATAATAATAATAAAAAAATTATTTATATATATATAATATATATTATACTTTTTAGAGGACTTCTTACTTTACTTTTTAAAATATAATTTTATCTTTTTTTAATGACAAATACTAGATTATGTTTTATTATGAACTTTTAGCATTAAAAACCAAAGTTTCAATTATAAAAAGTGTGTGTGTCGACTTTTTGTGACAAAGGTCCGAAACTCCTGTAATGACGTCGATTTTTTGAGGCGCACTCGTCATAAATTCATATATTACTGTTCAAACATAATTTGTAAGAAAAAAACAGCACTAAAATATCTATTTAGGAGTCTTAGACCTTTCCAACGATATATAGTTTGTCATAATTAGATTAGGATTTTATAGTAATATAGCGAAGTAAAGTTAGATATCCCGTGTAAGGGATCGTGACAGTTAAGGGGTTAAATGCCAATCCAAATGCATCTTTTTCATTATCTACATGTATCTTAAAATCACCAACGATTAGAACTTTATCTGCAGTCAATACTAATTCTGATAGAAAGTCAGCAAATTCTTTGATAAAGTCTTTATGATGCCCTGGTGGCCTGTATACAGTTGCCAGCAGAATTCTCAAACTTGATTTATCGTTTACATTATATATTTTTACATTAAGCACCAACACTTCAAAAGAAGTATATTTAAAACTAGATTTTTTAGTGGTTTTGAAAATATTACTATAAATTACAGCAACACCTCCCCCTTTGCCTTTCAGGCGAGGTTCATGTTTATAACAGTAATCATGGGGGGTGGACTCATTTAAAGTAATGTAATCGTTTGGTTTTAGCCAGGTTTCTGTCATACACAGCACATCTAGGTTATAATCTGAAATCATATCCTTAACTATGAGCGCTTTTGAAGTAAGGGATCGAATATTCAGCAACCCAAGCTTTATCGTTTGCTCATCTGTATTATATCTATTTTTTATTTGTTGAATATCAATTACATTTTTAACCTTAGATCGGTTTGGACGTTTTTTGGATTTCCAAATTCGGGGAACAGACACAGTCTCTATATGATGATATTTAGGTGAAAGAGGCTCTATGTGATGGGATTTATCTGACCTTGGTGACGCGAGGCCGCTAGCAGACGGTCGGTTTAGCCAGTTTGTCTGCTTCCTGACCTGAGCCCCAGATTGTCATGTTTTGTCTCTAAGACTATGAGCCAAATTACTAGAGAGAAGAGCAGCACCATCCCAGGAGGGATGAATACCATCTCTTTTCAACAGGTCAGGTTTGCCCCAAAAACTTTTCCAATTGTCTATGAATTCTATATTATTTTGCGGACACCACTTAGACAGCCAGCCATTGAGTGATGACAATCTGCTAACTATCTCATCACTCCTTCGAACAGGAAGGGGGCCAGAGCAGATTACAGTGCCTGACATCGTACTTGCGAGTTCAAACACCTCTTTAATATTAATTTAGGTGATCTCCGACTGGCGGAGTCGAACATCATTAGTGCCGACGTGAATAACAATCTTAGAGAATTTACGATTAGCATTAGCCAGCACTTTTAAATTTGCTTTGATGTCAGGCGCTCTGGCTCCCGGCAAACATTTGACTATGTTGGCTGGTGTCCCTATTTTCACGTTCCGTGTGATCGAATCACCAATTACCAGGGCACAATCAACAGAATTCTCAGTGGGTGTTTCACTGAGCGGGGCAAATCGATTTGTTATGGCAATCGGAACGGAAGAGTGGTTTTTTGATCCTCAACTAGAGCGATCTCTCACTGTTACCCATTTGCCTTGCTGCACAGGCAATAATTCAGCCGGAACCGAATCATGTAAAGAGTTCACTATGCTAGGCGCATCCAAAATAGTATCTAAAGCTCTAGCACACTGACTATCCTCAATTAAAGTTTGGATGCGTGTTTCTAATTCTGAAATCTTCTCCGTCAGCCTGACTGTCTCCTTGCATTTATCACATATAAACCCTATATTGCCGACGGGGAAGGCTATGCTAAACATGTAACATGAAGTGCAGGTGACAATAACAGGACAAGACATTACTCACCGTGTTTGTTGACCGATTCTTACTCACCTGGGCTTTTTATGAACTCGCGCAGGCGCGCGAGAGAAAAATAAATAAATAACTGAGCGCACGGGTGGCGTATTAACAGGCTAGCGAGTTACTAGCGTGTTGTGCTAACAATAACGGAAGCTAGCGATGTCAGGTTAATCTGAGATGTTGTCTAAGCTGTATTTAGTAGTATAAACAACTAGAAATGGTTGTAAATTATGGTTCAAAACAGAAAGAAATACAAAGCTAATACGAGGCTTAGACGGAGCTTACAGCCTCGAAGCAAACAAAACACAGCAGGCAGCTAGGCAGACAGGAGCAATCGATCAGGATCAGCAATAATCAAAGACTGCCAATACCAATAATCAAAAGGGTATATGGGTATATGGGTATATTTTTGTTATACCCTATATAACAACAATACAACAACATGTTAATATTTAGATAGATATTGAATTTAACCCTCTGGGGTCTAAGGTGTTTTTGGGGTCCTTGAGATGTTTTGAGATGCCCTGACATTTGTGCTTTTTTCAGTTGCTAATAAACATATTTATGGCAAAGGTGTAATTACACTCTATTTAGCACAAACAGGACTACCATAATATGTGAGCAACGTGTATGTACATGTTTGTATTTCTGAGAGAATATTGTTTATGCATGGTTATTGATAAAACTAAAAATTAAAGTTTCTGAAATAAGGCCACAAAACACATACTAAAAATGTGTCCACAATACTTTTGACTAATGGATGTTGTGGCCTAGAGTTTTTGCTTCAAAATTATCTGAAAATCACCCAGCCTAATCATTCACATAAAACAATACATTGATTTAAATGTTGTAAAACACTTTTTGTTTGGAAAGGCAATATGCGTGTGGGCGTGAACGGCCCAACCCCTTATCATGAATAATTCACACCTGAGAAGACAATGTCTTGCATAATGATGAGCCTTTCATTCAGGTGTGTCACACAAGAAAGAATGTGAGGAGGAAAAAGTAAATAAATATTATGGGGTCGGTACGATTTTTAATGTTTTTAAAAGAAGTCACTTATGCTCACCAATGCTGTATTTATTTAATTAAAAATACAACAAAAAATCTGTAATATTGTGAAATATTATTACAATTTAAAATAACTTTTTTCTTTTTTAATATATTTAAAAATCTAATTTATTCCTGTGATTTTAAAGTTGAATTTTCAGCATCATTACTCCAGTCTTCAGTGTCAGATGATCCTTCAGAAATCATTCTAATATGATGATTTGATGCTCAAGAAACATTTCTCATTATTATCACTGTTGAAAACAGTTATTTACATTTTTATTTCAGGATTCTTTGATAAATAGAAAGTTAAAAAGAACAGCATTTATCTGAAATAAAATCTTTTGTAACATTAAACACTACCGTTCAAAACTTTGGGGTCAGTAAGTAGCCTATTTTTATTTTTTGGGGGAAATAAATAAAATAAATCAATACTTTTATTCATCAAGGAGGAATTAAATTGATCAAAAGTGACAGTAAAGACATTTATAATGTTATAAAAGATTCTATTTTAAATAAATGCTGTTGTTTTTAACTTTCTGTTCATCAAAGAATCCTAAAACAAATGGTACACAACTGTTTTCAACATTGATCATAATCATAATTGTTTCTTGAGCATCAAATCATCATATTAGAATGATTTCTGAAGGATCATGTGACACTGAAGACTGGAGTAATGATGCTGAAAATTCAGCTTTGATCACAGGAATAAATAATATATTAAAATATATTAAAATCGAAAACAGTTATTTTAAATTGTAATAATATTTCACTATATTACTGTTTTGTGTTGTATTTTTAATGAAATAAATACAGCATTGGTGAGCATAAGTGACTTATTTTAAAAACATTAAAAATCGTACCGACCCTAAACTTTTGAACGGCAGTATATATATATGTATATGTATATATATATATATATATATATATATATATATACATATATACAGGTCCTTCTCAAAAAATTAGCATATTGTGATAAAGTTCATTATTTTCCATAATGTAATGATAAAAATTAAACTTTCATATATTTTAGATTCATTGCACACCAACTGAAATATTTCAGGTCTTTTATTGTTTTAATACTGATGATTTTGGCATACAGCTCATGAAAACCCAAAATTCCTGTCTCAAAAAATTAGCATATCATGAAAATGGTCTCTAAACAAGCTATTAACCTAATCATCTGAATCAACTAATTAATTCTAAACACCTGCAAAATATTCCTGAGGCTTTTAAAAACTCCCAGCCTGTTTCATTACTCAAAACCGCAATCATGGGTAAGACTGCCGACCTGACTGCTGTCCAGAAGGCCATCATTGACACCCTCAAGCAAGAGGGTAAGACAGAAAGAAATTTCTGAACAAATAGGCTGTTCTCAGAGTGCTGTATCAAGGCACCTCAGTGGGAAGTCTGTGGGAAGGAAAAAGTGTGGCAAAAAACGCTGCACAACGAGAAGAGGTGACCGGACCCTGAGGAAGATTGTGGAGAAGGACCGATTCCAGACCTTGGGGGACCTGCGGAAGCAGTGGACTGAGTCTGGAGTAGAAACATCCAGAGCCACCGTGCACTGGCGTGTGCAGGAAATGGGCTACAGGTGCTGCATTCCCCAGGTCAAGCCACTTTTGAACCAGAAACAGCGGCAGAAGCGCCTGACCTGGGCTACAGAGAAGCAGCACTGGACTGTTGCTCAGTTTTGCATGTCATTCGGAAATCAAGGTGCCAGAGTCTGGAGGAAGACTGGGGAGAAGGAAATGCCAAAATGCCTGAAGTCCAGTGTCAAGTACCCACAGTCAGTGATGGTCTGGGGTGCCATGTCAGCTGCTGGTGTTGGTGCACTGTGTTTTATCAAGGGCAGGGTCAATGCAGCTAGTTATCAGGAGATTTCGGAGCACTTCATGCTTCCATCTGCTGAAAAGCTTTATAGAGATGAAGATTTCATTTTTCAGCACGACCTGGCACCTGCTCACAGTGCCAAAACCACTGGTAAATGGTTTACTGACCATGGTATTACTGTGCTCAATTGGCCTGCCAACTCTCCTGACCTGAACCCCATAGAGAATCTGTGGGATATTGTGAAGAGAAAGTTGAGAGACGCAAGACCCAACACTCTGGATGAGCTTAAGGCCGCTATCGAAGCATCCTGGGCCTCCATAACACCTTAGCAGTGCCACAGGCTGATTGCCTCCATGCCACGCCGCATTGAAGCAGTCATTTCTGCAAAAGGATTCCCGACCAAGTATTGACTATTGAGTGCATAACTGAACATAATTATTTGAAGGTTGATTTTTTTTTTTTTTGTATTAAAAACACTTCTTTTATTGGTAGGATGAAATATGCTATTTTTTTGAGACAGGAATTTTGGGTTTTCATGAGCTGTATGCCAAAATCATCAGTATTAAAACAATAAAAGACCTGAAATATTTCAGTTGGTGTGCAATGAATCTAAAATATATGAAAGTTTAATTTTTATCATTACATTATGGAAAATAATGAACTTTATCACAATATGCAAATTTTTTGAGAAGGACCTGTGTATATATATATATATATATATTTATATATATATATATATATATAATCCATATAAGTCAAAAGCACATTTTTAGTACATAGTCATGCCTGGAAACATATCCTGTTCAAATAGGCTATATGGGCCACTCTACAGAATTTGTTCAAAGTTAGAGTTGGAAACATCTTGAAAAGAAAATCGTCTTTTCCCATAAATTTCTTATAAAGTATTCTTTTTTAAAGTATTGGAACAAATACTATAATAACATCTTAGTTGATGAGTTTATTTTTGACCGAACATACTATATATTTACATATGAGCAGAAACTGGCTAACAAAAGCTTATTTGATGTCTATTTTAGAATTAAAACGTTATAATCTATCCAAAAACTATGAAATGTTGTCTTTCATATTTCATCTGTAACATAAACAACAGCGCCCTTTATTCATTCACACACAGAAACGTGATTAAAATTTAAACAGTCTTTTTGCGTTTACAGGCACTATTCCATATCGCGATTAGAACAAAGCACAAGAATAAAAAACTTACTCACAATTCTCGGCTAGATCCGTCGCTCCTCGAAATGAAAATAAACCAGCACATGTTCTGAGGTAAATGTCCCAGGATTATTCCTCACACAGCCTCGCAAGACGAAATAGTACATTAATCTGATGATTACATTGTTTGTGTTATCGCGTTTATGAGGGGCGTTGACACGTTTGCATGTGTTGCTTCAGATCATTTGCATTTTGAATACCGCACGCTCTCCGTGGGCGTGTCACATTAGCAGAATAATGAGCTGAGAAAACGATAATGAGATCGGCTGACACCTCTCTCTTTTTTTATAGATTACATAACAGAGAATATTTATTTTAGTTTTGAATTAGATATTTTAAAAGTACAAACTTAAATGATTATAAAGATATATTGCTCATGCCTGGGTGAATAGTATTTGCTGAGCTTGATTTAAGTTTAGAGACCTGCTCCAGAAAAAAAGTTAACGGAGACAGAGAGGCAGAAAGCACACCCTGTTTATTTTCTTTATTTTACAAAAGCACAATGTTTTATTTCGATTGTAAGTGGACACATAAAAAAGTACATATTCAACAGTTTATTTTTTCATATTTCTTAAGTCTGTATGACCAAAAATGACAGAGTATTTTAAGTCTATTTTGCTGCTATGTGAAAAAAATCGAGCAAAACGCGCGGTGCGTTTGCCGACCCCAGAGGGTTAAATTATTATTATTATTATTATTATTATTATAATTAGATATCTTTGCATTGACTAATAATAAATTTTTCAGTAGCTTTGTCGGAATAGGGTCTAACATACATGTTGTTGATTTTGATGATTTAACGAGTTTAGACAATTCTTCCTCTCCTATTGCAACGGATGAATGGAAATTTTCCTCAGGGACACTACAATGCACTGCCTGATGCGATACTGTAGTAGACGGTTGCATAGTTATAATTTTCTCTCAAATATTATCAATCTTGTAAGTAAAGAAGTTCATAAAGTCATTACTGCTATGCTCTTTGGAAACTCCAGAAGTAAAATGGTAAATGGTAAATGGACTGCATTTATATAGCGCTTTCAACAGACCCATGGCCACCAAAGCGCTTTACATATTGCCTCACATTCACCCATTCATTCACTCATTCATACACGACGGCAAAGTAGAAGCTTTATTTCTATTATTATTACTAATATTATTATTAATAAAGCAATCTTTAGTGGCAGAAGTGATAGTTCTAACATATTTGTAACACAGCAAGGCTTTGCAACCTTGGCTAAATGGAGCATACACGAGACTAGATAGTGATCTGAGATGTCATCGCTCTGCTGCACAATTTCAACGGCATCAACATTGATTCCATGTGACAAGTGGGTCCTGACACGTGTTTTCTTACTCCAATAGAGTTCAGAATGTATCTAAATGCCAATCCCAATACGTCTTTTTCGTTATCTACATGTATATTAAAATCACCAACAATTAGGAATTTATCTGCAGCCAGTACTAACTCCGATAAAGAATCAGAAAATTATTTGATAAAGTCTGTATGGTGCCCTGGTGGCCTGTATACAGTAGCTAGCACAAATGTCAAGGGGGATTTAATATTTACACTAGATAGTGTTACATTAAGCACCAACACTTCAAAAGAATTATGTTTGAAACTAGACTTCTCAGTAATTCTGAAGATATTACTATAAATTACAGCAACACCCTCCCCCTTTTCCTTTCAGATTTGGCTCGTTTTTATAACTGTAATCTTGGGGAGTAGACTCATTTAAAGTAATGTAATCATCTGGTTTTAGCCAGGTTTCTATCAAACACAGCACATCTAGGTTATAATCTGTAATTATAGCATTGTGGAAATTGCAGTAAATTGCAAGAGACAATTTCTCACGTTGAGCACACAAATGCGTGTGTCATTTATTTTTTGTTGGCAAAACACTGAAACAAAATGGCGCTGACAAGCGTCCCACGTCATCACGCATACAGAACATTTAAAGGGACCGTGATCCTTGCACAGTCATGAAGAAACACGCTAAGAACAAAGTGCAGTGTTTATAACCAACAGTGTATAGAACTACGCTTAACAACAAAGGTGAATTATGTACGTCAAATTCACTTCACACATCCCCCCAGAATTCACCATATCAGAAGAAGAACCAAACAGTCAATGGGGAGGTGGGCGTATCAACTGGCCACAACGGCAGCGCTGTACCGGAGGTCGAGGAGACCCCACTGCAGCTGGTGTCCCATCTTGACACGGGTGTGGGGCATGCAGTGTGGGAGGCTTGGGAGGGAGGGGAGCAAGGGGGGCAGAGTAGGAGGCCGTCCGCGTCTTAAGGGCTGGGCCAGGTCAATGGTCCTGGCCACGTCCTAGTGAGCCGGTTTGAGGCGGTCAAAGGAGAGTCGCTCCGGTTTGCCGCCCCTGTCCATCACAAAATGTTTGTCCCCCGTCTCCAGAACCCGGAATGGGCCCTCGTAGGGCAGGCGTAGCGGTCCCCTGTGGGCATCGTGGCGAATGAAAACATAGTCAGCCGTCTGAAGTCCAGCGGGGATGTGTGACTGAGGGAGACTGTGATGGGAAGTAGGGACACGTGCGAAAAACCTTGCATTTTCCAGTAGAGTAGACAGCTGGAGAGTAGCAGACCAGGGAACCGTGGTGCTGGGGACAAAATCCCCTGGTACCCGCAGTGGCTGTCCATAAACGAGCTCCACGGATGAGGACTGAAGGTCCTCCTTTGGCGCAGTCCTGATGCCCAGCATCACCCACGGGAGCTTGTCGACCCAGTTGCTGTCTTTTGAGGCTATGAAAAGGCTTCATTTGAGGCTTCATCGACCTATGAAAACGTTCACAGAGTCCGTTAGTCCGAGGGTGATATGTAGGGGTGTGAACCTACACTGGTCTCACGGTTCGGTTCAATTACTATTATCATGTCATCGATTCAGTTCAATTCGATATCTCAATTTTCAATTTTACTTCAAAAGTGATGTGTGGTGTGTGTGTGTGTTCACCTGTTCGGGAAGTCGCAGTGACAGAAACAGTGACATTCCAGTTTAAGTTTCAAGGGAGTAAAGCCTGTTTGTGCCATTAAGAAAATTCTGTGAAATCAATTTTGTTTTAAAGAAATGTTCATTTAAAGCAGCGCTTATTCATCAGTGTATAATGTTACCCTAGATATGCGCGCATCAACCGTCGCCGAGTCCGCTGTTGAAGGTGACGATCATCCATTTATAATCACGCGTAACAACACAGAATAATTGTAATTTGACCATCGGGTGCGGATACTTAAATCAGAGAAAATTATTGGGGCGGGTGAATGATTTGTTTTTGGCTGTGGATTCGGGTGACGTTGGAGCTCATCCGCTCAATCAAGTTAGTGGTATTACCTCCTGCATATTCTATTTTTGCGTGACATGAGCGCACACAGCGCGTGTCTTCTCCAGGTCGTGCTTTCCAGGTTGTTCATAAAAGCCGAAATGTGCCCAGATGTAGGCTTTTAAAGTAGTTGGAGCATTTTTAATTACTCTCATTCGTGTCTCGCCTCCCTCTGCCATTGTATGCTACCGTGACAAAGCACATACGCGTTAAATGACGTCAGAAAATCATCAGTACATTATAATCGGTTATGGTCTATTACTGAACCGATACCGAATCGTCCTAGTCTGCATCGCGATGCATCGTAGAAACGATTAATTTCGACACCCCTAGTGATATGCGGCCGTGCGGTGGAGTTTCACGCTGAGGCTCTGTGCGACAGCATCCCACAGCCCAGACGTGAAACCATGTCCTCGATCTTCAGCCCTGTAGTCGAGGTCCTCAGGAGTTGCACGTCCGGGTCTGTGGCCTGAGTTGCCTCCATGCGGTTGTAATCCAAACCCAAGATGGACTGCCCCTGCCATAGCCCGTGATAGGCAGTCTGCCCGCGGTTGTTCTTACCGGCAACCTGCTGCAAGTCCGTGGTGAACTCTGAAATGTAGGACAGATGACGTTGCTGGCGGGCAGACCATGGCTCAGCCACCTTGGCCATGGCAAAAGTCAGCGGCTTGTGGTCCACAGAAACAGTGAAGTGTCAGCCTTCCAGCAGGGAAAGATAGTGTCGGATGGCGAGGTAGAGACCCAGCAACTCCCGGTCGAAAGTGCTGTACTTCCACTCACAGGGGCGCAGTTGACGGCTAAAGAAAGCCAGCGTCTGCCAGGCCCCGTCTACCCACTGCTCTTAGACCACACCGAAAGCGTAGTCCAATGCGTCCGAGGTGATGGCGATGGGGGCTGTTTGAGAAGGATGCGCCAGCATGGTGGCGTTCGTTAGGGCTGCCTTAGTGGCAGCAAAAGCCTTGTCTCTGCTCTCAGTCCAGTCCACAGCGTGCTTGGGTTTACCTTTCAAGGCCTCGTGCAAGGGCTGCATGAGCTGAGCGGCTCGAGGGATGAAGCGGTGGTAAAAATTCACCATGCTGAGGAACTCCTCCAGGGATTTGACAGTGAGCAGGCGTGGGAACTGTGTGACCGCCTCCACCATTGATGGGAGAGGGACTGCCCTGTCCTTAGTTCCTGTCCTAGGAAGTCAATGGTGGAGAGACCAAACTGGCACTTGGCGGGGTTGACAATTTATCCATGTTGGCTAAGCCGCTCAAAAAGGTTTCAGATGTGCGCCAGGTGCTGAGACTTGAACGTGCTCGCTACTAGGATGTCATCCAAGTTAACAAAAAGGAAAGGCAGGTCCCGCAAAACAGAGTCCATGAGGTGTTGAAAAGATTGGGCAAGCGCAGGAACTCAAACAGACCAAACTGCGTGATCACTGCCGTTTTGGGAATGTCCAGTGGGTGTACCGGCACCTGATGATATCCTCGGACGAGGTCCACCTTGGAAAAAATCACCTTGCCAGCCAGGTGTGCTGAAAAATCCTGTTTGTTCGGGACTGGGTATCGGTCAGGTGCCGTTGCCTAATTAAGCCGCCGGTAGTCGCCACACGGGCGCCAGCCGGCGCCAGGTTGGGGACGATGTGGAGGAGTGATGCACACGGGCTGTCGGATTGGCGGAAATCATTGGAAGCTGAAAGCATGCTAGACAATCATATAGAGTCGTCCCTGCTGAGCGTGCATGTATAAGAACAAAACGTGACTGCGTCAATCAGACAGCGGTTCTTTACATCCAACAACAGTCAATGTGCACATAAAAAAATCAGCACAGAGGAGGGGGACGGCAACCTTTGCTGTAACAAAGTCCCAGCCGAACTGCTGTCCTCCGAAACACAATTCGATGTACCTCGTTCCATATGTGCGGATGGGGCTACCATTGGCAGCTTCCTTAGGGGGGCCGTCGCACAGAAAACGCCATACGAAGATGATGTTGCAGATGAAAACCAGCCTGCCTACGCGGCCAACGCTCATGGCCACTGCTGAGCGCTGGCCCTGGCATTTCCCGACCCGCCGAAACTGCATGGTGAATGACATTTGTTAGCCTTGGTTCCAAACTTTGAATGGTAGAAACACAAGCCTGAAGGTTGTTGGGGGCCAGAAGACTGCTGTTGGAGCTGAGTAACATTGTTAACTTCTCTAAAGTTCTTTTTGCTTTTCCTACACTCTTTTCCCCAATGTCCATGTTTACCACAGTAATAACAGCTGCCCTCTCTCTTAGGACATTTACGTTTCTGTTGATTCTCTGTGTTGACCTTAAAGGATGCTGCTGGAATTTTTACTCTTGCCTTGACATCAGAGTCTCTTTCCCATGCAGCCAAACTGTCTAAGTTACTTCTGAGAGTTCTGTTAGACCAAGCTAGATCTAGAAATGGCAAAGCTCTTCTGTATTCGGCTACAAGGCCATCTGACCAGATACGAATCAGTGGTCCTTTGTCATCGAGCACACTTTCAGAATCATCCACTATTCCACTGTAAGTTGCGGCTGACTGACAAAACCTCTCAGTATATTCACTAACATTTTCATCCTTCTTCTGTACACAACTAGTGATCTTTGACCAGTCCATGTTAGGTCCAACAATGTTCTTTAACGCTTTCAGGACTCCTGCTCTCAATTTGTCTTTTCTGGCATGTTGTAGTTGAGTAACAGCAGACTCAAAACTGTTGAATTCAGATTCAGTTAGAATTTGTGACATCAGCTGTGTGACTTCTGCCAACGACATGTCGTAGAGACGCATTTTACTGATCAGTGCCCTTCTAAATTCAGAAAAATGTGTACGTACTGAGGGTAAGCTCTGGGATAGTCTCTATATCCTTAGGTCTTAGCGCTTTGGCAACAGTTTGGATTTGGACAACAGAAGAGTTGGGAGAAACACTCTCAATTCCATCTTTTCCTAGCAACACACACATTGACTGAATTTACAGGCACATCAGTTTCTGATTGGAGAGCTACATCTGTTTCAAAGAAAGCTTGTAAGTCAGGATAAATCTCATCTGACTGTTGGTCTTCTGAGTCACATTTGGTTGAGGCCTTGTTATGGCCCACCTTTTTCGTGAGACAGGAAACTTGAGTGAACAATTGTTTGTTCTGTTCTTTTAACTTAGCAATACACCTAGCTTGTTCTTGTGCAATGGATAAGCTAAATTCTTGGTGGCAGCAGATAATCCCTTTTATGTTTCTCTTCCTGATACATGCACCCAACACCTTCTTGCATTCTTCAATAGACCATACTTTTTCTGGGTGAATACCAAATTTCTTTCTCAAATCCAATCTGACTGACTCAGTCACTATGGAGTCCATCTGCTCCCCTAACAATGACTTGAACTCACTGTCTGTCCATAAAGGGGTAGCTAGCCCACCTTTCTCAGTAGTTGGGATTAGTCTAGCACTTTTCCTAAACATTTTGTGTATTTCTTTGTTACCACACAAACAAACACTAAAACTTCTCTGATCAAACAGAGGGTACACTCAAAACTGATCAACTATCGTTAACCTTCCTTCAAATTACTAGCACTTTACACTAATCTTTCCTGCTTACAAGAACAGAAGATAAACAATTCTTCTCTGCTGAAAACAGAGGATAAACCCATAACTTCTCTGACAAAACAACGAATAACTAGTTATGAATACTCATCATAATGTATTCAACCTTCCCTGGCAATCAGAGGAGAACTTTCTTCCCTGCCAAAACAGAGGATATACAATATTAACACGTGATGCTAATCTTCCCTGGTTGAACAGAGGATAACTTTTATCTCTGAAAGAAAAACTTTAGAGGATAACTTGGTTAACCAAACTCTACAGCTGTCTGTTAACTCTTCTCTGACGGTGCAGAGGAATAACAAATTTGTACTGGTCTTCAGCTGTTCTTTGAATAGAGTGAAACTCACCAAATCGTTCGTTGTACGGAAAAATTCCATCTGGAACAAAAAATCTGTCAGAAAGGTTAATTCTTTGTTGAGATTCAGTTCTGGAACTCAGTCAGCTTTGTTGAGATCTTTGTTGAGATTCAGTTCTGGAACTCAGTCAGCTTTGTTGAGATCTTTGTTGAGATTCAGTTCTGGAACTCAGTCAGCTTTGTTGAGATCTTTGTTGAGATTCAGTTCTGGAACTCAGTCAGCTTTGTTGAGATCTTTGTTGAGGTCCAGTTCTGGATTCTGGTGAAGTTAATTCTATCCGGGTCACAGGGCACCATCTGTTGTAAACCTTTTCCTTCTTAAGTTTAAGAACTCAGAAGTGAAGACCAGGGCCCTGATGTATAAACGTTGCGTACGCACAAAATGGGCATAGAAATATGCGTACGCATTTTTCCACGCACATATCGGGATTTATAAAAAATAAACTTGGCGTAAATAAGTGCACACCGTAAGGATGCTCTTGACCGTGCGTACGCACTCTTTTAGAAGAGTATGTGTTTTGGCGACACCAACTGGCCCAAATAGCAATAACTATTTAAAATGAAAAACTTCTAAATTATCCTATTACATCACCCAATAAATCAAATGGCATCAACCTGAATTATCATTATCAGCATTCTTAACTAGGTGCAAATACTATTTTTCACCGATGGTGAGCTGGAGCTAAATGTCTTTTTGGTCACTTTCAGACACAAAATCGAAAGAAAATTAAACATATACAGAAAGATAATACAAATATAATTTCACTCACCAAGCCTGTCACTTGAAGCAAATATCCATCCCTTCTTAAATGTCCGCTCCAGCGAGCGCGTTGGGCCGTTTAGTGAAACTGATGCAAATAACAGTTTAAATAAATAAAATAATTATTTAAACTATGTTTTACTTCTGATATAAACATTTAGATAAAATATGCCATTCAAATTAATGGAGTTAAACATTGAAACATGAAATCATTACTGAGAAGTTACAACATTTTTTATATTCAATCAATATTTTTGTTGTGGATGCGATGTTTTTGAAAACTTTTCCTGTGGTATAATTGCTTATCATGATAATACCAGATTGTCTGAGAAAATAGTTTTGTGCAAATAATGCCCAAGGCCTGTTTCCATAAAAAAATATAAATCAATTAAAAATACAATTCGGCCAGTGGAAAAGATTGAGAAAAACTTTCTCTGAAATGTATTTTACACTATTTGATTTATGTATTAAAAAACAAGGCAAGGATAGGCAACTACTTGATTTGTATTAATGTAATGTGTCTTGTACCGTTAAACGTTATCACGTGGATGAATAATCATATGCAAATTATATGCAGATGAGGATCTGCATAGTAAAACTAGGTGTTGTGAGCTCCATATATGGTTATTTCATGGTTATTTACGTGCGCACAATCTTCCGCTGACTGGGATTTCTAAAGTGAATTCTGCACAGGTTCTGGCGTACGCACGGTTTTATAAGTCTGAATATTTATTTGCGTACGCCATTTTTGGCTTTCGGGCGCACGTACACTTTTAGTAAGGATTCTACGCACAGTTTTATAAATGAGGCCCCTGGAGACTCGGTGTTGTATCTTTTAAGCAGGATTCTTTATTTGCTGTAGTCTGCTTCGTCCAAAATCTTACCCAAGTCTGAACTAAAGGCAGTATACATTTTAGTTCATATACCATTTAAGGGGGAGGAGTTACATAAAGGTGGAGACACTCTGAAACCAAGCATGTAAATGATGTATACCGGTTTAGGAACCTGCCCTATACATGGAGTGTTACCAATTCCAATCCAATCAGCATAACTATTCAAACAGTGAGACTACCAAAGTTTCAGTAATCTGCTTACAATAGAGAGAAACAGGAATAGCCGGTTAGATAGAGAGCAGTATTCTGCCAGATACAGAAAACAGGATTTGCCGGACTCTCTTGCTGGAAAACTGTTTCACAGCAAATATCATCATCATCATAACCTTAAATGCTAAATTCAGTATACGAAACTGTCTCAGTTTATATACTATTGTATTGGAACCTCAATTAAACATTTAATACATTTGTAACACTACAACAGGAAAAGCTGGTTGTAAAGAAAATCGGGTCTGTGCTCGCCCAAAAGATCCAGAATATGGTCCATGAGCTTGGACGGTTTGCTGTCACCCAGTTCTTGAAAGGAGAAAAGCCTGCTGGCTCTCTCAGCGTACGACAGTTCAAACGTTTTCAACAGGTGGGCTTTGAGTGCACAACTTCTCAGTTGCCGGAGGATTTGTAAGAAGCCTCACCACTCTCGATGCCATTGAATTTCTGAGAGCCGTCACAACGTAGTAGTATTTTGTTGTATCCGCGGTAATCTCACGCAACGCAAACTGCGCTTCAGTCTGGGCGAACCATGCCGATGCCGACGATTCCCAGAATTCGGGGAGTTTGAGGGTGACAGCATTCGCGGTCATGGTCGTGTTGTGTCTCTGGATACGTCCAGCAGACAAACATCAGGGTCACCAGTGTGGAAATTGCAGTAAATTGCAAGAGACAACTTCTCACGTTGAGCACACGAATGCGTGTCTCATTTATTTTTTTTGTAGGCAAAACACTGAAACAAAATGGCACTGACAAGCGTCCCACGTCATCAGGCATACAGAACATTTAATGGGACGGCGATCCCTGCACAGTCACGAAGAAACACGCTAAGAACAATGTGCTGCGTTTATAACCAACAGTGTATAGAACTACACTTAATAACAAAGGTGAATTATGTATGTCACATTCACTACATCATTAACAATAAGTGCTTTTGAAGTAAGGGATCGAATATTCAGCAATCCGAGCTTTATCATTTGTTCATCTGTATTATATCTATTTTTTTATTTACCGAACATCAATAACATTTTTACCCTTAAATGGGTTTGGGAGTTTTTTGTATTTTCTAGTTCGGGGAACAGACACAGTCTCTATATGATGATATCTAGGTGAAATAGTCTCTATGTGATGGGATTTATCTGTCCTCTGTGACATGAGACAGCTAGCAGACGGTCTGTTTAGCCAGTCTGTCTGCTTCCTGACCTGGGCCCCAGAATTAGATGGTCAAGGATCAACTCTGAGACTGTGTGCCATATTACTAAAGAGAAGCACTAAGTAACAGAGAAGAATACTACCTACTGTGGTCTTTACAGATGGGATCTTAATTGTAGAGACAGAACGATCAGTAGACAACAAACTCACAATGCAAACAAGCTTCACTCTAAATGATCTACGGTTGGGCTACTGCGCACAACGCCGTGTTCGAATAAGTTTAACTGCGCTCAATCCAATCATCAATCATATGCACACAATGCATTTAATCAAGTTTAGAAATCTAGTTCTGAAACCACACATTCCATCAATAGCAATAACGTCAACCCGAAAGAGTAATAATCTCTGAACCAGCGAGTAAGTATAAACATAATCATAATCACAAACATAGACATACACGTGATTTTGATTCCAACAAACAATCAAAGCATGGGTGTTAGCTGAGATCTGGTGCTGATCTGCCACGCTTCTCTTCAATGGGCCTTTTAACCCGGTGGAAACCTCCAGGGATTGGTGAATGTCACTTCAAATACATAACGTGATGACGTCACATATGATGAGCAGCCAATGATTCACGACCTAGGAGCGTGAATAGAAACAAGAGCACAAAAGAAAAAAGAGACCAAAACATACAAACATATGTGGAACGTAACAATGACTTCATCTTGTTTTTTTGAACAGGTGGTGAAGCGAGCTGTGGCTAGCCAGAAAGACCAACCAGAGGCTGTGGAGAGGGCAGAAAAGTTTCGGCAGAAATACCGTCACAAACTCCAGACTCTTCGGCACCAGCCTTTGTAAGAGCATCATGAACCTAAAGACTCTGCTTTGTCTCATCACAGGTTCATTTTTCAGCTTGACTGTATTTGTGGCTTATAGAGATGCGCGGTTGGCGGTTACAGCCGCGGACTCCGCGGATAAACCGCAGATCGGGCGGATGACATGACGAAAAAAAATATTTTAATCAAATTCGGGCGGGTGGCGGGCTGTTGAACCAATCAAATGAAAAATATATACACATTGTTAAATATTGTTATCTTTGTCCCTGCGCGCCGATCGGAGACGGAGTTCACTGCTGATATTCTGAGAGCTTTCTAGTCGCCTTGTATCGCCCAATCAGCGGATTGCGGGCGGGTGCGGTTTTGAAAATTGGTCAAAAACGTTGGTGCGGATGGATGGCGGACGGATGATGAATTTTGTGATGCGGTTGCGGATGAAATAATAGCCCATCCGCGCATCTCTAGTGGCTTAATATTCAACAAGATCTTAGTAGTAATTAGGATGTTTTATGAGTTAGAGTCTTGTAGTGTGTGTGTGTGCTTGAGTGTTGCTGGATGAGTGTTTCTCTCGTCTAATGTAGCTTGCCTCTCCTCTCATCTCTAGTGCTTATGGATCCCTCACCGTCAGAAGTCTTTTAGACACAAGAGAACACTGTTTAAACGAGTTCAACTTTCCTGACCCCTACTCTAAGGTTTACATTGAATCATCCTTCACCTTGCCTGTGGTTCTTCAAATCACATCAGTTCCCCACAATCTGTTATTTAAAATCTTGTAAACATATTTTTCTGTCATGAGATTGTTTCAATCTCTATCTTTGTTTGTCTATTTTCCAGTGTTTAAACCATTATTTAGGATGAGTGTTTTTTAGTGGCTAGTGGCCGATGGAGAATTATCTGATTCAGTCTGAATCTCTTATTTTCCTGTAGATCAAGCAGAAAGAGAATGACATGGCCCTGAAATACTATCTGAAGGTGGTGAAGTCAGTAGAGGAGCTGAGCTGGGAGCAAAGACAGTTCACTTTGGTCAAAGGCCTCCTGGCCGGCAACGTTTTCGACTGGGGAGCCAAAGCTGTGTCAGAGTGAGTGTACTAACAAACATGACAGGGTTTTTTATTTATTTATTTATTTTATTGGGGGTATATTCTTACTTTTATTTGTTTTTCAGCATGCTTGAATCAGATCCAGACTTTGGGTTTGAACAAGCAAAACAACAATTACAAGGTAAGAAAACGTTTAAACTGTTACATAATAATGATAAAATATTGTATCACAAATTATTTTTTGTCTGATAAATGATAAACATATATACGTTTGTACTCTACCGGTCAATTGTTTGTAATAATTGGAATTTATTTGATCAAAAATACACTCATAAACAACAAAATTATTATTAAATATTATTACATTCAAAAGAACAGTTGTCTATTTTAATCTATTAAAATGTAATTTATTGCTGTGATGGCAAATTTTCAAGGTTTTTCCTGGATCAAAAATGGTCTTCGTGGTGGTGGATGAACACCGTCATCCACACACACAGTACAAAGTAAATCCACAATAAATGCAAAGAAACAGTTTGTAATATTAACTTATCCTATTTTTTTATGAGATAAAAAAATAATCAGGGTCGGGACAGATCATAAAATGAAGTGCTTAGAACTATCTGTAAATGTATATGTTAAAAGTAACTGAGTGACTGATTTGAAGGTTAGTAATAAAACAAAGTAACACATTACATAGAAAAAGTGGCAGGTTTAATATTTTGCATTCACAGTCCAAGACTTAATGCACAGATCATTTGACATACAGTATCAGATTGGTGTATTTCGTCCATTGCTAAGTTTATCACTGTCAATCGATTCAATCGTACATTTAAATACAGTTGTCAATCCAGAAACTTTGCAATGTGTATTTACAGTAGCAGCATGAATATACAGTGCTTAAATTTATTAGACCACCACCCAATGTAACGTTTGTGCCACAGCTGCCCTAAACTAACAGTATTGGTGATTACCAAAATAATTTTTATGTTTCTGTAATGGTTAATCCACCAGTATGTTTAAGCTCTTTAATCACAGTTGGCCAAGTCAAAGTCCAGCCTTGAATCCTATTGAACAGGTCGGGTCTTGTCTGTTACATGTTGAAAGTGTGGTGAGTACGTTGTACGCTGTGCTCGCCTCGCTGCCGCTTTTTTGTTTTGTTTGTTTGTTTGTTTAGCGTCTACCGTGCCTCCCTTTTACGTTGGCTTGGACATTATTATTTTCATTTTCCTGTGGATTTTTAATTTGGATATAACACGGACATTGACAACTTTCCAACTCATCGCTGGCACTCAACTAACTCGCACAACTCATACTACTCTGCTGTTATCTGTTGATCTTCGCGCTACTCCTGCACCTGTAATAACAACAACAACGCTGTCGTCCCGGGTACATTACCCCCGATGCGGAGATATGCCGAGGAAACCCAATAGCGCAATAATGGAGGAGGAATTGGAAAACATATAAATATCTCTGAACACCTTGACAGCTGAGATGCAGAAAATCTCGACGCAACGAACGACCATAATGGAATTTATGCTTGAAGTGAAAGAATTAAAAAAGCAAAACGAGGAAAAAAAACAAAAAATAATTACCCTGGAAAACCGATTGGCGGATTTGGAGCAATACACCCGAATCAATGACCTCATCATATCGGGCCTGGATGTCAAGCCGCGTTCCTACGCTAGAGCAGTGGTGTCAGGCGGAGGGGAGCCAACTGACCAAGACTTGGAGTCTGTGGAGCAACAAGTGGTACGGTTCATGAACAGCAAAGGGATTGTCTTGGACAGTAAGGACATTGAGGCCTGCCACCCGCTGCCTCGTAAAGATAGACAACGCAAACCAAGTATAATACTGAGATTCGCAACTAGGAAACAAAAAATCGCAATACTCAAGCAAGGGAGAAACCTGAAAGGGACAAATGTGTACATCAACGAACATTTGACAAAAAAAAAACTCTGACATCGCCAGACAAGCACGACAATTTCGCAAAGAAAACAAAATCCAGGCAACATGGACATCCAATTACAGGGTGTTCATCAAATTAAATGGATCTCCTGAACAAGCTAAAGTTCTGCTGATTAAGGAATGCTGTGAATTGGATCAGTACAGATCAACCTAACTTTAAGCTAATAAATAACCTAACTTTCATTCACCATGATGACAGACATTCTAACTAACGACTCGTCCTCATCGGACAATGAGGATACAGCTGATATTCAGGAGTCAGAGTTAGAAATATTTTCAAATGTTGAGCACAAACCAATGAATATGCTAAATAACGTGGATCCTGATATACATTTTTATAACTCTATCTCTCATAACTGTAAATATTATCGCGATGAACAAATTAAGACATTAAATAAGGCAGATTGTATGTCAATAATGCACTTAAACTGCCGCAGCTTATACGCAAACTTTGAGTATGTTAAAGAATATTTGAACAAGCTAGATGTCAAATTCAGTGTAGTTGCACTATCAGAGACATGGATAAATGAAAACAAATATGGGAATTTTAAACTTGATGACTATCAAATGTACAACCAAAACAGACACCATAAATCTGGTGGGGGGTTGCACTTTATGTGCATAAAGAATTGAAAGCTCAGAAGGTTGATTGTATGACTATGGAGAGATCATGTGTTTGAATGTGTCACGGTTGAGATATTTACTGATAAAATGAAAAAAATGCTTATATCTTGTATTTACAAAGCTCCGGGTGCAGACATGGAAGTGTTTATTGATCACATGGAAAGGTTGTTTACAAATAAGAATCAAAAAGATCTGGGGATATGTGGGGATTTCAACATAGATTTATTAAAACCAAAATTACATAGACCCACTGGAAAATTCATAGACACTATGTACAGTCTTTCTTTATATCCAGCAATTACGCGTCCCACAAGGATTACTGCACACTGCGCTACTTTAATCGATAATATATTCACAAATATTCAGAACTCTAATATATCAAGTGGATTGCTGGTTAATGATATCAGCGAGCACTTACCAATTTTTATATCCTATGAAAAAAGAATAAATACGAAAAAGATAAGAAAAAAAAATAACAAAGAAAATCAGACTAAGATCTGAACAGTCAATAAATATTCTTAACCAAAGCCTGTCCAAACAAAATTGGGATGATGTTCTTGGAGAAAATGATGTAAACAAAGCATATTCCAGTTTTGTTAATACATTTAATACCTTATATGATCAACACTGCCCTGTAAAAACGTATACACATACGCAGATGAATATAACTAGTCCATGGATGACAAAGGGATTGTTGAATGCGTGCAAAAAAAAACAAAAAAAAACTTTATATAAAACTTTTATACGGAATAGGACGAAAGAATTGGAAGTAAAATATAAAAAGGACAAAAATAATTAATAAGTATTATAAAAACCTGTAAGAAACTATACTACAGAAATTTGATTGAGAGAAATCAAAATAATTTGAAAGGTCTCTGGGGAGTATTGAATAATGTAATTAATAAGGATTATAAATTTGCTACGTTTCCTGATTACATGATTAAAGACGACCAAAAAGTAACTAATATGGATAAACTTGTTAACGCATTCAATTACTTTTTTGTTAACATCGGCCCACAATTGGCATCAAAGATTGCCACCACAGATCATAATTACGCTGGCTACACAAATAAAATTGTACACTCACTGTTTCTGACTGCAACAAATGAGAATGAAATCATGAAAATAGTCAATGACTGTAAAAATAAAAAGTCCACAGATTGGAACGACCTCGATATGGCCATAATTAAGAAAGTAATATGTAATATAGCAACACCTCTAACCTATATCTGCAACACATATTTTTTAAATGGAGAAGTCCCTCAGCTCATGAAAATCGCAAAGGTCACTCCAATTTATAAAAACAGGGATTGTCATCAATTCACAAACTACCGACCTATTTCTATACTTTCTCAATTATCAAAATTATTGGAAAATTGTTTTGTTGCACGCCTGAATGGCTTTATTAGTAGCCATAGCTTACTTCACGATAGTCAATATGGTTTTAGAAAAAATAGGTCAACTGCTCATGCATTGATTGATCTAATAGAATATATAAGTGGCAAAATTGACAGCAAAGTGTACTCGGTGGGTATATTCATTGATCTCCAAAAAGCGTTCGATACTATAGACCATGAAATGCTTTTACAGAAACTACAACAAAATGGGATAAGGGGTCTTGCATATAACTGGGTGAAATCTTTCTTAACCGATAGACAGCAATTTGTACAGATAGGTGAGCAAAGGTCAAGGTAAAGAAGCATCACTTGTGGAGTCCCTCAAGGTTCGGTATTGGGACCAATATTGTTCCTGTTGTACATAAATGATCTATGTTATGTATCATCTAAACTTAAACTTATATTATTTGCAGACGACACCACAATCTTATACTCGGGCAAAAATCTTCAGCTACTTGTGAATAAGATCACAGCGGAGTTAGAGAAACTTAAAAAATGGTTCAATCAAAACAAATTATCCTTAAATATAATGAAAACAAAAGTGATGTTATTTGGTAAACATAAGGAGGATGTACAGTTCCAAATCAAAATTAACAAAGTCGAAATAGAAAGAGTAAAAGAGTATAAATTCCTAGGAGTGATTCTTAGACACAATATTAGCTGGAGACCACAAATAAACAGCATGCGTACTAAATTAGCAAAAAATATTGCTATTATGGATAAGTGTAGATATCTATTGAACCAACAAGCTCTCCTTATCTTGTACTATTCGCTCATACTTCCTTACCTCAGTTACTGCACAGAGATTTGGGGAATTACCTACAGTAGCCATCTAGCGACTGTATTTAAATTACAAAAGAAAGCTATTAGGATAGTGCACAACGCTGGGTTCAGGGACCATACTAACACATTGTTTATAAAATCTAACCTTCTAAAATTTGAAGATTTAAGGTGTGAACTTATGGAATGGCTTAAAGGATGAATTAAAGAATGCTGTAAATTTCCATCATTTCAAAAACAATATAAGAAAAGTATCTTAACGCAATATGTCACATGTAATCACTAAGCAGGATTTCTGTCACTGTCTATTAAAATGAGCATAAAATGTTAAACGCAATATGTCAAATGTAACCACTAAGCAGGATTTCTGTCACTGTCTATTAAAATGAGTATAATATATCATATCATGCTGATACAGCTACTGTCACCAATGTCTGTCATAATTAAAATTAGAAAACTAGTTAAACTAACGCTGTTTATTACCATTGTCATTGCTATTGCAACATACGATAAACAAAAGAGAATTAGGGCAGAAGAGACATGGACCTGTCGGGTGAAGGGCCCCCTCCTCCAGACTGGCTCATGAAACACCGTCCTCTTAAACGCATCACACAGCAAAAGTTGCAAACATCGCCTGCCTAGACAATTATTTAGGGTAGCTGGGTGAGCCTGTTGGATGGGGTCTAAGACCCACTCCCAACTGGCCTACACCCTGGCTTTTTAATGCCAGCACAAGATAGGATACACCTCATAATCAAAATGAATGTTGTAAATGTATACCCAGTTGCTGTAGAGATGGTAATGAAAACAAGGTGATAACAAGATAAAATATGTTTAAGGAAAATTTTATTTTTACACAATACTGTTAATAATGATGATACTTTTGAATCTAATACTGGCATAATAAAATGGATAAAAATTATAATAAACATATGGTTAACCAAAAATTACAATAATAATAACAATAATTGAAAGAAGCAAACAATATGGAGACTGGTCATGTAAGTTGTGTCAGTTATGATTGTTTCTGTTTTGTTTTTGTTTTGTTTTTGTTTTTGCTAACATCAGGTGTAAATCTTCTAGTAGTATGCAGAATTCTGTGTTAATGTTGTCCTTCGCAGCATAATGCCTTATGGAAGTACTTATTATTATAGATGTAGTCATGCTGCTTGTACAATAGATGTATAACTCAAACATTGTATAGTTATCTCTATAAGCTTGCGACAATATATGTTTGATGTGGAATGTAGCCACAAGCACTTATTATCTCAAATGCTGCAATTTGCAATGTCCATATTACTGATTGTATGGTTGGAAATGTAATTCATAAACAGGTGCACGCTCGTGGTTGTGTGTGCCTGGGTATGAAAATGATATACTTTAATTTTTGCATACCTTGTGGTAACTTTATAAATACAATATAAATTGTTAAATGCAGTGTTATTAGTTGAGTTACAATTGGGAATACAATCGTGAAATCCATGAGTACTGAGAGTATTGAACATAGGGGTAGGCGCACATAAGCTTCCTTGCTTCAGCCTACCCCTTTTGAGCTTCCATTTTTGTGTAATCTTAAGACTTCTGTAACAAACATGATGTGAACAGCTCAAATAAATAAATAAATAAAACAAATTTGTGATTTAGTGGATTCAAAGATAGATTGCACAAAAGTTTAATTAAAAGTCTTTGTTAGTAACTAGAAACTTTTTGGAAGTCAATAACAACAGAGAATGTGGAAAAGTACAGTACATAAAAACAATGCCAGCAAGAATTCAAGCTGTTATCAAGGCCAAAGGACGTAATATACAAAATATTACGTTTTTGGTTATGTTTGAATAAAGACTATTTAGATGTTTCAATTTGTTATTTGCCTAATAAATGACACAATTTTTAGTTTTAAACCAGTTTTTGACAGATTCCTAAAATATTTGTTTTCTCAGTATTATGACAGGTGTGTATATTTTTATTTATATATATATATATATATATATATATATATATATGTATTTATTTATATATGTATTTATATATACACACACACACATACACAGTATCTCACAGTGAGTACACCCCTCACATTTTAGCAAACATTTTAGTATATCTACTCAAGGGACAATACTATAGAAATTAAACTTGGATATATTTTAGAGTAGTCTATAATGTGTATAACAGTATATATTTACTGGCTTCTGAAAATAACTCAACATACAGCCATTATTGTCAAAATAGCTGGCAACAAAAGTAAGTACACCCTAAGTGATAATAGCTGTACGTCGTTTAACCATGCAAAGCCACATGTCCTATTCATCATGTTCTTGTTTTTGACTGCTTGACAGCACCATACAAATTGTTATAGCTTGTATTACAGCAGTTAAAATTTGTGCTTTGAGTTCAATTCTCTCATACTGACCACTGGATGTTCAACATGGCACCTCATGGCAAAGAACTCTCTAAGGATTTGAGAATTAGAATTGTTGCTCTCCACAAAGATGGCCTAGGCTATAAGAAGACTGGTAACACCCTGAAACTGAGTTACAGTACAGGCCAGGTTCATACAGAGGTTTTCCAAGATGGGTTCCACTCAGAACAGGCCTCGCAAGGGTCAATCAAAGAAGTTGAGTCCTCGTGCTGTGCGTCAGGTGCAGAAGCTGGCTTAAAAAAACAGACGCATAAGTGCTGCCAGCATTGCTTTAGAGGTTGCAGAAGCGGAAGGTCATCTTGTTAGTGCTTAGACCATACGCCGCACACTGCAACAAGTCGGTTTTGTATGGCTGTCATCCCAGAAGGAAGCCTCTCCTGAAGCTGGCTCACAAGAAAGCCCGCAAACAGTTTGTTGTCGCCTTTTTCGCCTTTCTTCGCCTTTGTCACCATTGACTTTTGGCTTGCTTAGTTGGGGACATTTAATTTTATATTTAACAATTTTATTATAACATTATTTTCCTATTATCTCTGTAAAGCTACTTTGAAACAATCTGTATTGTAAAAAGTGCTATATAAATAAAGGTGACTTGATTTTACTTGACTGAAAGCAACCTGTCCAAGAGCATGAATTACTGGAACCATGTTCTGTGGTCTGATGAGACTAAGATAAACTTGTTTGGCTCAGATGGTGTTCAGAATGTGTGGCGATGCCCTGGTGAGGAGTACCAAGAAAATTGTCTTGCCCACAGTCGAGCATGGTGGTGGTAGCAGCATGGTCTGGGGCTGCATGAGTGCTGCCGGCACTGGGGAGCTGTGCTTCATTGAGGAAAACATGGATTCCAATATGTACTGTGACATTCTGAAGTAGAACATGATGCCCTTCAGAAACTCTGCCGAACGGCATGATAACGACCCCAAACACACCGCCAAGATGACAACTGCCTTGCTGAGGAAGGTGAAGGTGATGGAGTGGCCAAGTATTTATCCAGGCCTGAAACCTATTGAGCACCTGTGGGGCATCCTCAAGCAGAAAGTGGAGAAGCACCATGTGTCTAACATCCAGCAGCTCCGTGATGTCATTATGGAGGAGTGAAAGAGGGTCCCAGTAACAACCAGTGCAGCTCTGGTGAATTCCATGCCTAGGAGGATTAAGGCAGTGCTAGATAACAATGGCGCTCACACAAAATATTGACACTTTGGACACAGTTTTGACATGTTCACTTAGGGTGTACTCACTTTTGTTGCCAGCTATTTTGACAATAATGGCTGTATGTTGAGTTATTTTCAGAGGACAGTAAATATATACTGCTGTACAAGCAGCACATTGAATACTTTAAAATCTATCCAAGTTTCATTTCTGTGGTATTATCCCTTGAGAAGATATACTGAAATGTGATGGGTGTACTCACTTTTGTGGGATACTGTGTGTATGTGTATACATATATATATATGGATCTATCGCTCTATGGATAGTACCTATAAAACCTATAGATAAAAAACTATTTAGATTCTGGAAACTCACTAACAGCGAGCCGAGGATCAGTCTCTCTTCTAATGATTTGTGCTGCGCGTCCTTTATAAAACGTTATAGACAATTCAACTTCGGCAACGAGCGGGCGTGAGGCGAGCATGACCGCAACACTTTCACAGGAACGCACCCGCTTGTCGCTGCACCTTGTGCTCGACCACTTCACCTCACTCTTGGCTGATTTATACTTCTGCGTCGGACTTACGGCGAAGACTATACGCTATAGACTACGCGTTGGTTTTCATTTATATCTCTGCTTCGTTGTCCGCGTTGACGCGCAATTACACATGCAGAGGGAGCATGTGAAACCCGGGGAGCGGTTCTAGCAATCACAGCGCTTGCGGTACGCGTAGAATTGACGTTACATTTTTGGAGAGGTGCACGTCAGGGTACGCCGAAGTGTACGCGCGCTACACAGCTACGGCGTGAGTATAAAGTATAAATTGTTTTTTTACTCTGTTTAATGTAATCTTACGTGGGAAACCATGGCATGACCAAACCTAAGCTACTATAAGTAACGTTGGTCGACTTATATCTGTAGTAGTGATCATGACCTCTGACTACTACATAGACTGTTTCTGCTGCTCCCTGATAAAAGATACCTGTTGATACCTGTTCAGAAAAAAAAACAAGAAAACTGGACTCGTTTTAACAAACTAGATAAAAGGTAATGCCCTGTCAGTGGCAAATAGCTTTGTTTAAATATTTGATTTGATTACATTAATGTTTAAGTTGAGATTTGAGATTACTGTGTAAAGGGAATACTGCTGGTATAAAAGCACCTTATTTGTTTAAAGTTATTGCACTTTTGTGTATATAGCAGTACATTTAAATCAAAAGTGCGCAATACACTACTTTAGAAGTCATTATTCAATTTTGCGCATAACAATGCGATTAATCGCGATTAATCGCAAGAAAACCATGCGATTAATCGCGATTAAAAATTTTAATCGTTGCCCAGCACTAATATATATATATTATACAATGCGAGGGATACAAAGCTGCACTCTTGCGAATACTCCCATTATAATCAATGAAGCTGTATAATGAATCTCTTATTGACATCGTGTTTATATTTGGTTTTAATGGAAGTATTCGAGAGAGTGCAGAACTCGTGCTGAACAAAATCTCTTCCGCCTGGAGCGGTGTTGAGCGGATTAAACAACTGATTGACCATTATGTTCACATGCTCAAAAGAACACTCACTGGAGCGTTTTAAAGCAGCCGGCTATCAGCGGGTAAAGGTACAGCAGAGCGGTAGGTATCGCCACATTAAATGATTAAATAAATCTTTGGTTGGACAAAGGTTCATTTTAGCGGCCGCAAAAATATTTTCAATGCAGGAAACACCCTGATCATTACTCCAGTCTTCAGTATCACATGATCTTTCAGAAATCATTCTAATATACTGATTATGATAAACCTTTCTCTTTCAAATAAATGCTGTCCTATTAAATTCTATTCATTAAAGAATCCTGAGAAAAATGTATCACGGTTTTCAACATTGATAATAATAAGACCCATTATTAATAATTGAGCACTAATAATAATTGATAACAATTGAGCACTAAATCAGCATATTAGAATGGTTTCTGAAGGATCATGTGACACTGAAGACTGGAGTAATGACTGATGAAAATTCATCTTTGCCATCACAGGAATAATTATATTAATAGAATTGAAAATATATATTAAAGTAAAAAAACGGTTATTTTAAATTGTAATAATATTTCACAATATTACTGTTTCTACTGTTTTTGGTAAAATAAATAAAGATAAAAAACTTTACAAAAATTACAAACTTTTCACTAGTATGTACATATTTTGATACCTTTAAGTTTTCTATGTACTGAACATTTTATATTCCCAGAGAGGCCATGGCTTGTGGATGCCTACAATCAATGGATTGAGAGAATGAAGGTCAGATCTTAAATCGACAATGACTTTTAAGTCATTGAACTTTAAACTTTATAGTTAGCTGCACTCATACACTGTTCAAACAAGGTGTGATATGATAGTATCTCTTCTATTTTAATAAGCACTTATCCGTAAAAAAAAAACAAAAAAAAACACAACAGGACATTGGGTCTCATTTACACACATAGTTGTTTGTACTGTAAAATCTGATCTAAAATCTAAAATCAAGCTAAAATGTATTCAAAATGTACACATGCTCCCTGGGGCATCATAAATAAATGTAAAGTATTTAAAAGCAAGAAAGTTTAATGATGTGTATTATTTCAAATCAAATATGTAGTATGTTAAGTTGTTCTACACAGGGTTTTTTTTAGACAATAAATTTATTTTAACAATAAATTTAAAAAAAGCATGTAAATAACTTGCTGCGGGCATGGACCCCCTCATTTAGAATAATCTGTACTAGATGTCGACTTATAATGGATCTTGTCAATACCAGCTAAAGTGAGATAACAGGTCAGAAACCAGTTTATTGACTTAATAGTTTTTTTGTATTATTACTTGTATGAATTAAAACTTTCCACACAAAATGCTTAAGATATTACAAAATGATCAATGATTTCACCTTGAAAATGTTTTGTAATTCTAATACAAAATAAATAAAAGAATAACTATGCTTCACTACTGACCATAGGCGTTGATCCCACGGAAATGGCCATATGCCCACGGAAAAATACGAGATATTCTCCATTCATTCAGGAATGTGTGTTTTAGTTTAGTTGGTAATCATAGGCGGAGGGTGAACCAACGCTCTTATTTACATATTTTCTACACTTTGTAATAATGAGAGGATTTGTGAGTGTGCAGCACTCAGAATACACTCAACGCTGATTGGCCATTGAGTTGACCCCCCCTCCCCCCAAACAATCCCCCACCTTCACCCCACGGGTTAAAGTTATGACATATTGCAGTTATTACATTTGGCTGAAATTTGTATTGAAATATTTTATAGTCTACCAATGATGAAACTGAGCTAGATATAATTTTTTTTGTGAAGGAGGAACACGGTAGTGAGCCTTTGAGCTCTTTATGATCACTATGAAATAGGGGTTTTCAATTTGTCCTAATTTATTTCTATAGCACATTTAAAAGCAACAGAGTTGCACCTAAGTGCTGTAGAATAAAACGTTTCAAGCATATCAAAAGAAAGCATTGAAGAAAACTTGCAGCATACAAAATATAAACACATTAAACAGAATACAATCAGAAAACTTCAACATAAAACCCTTAAACTAATCTTAATCAAAAGAATTTGCATAACAGTGACTGAAAAATATGTATTTTAGATATGGGAATGGCATATTTTGAGTTTTGATATTTGGGATATGGTCATTTGGCTACTTTTAGGCTAATTTTGATTGGGCCATTGTGGTTAGTTTTGTTACGCAGACCTGGCAACCCTGTTCATTGTCGAAAACAGAAATAAAATAATGTCATGTCTTTTTTAAATGTATATTTGAAAATGTAATATTTAAACAATCTATGAAGTCTTCCTGGTCTTGATTGAACACGGTGCCTGCTGGCTTTCTTTTACAGGGTCCTCCTCATAAATGTGCATTGTTTTTCGTAGATAATAGTGGAATAGACATTATTCTTGGGGTTTTCCCTTTCATTAGAGAACTCCTCATCAGAGGCACAGAGGTAAGTTAACAACAATATGTCTCAGAAGAAAATTGTAATTGTTGGACACAATTCTCAGTGTGTTGTTTGAGTTTCAGTTGCACATCTGTGTATGTTGGCTTTTAGGTTGTGCTTGCCAGTAACTCAAGCCCTGCCCTAAATGATGTCACTAACAGTGAGCTGCAGATCCTGACTGAGAGAATAGCAGCCATGGACCCTGTCATTCAGTGAGTTATCACCCTTATTACCAGCGGTGAAAAGGTTCACAAAAAATGTTTTAATCATTTGAGTCTAGATAATGTAACATGAGAATGGCAGTCAGTCTTTGTGCACATCAATAGAATGAGAATGGCAGTCAGTCTTTGTGCACATCAATAGAACGAGTTTGTGTATGTTTGTGCACTCTTTCAAGTCACTCGTCATAGAGCTAATTTGTGACAAACCAGTTTATAAGCACTAAAGATGCCCATTGTTTGTTTTATTTTTTAATATATAAACGATTTTACTATGAAATAGCTAGTTTAATAGGCTTTGTAAAAAGGCTTAACCATTTGAATTGTGCCTTGGATTATATTTTTTGGATACATTTTTTCCCTACCAAATAGCACATTCAAACACTTTTTACAGAACTTCTAAGGATACCTCATATATTTTTTCAATCTCCAAAAATGTATGTTTGCTGCAATATCATAGAAAACATCTCTGTTATTATTTTTATTACAGGCTATTTTTTTCTATCAAATGTTAAATTATTAGTTTTTAACTGGAAAAAAAAGAAAATCATATAAATGTACAGTTGTATCATTAATTTTACAGTGTGGTGCCTTTTGCTCCAGCATATGGTTTAACCCTGTAATTTAAACACAGAATTATCAGAAAATCTAATTTATTTAAATGGAACTGTTTAAGCTTTAGAAAAAAATAATCTATCGATCTATCTATCTCTATCCATCTATCTCTCTATGATTATATTATATATATATATATATATATATATATATATATATATATATATATATATATATTAATTAATATTTAATACATCATACTTTTATGGCTCAAATAGTATGACGTGAGATTATGGAGCTCATAAAAATCTTTGAGATTTTATAACAGTATAGCAGACTACTTGCATAAAATATATGTTTACTTGCTAAAAAATTAATACAATAGGTTTTTGCAGCAAAGTTTTGATCATGTTGATAATTTAGAGGCCTTAGAGTTTTGTGAATCAAATATAATACAATAGGTTTTAAAAGGTTGAAGCTTATTATATTGTGATAGTTTTTTATTCAAATATTGTGAACTGTTTCACCATTATTCTTTACACCATACTACTATAACATGGTGACAGCAGATTGACCATGTTTCCATTTTTCCTTTTTCAGGGCTGCACTCAAAGAGGACAGACTTGCTTTGGTGCAGAATGGTTCTAGTTCTCCTTGTTTAGACCTGAGGTATAATATGTTTCCTCCCATAGGCCTATTTGTTGGAGTGTATCAGACTTCCCTCTGCTTAAAACCATGTCATTTCCCTTTATTTTTCATTCTTCAGTCGCCTGGACAAAGTCCTGGCCACAGTCGTCAGGGAGCGTGGCACGGATCTGGTGATCATTGAAGGTATGGGTCGGGCCATCCACACTAACTACTACGCCATGCTCAGCTGCGAGAGCCTTAAACTAGCCGTCATAAAGAACTCCTGGCTGGCCGAGCGTCTTGGAGGCAAGATCTTCAGTGTAGTCTTCAAGTACGAGGTCCCTCCAAAACCTTAAGGGGAACATTAGGGAAACTAAGAGGTTTTTAGAGGTGAAATGGCTTGCTCCAGAAGGAAAGAGCACTACTTGGTCCTCTGTGCTTCTTCCTGAGATTGACGTAATGATTGTATTTCAGGGTTTTCTTTTGCTTCATTTAAAAAACAAAAATCAAAATCAATAATTAAGGGGTGGTCGTGCGTGCCTGCTCTGAAATTGAATGTGCACGTCTGCTGTAACCTCCCTCATAACAATTGGATGACAGCTGTAGGGGCTTTTTCTTTTGATGAGATTGAATTTTATTGTTATCAGACCAGATTTCTTTTGCTGAATGATTCTCCATTGGATTTAGGATGGATTGCAATGACAAATATAACATTTTATGAAGTTGAATTAGCCCTAATCCTGCTGGCTTTAACAATTTATTTAAATGTATAAGCCTGGTAATTAAAAATGGGTTTTTCTTTTGAAATATTGATAAAATCACAAAGAATATTGGCTTTTTTATTTCATTGCAGACTTACTTATTTAGATGACACATTTTGTGTATTTCCAATTTTTTGACAAGCAATCTGGTTTCAAATGTAACTGTATGTTTCTAATTATTTCACTCACTGCTTTTGTTGCTGCCATACTGAATCATATCTCAACCAGCTGGCATTGTCTTTTAATGGCTTTCTCCTCTGTTCCCATGACAACATTTTGGAGTGACAATGATTTCTGTTATTTTAATACATTAATAGTGGCGACCCTGCACAAGGGTTGTTGTTTTGAATAACAAAAGCTTCCTGCACAAAATAACATGCTTGGTTTTTGGCAAAACTGAGAAACTTTATGGATTCAGATTTTTTTCTTCCACTGTCTGATTGCGATAGATAAAATGGTGTAACTATTTTAACAAACTCAGATATAAATAGACAAAAGACCTTTTCTAAGTTGTGCATCCATTAACGCTAGGTGTCAGTTTTTTATTATAATTAGTCCTATACAAATACCTTTCTTGATAAAGGCAAATACTCATCTGGTAGACTTTCAGGATTCTTTCTCCCCCTCTTTTTTTCTTTAATTTATCAGGCATAGGAAAAAATTACATGGAACAGAGCCTGCTTCAGATATTGCATCATTATAATGTACTGCATTTAGCCTCAAATCTGATGCAGCTCTCGCTTTCTACCATCTGTGGAAATCTTTGTAATATAAAATCCATTTCAGGGTTGTACAGCACAGCATTGCCTCACTATCACAGCTCTTTCTGGATGGGAGAGAGACAGACCGAGTTTGTGTGTATGCGAAAGAGAAAAAGTCAATTTTAATCTATAACACAATCAGTAGTTTGTGGGCACGAAATGTTAAAGCACAATATTTCAGGGATATGCTACAGAGTAAGAATCACATTGATTGTTTTTTTTTATCATTCTGATTGATTGGTTGGTTTTCTCAATGCATCATTTATCTTATGTGTTTTTGCATTATTTACATGTGTGTGTGGCCCCCAAAAACCAAAATGTGTCAAATTGCATTAAAATTGACAAGCTATAATGTATTTTAAGCACAGTGTTTACGCCATCATTCTGACTAAAGGTTTAGGACTGATGGTCTAGAATGTGATGTTCAGGAGTCGATCAGTCGGGCGGTAGCTTTCAAAATATGGACGTTGTGAAAACAAGGATCTCTCTCAGACTAAAGCTGTTTGTACAGTCCTCGTTTATCATCTGGCCAAAGGCTAAGTTACTTTAGTAATGCATACATTTTGTGAAATTTTGTAAAATCAAGTGTAAATATAACGTAAACTTGTACATAAAATGTACTGTTTATTTGCCTTTATCTTGATGCATTCTCAAGATTTCAGAAAATGAATACTCACTTGACAATCACATGTAATTCTATGTCAAATATATTTTACACTGTCTTCACTCAGCTTGGGTCTCTTTATTCTCTGTATTTGTATTTGCAAAAATAAAATGTTGCCCTCTTTAGTATTGACCTGTCACCAAGGACTTTACCAGTTTTGTAGATTAGATTAGATTAGATAGATAGATCTTTACAATCAACATGAAAGATTTGACTTCAAATGTGATGTATTTCTAAATGAAACTGATATACTGTGAGAAAAAAGCAGGATTATATCCATTGATATCTAAATGAGAGGTGATTGGAAGGAATAGTTGAAAATGAGTGACGTCAACTAAAAAGAAAATTGCTTTTGTTTCCCAAAAGCATCATAAGCCTAAGTAGATAATAGAACCATTTCCACCAATGGTAACCATCATACAGAAACATTAAAGACATAAATTAACTGTGGCTGAATAAGGACATATACAATGGACCACTGAAAAGCTTTCATTTTCATGATGCTGATTTTATACTGTGTGTGTAAATATATATATATATATATATATATATATATATATATATATATACATATAAAACACAGTGTGTGTGTATATCTATATCTATATATAAAGTGTATATACCCCTGTTAAAACAAACTGTTTTTTGTGTAGTAAAAAAATAAAGATAAAACAGAGAACTTTTGCAACTTGAATGTAAACATTACAGTAATTGAAAACCAAAGTGACATTTCAGAGCAAAAAGAAAAAAAATAAACACTTAAATGAATAACTGCATAAATGTGCACCCCCTTTTACAGTTTGCATATGTTGTGTTCAAAATAAACTAATCAACATACACCTTTCTTCTCTTGAAGTTACTCTGATTAACTAAATAAATCTCAGCTGTTTTATTTTTTTTGTTTATCTATTTTTGTTGCATGCAAGAGCCATGGGCCATAAAGAGCTTACAAATCATTGAGAGGATCTCACTGTTGAAAGGTATTGCTCAAGAGAGGGCTACAACAACAAAACAATTCCAAAACATTAGATATACCATGGAGCACAGTGAAGAAGGTCATCAACAAGTGAAGAAAATATAACACAACACTGATATCCAGAACTGGGTATCCCTCCAAAATTGATGACACAGCTGGTCGGGGAGGCTGTAAAGAGGCCTATAGCAACATTAAAAGAGTTGCAGCTCTTTCTGGCAAGTACTGGTGGCTCCCTATATGTGACAAATATCTCCTGTATTCACTCTGTCTGGGACAGGTGTGTGGCAAGACACAAGCCTTTTCTGAAAAAAAAAAAAAAATGCCCGGAAAATGTTGCTAAAGCATATATCCGGTCTCCCAAAACTATGTGGAAATGGTATGGTCTGATGAAACTAAGATTGAACATGTTTAGGCCAGAAATATTAGCAAAAGAATGCCATACCTGTGTTGGGGAAGCTACTCCGAAACTAGTTTGACAAGCTACCCTTAAGTTAAAGTAGTTAAACTACATTCAAGCCTCTTTTGGAGAAGTAGTTAGCTACACTGCAAGTTACTATCAAAAAGCTAGCTACATTGAAACTACTTTAGATTTTTTTTTGAACAACGTATATTATAAATAACTGAATAAGTGTCTGAGGAATGTTTTAAGTAAAATATTTAGTGTTTAAAAAAATGGAATACAATTATGATTTCAAAGAGTATTGTTTTATTACACACAATACTCAAATATCTCAGACTGTTTGTCGAAGTCAAAGTGCAAAATTGCAACACATGCAACATTGCAAGAACAAAATACATCCAACTTAAACATACACAGAACATTTTTTCAAAAATACAGATTGAGAGATGGTTGTATTTTGGCAGGAAAATACTTTGAACTATGAAAAACCGCTCACATGTGGCACTGGCAGGGAAAGCACTCTCTGGTGTACTATAGTTGCAGTAGACTGAAACCTGTCTATTTCAAAATATTGACCTCCAAAGGGTCAAAATGTTATAATTTCTTATGTTACAAAAGCCTAAACACTGAAGAGTGAGTACGCTTGGAAAATGTTAAATATGTTAGTTGAACTGGCATAGTTAGAGTCAATGTTATATTCAGTTGGGCTTCACTCTCTTCACTCAGCCTACAGAAGACTATTTGTTTTTGTGAATTGAAAAAAAAAAATACACTGTTGGATCAAATGGACAAACTAATGATATATGACCTACTGTAGAATAGTTATAGGCTATTCACTGTAGGTTTTTATATACAGCAGACTGATTGATATATGTTGTTGTGAATTTATATAAAGTTACATTTAGATATTAACCATATTTAGCCCATTAGACATACCGTGTAATCATATGGATCCTCAATTAAATATCTGCTGTACTATTCACTATTGGTCACCATTGGCACTAGGCCTACTGCAACAGAACAGTGTCCTAGCATTTTATGAAGACAAACACAATTGATCCCTTCTAAAATTACAAGGGCCATTTAGAAGAAAGAGACAATATTGTTGTTCACAAAAAAGTTATTTATTAACTCCATTTATGAATTAGGATGACTTCCATAGATGACCCCCCTATGGCTTGGCACTCTTCTTTAACGGTTTATCTATCCTCCTGTCAAAGTGCTCCCACTCACTAATAAAAATTATTTAAAAAAGAAGCAAAAGTTGGATAGTGGATTACTGTGTGAGATCGTTCAGTGGTTAAAAGGATGAGACAAACAGAGATATGATTAAATAATATTTAAATAAGATTAATTATGGTGTATTTACCATGTTCACATAAGACTTTAAAACAACACAATTAAACTAGAAAAACTCAGTCTGTTAACAGCATACAGTCCAAATCACCATACCCTAAAACAGTCCAAGAATCCTAGTGTGTTGAAGTCCCAATTTGTGTGTCCACCAGTGTATATACAATCCAAGAAAAGTGTAATCCAAAAGTTTGAAGTTGTTTCTGGAAAGGTAAGTCCACAAGTTGTAAACTCCACAACCCAGGTAAGTTGTGACTTCCCCCATCCTTTGGTTGCCATGCTGCTCTCTTATAAAGATGCATTTTCTGTCATGTGACATGAAAGGCCAACCATACATTGCTTAAAGACATACACACACACTTAAAATGGTAAGAGAAATAAAATGGACTAAAAACATGTAAACCCATTAACACTATTATACATAAAATCATAGTATTAAATAGCGTGGGAAAACATGTTTCTTATGTGACAGTGTCACATAGTCAGTCCCCCCCTTTGATGGATCAAGGCCTTTGGAACTGTGAGCTGCAGCCAGTGCTGGCCGTCCCTGCCCTGGATCCGTCGGTACAGCAGGCCCTGGTGGTTGATTATTGCCATCCTGTCAGTCTGGTGTATAGAATGGGAGATGGAAAGTGTGACGTCATTCTGCTGTGCACTGTAGACTTCCTCACTGGAGAAGGGCAGGACCGAGAAGATGTTGGTAACCTCGTGCCCAGATGATGTCTTGTCGCAGGTAGTTCCTTCCTTTGCTCTGCCCTCAGTCTGTGAAGCTGTTAAGGTAGTGTGATGATCAGTAAGAGGATAAGAGCTGATAGTGGAAGGCACCGGGCTGGATGTTGCAGCAGGAGTTGGAACAGCAATTTCCGGAGCTTTCCTTTCGTTTAGTTGTTTAGTCCACTGTTTATCTCTCCTCCGCAAGCACTCCACAACCTCTTTCTCTAATGCCACCACAGTCTCTTTCACATATTCCTCCATCTTACTGAATTTTTCATCCACCTCCTCGCTAAAATACAATTCACGATTAAAATGACTTTCGACAGAGTCTTTAAAATCCTTCTCCAGTTTTAAAACAATGTTTTTAAGAGAAAGTACTTCAGCACGAAGCTGTTCACAATCCTACTGGAGTAAAACAGGTTTATCATTAAAATTAGCAGGTGTTTTAAAAGGAGCAACATTACCAACATGAGTCGTAATCTTTTACCACTTTCTCAACATAGCTTATAAAATCTTAAACATTCCCCATACGGGCCACCATATGTAACGTTCTCCCAAATCGGTAGGGTTACAAAAATATTTAAATGGGGTCAGACTTTACTGTGTGAGATCGTTTAGTGGTTAAAAGGATGAGACATAAACAGATACAATTGAATAAGAATGGTGAATTTACAATGTTCACATAAGACTTTAAAACAACACAATTAAACCTGAAAAACTCAGTCTGTTAAAATCATACAGTCCAAATCACCATACCCCTAAAACAGTCCAAGAATCCTAGTGTGTTGATAGTAGTCATTATGGGGGAGCATGTGTCAAAAGTGATTTATGGCCCTAAATATGATTTTTGATGACAGGTTATGATATATTTATGATTATGATTATGACATATTTATGACAGGATGTGCAGGTGGGAGGGGGTTTTATGACCACCAGCTGGTATGTGAACTTTTGGCCCCCGACCATGTGTTTCCGGAGTTTATGACTGTGTGTTTGTGTATGTGTGTTTATGACGGGGCAATTTGCTTGGTGTGACTGGGAATGTTTTTTCAGCTGGATGTTTAGAATGGGGATGACTTTTATTATAGTCTCTCACCCCTGTATAAATAGGGGAGCGTATTTCTGTGAACCAGACACGTGTGGTGAAACATATCGATATGGATTGTTTAAACTCACCTAAAACCCCCCGAGCGTAAGATGGATGAAGAGATAGTGGGAAATCTGATGATGGCACCAAGAAAATGTCAGGAGCATATCAGTTTGGCAAAGTTTCTCCATAATAATTCGACCATTGTAAGAGGCGAATTTTTAATGAATAGTGATCGGGTATTCGGCTACATATTTCATAAACACTTTCGCACCGTTACGCTCTACACGACCGAAAGCCGTGATGTATTTATACCGGGAGAAGACCCTTGGTATTTCCTGAAAAAGACTGGTCATTATTTTACACCCGCATCTGGATCGATTTGAATGATGGTGGAAACGAGCCATTGTACATCGGTGAGTGGGACGGGGAAGGTGCAAATGTTCGGTACCGTGTGGTTGGGGATCATACTAACAAGAAAGAGGACGAATGTGTTTTCATATTCAGTTGCAAAGATAAGACAAGGCTTTGCGATCGTTCAGGAGCGGTTCTACAAAATGAGCATCAAGATCTGTAAGCGATGCAATTTTTGTTCAAATGGAGCGACATGTCTGCTGGGTCTCCTTTTTTCCTCGATAAACAAGATGTTCAAGTGGTGCGACATGTACGCCGGATACAATCAAATTAAAGTGCAGCTGTTCCATCCTGAGAGATGCGCGCGCAGCGCGACATACACTCTCCCGTCCCCGCCCATCTACTACGCTCATTATAAACCGAGGTAAGTCTGTTCCCTCCTCACAGTTCCTCTTTATAAGCCATGTCTCAAGACGATGATTCCGAATATGTCTGTGACTGCGGCGGTTCTTTCAGCCACGGTCTTGCTGATCCTGATGACAATGCTACTGATAATGTTCTAACAGGCGGCCCCGACGCGTCCGAGCCTCAGAAAGGCTGGCTGGATAAATTCTGCACGGAACTTGGATAACGCAACCTGACTTTCCTGACTGACGTGTGTGGTGGTGACGCTACTAAACCCGGTTTCGACGCTACGGATGGATGCTTCAGCGCTCTTGGATTCAAAATCGTAAAAGCTACAACTGCTGCTGCAACATCTCATCAATGAGAAGCTGAAGGAGGAGTGCGAGGGTTGTGCAACTGATCATCCAAGCCAACTACAACATTCCTGTCTGTATGAACCCCCCACATACTTCTTCGAAGCCCACTTTGATGAACTATCCAACAAGCTGTTTAAACCTAACCTACGACTCATCATAGCATTTGTCCTAAACAGGTGTGGATTAAAATCACATCCTCAGGCGATTCAAGGAACAGTCGGTTCTATTCTACATGAATTAAGAGACGAGCCATTCATCGGTACTAAACTACAAGAAATCAGGGACAAACTTCTGGACAAAACCTGCAAGGATTTCGTCTACGACGTTGTTGATCTGTGGACCGGATTCGCGATCGTGAATGGCGAGTGACCAAGATCCCATCAGCATGGCTGAGGCCTTTAGCCGTAAAAGTTTCATGGAATTCATGTTTAAAGGTCATTGCAGAAATGTCTGCTATTGATTTCAAAACGAAAAGACAATGACGAGGATGACGCTGCCCGAATTATTGAAATGTTTGTCAATTACATCCTAGATCATAATATGATGGCATGTAGAAATTTTCTCTTCTGGTTAGCCTATTAGCTATGTTATTAATACCTTTTAAATATGATGTACTAACATCTTACCATTATTGATTTTTTTACTTAGAGCATGCAGCCATTATGTATCCAGTTTACGGCTTGCAACATTAATTGTGTGTTTTTGTATTGTATTTTTTTTTTTAAATAAAAGATTGAAACGCATAGCTCGTATAAGTTATTCTTTTACAGAGTTTGACCCATCAACATGTCGAAGCTTATGAAAAAGGCTTATTATACACCAGCCAATCCTGGGTCTCTAGGGGGTAAAAAGCGTTTAAAAGACGCAATCTTAAAGGATAGTGGACTTAGACTAAGCGATAAAGAGGTTTCCGATTGGTTGTCTGGAGAGGACGCCTATACATTACACAGAACAGCCCCTATAAAATACAAACGCAATAGAGTTGTAGTGTATGCGATAGATGCGCAATTCCAAGGCGATCTTGTTGACATGACAGCCTATTCCAAGGAAAATGATTATAATAAATATCGGTTGACATGCATCGATGTATTTAGCAAGTACGCGTGGGTTCGTGTACTGAAGAATAAGAACGGTATTGAAGTTACTAAAGCGTTTGTGTCTATATTTGAAGAGGGTCGTGTTCCACAGAAATTGCAGACGGATCAGGGAAAGGAGTTTTTTAACAAACATTTTCAAGATGTTATGAAGAAGCATAAGATTAATATTTTGCTACCGCTACTGATTTGAAAGCTAGCGTCGTGGAGCGTTTTAATAGAACATTAAAAAGTCGTATATGGCGATTTTTAACGGCTACAAATTCCCGACGATACATAGATGTTTTAGAAGATATCCTGCAGGGATACAACTCCAGTTGTCACAGGAGTATTAGAATGAGACCGGTGGACGTCAATAAAATAAACGAGGCCCAGGTGTATCAAAACTTGTACGGCGATATAAAGAAGAACGAGAAATGTGAATTTAAGTTCAAAGTAGGTGATGTTGTAAGGATCTCCAAAGTGAGAGGTCCGTTCACCAAAGGCTATGAACAGAACTATACAGAGGAATTTTTCAACGTATCAGCGTGTATTCCACGTCAACCACCCGTCTACAGACTGTCGGATTATGACGGTGAAACTATCGACGGTGTTTTTTATGAAAAATAGTTACAAAAAATAATTGTGAGTAAAACAAATCTTTTAAGGTGGAAAAGATTTTAGGTCAGAAAAAACAGGGACAATCTACACTAGTATTAGTGAAATGGTTAGGATGGCCAGCGAAATTCAATAGCTACATTGATAAAAAAGCTCTGGTGGACTTACAAAAACCTTAAAACATGTGAACGTGTGCTGGATGAGATCATACGTATGAAGGATTACCATGGAGGATCACGGTTTCTATGTTACACTGCCATGCAACGCTTCTTTGTCGGTTTATCCTGAAAATCGTATATCCAGCTACACAACCAGGTTAGCAAAAACTATAAACTTGAAAGGACAATGGGAGGTTGGACTCGCCGAAAATGAATATCCTAGAAGTTGGTACTCCTTTAATGATGAAGATGGATATTTCACCCTACACACGGCCCCTGCGCCGGAGAATAATACAAGACACCATGACCATGGACCATTTAAAGAGTTATCAGGGTTTTCAGTATCGAGAAAAATGTATATAAACGCGGGGTGCTATGAGAACATTCGTGCGGTGATCTGTGCTATAAATCAAGTTATAGCTCCGACGGCAGTATTAAATTACGATAATTTGAAAAACAATGTGTTTCTGGTCGCGAAACCTAATGTTGCTATAAGCTTCTACGGAAAACTCGCCACTATTTTAGGAATGAATGCGGGTGAAGCTCTCGGTCGTTCGGCTTACCATGAAAAAGCTGATTTTACAACAAGCGTCATCACGGATGCACCTCATCAAGCTGATATCAATGCGGGGTTCTACACATTCTACGTCTACACCGACATTATTCAATATCAGTCAGTCGGGGATTCGTATGTCCCCCTTTTGAGATGCGTACATATATCGGGTGAAAACAATGAAGCAGTCAATGTTAGATACGACAGCCCCCATTACGCATCAATCAATAAGGACCACATCACCGACATCGCCATAGAGCTAAAGGACGACCAAAATCGCGAAATACCGTTTTCTTACGGCAAAGTCATCGTAAAACTACACTTTAAGCCAACGAATCATACAATTCTTTAAAATGAGCTATTATTATAACCCTCGCGAGACGAATGCTGCTGAATATGTTAACTACTACCAAAATCAGGCCGGTGGAAGTCTACCAGGATATTCAGGGGGGCGGGGTTATGTATGGAGCCGGTCTAGGTGGGCTTTTCAGAGGTCTGTTTAGGATGGCCATACCACTACTAAAAAGAGGATTTAGTATTGCGAAACCCCACCTAAAATCTGCTGCCAAAAATATAGTATCCGACGTTGTCTCAAATGCCTTGTCGAGATCGTATGCTGATAATACTAGAACTCAAGACGGCTCCGGTCTGATGGTCATGGCTCGTAAGAGAATGTCTAAACCCCCGGGTGTGAGGAGGCGGGGTCATCGAGTAAAGAAGAAAACAAAGTGGGTGCCAAAGAAGCGATCAGTCGTGCGACGAAAGCGTAAGAAGCCTGTGAGTCGAAAAGCAAGGGCTAAGAGATCCATAAAAACATTTTCTAACATGGCGCTACTGCATCGTATGTCGGGAGAATGTATTAAGTCTGAGCTGGACTTATTTACGGTCCCGCTGACACAAACAGTTATTGAGAAAAACGGGTATTTAGAAGTTCCGCCTTTATCCGCTATATCGGACTCGGCCCCTTTGGAGTTTTTCATAGCTGGGAACGGTGAAGATTATGTGGATCTAAATAATACATTATTATATCTCCAACTTAAAATCACAAGACCTAACGGAGCAGACATCCAGACCCTGCAAGGGTTAGCTCTAATAAACTACCCCGGAGCCACTATATTTTCACAAGTTGATGTGAACCTCGGCGATCGACTAATATCACAGAGTTTGAGCACGTACCCTTACCGATGTATCATAGAGAGCTTGATCAACTACAGTAGAGATGTGCTGGAATCACTATTCTCACCCGGTCTGTTTTACAAAGATACCGCCGGCCACATGGATGTGAATGACCCCGTGGGTCGTAACGCGGGGCTGACCAAGCGATCGCTCTACACGAGTGGTAGTAAGGTGGTGGAACTGTTGGCACCTATTCACAGCGATATCTTCTTTCAAGAAAAATTAATGCTAAACGGCGTTGACATCAAAATACGCATGATTCGAGGTAAAGACGAATTCTGTCTGATGAGGTGTGATGACGTGGCTTACAAATTAAATATTGTGACGGCATCACTATACGTCAAGAAAGTTTCTGTATCACCCCCAGTGAGACTGGGGCATGCCCAGGCGTTATTATCGACTACTGCTAAGTACCCCATAGATCGGGTATGTCTAAAAAATTTCTCCATACCTGCCGGACCCCGTGTTTCAAATCAAGAAAATCTGTTTTTAGGCACGCTACCAAAATCTATCGTCCTGGCCATGGTTGATAATGATGCATTCACAGGGGCCTATGATAAAAACCCATTTGCGTTCAAACATTACGATTTGGAGTTCCTAGCGGTCTACGTTGACGGACAACAATTCCCTGCCAAGCCTCTACAACCGAATTTTGAAGCTGGATTAGCAGTTCGCGAATTTTACCAGCTTGCAATGACGACCGGAAGACACCTGAAGAACCAGGCACCCTCTATCGACAGGAATGATTTCCTGAACGGGTACACGCATTACGTCTTCAACCTCACGCCTGATGAAGACTGCGGTCAGCATATATCCCTCGTCAAGTCCGGGAATATCAGACTCGAACGCGGTAACCCGGTTCAGACAACCGTTACCACACACTATTAACCTGATCATTTACGCAGTGTTTGACAGCATCGTCGAAGTGTCTAACCGTAGACAGGTCCTGGTCGATTACTACTGAAATGAATACAGTACAGCTCGCAGGGATCATGGATAAAATCACATGCAGCACTCATTTTCTTTAAGGAACATTTTCTTTTCATTTTCAAAATCTTTAAGGATCTTTCCATCGATGTGTATAATTAATACAGACCCGGCCCACCTACCGGGTGAACACTGGGTGTTTCGACAGTTTCGGCAACCCTCCCACCAGCGACCGTTTTCCACCCACCATCAAAAACTTCCTACGAGCCAACGATGTCGATGTGTTATATTCAGACAGACGTCTTCAGGATTTTTCATCAGATACTTGTGGCCAACACTGTGTGTTTTTTCTATATCATCTAGTTAAGGGGTGTGACTATCGCGATGTGATGAAGCTGTATAGTCATGATTATACCAAAAATGATAAAATGGTGTCGCTCTTTGTACAACCCCGTATGGATGTAATGAAAAAATGCTTTCATGTATTCATTGTGTGCAAACGTGTAATACTGCGATGAATCATGATTGAGTAATCAATGTATTTGTCTCAACACAATAAAAAATCTTTTAAATTTCATAAATTGTAATCTTTTTATTTCGGGTCAATCATATAGCATACATACATACCGATTCATGTTTCAAATATTACATACACAAGAAAATATAGTCGTATTAGAATTCTAACCATTGTCTTTGCCCGATAGACAGTGATTTATACATATCATCTTTAGAGTATTGAACTGTCGCGTGTGGATATCTTCTGGCTTTTTTAGAAGGCTGAATATGGACGGGTGTAGACATAGCAGATCTACTCTTTAGCGAATTAATCACACGTCTAACATGATGATTTGGCACCGTAGAAAAAGGGATGTTTAATTCAGCAAAAGCCTGTAGAAACTCAGACCATCCTATAGGCCTTCGATCATTCCTAACGTTATGTGGAGCCGAAACATTTTTTAACAAATCAACCATGTGGGACGTATGGCGTTGCCTCTGAACACAAACTCTCCCAACTCGGTCCAAGAGCTTAGTCCTTTAGCTTTAGACATTTTGTCTAATATGTATCTACTGTTTTTCACACTTCTCGACGGCACATTCTTCAGAACTTCACCCACAATAGCTTCACCAGCTGCATCATCGTCGCCATTAGAGGTTACGAGTTTGTTTTTATCACCCCGGTCGGAATAGGGTAATGCCAATGTTATCACACTGTTTTCACGGTCGCCTTGTTTAACAATTGTTAAAAACCTGGTTAGGATATTTGTGTAACGCTTGGCTTTTTCATGTTGATCCAAATCATTCCTGAGTAAAATATCTCTTATGGAAGAATCCAGGTCATTCTCCACGACCTGTTGAATATTCTCACGCCCATTTCGCGATTTCAACTTCTCCAGCTGATGCTGCGGTACTAAATACATTTTTTCGGCATACTCCATCATCAACCCCGTCTAGCTGCTATTAAACTTGAAATGAAGGGGACGACGACGCTTAGGAGTGGAAGCAGAAACCCACCTCTCTGGTTAAAGATGCGCTTCTTGACCAATATACCAAATTTTTTATTGGCTACAAATGTAATGTCAGCTTTTCTCTTTTTCAGCTTTCGGTACTGATGCGGACTGACCGGAATTGTACCATAGAGGATGTTAAGCGCCACATCACAGAGTGTTAAAATGAATTCGTCGGACGCCGATTGTAAAATAAGACGTCAGCGTTTAGGTGGAGTTTTATGTAGTCGTTTTAACGGGGTAGATGCTTACAAAGTCTATCAGACATGGCGATTTATCACGCTCTTCTTTTTTTCTGGAGATAAACCACTTGACGATCGGAAAGCAAGCCTGTTCTGAGTCGGAATTGCTCTGGAGTTTTTGCTTTATAGTCTATCATCAAATAGCCAAAAGGTTGACTGGTTGCATCGTGATAACACTCCATGAAGTACTTTCCATTTCCGGGGTACATCTGCCTTCCTAACACGGCCACTTGATTGACATCGCGAGGATTTTTAAACAGAAATAAGTAATTTGTGTTTAAGCTGATGGTTCGGCTGGATTTACCCTGAACAAATAAATGTTGCACTATATAAAAAACACTGAGGTTACGATGATGTACATACTGCGTAAAGGCCCGCTCAATCTCAACGTTCCCGCTGGCTTGACGCATCATATCATTCACAATCAGTAGGTTGGTTTTGTTGACAGGCAGAAAATCATTATCATTCAGACTCTGGGGTATTCCTTCCACAAATTTAATATCATGCAATTTAAGCAATTCATCATAGAGAGGTTGCCAGCAATCATACAGAAAAACAATGTTTTCAATTTTTTTTAGAAATCAAACTCAAACCATTTTCCAACAAACGTTTTACAAAATAAGACTTTCCAGAATTGGAGGGTCCACTTAGTACACAACTAAACGGATGCTGAAGCCTGAAATCAAAATCAGAAGCATCCCGGGAGCCTCTAGGCGTCATTGGATCAGTACCCATAAGGGAGAGTGGTGAAATCAGGCAAAAGTCTTCGCTTATTATACACGACCTTAAACTTTTTAACGACTGATTTGTTATGCAATGTGAGAGTCTTTTTATTCCACACAATGTTTTCGGTGTGTGCCAGGATGCATTGTGCGTCATCATTCGATGTCACATAGCTGTCGACCAGACCAATCAGACTGTCTAAGCATATAGCTTGTGAATTTTTAGCATTCAACGTTATACCCTTAGCCTTCATGCATACTTTACCTTTAGCGGTGCGAAAACCATACGATTTAGGACCGCTTGAACAAAACTCTGTGATATAATCCCCGTCATCTATTTCATTCGTCAGCTCCCCCAAATGATCACCGAGTGGAGGCTCCCAGTCACCCTCCCTAGACACAAAAATAACGCTGTCTGTATCGGAGTAAAGCAGCCTGTCGCCGAGCCTATCCATTAGGTCGTATAGCTCCATCCGCGCATGAGCGGTTGTAAACGCCCCTACAAACACATTAACATCTTGAGTTGCACGCAGGCACCCTTTCGGGTCGCGATACTGAACAAGAGCAATATCGTCTGAGATGAATGTGAAGCATGACCATGTGTCGGTTTTGCCGAAAACAATTCTGGTGAATTCTTCAGGATCTTTCACCATAATGGTAATCGGTAAATCCTCTCGCAACGAGAAGCGGCCCCAGAGACTATTCAACAATAATTTGTTGATGGCCCTCTGAGCAGGGTTGTACTCAATCTTGTCGGGGGCAAGACGTATCCCCTCTTTTTCAAAATACTCACGAATGTAAACCTCTTTGGCAGCGTCCGTGACGACGTTCCATGGGTACCCCGACGCTTGCTGTTTTAAACGTAAAAACGTCTTTACGTACTCACGAAACAACGTATCAGACTGTTGTGGAAAGTGCCACACTTCGTCTATCCTGGCTAGCACATACCCCTTCTCGATGGCTTTTAAAAGCTCGATAGAAACCCAGCACCCTGACAATGTCCTCTCAGCATCTCCGTGGCTACATGTTGTCAACTGATTTTGCTCATGTGCACAGGTTCGGCATAACGGGAACATGAGTTTTCCTCCGCATCTGTAAGGGAGAACCGGGTGTAGTAATTTACACGGAGGGTATACTGTAGCCTTGATAAGTCCGTAATAATTTTCTATCGGTTCGAAATCTTTGAAAATGATTTGTGGGTGTTCGGTCGGATAGGTCTTCCTGGCCTGACAGAATGGGTACAGGCTGGTGAAATCTATGTAACTTATTTTATCACCATCCGACGTTTTGTGATAGAGCTTATAAGCATTATAAACAACGCCTCGCGTGGTTTCATTCTCTCGGGCTTCGAATAAGTGCTCATAAATTCTATTACAGACGGGTCAGTCTTTTTCATACGGCTCCATTCGCACTCCCAAAGAACCTCAATTTGTAGACCATGCGCATTCTGCAGAATGTCAACCTTATCATCAAACTGTCGTCTGAGAACTCCATAAGGGACCCCAGACAAGGGATGTGTCTGATACTGTTCAAACTGGCATTCATGTCCAAGATGCAGGCATCCGTTAAATTCTAACCCATGCCTCACACCATCCTGCTGATAGTACCCGTCTAAAAAGTAGCGACCGACGATACCTAACCATGGCTGACGGCGTGGTAAATGTCTACGTTTCGAGTCTTTTTTACATACTCGAGCCATTCGATCGAGACATTTGAGTAGGTCTTGCTCTGTTGCACATATGCATTATTATGAGTCAGAGCCAATGTAGCACGTTCCAAATAATGTGTTTTGAACACGCCCATGCAGCAAGCAGGTAATGTCGTGAAGGCGAAAGGGTCAAGCTCGGTGCATTTTATGAATGCGGCACGGTATTTCATATATGCTTCCCGTAATAAGACAACGTCATTTACCCCGAACTCACGCAGCTCTTTCCCAAAGTTGAACTCTTTATCTACAGTCGTGCTGTACCAAGCATCAAACTTTGCTTGGTCTTTATCGGACATGTTATCGCGATTGTAGTACTTTTTGTCAGGGTAGGGACCGATATAGTTTACATTTTCCACCCTGTTGAAAAGATGTGGAAAGTAACCTTTTTCAGTAGTGCTCAAGCTTAACGCCGCAGGCATCTTGGACAATGCCATAGGGATAAAAGAATGACTATCTATATAACGTTGTGCAAAAACGTCGTCGTACATGAAGATTAATTTACACCCTTGCATTATGAGGTCGACCTTAAGCCCCGCTTTGCAAAAATACTCCAGAATTAGAAATGAGTTGAATTTTGACGCGTAGTGGGCTATGAAGCAAACCTTTGTATCGTGGTTGTCTGAAATGAGCGAATAGCATCGTTATGCAATCGGTACCCTCCGCGATAAATTTCTCCCCATCAAAAGTGATCGCGCATACAAAATTAGCGACGTGTCGGCCATTTTCGTAGCGGGTTTCAAAATCGTAGAAGATATATTTCTCGATAAGTTACTTGGGAGGTAGAGATCTTCTGATCTTCGCTCTGCAAAATTTTTACAATTTGATCAAGAACCGTATTAACGTTGTAATTATTATCGTCTGTTAAAACAACGTTAACGGGGTATTTCAGATTGGCTGCCGACATAGTCATATTGATAACGCTAGATTCCCCACCAATCTCTCTAGCAAACGCTACAATTTCACTTAGAGCATCGTGTAGGAATATGTTATAATCAGCCAAATCTGTAGAGCTCATAGCCCTGAGATTCATACTCCGCCGTAATTCAATACTATTGAAACGAGGTCGCGGTAAAATACGATACCCGTTTACAACCCCACTCTCACGAATCGATGGCGGTCCGACTTAATATCGAAGTGTCAGAAGGGGCCGAATTGTCACTAGTCAACATCCTATCACTATCAGGGTTATCTGGACGTCTGCCTGCGTTACAAGACGATAACATATCGGTATCAACATTACCTGTCACGAGCGGAGCTTTGCTAACCGTGGGGCTCTCAGTGTCTACAACATCAAAAGACGGCGGGGATTCAATTTCGGCATTACCGGCGGGGAAAAAAGCATCACTAGATGCCGATTCAAATTCATTTTTTAAGGCATAACCATCTTGTACAATTTGAAAATAACATTCGTTTAATATTTCATCCAACTGATCAGAAAGATTAATAGAGTTGTTGACTATCTATTTCTAAATCCTGTAAATTAGAAGTCTGTGACATTGACTCTGCATTAAAAGAGTTTAATTCTGGATATGCATTTATCATTAGTTGTAAATCATGACACATGCTATGGGGACTGTCCATATGCATTTCAAACATTTGTTGTACCTGGTCTGAGAGATTTTGGTCTGGTCGACCGCATTGTGCATCGGCTGAGGTATTTTTTTCACCCTGATCCATTTTTTATTTTTATTTAGAACAATCTTGCAATACCCTAAAATTATACAATTTCACAAACCCCTGAGAATTCACAATTTTCAAAATTTCAATCACACAAATTCAAAATTCACGTTGAGAATAGAAAATGTTGAAAACACCACTAATAGAATAAAATGAAATTAATACACGTATGTAGCCTATCTTCGACGTACATCATAGCTCATGACACCAAGAAGATTGACAATTAATCGGCGTTCTCTAAGTTGATCATTTAATATGAGAATGACTCGATCGTTATTGACAACCCCCGAGGCTTCCAACCTGTGAATAGAATTTTCAAGTCGCTGGTGCTGGTCATTTAGAATAGCCTGTAATTCACGAATCTGAATGTCTTGAGCGTCCATACGTTCATTAATCGCACTGAAATGGTTGTCTATTCGGCGGCATAATGATGTATAGTATACATCTAGCTGGTTGTGGTACTCGGCGTGTAATGTGACCGTTCTATGACGAATCTCCTCACCCTGCGCAATAAGTCTGTTAATGAGTGTGTGTATCGGAGCCCTATTGCAACATGGTTGATCAGTCTGTACAGACGTAGAGTGAATCGCTTCTTCGTCTTCTTCTTTTTCTTCAGCTTCAGCCAGTTCGTGAAAAGGATACGGTGTTTGTCTAGCTCTCACGGCAGCTGCGTCGTAATCATCATCATTTGACCAAGACACCTGATCCTATCGATCCTGCTGAGTTTCGGACCACGCTGTCAAATCATCCGTACCGACTAGTTGGTCATCTGTGGAGAATGAAAGATGACAAAACTCGTATTAGATACTTTGCATAAAGTATAACACGCTCTTACGTAACTGTGAATATGATTAGAATCACAAATTAATAATGTGTAGTAAATGCTATTTACCATTATTTTGTTCGGCCTTAGGAGAAGTAGCTCGTGCATGCTCTGACACAGTCCATCGTTTTCTGGATGGCTCGCGAAAACTCGGCCCTGGTTGATCGTCTGAATTCGTGAGATCGATCACATCTAACACAAGGACCAGCTGATCGTCAGAACTCGTAGAAACGCTGGAAAAAGGACTAACGTTTCTAATCGGATGAGTGGTATCAGGAACGGGGCGTCGCTTTCTGGGTGGCTCACGAAAACTCTGGCCTGGTTGATCGTCGGAATTCGCTGTGAGATCGATCACATCTAACACACGGAGCAGCTGATCGTCAGAACTCGTAGGAAATAGCTGGAAATAGGACTAACGTTTCTAGTCGGATGAGTGGTATCAGGAGCGGGGTTTGTCAAATCCACAAAGCCAGGTGGTGTGAGCACCTGTAACAAATCTACGCGAAATAAGAGATGACAAAACTAGTATTAACTACATGTCTATAAATCATACCAAACATTGTATAACAATACTATGATTGGAATAACAAACTACGAGACTTGGAAACATCATAAATGTATACATACCAATATTTTGATAGGTCTTAGGAGAAGCTGTGTCCATATGCTCCGTCACATTCTGACGCTTTCGACCACATTTGCGAAAACTTGGACCTAGCTGAACGTCTGAATCGGTTGTGAGCTCAAACACATCTACCGCTCTTATCAGATGGCTGTCAGAACTTGTCGAGGCGCTGGAAAAAGGGGTACCGATTCTATCAGGATGACTGCTTTCTGCCTCGTCCTGTGTCAAGTCCACAAAGGCAGGTGGGGTGATTACCTGTAACAAATCTGTGATAAAAGGGGGGTGATTATTAATTGTCAGATGAAAACAATCTAAGTCTAATGCAATATGATGATATTTTACCGATTCTCGATACATCGTCCCCGTTCGGCTGCGTCGCTGTTACTAAAAATAAAAATATAATTAAAATAAATACAAATAGTAAGTAAACAAATAAATAAGAAAAAGAAAAAATAGGTAAATATGCTAAAAAAAATGTGAATTTGTAAATTTAATTTGTACATTTATAATTGCATGAAGAACAGAAAATAGGTACTTACAGAGGTCAATGGGGTGGAAGGCGTTCAGCTCAACGTTAGATTCTAGAACACAAAAGTCCTATTAAAACGAAATGTTTGATGAATACATTTTTATAAACTATGAAATTCATATTCTCAGACAGAATAGTAATAAACACACGGTTCTGCTAACAAATGACACTCAATCTCATCGCTTAACACTAGTGATGTTAAAGTTAGAAAAAAAATATACAGAGCAAAAAGTTTTCACACCTAAAATATCCATCATTCAAATAAAAAAGCATATCTGTAGAATATAAATTTAAACAGGGTTTTAAATTAATTATAACCAATAACACATACATAATAAAAATAATAATAATAAAAAAAGCTATAAAAATAAGAAGCTATAAAATCAGAATGGCCCCATCTAGTGGTAATCAAACATCACCACAACAGAGTATGCACATTACAGAAAAATAAAATTACTCAATGGTAACATCTAATGCTACAGAAGAATCATTACACAAGTTTTTTTTTTTTTTTTAGAGAGAGATTATGGTCTTATGAAAACAGGCATAGATAAAAATCTATAAGGAAAATCTAAATATATCAAACTTCAAATACAATAGTATCTCTGAAATTTAAATACTGTTTAAAAACGGGTATCACCAATAAACACAATCGTATTACAGTAAAAATGGTTCTATCTTGGGTTAATAAATAACATTACAGTAAATTAGCTAGAAAGAAAAAAATCAGAATGGCTCCATCTAGTGTTAGAGAAAAATCATTACAACATCTCCATCTAGTGTTAGAGCAATATCATTAAAACAGCACCATCTAGTGTTAGAGAAAATTCATTACAACATCTCCATCTAGCATTAGAACGAAATCATTACAACAGTACCATCTAGTGTTAGAGAAAAATCATTACACCAGCACCATCTAGTGTTAGAGAAAAATCATTACAACATCTCCATCTAGTTTTAGAGCGAAATCATTACAACAGCACCATCTAGTGTTAGAGAAAAATCATTACAACAGCACCATCTAGTGTTAGAGAAAAATCATTACAACATCTCCATCTAGTGTTAGAGCAAAATCATTACAACAGCACCATCTAGTGTTAGAGAAAAAGGGAAATCAGAATTACTCAGTACTAACATCTAGTGTTAAAGAAAATCATTACATGAGTTTTTATTTACCTTGATTATGGGTAGAAGAAAACAGCTTTATGAATATTTATAGATAAAAAATGCTTGTACCACATCTATGTAATAATTAAAATGTACACGATCTACAAAGATAGAACCACAGTCGTTGGTACTATTTCACTTCACCAACACAGACATGTACGTACTACCATTTAGCTTATAACATCCAACATATGTTGCTGTATAACGTACTAACACTCGAAAGGTGCTATAAAACTAAATAAAACTCTGCAGCATTCGCTAACATTACCGTACCCATTTCCACACCAACAGCGTGACCAGCAAAACACTATCACTATATCATAAGTCAAAATAGCTTTATTCTAGACATAGCCTTCATTAATATCTTTTAATTAAAACATCAGTGGTCATTGGATGCACCGTTGACAAAATTGCAATAGTTCTGCTTAAAATCGTAGTGTATTCAAAACAAATATCATAGGCCATCATTGTGTAAAAATAATAATAAAAAAGCTTACCGTGAGTACTGATGCGTCCAGAGCCTGGAAAAGAATAAATCCGCACGAGCGTTAGAAAATACCATGAATGATGGCTTTAACTATTTTTCCCCACCACAGGGGGTGATGGGTAGCCTGGGAAAACCCAGACAACTTCCGGCAAATTTAGATTTGCTCTGAAAGTTAGGCTGCGTTCGGAATCGCATACTTCCCTACTATATAGTAGGCGAAAAGAGTAGGCGAGCGAAAAAGTACGTTCGAATCCTCAGTATTCATAAAAGAGTAGGCGAGAATTACCTGGTTGACGTACTAATTATCGCGAGATTTGGACGATAGTGCGTTCGAATATGCCTACTTTCCTACTATATAGTAGGCGGAAACAGTACGTGAGGGAAGCAGTACGTTCGAAACATCAGTATTCCTAAAAGAGTAGGCGAGAAGTTCCCGGATGATCTCCTGCTTTCGCCCAGACATTTGAGTGTTTTTCAGCTTGTACTCATCTATCCCAGGAGGCCACGCGAGAGGATACGATATAAAAAAGAACAAGAAGAAGTAGATATTTCATACTCAAACATGACGGAAAGGGTGGACGAGAGTGTTTTCAAATGTGAGTATTACAAATACAAACCAAATCGCATGTGTTGAACTAACTTTCTGTACAGTAAATTGTTGAACTGTTGAAGGTGCAAAGACGCTATATAATATGGTCAATTTGTGATTTTGCCGTAAATCACATTTTATTGGATAGAGGAGCTCCATAAGGACACATACGTCTTTAAACTGTATTTGCATACATTTTAAACCGTATACATCTGAAATACCATTACTAAATATTTATTCAAAATCTGGCAAGATTACTACGTGTAACTGATATGAAATAGACATCTGAGTGACGTGTGTGTACTATTGTTTAGGAGAATTCACTGTTGTTAACACTGTTTTTATTAGTTTAATGCATTTTTGCATAAAGTAACTAAACATAAGTAATCTATTTCATTTATCCATTAGTACTGTTGAAAAATTGTTGAACATTTATGATGGATAAAAAGCTATTTATTAGCAACAACCTCAACATGTAAATGTAGTATTGAGCTCATAAATCACAGAGGTAACGTGAGTCTTGTCTGGATGTTACAGGGAAGGATGAGCACACGCGGCTGCTTATCCGGTGGAGAGTGGCTCATGAAGCGCTCTTCACCGGAAAGCGTAATGCTGCCATCAAAGGCTTTGAGTGAGTATACAGAAATATTTAAAAATCAATTGAATACTTTATTTGCAGTACATTTCAATGATTGTATTTTCAAACAGAGATATAACTTTTTCATTCTTGATTTCTCTCTTGCTGCAGATCTTTTGTGGAGGAGCAGATCCTGCAAGGCAGGGTGACGGCGGCGTTTGTTAAAAAAAAATGGGAAAACCTGAAACAAAAATAAAAAGTAAGATCATTTTGTTACTTCTAATACATAAATTAAATGATTAAATATTGTGCTGTTAAAATGACTGCTTTTGTATCATGCTTGTGCATTTTTGCAGGATCTGAAATGTCCGCCAACGGGGGTGAGCACTGAGGATGGAGAGGCCACAGCAGCATCCTGGAAGTGGTACACTGCCATGGATGAGGCAATTGGGGGCAGACCCTCCATCTCTCCTCCTGCCCTCGTTGCCTCATGTGGGCCGGATGCTGCTGTGGTCTCTTCATCCTCAGTGAGGCCAGAGCCAGCAAGAGCCAGGAAAAGGGCTATAGATGTGGAGGAGCTGATCCGGGACATGGAGGAGCGAGAAGAGGAGAGAGAGCGGAAGGCAGCTGAGAGGGAGGAGAGGCTGTGGAGAGAAATGGAGGAGAAGGAGCACAGAAGAGAACGGGAGAGACGAGAGAGAGAGGAAAGACAAGAAAGAGAAGTAAGAGAAAGAGAAGAGAGATGGCACCGGGAGGCAGTCGAGAGAGAGGAAAGGAGAGAAAGAGAAACCAACGAAAGGGATGAAAGGTTCCTTTCTGTTCTTCAGATGCTCGCCAAAAAATAAATTATTTGACAAAAAACATCTTCTGATCTTTTGCACATTTGGGTTGATGTGAATTAAATTTGTGAATAAAAATGGGAATATATATATATATATATATATATATATATATATATATATATATATATATATACACACAGTACTGTGCAACAACTACAAATGGTGGCCTAAGAATTTTGTACAATAATATGTATATAAAACAAACTATTCCTAGGCATTCACAGTACATTATAGACTTCTAGAAATTTAGTGATACTTTAAGATTGTAATCAAATTCATAAATTAAATATTTATGAAACGTTGATTAATAATTAGTGAATGTATGGTGTAATGTAAGAAGAAAAAAACACTTTAAAACACTGGTTTTACTGGAGTGTATTATATGACTTTTAAAGGTTTACAGAGTTCATGCAAGGATCTTAAAGGCAGGTCATGGAGGGTTAAGTTCCAGCACACCTCTCAGTAAATTTCAAGTAGTCAGTTATTAATTGGTTTAAATTGATTCAAGGGTGTATAATTAGGGTTGGAAAAACTCTGCTGGATAATAGTCCTCCATGACCAAAGCTGAACTTGAGACTGTTTACACAAATTACACACAGTAAAATAGTGACTAAAGGGTTACTTAACCCAAGCAAATAAATCATAATAGTAATAATTCAATAGTCATTATTTACTTGCCTTGATGTTGTTTGATCCCTCTGTTTTTTGTTTTCCTGAACACAAAAGGTGATTTTGGTCAGGTTTGTTCTGTTTGGTTTAATACAATATCAGTCAATGGACTTTCAGAAGCTTCAAAAGCGTCATTAAATAATGCCATGAAGCTTCTGAAAGTTGGGCTCCATTGACTGATATTGTATGAAACCAGCAGAACAAACTTGACAAAAATTCCCTTTTGTATTTAAACAATAAAAAACATTAAATAAGTAAATAGTAAACCATAAATAATTGCTGTATTTATATGTTGAGGTGAACTAACCCTTTAACCCACCAAATATAAATTGTAGTAATTTTATGTATGCATTTTGCATTATAGTAATTCCTTGACAAACTAAGCAGCTTTGACTGTTTATGCCCATGACTGGTTCAAAAAATGCTTTACAAATATCAATCACATTTATGCATTTGACATATTTTTTATCAAAAGTGATTAACTCCATTTATTTACAGGGACAATGACCCTGGACAAACCTGGAGTAAAGAGCCTTGCTGATTGACCAGCAATCTTCTTCTAACCAGTTCATTGGTTTATCCCTCTACACTACAAAAGGTTTTAAAGCTCTAACAAATATTTGCATGTAATTGTAAACCTATAAAATGACATTTGTCAAGAAACTGAATGCTGACAACATGAATTTTAAAACATTTTTATCTTTCTTAATGTTTTAAAGGTAGTCATGCTCATGGAGAGCCGGCACAGGGATGTTTGGAGCAGACACTGCAGCAGCCAGATTGTCCCGCACTTGTTCTCCCGCTCTTGCTGCAAGGTTGTGGGGATCAGGGGGGCCGTCATCATGGTCTTCCTCATCCTCTGGCTCAACAATGTCCCCATTGGCTAGAGCGAGATTGTGAAGCACAGCGCAGCACGCAACAATCTCAGGCACGAAGGCAGGGCTCACCTCCAAGGCCTTGAAGAAAATGCAGCGCCAGCGTGTCTTCAGCATCCCAAAAGCTCTCTCCACGATGTTGCGGGCACGGGAGTGCTTGCTGTTGAAACGAGCCTGCACAGGGTTCTGTACAGGCTCTCTGTAAGGGGTGATGAGGCAGATGGGTGCACTCAGGCAAGGATAGCCTCCATCCCCGAGGATGCACTTGCCTGCAGGTGGGTAAAGGTTGCCAGCATACACAGGGCTGTTCCTCAGCACCCTGGCATCGTGCACAGACCCAGGATATCCCACAAAGACATCAAGGAATTTCCCCCGGTGATCAGAGATGGCCTGGAGTTGGATGGAGTGAAACAGCTTCCTGTTGAAGTAACAGTGGGAGTTATTTGCTGGAGGTTTGATACGGATATGACAGCCGTCTATTGCACCAACTACTCTGCTGAAAGCTGGTGACCCAGACAACTGTGCAAATCCTGCTCCCACTGCCTCCAGGTCATCTCCGGTTAGAAAGCAGATCACCCTCCTCAAAATTCCCATGATGGCCTTGCTCACTCTGTGCACAATGTCATGCACAGAGGTCTTTGGGATATCGAAGATCTGCGACACCACCCTGTAGGATGCTGCATGGGCCAGCCAGTGCAGGAACACAAGGACCTCAATCTCCCGTTCCCATCCAAGGTCAGATCCAGGTCTGACTGCAGCAATCAGGGACCTGATGGACGGCATATACAGGCGAAGGTGGGCACGGTGGTCAGCTGCCTCATCAAGATAAAGCCGCAAAATGGGAACAGCTCTATTGAGATGGCAGTATGATGTGGGGTTCACTGCCTGCAATAAATACATCATAGTTTGTTAGAACAAAACAATCAAAAACAATGTTTCATGTGGTATTGACTTGTATATGTATTTATTTATTGTGATGATTTCTTTTATTCATTCACTTATTTTTATTCATGTTTCATATTGTTGTCAGTAAATAAAATATGAATTTCATGAATAAAAATGTATTTACATCATCTGCATTTGTCTAGCGTGTATTCATGCATAGCTATGTCATATGATAATACAAAAGTTTGCTTGTTTTACAAAACTACATAATTAATAATGTATATATATATTATAATAATGTTATATAATTAACTGTTGGTCACAGCATTTGTCATAATTATCGTGCATAAGTGTTGGGATGGGCTAGTAATGAAATTCTTTCTGGGGTAATCTTAATTGTTTAAGTAGTAATACTTGCTTTGTTTGAGAATAAAATCATCAGTCTTCTCCAAAGGCGAGATCGTCGAGCAGCTGCCCGACATCTCCTTTGTGCACACCTTAATCTAACAATTGCAGACATGCCAACCATTTCAAACGCTGAACTAAACCGTTCTAGTAAAGTTGTCGAGTTACTGATGCAATCAGCTGTTAGTGCACCTGTCGCTCATTACTTTTAAATTGTTGCGCTTGTGAAAACGTCATAGGTCACATGTAACGTCAACATGGCGAATGATGTCCGGATCGCATTCATACTTAACGAGATTTGGCCATTAAGTACCTACTCTTTTAGCGCTCGTTAAGTAAGTACTCATTGAAATTAAGTACCTACTCATTGAGTATGCGATTCCGAACGCAGCCTCAGTCTGGCAAAGAGCCCATTGAAACCCATTTCCAGTCCGCAGAAATCGCGGCACCAATCAGAAACGTTGGGGCGGGCTTTACACGATGACGACAGCGCAGTGACGGTGAAGCAGATTTTAATTTGTACATTACAAAGATGGATACCGCCGTGGAACATCACTCGTTCGAATCAGCTATCGCGTCTGTTTTAAGCGATTTAAAATTGACCTTTTCATGTCTAAAAAAGATGTCATCGCTGTCTTACCGACTGGATTCGGCAAACGTCTGATATACCAGTGTGACGAGCAGGAAGAGGCCGAGGGACGTGAGAGCTCGGCGCGAGTGATAATGAATGACACCTGTGAGACGCACCGGTCTCGCATCTCTCACGGAGGAGCAGAAGCATAAAAGGAGGAGCGACAACAGTGAAGATCGAGAAAGGACAGGCCTGAATTGTATTTGATGTTTTGTTTTATTATGTGTGGCGGTGTAGCAGTCGATTCTGTTCCCTTCCGGAATTCCTGTTCCCTTTACGCAATCATACTACAAATCGTGCGTAGTTGCCGCTTTACCATCAGGTTACCATACGTACCATCAGAATTGAATACGACAAGAAGCGCAACTGGATGAACGCGAAGCCAAAAGGTTAAAAAAGTATTATTTTTTAATAAAAAAATTTTATTATTATAAGTGAGTTTTTCTTGCTCTGTCATTTCAATCTAGCTTATATATCTGCGCTTTCCGTACTTCCAGTTGTGCTTTGATGCATCTGCTACGCATGCGCATACATGCTTCTTTGACGGGGAACACAAATTCCTGTAGGGAACAGAATCGACTGCTGCACCGGCAGTCGACCGTGATGGACTGCCGTCTTTACTTTCATTTTTGTATTTGTTTTATTTTGTCATTAAAATGTGTGAATGTTCGCCGGTTTCCGCCTCCTTCTTCCCATAATAACGAACCCCGTTACAACCATAGACTGTAAAAAATGATTACAACCAGCTTGACCCATTGGTGGCTAAACCTTTACTGTCTATGGGCTAAATGAATGACCCTCGTTAGCTAGCTATAACCAATAGCGACAAGTAGGATCGATGTTATATTTCAACTCAGAATAAATAAAACATTATTGATCATTACTCGCGACTATTTACTATTTAAAAATAAATTGTATAATAAAATTGCTATACATACATCCTTTTATTTCATTCATATAATATATATTTCATTCATATTTCATATAATAATAACAGGATACACATAGGTTTTAATCTATCCCTTATAAACCATAGTGCAAAATTGTTTGAAATAAACTGCTCGGGTCTGACATATAATGTAGTTTTATTTTGAGACTGATTTAAAACGTTTAATGAAAAGTAGGCCTATACGAACGATAGAGCTATATTTCACCGAATATCACCTTAAAATAAATAAAACGACAATTCGTTTACTCAACACTATTTTCTATTTAAAAATAATAATAAATAATCTAATAAATGCTAGAATATTACTTAGTAGACTATTGTGTTTATTTATTCATGTACACTGTTTATTTCACCCAGATGGCTAGGAGAATAGCCTAATGTTTATTCACGGACCAGACAGTTAGGCAGAAGATGTGTACCAAACGGTCTAAACATCCGTAGCAGAACGGGGGCTATTCGCACGTACATAGACACGCCGACGCCAGACCCTACATTATAATCCATAAAATCATTGCGCCAATATTATATAAATATTATGTATGAAAATATATTTAAACGGCTGTCTGGGATATAGAAGTCTCATTGAAATAGAATCATTCTGTATTAAATAGCTGAGCGGTTATAATCCTTTATTTAATGATTTAAATAACATCGACACACATATACTCTATTTATAACCATCGAAATGTTCCGAAATAATATTTATAAGTCAAACTATCCATATGATAAATATGCCATGGGGTGAGTTATTATTAGATAATATTTATGAAAATATTATGCCAATAGTGAATAGTATACACACTATAATGGTTATAATTCACTGAAACCGTCTTAAAATAATTTATGAACCATTATTTAAAATGTAAGAATATTGTTTAATGAATTTCTTTTATAAAGGCTATTTTAGTTTTTCATACACGCGCACTTACATGAATACACACACACACACACACACACACACAGACATAGCCGGACATCCAGACTCCAGATGGTATTGGTGTCACGATCTCCAAATGATAGTGGCAACACCTCGCCCATCAAATGCCCGACACCTCAGACAGGAGAATGTACAGCTCAGGAAGTGTATGCTGTAAAACCACATGAGCTCACGCTATCTTTAAATTGCTTTTTGCACAATTACCGGACGGCATAGACATCGCGGCGTCTGCTACTGTAACGGTCACTTTGTGTTTTATGGCAATCTGAGTTCAAATGAGAACTGCGCATGTGCGTAGAGTGTCCGTTCCCAGATAGCACACTTCTATTTGATGTGATATTTACATCTGGAAGACGTATTTTTAAGAGTGTTTGCTCATCTGCAATACGTCTATAGGACGTTTCCTGTCAGATGTCAAATAGACGTTTAGAAGATGTCAGTTTAACATGCATTCTAAATCATTACATCTTGAAGACATCTTCTAAACGTCTATTTTACATCTGACAGGAAACGTCCTATAGACGTATTGCAGATGAGCAAACACTCTTAAAAATACGTCTTCCAGATGTAAATATCACATCAAATAGAAGTGTGCTATCTGGGTTAGTATTTGACAAGTGAGGAGAGGAGATAACCGCTCTGCCGACTCTCTTTATATTCTTTCTTTTATTTCCTTTTATATTGTGACCAGAGTTGGATGTTTGTTTGTATACTTTTACTCACTCGATCCCCATGTATGCGGACGAGTGTGAAGTTTAAGTACTTTTATTAAACGCGGGGAAAATACGCCACCTCTCGTCTCTCGTGCATCTTTTCCTCCGACACCTATTGTTTTTCTCTGGGCAACATCCTAACTTTGCATTACACTACCTTGAACGGAGTTCGTTATCACTAACTGCTATTTGAACTATTCAAAGAAACCCTTTGAACAGAGTCCGGGTATTTTATGGTCTTTGTCTGTAAAAACATTCTGATTCATATCTTTTATTTGCTTTGATCATACGCTTCGTTTGATCAGAACACAGCATGACTGTTGGGTTTTCTGAAACAAACGGTCAATACATATCAGCTACACAGAGACGAAGGGGCGGTCCCGCTGTCCTACCGAATCTTCATTTTCAGTTTAGCAAACGGAGAGCACACATCTCTCTTCTGCTCAGAAATTCAAGAATCTGTGATTTGAAAACAGAACCAAAAAGACCTCCTAATTTCACTGATGGTAAGTTCACTTTAACATATGTTTAAAACTATTTTAAATACTTATAAAATGTCATCTTATTTCATATAAACACTGTTTTATATGTTTATTTATCTGTGTAAGACAGTATTTCGTGGTGTATTATTGAAATACTTATACTTGATAATTTAACAGCTTATTTCAAATAATATGAACTATTATTCACAATTTTATATGTTTTATTTAACTGTGTAGACCAGTAATTCATGGTGTCATAGATGTTTATTTCATTTTATATTCTATGTCAATGCTTTGTATTTTCTTAAACTCATAGAGGAAAAGACTTAGTCAAACAGTATCTCATTTCAACATCTAGAGTTCAACACATGTTTAAAAGTTTAAAACTTACTTTTAAATGCTTAATAAATTAACAGCTTATACGTGACCCGTTACAGAAACCAGGGACACAAGTCGGCAGCACAACTTGCGAGCAAAATGAGAAACAAGCGTTTTTTTTCCAAAATTTGTGATTTCCGCTTTTTTGCAGAATCTGTTAGTTGAGATCATGAAGAAGCCTCTCCATGTTTGAGATAACAGTATTGGTATATTTAAAAGCGTACATTTTGAGGTTGAAATCGGCTTGTTTTTCGGGGATTCTAGCATGGAGTAGGGGCGTGTCATTGTCTGTGTGTATTTCCATACTGAATAGCCGCCCGCGCCTTTGCCCCCGCCCCCCAACAGCGTGGCTACTTATTATGCAGTGCTCTAGCCGGCTCTATCTGATATCAAAATTCAATGAAGATGGACGCTGCAAAGATTTTCACAGACGAGTTAAACCGTGGCCGTTACAACGAAAATGTTTTCCCCGCACTTTGTGGGCTCGGGAAACTGAACCGGAGGTATCGGGCGCGGCGCGCAGGCCCTCGGTGCTTGAATACGGCGGCTCGATCGGCTCGCTGACAACGGTGGCTGGCTCTTTCATATGTGACATCCCGATTGCTTTGAATGGGGAACGTTTTGTGAACAGGGAACAGACTTAATGGACTGGCAACAATCTCCATTGAACATTAACTGGCACAGAGAATCGAAATGGAGGATGCAGTTAAGACCTTTGCTGCGATGAAGGCCTGCCGTGCGCGTTTCTGAAACGTAAGTTAAGCTTCATTTGCTCTTTAGTCGTTATTTAAGATGCTGAACCTGCTGATGATATAATGTGCTTGCGGACATTTGATTTGTGTGTGTATACGCACATAAGAAAGTGGTGTAAAGAGATTTGCAACAGTAATTTGAGGAGGTGAAATGTGATTATTTGGAAAATTCCTGTTATGGCTGCTTAGAGAAAAATGCCAGCAGGCATTTGCTTCCTGCATAAACTTTAATATTGTTGACATTTTGGGCACACGCGCGTTGCGCACTATTTGCGTTATTTGTAGGCCTATGGCTTATTGGTCTTTGTGTGTTGTTGCTGGTTTTGCGTTATATGTATATGGCATATTGGTCTTTGTGTGTTGTTGCTGGTATACGTTGCAAATAGAGGGGCAGCACAATTGTTTTTCGCCTAGAGCGGCAGAAGTGCATTCGCCGGTCCTGGGGGTGAGTTTCCATAAACATTAAAGTTTGTCGTTTTGTGTTCATTCTAAGAACACGTAGGCTACACGTTATCTCATGTTTAGTCTGTTTAGACCTTCCCAATACCAACCTATTGTTATTAGCTAGCTCAGTTAAGAAAAAAAAGCTGTAAAGCACAGGGGGGAGCTTTACAGGGGGTATGGCTTATCTAAATGAGATGTAAATGAGCTCTATTGTCACTCCCAGCAGCAGAGAGAGGTGAGAACTGCACATCTTTAGAGGCTGTTATCTTAACTTTTAGTTATTTTAAGTTCCTACCTTCAAATGGCCACAACTTCTCCAAATATTATCAGATTTCCACGTGTTACACATCGTTGGAAAGCTTGGAGACTACACTTTCAGAATCTATGAATAACTCAAAATGCCCCAGAACCGACTTGTGTCCCTAGTTTCCGTAACTGGTCACAAATGTTTTTATTTATCTAATATTTATATGGCATCAATGGTATATTTCTTTAAACTCACTTGTGACATTTTCATCTGTTCAGAAAGATTTAAGGGGCTAAATCTGCTTTAGGTAGATTGACGTATAAAGATCACCTCATTAAGTTCATCACGTTTAAAATTTCTTTTTTTAAATGTGTTTATAAAATTAACAGCTTATTTCATTTATTTTATATACTTTTAAGCACATTGCTTTGTATTTTCTTAAACTCATAGAGGAAAAAGACGGCAGATTTCTTCATTTCATCATTCTGTGAACATTATCCTGCTGTAATAAAAGACATCCCCATTCCAAACATCCAGCTGAAAAAACATTCCCAGTCACACCAAACAAATTGCCCCGTCATAAACACACATACACAAACACACAGTCATAAACTCCGGAAACACATGATCGGGGGCCAAAAGTTCACATACCAGCTGGTGGTCATAAAACCCCCTCCCACCTGCACATCCTGTCATAAATATGTCATAATCATAAATATATAATAACCTGTCATCAAAAATCATATTTAGGGCCATAAATCACTTTTGACACATGCTCCCCCATAATGACTACTGTTGATAAATCCCAATTTGAGTGCCCACCATCTTATATACAATCCAAGAATAGTGTAATCCAAAAGTTTTAAGTTGTTTCTGGAAAGGTAAGTCCACAGGTTGTACACTCCACAATCCAGGTAACTTGTGACTGTTCGTGAATTCCCCCTCCTTTGGTTACCATGCTGCTCTCTTATAAAGATGTATTTCCTGCTTCCTGTCATGTGACATGAAAGGCCAACATTGCTTAAAGACATACACTTAAAATGGCAAGAGAAATAAAATGGACTAAAACCATGTAAACCATATAACACTATTATACATAAAATCATAGTATTAAACAGCGTAGTAAAACAGGTTTCTTATGTGACAGTGTCACAATGTCATGTTGGACCATTTTGTCCTTTTTAGTATCCTTACAGTACCTTATGTCAATGACAGATCTTCGCAGAAATTTCTCCTCAGCCTCCAAGATGGACAAATGTCCCACAAAAGCCAGGGCACAGATGATGGACCACCAGAGAAAGAATTTAGATTGATCACGCCCCAAATAAGCCAAGCGTCATTTTGCATGTTTAGTTTTTTACAACAAAATCAAAAGTTCCTTTTCTATTATTAAACACAAAAACGTCTCAGGTTACGTCTGTAACCCTGGTTCCCTGAAGAGGGAACGAGACGCTGTGTCGAGAAGCTGTGGGAACGCCCCTGCGTGATTGCGTCATGAAGCACCTATCAGTCCAATGGCTTGACGGAACATCATGTGACGTCATAGACCAGGAAGCTATAAAGCACCCCTGAAAACAGACCGCGCTAGCTTCTAAAAAGCCGAAGCAAGTCGATCACAGGCATGCAGGGAGTATGGCAGGGTGACGCAGCGTCTCGTTCCCTCTTCAGGGAACCAGGGTTACAGTCGTAACCTGAGACATTCCCTTTCAAGGGAACTCGAGCTGCGTCGAGACGCTGTGGGAACACTACACCCACGATGCCATAGTAACAAGTGCCTGTCCGTGTGAAATCTCTGCGCACACCAAGACGAAAGCACCACTCCCCTGGAGTGGAGCCGAAGTCAAGGTCAAAAACCTCACTAATTTTTGCGGCGAGGCAACCTCCTGCCACATCACAAACAAATTCCTGACAATAATGTTTTAGAAGCAGCCATACTCCTAGTAACTTGGTCTGACGCCTCACAGTGCCACGAATGAAACATTGCTAGATGGTGTACAAGAACTCCAGCACTGCAACCACAGGGCAGATAACTGGGTCCAGCTGGTGCTCACCGCACCATGAAGTGAACAATATGCACTTCAAGGTGTACAGTTTCCTCATGGAGGGAGCTCTGGAGTGGAGGATGGTCTCAACAACCTCAGTTGAGAGACCTGAACTTATGACCTGGGCCCCCTCAGAGGCCAAGCCCAAAGTTTCCACAATTTGTGACCTCAGACCCCTCTGATGGTTGGTATAAGAGACCACTGATGTGTTGTCCATGCGGACAAGCACATGATGGCCCCTCAGGTCTGGTAGGAAGTGTTTGATAGCTCAAAACACCACCATCATTTCTAGATGATTTATGTGCTAAGAAAGTAGATGGTCCTGCCACAGACCTTGCGCCGAGCGACCACTCATGATCCCCCCCCCCCAACCTGTGAAGGAAGCATCTGTCATTAGCATTACGCAACGACAAGAAGCCCCCAACACTGGGCCTTGGGCGAGGAACCAAGGTTTCTTCCACATGACTAAGGCACGTAGGCATCGCTGCGTGACCTTGATCATGCGAAAAAGATTTCCCCTCGGAGAAACCCCCTTGGTTTTGCGCCACCACTGCAGGGGTCTCATGTACAGGAGGCCAAAATTTATTACGTTGGACGCAGCTGCCATGAGACCCAACAGTCAGTGACTGGCCTAGTTTTACCTAGGCCGAAGGGAAGAACCCAATATTGGTACACTTCGCCCCTGAACCTCAGGGACTTCCTGTGATGAGGACGGATGGCTACATGGAAGGACGCCTCCTTCAATCTATCGTGACAAACCAGTCCTTGGAATGAATCTGTGACACAATCTGTTTGAATGTAAGCCTCCATCCTTCTTTGGAACAATGAAGTAACGGCTATAAACCCCTGACTCCCTACTGGGAGGAACCCTTTCTATAGCCTCCTTTCACAGAAGAGTCTGTACTTCTTGCTCCATAACCAGAGCCTGCTCGGGGTCCACCTGAAGAGGGAACGAGACGCTGTGTCGAGAAGCTGTGGGAACGCCCCTGCGTGATTGCGTCATGAAGCACCTATCAGTCCAATGGCTTGACGGAACATCATGTGACGTCATAGACCAGGAAGCTATAAAGCAGTGAAAACCCCTGAAAACAGACCGCGCTAGCTTCTGAAAAGCCGAAGCAAGTCGATCACAGGCATGCAGGGAGTAGGGAGGACCCCTATAAATCTGGGCGGGAGAACCGAACTGAATTCTGAAACCATTTCTATAGTGAGCAGGACAAAACGAGATATATTTGGCAGTAGCTTACACGCTGCCAGAAAATCTACTAAGGGGACCAGTCTCTCGAGACTGGTCTCTGGTATTGGTCAAACAGCCACTTCGGTGCCCTGTAACGGCAAACCGGCAGGGAACAACTGAACTGACTGTTCTACGACCCTCCTCGGAGGATCGTTGGGAAATGCAGGCACCTCGGCGCCCTGAAGCGGCGAACCGGCAGGGAACAACCGAACTGACTGCTTTACGACCCTCCTCAGAGGATCGTTTGGGAACGCTGACACCTCAGTGCCCTGAAGCGGCGAACCGGCAGGGAACAACTGAACTGGCAGCGCTGCGACCCTCCTCAGAAAGTCGCTTCCCATGAATGATAACATAACCAGAGCCTGCTCAGGGTCCACCACCATAGGGAGGACCCCTAAAAATATGGGTGGATGAGAACCGAACTGAATTCTGTAACCCTTTTCTATAGTGAGCAGGTCCCAATGAGATATATTTGGCAGTAGCTTACACGCTGCCAGAAAATCTACTAAGGGGACCAGGGAACAACCGAACTGACTGCTTTACGACCCTCCTCGGAGGATCGTTCGGGAAAGCTGACACCTCGGTGCCCTGAAGCGGTGAACCGGCAGGGAACAAACCAAACTGGCAGCGCTGCGACCCTCCTCAGAGAGTCGCTCCCCCCGAGGTCGCCGAGGAGACACGGATTCTCAAACCCATCTCTCCCCGGAGGGGACCACTCTCAGAAGCCTGATAGCCTCTGCGTCAGGACTTCTTCCTAGTTGAAGCCTTCTTCGAGATAACGACTGTCCTCAGATATGTCTTTTTTTTACATATTTTTATTGAAAAACATGGAATATAACAAGAACATTCCCAAAAAATAAAACATTTTATATATATTTTAACTATCTTCCCACCCCCACCCACACCCACCCTTAGCATCCAAAAAATCAGGTACACAGGTATAGAAGTTATTATACAAAGGCTAAGACAGACATGCCCATATATTTTCAAATACATAAGCGCATCATATATACACATATCAATCAGTGGAGTGAGAGGTATCTAATATTGCCTGTATCGATATTTGGTTATTTTCCAGAAAATGTATAAAAAGATCCCATATTTTATGTTAATCTTTTAGTTTGCACTTTATACTTGGATATATACATATATATATATGGGTATGTATATATATATATATATATATATATATATATATATATATATATATTGGATCAGCTTAAATCTAGTGTTAATTGACAAATTCTGGGCTTTAACACATATCTAGCTCCATTCTGTCTGAATCTGGATCATATTGCAAATCTATACCCCAAGCAATTCTCTTGGACTCTTGGATTCCTTAGAACTGTTTACAAATTTGCAATAAAACAGTGAAATTTGGTTTGTACTAAGTTCCTCATAAAACATAGCCTTTTCTAGTTCTGTTGGTAGAGGTCTAGATAATGAATGATTTTGCTTGGCATTGATATAACTGCAAATTTGCAAGTATTTAAAAAAGTGTTTCATTGGGATTCCAGATTTTACATTAAGATATTTAAAGGGCATCAATGTATCTCCCTCAAACAAATCCCCTACCTTACGAATTCCCTTAAGTGCCCACTGTTTAAAGCCAGAGTCATTTTCCCCTGGTCTGAAGTCCCTATTTCCACAAATAGGAGAAAAGTAAGAAAGAGTTGGGACTTCTCCCAATGTGTGCTGAACATTATTCCATACTATCAAAGTATTTTTAACAAAGGGATTTTTGGTAGCCTTTTTTAGATTTTTATACAAGTCAGAGTACAAATACATATCCATCCCTATACCTTTTGAAACTATAGATTCTATTTCCTCCCAGGGTAATTTCGGCTGCAAGGAGAAACAATAGGTGGCACAAGCCAACTGGGCAGACCAATAGTACCACTGCAAATTGGATAAACGTAACCCTCCTCTGTCATAAGGGAGATATAACAATGACTACGTTTACTTGCAGCCAATAACCCGTTCAAAACCGGAATATTAGCAATAACCCGGTCACGCACGGCCATGTAAACACCGGCAAAAACCCGAATATGCTCATATCCCGGATTTTAAAAACCCGGATATGATACCTGGGGTACCCCTTTTCTAACCCAAATTTTTGGTCATGTAAACGCGTATCGGCATATCCCCATAGTGATTTGTGTCCTGCGCATGTTCTATTCGCAAGGATTTCGCATTTTGGTCTAGACCATTTACAGATGGAAGACATTTTTCTAATCTTGACGCCAAGATTTTGGCAATGATCTTTACATCTGTATTGAGTAGAGAGATTGGTCTATTTGGTAGGAGACTTGTCAGGTTTCAAAATTAAAGTGATTAAGGCATTTCTCAAAGTTGGTGGCAAATAACCATATTGAAATGATTCGGGATACATTTCCGTCAAAGGGCCAAGCAATTTTATTTTTTAAAAAGCTTATACATGTCAATTGGCAGACCGTCAGGGCCAGCTGATTTACTGTTCTTCAGCTTTGATATACATGACTTCACTTTCTTCAAATATACAGTCTAAATAATTTTTATCTTCTTCTGATATGAGTGGGAACTGAAGATCATTGTCACAGATCAGAACGACAGAAACAGGTAAAGTTGTATAGAAGTTTATTTACAGCACTCAGGAACAGACACGGCAGGTAAGTTGATGAGATGAAGGAATAAATGGATGAGTAAATGGATGAATGATTATGACCGAGTCTCTTATCTGTTATAGGATGAACTGAGCAGAAGATGGCAGGCAGGCTGAAGACAGATGGTCCGGAATAGCTGATCGGGGTTCTTCAAAGATGTGGGTAAGTACACGAAGCAGGTAAGGTTGTTAGCTGACTGGAGAATGGCCGTTTCTCAATATGCGTTCTTGTCTGTACTTGTGTTCTTGTGGACTTGTGAAACGTCATCAGTCGCTGCCAAAGTACTGTTCCAATTCAAAGTTCACATCGAGCCAAGTCCAGTTCAAATCCCCGGATGTGTTCTTGATCCGCCCCTTTTACCGAGGATGCATCGAGAGGTGACTTGTGCGGACTTGAGACAGCCAGGTATCCAAGAATGCATCTCGCACCAACCAGCAAGCGTCAATAGCAGAGGAGAAAACCCGCGTAATATAAAAATACTACTGTTATTGTATCACGAAATGTAATTTTAATTGTGTTTCAGGCGAGAATGTAGTTGTTTAAAGCTCAAATCTGTGGTTTATTTATAAAGATAGCGCCTATTTGAAAAATGTATCTGACGTTTTCGGAGTTGTGAGATCCAGGCGATCACCGGGAGTTCAGCGATCATTAACCCCGACTGGAACAGCTTTCCCTCGGCTAGTCCTTCTGATGTTTGCCGCTGGCTCTGATGTCTGTAGTCTAGTGGTTATATGAGATATAATTTGTCTTGTGTATAAATCGATCTTTGGTCTAATTAATCTATAGTTTGTTCCATGGCAAATCGTTTTGGCTGAGGGCAAAGTGAAGTTTCATAACTTTATATATTTAGGCTATTTAAATTTAACTTTGTAGCCTATTAGAGAGCTGACTTATGTTTGACTGAATTGTTTGCTTTATTTCTCATTGTATAGCTTCTTATACCTATTAGGCTACTTATACTTTTATACTGGATATTATTGATCATTAAAACTTTTTTTATATATATTATTTTAATATACATTCTCATCACTGTATGTACATGTATAATACAATAAATTGACACAACCCTAGTCTCTGTTTGTTAAGTCCATCTTAATGATCAAAAATGTTTCATATTTAAAAATTAAAATTAAAACAAAAAGAAGCAGGGTTGTGTTTTATATTTCGTGTTATAAATATATGCAGTGAAGACAATCTGCGTTGCCTGAACCACATTTGTGTGGCCATTAATATGTTTAAGATTTGTTTAAATGAAAAGAGACAGTGGTGTTTTATTACATATTTCGTTTTATTGTTGATGAAAAGAGGCAAGTTGTATTTTATACCATATTTCGTTTTATTGTTGCCTAAAATATAGCTTCATAAAGAGATAACCAGAGTAGCCAGAGCGTGAGTGACGCGATCAAGAACGCACTGTTCCATTTGCAGAATAACCGGACTTGCGTCCTCTCGTCCTCGGGAGTTCGTTCTCCTGAGTCGAACTTGGCAAGTCTGAACTACCAAGGACGCAAGTCCGAAGTTTGCGAACTTGGTATTGAGAAACGGCCAATGTCTCAAATCAGAGAGCCAGGAAGTTGATGACGTATCGACAAGACCAGACAACTGAGTGAGGGGACTGGTGGTGTTTTTACATTTACATTTATTCATTTAGCTGACGCTTTTATCCAAAGCGACTTACAATTGCTAGATATGTCAGAGGTCGCACGCCTCTGGAGCAACTAGGGGTTAAGTGTCTTGCTCAGGGACACATTGGTGTCTCACAGTGGATTCGAACCCGGGTCTCTCACACCAAAGGCATGTGTCTTATCCACTGCGCCATCACCACGTTTTTAAGGTGTGGATGAAGTGAGTGCAGATTGCCGGCAGGTGATGATGACAGGTGCAGGTGATCAATACTCAGGAGATGCGGAACGAGTGGGCGGAGTGTGGAGGTCTGGCGCTGACGCTGGTGTATCCGTGACAATCATTGAGAAATCGAACTTGGTCTTCAGTAAAATGTGCTGATTCAGATTTATATAAATCTTTATAAAATGAAACGAAAGCATTATTTATCTCTAAAGGATTAGATGTTATTTCCCCATTCAACATTTGAATACTATTAATCTTATTAAACTGTTTTCAGCTTTTGTTATGGAGAGAGTATTATATTGATCCCTAAGTTTAAGAAGTTCATGATGTATTTTATTTGAAGTGTCTAAGTAAGCCTTTCCCTCTGCAAGCTTGATTTCTTTTTCCAATAAATCTAATTCCAATTTTATTTTATTCATTTTTGAGCTTGTAAAACAAATTATCTGACCTCGGACATATGCCTTGAATGCTTCCCAACTTATAGTAGCTGACATTTCATTTTTATTCTCTTTGAAAAAATTATCTATATGTTGTCCAATAAATTTGATAAAATCACGATCATGCTGTTTAAGAATACAGTTTAAACAGTTTACCGTTTAAGAGCTCAGATAAACGTGTGCGATCAACGTGCTGCCATGTTGAAAAACCCTCAGATATATCTTATCCCAAGACAACTAAGGCTGAGACTACTAAAGGAACCAGCCTCTCAAGCCTGGTCTCTATTATAGCTTAAGAAGCCAATTCAGCGTCCTGAAACGGATGACCGGCAGGAGATAACCGAACTGACCCCTCTTAAACCCTCCTTCTGCGAGTCAGACACTGAGACTAGAACTCGCTGGAGGGTAGCGAAGGGAGATGGGCACCATATAATGAGGTGTTATCCATTTCCCCCTGGGAATTCACCATTTATTTCCTCAGAATTAAATGACTCCTCAGAGACCAGATGAGTATAAATTTAATTTCCTCAATTAAATGCAGCCAAATATCAACCAGACAAGTAGAAACGGTCTAGGTGAAAGGCTGAATATAGTGTATTAATATAGACTTCAAATAAAAAGAGTATTTAACATTTAATTTCATCAAAATTAAATGCAGCCAGAACAAGCAGACAATAATATATGGTCTGAATGACAGACTGAATTTTCATATTATAATCTCAAACAATAAAGAATACATAATTTGTTTGCACACAATCATAAGAGAAAGAGAGAAATGGAAATTCCCGTCTGCTTAATTCCCTGCGCATATTACATATTGCGGACCTATTATCTACACGTTGCCTCCCCTTACGAAAATTAACCATGGTTTTACTATAGTAAAACTGTAGTTAACTATGACTATGGCTTTGATACCATGGTTTTACTACAGTTATATTGTAGTAATACTACAGTAAAACCATAGTAACTATGACTGTAGTAACTGGTATTTTTAAAAACCATGGTTTTGATACCATGGTTTTACTACAGTTATATTGTAGTAATACTACTGTAAAACCATAGTAACCATGACTGTATTGTACAAACATGACTTTAAATACCTTTAAATACACAGCATCTACCTAAAATATCTATAACCTGTAAACGCATGCCCAACACAAGCATGTTTGCAATTTATACTGTACATACATTAACAGGATTACAACATTACTTAACAAGAACAATAAATACTATAAATTCAGAAGAAATGAGCAGTTCTTTTAAGAATGTTTTAAATGATCAAGAGATGAAGACATGGAATCTCCTCCTCACTTTAAATTCTAGGTGAAAATTTTTTTTGTTCAAAAACATGTGATGCAGCATCCATGCCAGTAGTTGTCAGTATGAAGTCTGTCATGTAGGCCAGTAGGTCACAGTCCTATGTATTATCTCGTTACTTCATCTGACTCCATTAATGAAAAAGGTTTTAATGATATCTGGGCATCATTAAAAGTGAGCGAATGTTTGATTATTCTTTTTAAACTCTTTAATTATGTTTTACCCACTCAGATTAGGAAGCTATGTCACTCAGAGGTCCTCGCGTCTTCCGCGGGTCTCATGCTCGCAATCTCACCAGTTTCGGTCACCAAACAGAGGTAATTGGCTAAAATCTTAGACGGTCGGATTCACCCTTACACTATCAAAGATACTTTTATATAGCCCCCTTGAATTTGTATATACACTTGAATTTAAAGTAGCGTTTGCTTCAGGCGGATCTATGGCTACTACTACAGATATAAGGTAACCAACTTTACTTCTCTTATAATAGCTTTGGATTGGCCATGCCGTGGTTTCCCACGTAGGCCTACACTCATCTAAAGTAACATTAAATTAAAACAGAGGTAAAACAGACACACCCAGATTTAGGTTGGTCGAGCAGCATTTTTGCTGCCCTAAACGGAAATAACTCGTCTGTCTCTGCAAAACAATTACACTTGAATTGATGCCAAATATTAGTCGTCACTAATCTGGTTCATTTTGTAGTAACTATGGTTTTACTACAAAAAACATAGTTAAACCATGGTTACTAGAAAAAAACATAGTTACTACAAAAAAAACATGGTTAATTTTCGTAAGGGTCGGCAAACTTGAGATGAGCCACTAGATTATTATTGCAGATATGCAGACCCATATTCTACGCACTGCCTCTGCAAACGTGCGATCTGAGCCATTCGATTCTTATTGAAGAGATGCAGACCCAAAATCTACGCGCTGCCTCGGCAAACGCGAGATATGAGCCACTAGATTCTTCTTGCAGACCCCATAATCTACGCGCTGCCTCAGCACACGCGAGATCCGAGATCGAGTCACAGAATCTTTATTGCAGACCCGTAATCTACGCGCTGCCTCGGCAAACGCGAGATCCGAGCCAAAAAATCTTTTTTGACTTTCTTCCCTCCAGAAGAAAGCGAACAAGAGCAGAGCTAAAAACTATATATATATATATATATATGCTTGTGGACAAACAACAATAAATAGACAGAGACAGATTCACACAAAGCTCTTGCTGAAGGCACAGAAGCTATACTCCCTGCATGCCTGTGATCGACTTGCTTCGGCTTTTTAGAAGCTAGCGCGGTCTGTTTTCAGGGGTGCTTTATAGCTTCCTGGTCTATGACGTCACATGATGTTCCGTCACGCCATTGGACTGATTTCATAGGTGCTTCATGACGCAATAACGATGGGGGGGTTCCCACAGCGTCTCGATGCAGCTCGAGTTCCCTTGAAAGGGAACTATTCTTTTTAGAGCAATGGTCTCACATTATGGATATCCATGTATGTCTCTGTAAGTCGTTTATTTACAAGACAAGCTATTGGTTTGGAATGCAGTTAAAAAAAGAGATGGGTGTTTATAGTTTATACAAGTTTAGAGAGAGAGAGAGAGAGATTTTCATTACCTTAAGTAGCTAAAGCAAACACACACCTTAGAGGTGTGCGATCAGAGCGATAAAACTCACATTAAGTGCACATAAATTTGACTCCAGATCAGTAAGCTATTTAAGAAAAATGTATATTAAGATATAAATTAAATAATAAGATCATCTCATTTATAAGAAACAACTCAAACCAAAATCTACAGTACATTCAAACCATATGGGACTAAAGTTTTTAATGTGGGTTTTATGTATGATGTCGGAAATAATAAAAATATGAGTGAGTGTGCAGTTCAACTCTTTACTTAGAGAGAGAGAGAGACATGCATATATGCGTATTATAAATGTGTCTTTTGTGTGTTCACACCAAAAAAACAAGTTCCAATATCTACTATAATGTTGCTCCAGAAACCACGTGGAGTATGTTTTAATGCAAGGAGCAAACAGGGTCTTACCAGAAGAGGCCATCTCACGCAAGCTAATTCAGACAAACAAAATCAAATTAAAAACTTAATCAATTAAAATCAAATTAAAAACAAATTAAAAATTTAAAACCCTACTCCATTCTGCCACCATGTCTTGCTCCATCATGGATTATATAGGATGGGTGTGTCGAACTTGAATTATCAAGTTGAATTACCACGCCGCTCGCCGTGGGCTGGAGCCTGCTACGAGCAGGATGAGGGCGAGGGACGTGAGAGAACGGTGCGAGGCTGGTGGCGTGAGTGATAATGAACGTCACCTGTGAGACGCACCAATCTCGCATCTCTCACGGAGGAGCGGAACCATAAAAGGAGGAGCGACGACGCTAAAGATCGAGAGAGGAACAGGCCTGATTTTATGTTGTGTTTTGTTTCTGTTTTGTGTGGCCAGCAGTCGTCCGTGAGGGGCTGCTGGCTTGTGCTTGTGCTTTTGTTTTTGTATTTGTTTTATTTTATTATTAAAGTGTTGAATGTTCGCCGGTTCCCGCCTCCTTCTTCCCATAACATCTGAACCCTGTTACACCTATAATGCCACAAACTGTTGAATGGGTTACTACTGAAGCTGATGACTTTGCTGCTTGCTTATTCTTTGGGGTTTGCTCTTCTGCCTTCTGTTAAACACATCTAACTTCTGCCTTCTTCCTCTCTTCTCCGGGGATGGAACATGGTTGAAGATAGATGGGACGTTGTCTGGTGAAAGAGGGTTGTCACTCTTTTCCCCTAAAACATTAGTAAACAGAAAATGGCAACAATTTAAGCTTCTTTTAGGCTAGCTACATTAACATCTATTCATTTATCTGACACTTTAATCCATAGGGACTTACAAGTTGTAACAGTGTGACTCTGTGTTTTCCCCCCTTTTTCTAATTTTTTGGTTTAGTCCTGTTCAGTTTTCCCGCTCCTCGTTTGTCTTCAGTTAATTCACCTGTGTTTAGTTAATTATCCTCATCTGTGTTACCTGTTCCCCAATTACGTTCCTTTGTTTCCCTGTGTTATTTAAGCCCTCTGTTTCTCCCTATTCCTGGTCCGTTCTCGTTAGTATTTCGTTTGTATTATGACGTGTGTTGCTACTCCTGAGTTTTCTTTGAATAAATTCCTGTTCTCCTGTTCCTCATCGTCTTCCTCGTGATTCCTCAACAACGTTACGTAACAGAAGAACGGACCCAAAAGAAAATGGACGAAGTGGGTCAGATCTTGTGCTCTATTTATCAGAATGGCCGTAAGATTGAATCCTACCTCGAGGAGTTTGTGGAGTACAGCCATCTAACTACATTAACTGATCTGCAGCTGATGGACTTATTTTGAAGTGGATTAGACCCACACTTCACCTCATGGATGCCACCGGGAAATCCCAACATGACCCTTGAACGGTATCTGGACTCCGTGTTGAGATGGTGTGGCTCACCGTACATGGTCAGTACCGTTATGTCACCCTGGTTCACGGCACTCCATGATCCCAGCCCAGAGCCTTCACCGCTGGTCCCGTCCAGCCCAGAGCCTTCTTCCCCGCTGGTCCCGTCCAGCTCAGAGCCTACATCGCTGGTCCCGTCCAGCCCAGAGCCTTTCCCGCTGGTCCCGTCCAGCCCAGAGCCCTCACCGCTGGTCCCGTCCTGCCCAGAGCCCTCACCGCTGGTCCCGTCCAGCCCAGAGCCCTCACCGCTGGTCCCGTCCAGCCCAGCCCAGAGCCCTCACCGCTGGTCCCGTCCAGCCCAGCGCCCTCTCGCTCTCGAAGACGGAGGAGGAGGAAGAGGACTTCCCGCGTCCCGCAATGCCCGGAGGTCCTTCCTGAACCTCCTGTCAACCCAGAGGCCGTCTCCATACTCCTTGCCCTGCCGGCGCCCCCCAAGCTCCTTGCCTTGCCGGCGCCGCCCAAGCCCTGCTGACGCCGCCCAAGCTCCAGGCCCTGCCAGCGCCGCCCAAGCTCCTGGCCCTGCCTGCGTCGCCCAAGCTCCTTGCCATGCCAGCGACACCCATTCTATCTATCAAGGCCAATTCTGCCCAGTCTGGGACTGTTCACGTCCCGACTGCCCAGCCTGAGACTGCCCAGCCAACGTCTGTTCCTGAGCCTGTAACTCTCCCCAAAAAAAATTGGGGGGGGCCATGGCCACCCGAAGGGTCTTCTCCGCCATGGCCACCCGAAAGGTCTTCTCCGCCCTGGCCGCCCGAAGGGTCTTCTCCGCCGTGGCCACCCAAAGGGTCTTCTCCGCCGTGGCCGCCCAAAGGGTCGTCTCCGCCGTGGTCGCTTGTACAGCCAGCTCCGCCCTGGTCCCCCGGAACTGCCAGCTCTGCCCTGGCAACCTACTCCGCCCTGGCAACCTACTCCTTCCTGGTCCCCTGAACTGCCAGCTCCGCCCTGGCCTCCTTCACGTCCTGCTCCGCCCTGGCCGCCTACACGTCCTGCTCCGCCCTGGCCGCCTGCACGTCCTGCTCCGCCCTGGCCACCTGCACGTTCTGCTCCGCCCTGTCCTCCTGCACAGCCTGCTCCACCCTGGAGGCTTCCTGCTCCAGACCACGCCCTCCTCAGCCTCCAGGGCGCCTGCCCCCCCACCCCATTGATGTTATATGGCGTGAGGACACGCCTTTTTGGGAGGGGGCGTACTGTAACTGTGTGACTGTGTTTTCCCCCCTTTTTCTAGTTTTTTGGTTTAGTCCTGTTCAGTTTTCCCGCTCCTCGTTTGTCTTCAGTTAATTCACCTGTGTTTAGTTAATTATCCAGTCAGAGAATTCAGCGACAAAAAACAAATAGATGCTAGGGCTTATAATTTATACGTTACTTAGCCTCTAACACACACACTGGCGTGTATAATCTAATAATTTATTAGCCAATGGCTAATGATAAACATTATTTAGTTGCCCAGAGTGAAGATTTAGCCGCGTGTGCGAGTGATTTACTCGCATTGTGGAGGGTTGGAAACTTAAACGTTTTCTAGCTAACGTTTAACTTGGCTAGCTAACATGTTTAAAATGGTTTCTGACGATTGTAATGCCATTGCATTACAATCATCAGAAACCATTTTAAACATGTTACATTAATCACAATTTTTTAGGGGGGCTAGGCAGAAGTTTAGGGGGGCTGAAGCCCACCTAAAAAGGGCCTAGCGACGCCCCTGCCCCTTCCATATGTAAAGTGTTTTGAGTGCTGAGAAAAGCACTATATAAATGTAACAAATTATTATTATTAGGGATTCAAGCGTGTAGTGTCACCAAGGCCCGCCCTGATCGGCCTAATGCGGGGCGCTACAGCTGTGAAAAGTGTGAAATTGCTAATAATGTCGTGGCAGATTTAAAGTCTTTGGTTGAGGTCTGCAGTTTTTAAAGTTTTCTGATTCAGGTCTCAAAGAAAATCTTTCAGAGTCGAAGTTCCAGGTCTCAGAAGAATTATCTTTATTGAGCAATTCAACAAAGTGAGATGCCAGCTGTTCATCTCACTTACAATGGTCAACATTCAGGTCTTATACCTTTTTCTTATCGTTGGTACCCAATAAGCATATGTACAGTTATCTTTTTCTTTTTGCTCCTCCTCGAAGTTTCGCCACAGTTAGAAACACCTGCTCCGAGGCTTTCTTTCTATTGGTGGAGAATCTCTGCGCATGCGCTTTTAAAAAAAATACCTCATACAGTACATGTTTTTTAGTACCTTTCCGTACCTTCCACCAAGTCCACCTGGGCATAAGATATATTGTACATGGTCTTTCAGGTACTTTTCCATCCTCACATGTCCTGTGACCTAGTTTTCTGCTTGGCATTACAACATGAGACTTCAACATGATTCCCCAACAATAACTCCTAAACGTTAGGCATAGGCTCAAGTATCTTATATCATTGGAATCCTTGGCTCAAGATGGTCACAATACATGCCTTAGATTCGGTCGTCGCCCTGGCAAAATTTTAGGGTATCTTGGATTTTTTTTAAAAACTACTTTTGCGAACGAGTCCTAGGTTTTTGGCCTGATCGAAACCAAACCAGAGCGACTTTCTACTAAAATGGCTATAACTCGTGAACAGATAGATGAATGGAACAGATATTTTCACCAAACTCTGCGCACCTATGTAAGAGCTCATTCTGTGGTAGTGTGAAAAATTTTGAACTTTGGCCTTTGGATAGCTATAGCGGGGTAATTTAGAAAATATACATGGCCAAGTCCACCCAAAAGCCTATCATTCCTAAACGAAAACTCGAAACTTCACGGAAATAGGTAAGAAGTGAGAACATACGACATATGATTCTAAACATGCTTGCAAACTTTTATAGAGATTGGCCCATAGATTGGGCTATGGCAAATCCGATGAAATGGCTGAAAATTGCCCTCTTCATGCCTGATTTGCATAGAACTGCACAAAATCGTCTGTGCACATGCGTCACATGATTCTAAAGAAGCATGGAAACTTTTTTGGACATCGGGCCATAGGTGGCACTTTAACTGTTATAAAGTTGGAAAAAAATGCTATATTTTCCAATGCGAAATTACATTTAAATGACTGAAAAATGCTCTACGAAGAACTTCCCAAAATTAGGTGAGCATATTCGCCATATGATTCTGAAGAAGCATGGAAACTTTTACAGAGATTGGGCCATAAGTAGAGCTATTAAACTTTAAACGACAACAAAACACAGTACTTCAGTTATATATGGTCTGAAAGTGCAAAAGTGGTCTTTTTCCTCTCTGATGTAGCCTATGTGTATTCAGGTGAATTCAGACAAAAACTACATGAACATTAGGTAACCTCAACCCACCCGTAAACCCCATCAGGAGGATTAACAAGAAACTGCAGTATCTATAATAATAATAATAATCATAATATATACGAAATGTATAATAATCTATAAAATGTATATAATAACAACAATAAATTAAAGCTGCAAGCAGCGATGAAAAGGGCCCTCACATCCGTGCCACCGGCACCCGGCAGCTTTAGGAAAACAGAGCACGGTGGACAGTATGTAAATATAGGAGGACTATGCCAAAGTCATTTGTATTTTTCACACTTCCTGCTACCATCAGGTGGCGCTATAACTGTAAATATAACTATAACTGAATATTGTCATCTAGATGTGTTCAGGACAGGACTCTTATCAAACATGTGAAGTTTGGGGCAGATCGGACATCGTATGCCTGAGTTACAACAGCTTAGGGTTAGGGTTAGGTCCCTCACCGCTGGTCCCGTCCTGCCCAGAGCCCTCACCGCTGGTCCCGTCCAGCCCAGAGCCCTCACCGCTGGTCCCGTCCAGCCCAGCCCAGAGCCCTCACCTCTGGTCCCGTCCAGCCCAGCGCCCTCTCGCTCTCGGAGACGGAGGAGGAGGAAGAGGACTTCCCGCGTCCCGCAATGCCCGGAGGTCCTTCCTGAACCTCCTGTCAACCCAGAGGCCGTCTCCATACTCCTTGCCCTGCCGGCGCCCCCCAAGCTCCTTGCCTTGCCGGCGCCGCCCAAGCCCTGCTGACGCCGCCCAAGCTCCAGGCCCTGCCAGCGCCGCCCAAGCTCCTGGCCCTGCCTGCGTCGCCCAAGCTCCTTGCCATGCCAGCGACACCCATTCTATCTATCAAGGCCAATTCTGCCCAGTCTGGGACTGTTCACGTCCCGACTGCCCAGCCTGAGACTGCCCAGCCAACGTCTGTTCCTGAGCCTGTAACTCTCCCCAAAAAAAATTGGGGGGGGCCATGGCCACCCGAAGGGTCTTCTCCGCCATGGCCACCCGAAAGGTCTTCTCCGCCCTGGCCGCCCGAAGGGTCTTCTCCGCCGTGGCCACCCAAAGGGTCTTCTCCGCCGTGGCCGCCCAAAGGGTCGTCTCCGCCGTGGTCGCTTGTACAGCCAGCTCCGCCCTGGTCCCCCGGAACTGCCAGCTCTGCCCTGGCAACCTACTCCGCCCTGGCAACCTACTCCTTCCTGGTCCCCTGAACTGCCAGCTCCGCCCTGGCCTCCTTCACGTCCTGCTCCGCCCTGGCCGCCTACACGTCCTGCTCCGCCCTGGCCGCCTGCACGTCCTGCTCCGCCCTGGCCGCCTGCACGTTCTGCTCCGCCCTGTCCTCCTGCACAGCCTGCTCCACCCTGGAGGCTTCCTGCTCCAGACCACGCCCTCCTCAGCCTCCAGGGCGCCTGCCCCCCCACCCCATTGATGTTATATGGCGTGAGGACACGCCTTTTTGGGAGGGGGCGTACTGTAACTGTGTGACTGTATTTTCCCCCCTTTTTCTAGTTTTTTGGTTTAGTCCTGTTCAGTTTTCCCGCTCCTCGTTTGTCTTCAGTTAATTCACCTGTGTTTAGTTAATTATCCAGTCAGAGAATTCAGCGACAAAAAACAAATAGATGCTAGGGCTTATAATTTATACGTTACTTAGCCTCTAACACACACACTGGCGTGTATAATCTAATAATTTATTAGCCAATGGCTAATGATAAACATTATTTAGTTGCCCAGAGTGAAGATTTAGCCGCGTGTGCGAGTGATTTACTCGCATTGTGGAGGGTTGGAAACTTAAACGTTTTCTAGCTAACGTTTAACTTGGCTAGCTAACATGTTTAAAATGGTTTCTGACGATTGTAATGCCATTGCATTACAATCATCAGAAACCATTTTAAACATGTTACATTAATCACAATTTTTTAGGGGGGCTAGGCAGAAGTTTAGGGGGGCTGAAGCCCACCTAAAAAGGGCCTAGCGACGCCCCTGCCCCTTCCATATGTAAAGTGTTTTGAGTGCTGAGAAAAGCACTATATAAATGTAACAAATTATTATTATTAGGGATTCAAGCGTGTAGTGTCACCAAGGCCCGCCCTGATCGGCCTAATGCGGGGCGCTACAGCTGTGAAAAGTGTGAAATTGCTAATAATGTCGTGGCAGATTTAAAGTCTTTGGTTGAGGTCTGCAGTTTTTAAAGTTTTCTGATTCAGGTCTCAAAGAAAATCTTTCAGAGTCGAAGTTCCAGGTCTCAGAAGAATTATCTTTACTGAGCAATTCAACAAAGTGAGATGCCAGCTGTTCATCTCACTTACAATGGTCAACATTCAGGTCTTATACCTTTTTCTTATCGTTGGTACCCAATAAGCATATGTACAGTTATCTTTTTCTTTTTGCTCCTCCTCGAAGTTTCGCCACAGTTAGAAACACCTGCTCCGAGGCTTTCTTTCTATTGGTGGAGAATCTCTGCGCATGCGCTTTTAAAAAAAATACCTCATACAGTACATGTTTTTTAGTACCTTTCCGTACCTTCCACCAAGTCCACCTGGGCATAAGATATATTGTACATGGTCTTTCAGGTACTTTTCCATCCTCACATGTCCTGTGACCTAGTTTTCTGCTTGGCATTACAACATGAGACTTCAACATGATTCCCCAACAATAACTCCTAAACGTTAGGCATAGGCTCAAGTATCTTATATCATTGGAATCCTTGGCTCAAGATGGCCACAATACATGCCTTAGATTCGGTCGTCGCTCTGGCAAAATTTTAGGGTATCTTGGATTTTTTTTAAAAACTACTTTTGCGAACGAGTCCTAGGTTTTTGGCCCGATCGAAACCAAACCAGAGCGACTTTCTACTAAAATGGCTATAACTCGTGAACAGATAGATGAATGGAACAGATATTTTCACCAAACTCTGCGCACCTATGTAAGAGCTCATTCTGTGGTAGTGTGAAAAATTTTGAACTTTGGCCTTTGGATAGCTATAGCGGGGTAATTTAGAAAATAGACATGGCCAAGTCCACCCAAAAGCCTATCATTCCTAAACGAAAACTCGAAACTTCACAGAAATAGGTAAGAAGTGAGAACATACGACATATGATTCTAAACATGCTTGCAAACTTTTATAGAGATTGGCCCATAGATTGGGCTATGGCAAATCCGATGAAATGGCTGAAAATTGCCCTCTTCATGCCTGATTTGCATAGAACTGCACAAAATCGTCTGTGCACATGCGTCACATGATTCTAAAGAAGCATGGAAACTTTTTTGGACATCGGGCCATAGGTGGCACTTTAACTGTTATAAAGTTGGAAAAAAATGCTATATTTTCCAATGCGAAATTACATTTAAATGACTGAAAAATGCTCTACGAAGAACTTCCCAAAATTAGGTGAGCATATTCGCCATATGATTCTGAAGAAGCATGGAAACTTTTACAGAGATTGGGCCATAAGTAGAGCTATTAAACTTTAAACGACAACAAAACACAGTACTTCAGTTATATATGGTCTGAAAGTGCAAAAGTGGTCTTTTTCCTCTCTGATGTAGCCTATGTGTATTCAGGTGAATTCAGACAAAAACTACATGAACATTAGGTAACCTCAACCCACCCATAAACCCCATCAGGAGGATTAACAAGAAACTGCAGTATCTATAATAATAATAATAATCATAATATATACGAAATGTATAATAATCTATAAAATGTATATAATAACAACAATAAATTAAAGCTGCAAGCAGCGATGAAAAGGGCCCTCACATCCGTGCCACCGGCACCCGGCAGCTTTAGGAAAACAGAGCACGGTGGACAGTATGTAAATATAGGAGGACTATGCCAAAGTCATTTGTATTTTTCACACTTCCTGCTACCATCAGGTGGCGCTATAACTGTAAATATAACTATAACTGAATATTGTCATCTAGATGTGTTCAGGACTGGACTCTTATCAAACATGTGAAGTTTGGGGCAGATCGGACATCGTATGCCTGAGTTACAACAGCTTACTCTTTCATGGCGAAACATCAGAATTTGTCAGGCCGCCACGGACACACCCTTCAGCGAAAACTCAAGATCTTCAAAAATTTACCACCACTAAGGCCTTAAAATTAGACTGACCATATATGATGTTGATATGGTTAAATCTCTAGGAGGAGTTTGTTAAAGTACAACGTCTGGAAATTTTGAAAAGTCAAAATATCTCACTTCCAGTTTGGTTTTCAGATTTCGCCCTCTGAGACTTTTTTGTACATATTGCCTTGTTACATGTGTCTACCGAAATTCATACCTGTACATGAAACGTAGCGCCAGGGGCACTTCGTCTAAATATTGTAGGTGGCGCTAACAAGCCATTTTGCCACACCTACTTCTGAAACCCATTTCACACATACATTTTCACCACTTCTGATGCGTGTGCAAAGTTTCGTGAGTGGGCAGTATGTACATATAGGAGGACTATGTTAAAGTCATTTGTATTTGCCACACTTCCTTCTACCAGCAAGTGGCGCTATTACTATAACTGAATATGAGTCATGTGTTCAGGACAGGACTCTAATCAAATATGTGAAGTTTGGGGCAGATTGTACATTGTATGCCTGAGTTACTGCAGGCTGTTTGTGGTTGCTTGCAGGCTGTAGGCTGTTTGTGGTTGCCAAGCAACGTCGGAACTGCAAACAACATTAATATAGAACTTATCTGATGATGCATATATCACCCAAAGGCTGAAATTGCGTGTGCATATCTACATTTGTCAGGCCACCGAGGATACACCCTTCAACGAAAACTCAAGATCTTCGGAATTTAATGTTGCAAAGGCCTTAAGGCAAAGGCCTTAACTCACCAAATTTGAAGAGGATCAGATCAAAAAGGAGCTAAAAGGAGATCAAATGCTTAGCCTGTTTAAGTAGTTGGGCCAGAAGATTAAACATTTTAAACACTAAAAAATCTAATTTGTGACAAAAAAGTTGTTTTTGATAATGTCAAAAAAAAAAAAAAAAAAAAATATATATATATGTATGTATGTGTGTGTGTGTATATATTAGATTTTTCTGAAAGGACAAGACAGAGAAAAATTGACTTGCCCGACCTGATTAGAATGTCAATGACAACAACTACAAAAACAACAACAACAACAACAACAACAAAAAAAAAACTAGGGAATCACTAAAACGAGAGAATGATTCTGATTTATGACATTTATTGTATGCTACGATTGATAGTGGATAATAAATATTATCCATGTGTCCCATGTGATACCATGATCCAAGATGGCGGCGCGCTCAGACGCAGCGGCTCACAGCTCTCCCTATTTGTGCTTCTTTTGTGTTTATTGTATGTTGTACGTTCGTCTACCCACACTACGAAACACTACAGTCGTCTGGACCTACTGGACATCGGTTTCCAACTGAAGGTGACCCACTTTCACCGCACTCGCAACATTCCGGACGAGATAGCGAGACCAGCGGGATCTCCGTGGATTGTTATCGGGTCTGGCAGGCGACGCAGACGGCGACGCGAGAGGAAACAAAAACGAGGCTGTAGGGCTGGGCTACTGCTCAAGCTAAGGAAACAGCCACTTCTACCTCCGCTGCCGAGCCTCTACCTTACAAACGCCAGATCCATGGTACACAAAACGGACGATTTGGAAATACAGCTGGCTGGTAATCGTTATGTTCGCGATTGCTGTGTGCTTATCATCACAGAGACATGGCTACGCACACAAATCCCTGATGCCACGGTGCAGCTAGCAGGCCGCAGGCTACACAGATGGGACAGAAACAGTGACTCCGGGAAGAACAGAGGAGGTGGGCTCTGCATCTACGTGCATGAAGGCTGGTGTAATAACAGCACTATCTTGGACAGACACTGTTCTCCTGACTTGGAGTTTATGTCGGTGAGATGCAGACCCTTTTTTCTGCCTAGAGAGCTAGCCGTTGTTGTCATCACTGCAGTCTACATACCACCAGACGCTAATGTAAACACGGCTCTCTCTCTGCTGCTAAATGCCATCAATACTCACCAGCGCGCCCACCAGTGGAGTCTACATTATTGCAGGGGACTTCAATAAGGTAAATCTCAAGACTGTATTACCAAAATTCCACCAATATGTAAAATGCCCTACAAGAGGGGAAAACACTCTGGATCATGTATATTCCAACATCAAGCATGCGTACAGAGTTGTACCCCTTCCCCATCTGGGCCGGTCAGACCACCTCTCCCTGCTCCTCACTCCAGCATACACCCCCCTCAGGCGACAAACAAAGCCCACAAAAAAGACCATCACCACCTGGCCCGAGGACGCCCTCCACCGATTACAGGATTGCTTCGATAACACACAGTGGGAAGCCTTCTACCACGAAGACCTGGAAATATTCACAGACACAGTACTGTCCTACATCAAGTACTGTATTGGGAATGTCACTGTGGAAAAGTGCATCTGGGTGTCCTCAAACTAGAAACCCTGGATGACGCTCCAGGTCCGCATGCTCCTCCGGGCCCGTGACTCAGCCTTCAGGTCAGGCGACAGAACATCGTACAGCGCCGCTCGTGCCAACCTGAGGAGAGGCATTAGGACTGCTAAAGTCGAATATAAGAGGAGGATAGAGGAACAGCTCAATAACCCCAGGCAAGTGTGGCGGGGCATACAGACCATCACCAACTACAGAGGCTGTGCTGTGACACCCGGGAATTTGGATGCGGGACTGGCAGAGGAGCTGAACAGCTTCTTTGCCCGCTTTGAGTCTCAAACACAGCATCCAGCCTCATCACCCATGTTTTTAAAAACAACCATCACAACCCCCACTAGCTCCCCAGCACCCCTCCCCCCACTTACTCTTGAGGCACAGGATGTGTGGCGGGTGCTCTGTGCAGTGAACCCCAGAAAGGCTGCTGGTCCGGATGGAGTACCTGGGAAGGTGCTCAAGGCATGTGCTTGGCAGCTTTCACAGGTCTTCACAGACATCTTCAACCTATCTCTGGAACAAGCTGTCATCCCACCTTGCTTGAAGTCTGCTATAATCATCCTGATCCCTAAAAAGTCACCCACGACCAGCCTCAATGATTTTCGCCCCATAGCACTCACCCCAGTCATCACCAAATGCTTAGAGAAACTGGTTTTGAAACACATCAAAGCCTGTCTACCCTCCACACTGGATCCGCATCAGTTTGCATATCGGACTAACAGATCCACCGAAGACGCCATAGCCATCGCTCTCCACTCAGCGCTGAGTCACCTGGAGCAACAGGGGAGCTACGTCAGGATGCTCTTCGTTGACTTCAGCTCAGCTTTTAACACAATAATACCGGACATTCTGATCCCCAAGCTAACCAACCTGGGGGTGCCACCACAAACCTGCTCCTGGATAAAGAACTTTTTGGTCAACCGACCCCAGCAGGTGAAACTGGGTCCTCACCTCTCTTCTTCCCGCACTCTCAGCACTGGCTCCCCACAGGGCTGCGTGCTGAGCCCATTACTCTACTCCCTCTACACATCCGACTGCAGTCCCGCCCACCCAGAGAACATCATCATCAAGTTCGCTGATGATACAACGGTGGTGGGGCTGATTACAGGGGGAAACGAGGCGGCCTACAGAGATGAGGTCCTGAAACTTAGCGAGTGGTGTGCATTAAACAACCTGGCACTAAACATCAACAAGACCAAGGAACTCATCCTGGACTTTAGGCAGAACAAAGCCGCCCCTGCCCCCCTGTACGTCAACGGTGGATGTGTAGAGCGAGTGGAGTCCTTCAAATTCCTTGGCATCCACATCTCTGCAGACCTCTCCTGGTCGGCCAACACCACAGCTCTGGTCAAGAAGGCCCAGCAGCGGCTACACTTCCTGAGTGTCCTCAGGAAGGAACAACTAAAAACTCAGCTACTGGTGACCTTCTACCGTTCCACCATCGAGAGCCTGTTGACCTATGCTGTGACAGTGTGGCACTCCAGCTGCACGGAGGCCGACAGGAGGCGACTGCAGAGGGTGACAAACACTGCACAAAAAATAATCGGCTGCCCTCTGCCCTCTTTGACTGCCATCTACAACTCCCGTTGTCTCAGCAGGGCCAGAAACATCCTGAGGGACACCACCCACCCCGGCTCCCATCTTTTTAACCTGTTGCCCTCAGGCAGGCGCTTCAGGTCAATACGGGCCAGAACAAACAGACTCAGGGATAGCTTCTTCCCCAAAGCTGTCACCATACTCAACCTACACTCAGACTTGCACTAATGTATTGTATATGTATGTATGTGTTATTCATGTGTGCACTTTTAGAGAGCTGCTCTCCAAATCTCATTGTGCTGTGTACAATGACAATAAAGGCTTTCAATTCAATTCAATTCAATTCAATATATTACTGATAGTAACAATGTTCTGCTGTTGAGGATCGCAGCCTCTCAAGGAGAAATCTATACAAATTAGCGCAGCACTCACAAAAGAAACACAGTTAACAACATTCTGCCTATAAAAATTCAATGTGTGGAGTTTTTATATTTTCAACATATGATACAGTTAAGCAACCTCCCACGACGAATGCTGTTTTCATGAATACCATCACAACTGAAAATGTGATATTGATTTAATACGACAGTTCAATAAACAGATAAAACTAAGTCACTTACATTTTAGTTGCAACATTGACTGTTTTAGTCCTTTTTCAGCATTGAGAATAGTTCCAAACAAAGATCACAGCAGAACCATCACGCATCTCACAGCAACACTCAACTGTGTTTTCTCATTACTGAATGATTCAGCATTTTGAACAAATTGGTTAAGTCAAAGAATTAATGATCAATTCATAAACATCTTTCTCATTCATGAATGAATCAGTCATTTGAACGAATCGTTCATTAAGACGGTGGCCTCCCGCCACCTATTGGCGGTTTAGTGTTATGTTTTTAAAAAGTATCATTCTTTCCAACGATTATTAATTAACTTGTATTTAAAACAATCTCATAGCATTGTGTGTGTGTGTGTGTCTGTAATAAAATCATTTAGTTTAGTTAGAGAACAGACACTATAATTAAAACCTGAAAAAAAGCTGACTGAAAAGATGATGGCTGAATATTTTGTGTAAAAGCGCCTATTTAAGCGAATTTGTCATGGTACTGTTTTGTTGTTGTGTTTTCCATTAAGAACAATAGGCTGTTGAACTCACAATTCAAGCAATCCACCCCCGAACTGGTGCTAATTTGAAAGTGAAACTTCAATACCTATAACTTTAGTTCCCTATCAGTCGGTCTCTCTACGTACGACGTGACCGACTAATAGGAATCTCGCTAGAGAGGCCAATCTACTTCGAGTGAAACTAAACAAGCCAATGCACATTGGCGTGCAAACATTTGCATTAGCTGCTCAGCCTCGCAGCGCGGGTATGTAATGAGCTGAAGGTGTGATTGCACTTCAGCTTTTTGCTTCGGGGCCAAGCGTTTTGATGCTGTTTAATCTACTGAGTGATCAAACAACAAGCAAGCTCTTCAGGAGGATCTCTCATGTCTGGTGCGGGCGATACAGCGTGGCAGCGGGGTCGAATTTCTTTCTCTATCTTTTGTTTTTGTGTTGCTGAACAAAAAAAAAGGTATCTTTTCACAACTGGTAACGGTGCACCAAGGGCGCTGAATAGCCGTTTTTACGGCTGGTAAGACCGCCGTTAAGAGAGACAGCACACGACAGGTTGCACATTTCCGGTCTGTGACCGCTGCGACCGTTCCCCTGCGTGCTTCAGTACCAAGGAGAACATTCCCCTGAAAGAGCTTACATGGGTGTGAGTTGCGTCTTTCTAAAGACGACATTCCACCCGTGTGTTTCTGGATGCGGTATTTTCCTGTCCTCACTGACGGCCACGATCACTGTCTCTCATGCCAGGGAAACATGTGAGACTGTGTTCATTGGTTGTTCATGTTTTCACACGGGAACATGACCACGTCGGCACGCCGGTTGACTCTTCTTTCTCCGGAAAGCATGAGTCCCCTCTGTTGTTCTCTAGCCGCTGTTTGTGTGTAAAAGCACAGCTGCAGGTCTGCTCGACACTCTGGGAGACCACGGAGATCAACGAGAGCTTCCGCCGGGCAAAACCCGACGGGTCTCTTGCTCCTCAGCGTGTCATGTGCCGGCAAGCTGCCGGGCTGCAGCGCGGGTTGTCAAGGCAACCCAGCGCTTGCTCGGCGCTCTGGATGCGTGGTCCCCTTGTCTATTCTCCATTGTAGCGCCCTCCCTGGTGGCCACCAGGAGAGGTCTACTTCAGTAAAGTCAAGTCACCTTTATTTATATAGCGCTTTTTACAATACATATTGTTTCAAAGCAGCTTTACAGAGAAAATAGGAAAATAACAGGAAGCAGCTTAACAGGAAGTTCCTTTTCTTAACAGGAAAATAATGTTGTAATAATATTGTTAAATCTAAAATTAAATGTCCCCAACTAAGCAAGCCAAAAGCAAATGGCGACAAAGGCAAAGAAAGGCGAAAAAGGCGACAGTGGCAAAGAACCAAAACTCCATCAGGTGACAGAATGGAAAAAAAAAACCTTGGGAGAACCCAGGCTTAGTCAGGGGGCCAGTCCTCCTTTGGCCAATGAACGAACAGTGTATGATTATGATTTAGGCAGCATTATAGGGTCAGAAGTCAGATTGGATCAGAACTTTCACAATATTTATCCAGTTCCATCTGGTTGGGGGTCGGAGTCATCACGCCGGTATGGAGACGGGTTTGTTGAGGTGTCCATGTGGCCTTCACAGTGTTGATGAGGCTGGCACTTCAGGGATGCATTGTCGTCGTGTCCATGCGATGGTCCTTCATCAGATATGAAAGCTTTAGCATAAAGTTCTGCCAGGAAGACTTAATTACTACGTCACTTATTACCTTCAAATCTATCCAATCACGTCCTTATACTCTCTGTATAAAAGATTACTTACACACGTTTGAGTTTGCAGATGCTGTCGCGACAACTACCTCCATCCTCCCCACCACCACCAGAATGGTCCTGTCCATACCTCCCAGGGTGGTCGGCTGCACCTCTGCCTTCGTCTTCAGGCAGGAAATGCAGATCCGCTACCCTCGGATTATGAACTATGGACGGGGCCTGCGCCAAAGAACTTTATAAATAATTTCTTGCTGGGCTGTCAATAAATGAATGCTTTGTTACATCATTATATCTCCCTAGTCTTTCTGGTAGAACTGGATATGGCCTGGATCCGGCGGTTTGCGGTAAACCTCGGGATAAACAGAGAGACTAATATTAGCGTAGACGCCATCCTTCTTATGAGGTACCAAGTACATCAGTATTTATGGGAAGTGTTCCCGGTTCCGGCTGATCTAAACTATGCAGCCTAACGTCTCAGGTTACTATTGTAACCATAGTTCCCTGAGAACAGGGAACGAGACGATGCGTCGATCGACGCCATGGGAACGCCCCCAGCGTGACTGCGTCTGAAGCATCTATGTCAACTAGTCCAATGGAAAGAATGAGCGTCACGGGCGGGTGACGTCATGACCAGGAAATGATAAAAGCACATCCGGTGCAAACCGGCATTAGCTTCGAAAATTGCCGAAGCAAGCCGATCACAGGGATGCAGGAAGTATGGCAGGGTGACGCATGGTCTCGTTCCCTGTTCTCAGGAAACTATGGTTACAATAGTAACCTGAGACGTTCCCTTACGAAGGGAACTCAACGATGCGTCGATCGACGCCATGGGAACGAGAATACCCAAAGCGCCAGAATTCCAAGTACCTGAGTGTTAGTCTGTTGTAACTAAGCACTAAGCACCTGAGAACCTGGGGCAGCATCCAGGTCCAGGCAGTAAAACCTAATGAATGTGAGCGGTGAGGACCAGCCTGCCGCATCACACACGTCTTGAAGAGAAACTCCAAGTAATAAGGCTTTAGAGGCCGCCATACACCTCGTAGAGTGAGCTCTGACCGCCAAAGGACACGGCTGGTCAGAGTACTTGTATGCAAGTGAAATAGCCTCAACTATCCACTTACTAACCGTCTGTTTAGAAGCAGGAAGACCCTTCTCAGGTGATCCAAGCAAATAAATAACTGGTCGGACTTCCTCATTGAAGATGTCCGATAAACATAAGTATCCAGTGCTCGCACTGGACACAAGAGGTTCAGCCTTTCCTGGTCCGCAGTGTGCCACGAAGGAAACGTGAAATCAGGGGGTCTCAACCCAACGATGTACCCCCCACAGGGCGTGGTAAGCCGCAATGGCCGCCACGTAGACCTAAAGCGTGGAAGGACATAGACCTGACGTAAAGCGCTCCTGCAGGAACTCGAGTACTGTGTTCACAGAACAGTTAACCGGATCCCACTGATGTCGGTGACACCATACAGAAAAAACTTTCCATTTAAGCGCATATAGTTTCCTAGTAGCTGGAGCTCTGGAGCTTAGAATGGTCTCAACAACCTCAGTTGAGAGACCACTCTCTATGAGTTGGGCCCCCTCAGAGGCCAAACCCACAGGTTCCAAATCTCCAAATATTGTGCCCCCGGCCTGAGACAGAAGGTCTCTTCTGATCGGGATTTCTCCAAGGGAGGACCGTCTAAGAGATGGATCAGGTCCGCAAACCAGATCCGACTCGGCCAGCGTGGTGCTACTAGCAGTAGGCTTATTCCGTACTTGAGGGCTAAAAAGTCGTGAAGAGTAAGGTTTATTCCACGATTTCGATATTTCATTGTGAAGATCGGGAAAAAAGGGAAGCTCTCGTGGTGGAGATAATGTAGTGGATGATAAAAAGCGCTCATCTAATTTACTTTTAGGACGAGCGCCTTTATTCTCAGATGGCCATACAATATTTAATTTTTCTACAGCCCGTGACATAACATCCACCAGCTCATCATATGCTGGGGAAATAAATTGTGAATCTTTTTCCCCCCTGTGTGTGCTTTCACTCTCCATACTCATAACATCGACCTCCTCGGAGGAAGAGCATTGAAGTAATGGAGGGCTCTCTCCCCGGGCGGAAGAAACCGCAGAGCGTGCTTCCGACACCGGGGGGAGAGCGCTGGATCTTCCGGGTAAGGAAGGAGAAAAGGCCAAGAGACCCGTCTCCAACCCCTCCGAAAGATCCTTCCGCGATCCCCAGGAATGCATTCTCCGCGCCGCCTCGGCAGACGCGGGACCTGATCCCTGAGGATCGCGAGCCTGCCCACTCTTTACATCAAAGAGTGACAGGCGAGACCGGAGCATGCGGAGCGGTAGCATTTCACAGTGTTGACACTCAGCCTCCTCGAAGGCTGAGACCGCATGCTCCACTCCCAAACAAATGACACAAAGCTCGTGTGTGTCCCCACCCGTTAAATAACGCGGGCAGGGAGGAACACACTGCTTGTACACTTGTTTCGCCATAACGTTTCCGAATAAATTGCAACAGACAACAATAAATAGACAGAGACAGTATATACACAGATCGCTTGCTGAGGCAACAGAAGCTAATGCCGGTTTGCACCGGATGTGCTTTTATCATTTCCTGGTCATGACGTCACCCGCCCGTGACGCTCATTCTTTCCATTGGACTAGTTGACATAGATGCTTCAGACGCAGTCACGCTGGGGGCGTTCCCATGGCGTCGATCGACGCATCGTTGAGTTCCCTTCGTAAGGGAACATTGAATTATAGAAGTCTATAATGTGTTATGTGTATGCTAAGCCAAAGATATGTGTTTTTAGTCTAGATTTGAACTGACAGACTGTGTCTGCTTCCCTGACAATGTTAGGAAGATTGTTTCAAAGTTTTGGTGCTAAATAGGAAAAGGATCTACCTCCAGCAGTCGATTTTGATATTCTAGGTATTATCAACTGGCCAGAATTTTGAGATCGCAATAGACATGAAGGACTATAATGCGTTAAGAGCTTGCTCAAGTACTGGGGAGCTTAACCATTTAGTGCTTTGTAAGTAATCAGCAATATTTTCAAATTTATACGATGTTTAATAGGGAGCCAATGCAGTAGAATAGCTTGGGTGATCTGAGAGCTGAGGGCTTCTTCTTCGGGGAACCAACCCCCTAGGGCCCCTCCGTCTCTAGCGCATCACAAGCTGTGCAGCTTCTGGATGGGATTGCTGGTCCTTCAAAAAACAAGAAAAATGGGGGAACCTTGCGTTTCATTCAGGGCTCCAGCTGAGGGCAGATGTCGATTTCTGCATCGGAGAGAGGAGGTGTTTCGTTCTTGAAATGAGGATGATGCTGAGTTCCTACTGTAATAGTGTGTGTGCTTATGCTGAATCAGATTCAGAGCTGACAGCCATGCTTTCCCGGGTCTTTCTCTGATGTGCATTGAAGTATGGAGTCATATTGGTGCTAAAATATGGAATGCCAAAAGTGCCAAATTCTGCATAAAAGTTTTCACCTCTCTCACTACCTTCGATGTTGGGGTGGCTGTGTCTCTGGCAGGCCACCTCTGCCCTGCATGCGAGGCCAAGGCACTCTTATTGCATGAGGGTAGCTGTTTAAGTGGTCGGTGAAACAATCACCCCTGAGATGAGTGACCCAGAGATGGGTGGAGCTGCTCTCTCCCGGTGGAGGACCGGAAAACGAATCTTTTGAGTCAAAATTCTGTTCCACCACTGAAGTCACAGTGGTACCCAAATTAGTCAAAAAAAGAGCAGTTCCTCTAACCCTGGGTCTGAAGAGTGCCCGGAAAGTAGTGGGAGGAGAGAATCCTCACCACTCTCATCCGCCTCTTCTATCGCCAACGGGCAGCAGTGTGCGGTTCGAGAATGCAACCAAGGGACCAACTCCTGCACCTCCTGCCCCGTGGACGGGCCGCCTCCCAAGCCGCGTCCCTGTGTTCCACCTCGCTGCCCCACTCCGGATACGCCTACGGTCCCTTTGGTCCTGCTTGTACAGTCTCTGCGAGCCTGGTTAGTGCACCCCAGTCCGTCTCACTGGCTCATTCGGACCATCAGGCTCAACTATGCGATTCAGTTCGCCCGCCATCCCCGTGCAGAGGATCTCCTTTCTCGGTATGGAGTTGGATTCGGTCGCACAGACAGCGCGCCTCACAGAGGAACGCGCTCAGTCGGTGCTGAACTGCTTGAACACGTTCAAAGGCAGGACGGTGGTCCCACTGAAATTCTTTCAGAGGCTCCTGGGGCATATGGCAGCGGCAGCAGCGGTAACCCCGCTCGGACTGCTCCATATGAGACTGGTTCAACACTGGCTTCACGGCCGAGTCCCGAGATGGGCGTGGCATCACGGCATTTACCGGGTGGCAATCACACCAGCGTGCCACCAGACCTTCAGCCCGTGGTCAGACCCCTCGTTCCTGCAGGCAGGAGTCCCTTTCGAACAGGTGTCCAGGCATGCTGTGGTATTCACAGATGCCTCTGCCACCGGCTGGAATGCCACGTACAATGGGGATGCAGTGTCGGGTGTGGACGGACCCCCAACTGTATTGGCACATCAACTGCCTCAAGTTGCCAGCAGTACGTCTCGCTCTGAGCTGCTTGAAAAGGCCGCTACAAGGCAGGGACGTGCTGGTCCATACGGACAACACTGCGACCGTTGCGTACATCAACCGACAAGGTGGTCTACGCTCCCGTCACATGCTGCAACACGCTCGCCATCTCCTCCTCTGGAGTCAGAAGCATCTGAGGTCATTTCGAGCCATGTATGTCCCCGGTGTGCTCAACCGTGTGGCCGACGAGCTATCACGAGCTGTGCTCCTGGAAGAATGGCGACTCCACCCCCAGGCGGTTCAGCTGGCTCAGGTAGACCTGTTTGCCTCCTCAGAGAAATCCCACTGCCAGCTGTTTTACTCCCTGACTGAGGGAACACTCGGCACGGACGCACTGGCACACAGTTGGCCCTGGGGCCTCCGCAAATATGCGTTTCCCCCAGTGAGCCTACTTGCACAGACTCTGTGCAAAGTCAGGCAGGACGAGGAGCAGGTCCTTCTGGTGACTCCCTATTGGCCCACCTGGACTTGGTTCCCATAACTCATGCTCCTCATGACAGTCCCTCCCTGGCCCATTCCTCTGAGGAAGGATCTTCTGACTCAGAGACGGGGCACCCTATAGAACCCGTGTTCAGACCTCTGGAAATTCCATGTCTGGTCCCTGGACGGGATGCGGAGGTTCTAGCATCACTTCTGCACGGGCGCCGTCCACGAGACGTGTGTACACCCTGAAGTGGAACCTGTTCATCGAGTGGTGTTCTTCTCGCTGAGAAGACCCCCGAAATGTTCGATATGGTCTGTGCTTTCCTTCTTGCAGCAAGGGTTGGAGCGAAGGCTGTCTCCCTCCACCCTCAAAGTACATGCTGCAGCTTTTTCAGCATATCACGACCACATAGATGGCAAAACAGTAGGAAAGCACGACCTGGTCGTAAGGTATCTTAGGGGGGCCAGACGATTAAATCCTCCTCGACCCCCCCTCCATACCCTCTTGGGACCTTTCCCTGGTGCTTCGAGCACTTCAGGATGCTCCCTTTGAGCCTTTGCAATCAGTAGAAGCTTCTTTCCATGAAGACTTTGCTGCTGGTTGCACTGGCCTCTGTCAAGAGGGTAGGGGACCTGCAGGCATTTTCGGTCGACGAATCATGCCTAGAGTTCGGGCCGGGTGACAACCATGTAGTACTGAGACCCCAGCCTGGCTATGTGCCCAAGGTTCCTACCACTCCCTTCAGGGACCAGGTAGTGAACCTGCAAGCGCTGCTCTTGGAGGAGGCAGACCCAGCCCTAACTTTGCTCTGTCCCGTTCACGCTCTGCGTTTATACGTGGACAGAACTCAAAGTCTCAGGACCTCAGACCAGCTCTTTGTCTGTTATGGAGGCCAGCAGAAGGGAAAGGTTGTCTCCAAGTATAGGATGTCCCACTGGATGGTGGATGCCATTGCCTTGGCTTACCAAGCACAAGGCGTGCCCTGCCCGCTCTAGTTGCATGCTCACTCTACGAGAGGCGTTGCATCCTCCTGGGCGTTGGCACGTGGCTCCTCGCTAACAGATATGTGTAAAGCTGCAGGCTGGGCAACACCTAACATGTTCGCTAGATATTATAGCCTACGAGTAGAGCCGGTCTCCTCCCGTGTTCTCACCCTAAACGGGTAGAAGCACAGAGAGGTCCGGCTTTGTCGGCTTGCTGCACCCTGCTTTGCACCCTTATTACTCCAGAGTGAAAAACCTGTTGAGTCCTCCAACACCCTCGGCCCAATGGCGGAGCGTCTGGCGCGAGGCCTTAATCCGCTAAATCCTTGAGAACCGGGTCTAGGCTGGCTCCCATATGTGTGACCCTCCGGGGATCCCATATGTGTATATTTTCTCCATGGCTGCTCCTATCGGAAGCCCGTGTCTTTCCCTTGAGCTAAGTCACCCAGTATTCATATGTAGTACAACCTTTGGGCTAGTCCATATGTATTTCCCACATAACTCCTTGAAGAAAGTGGCTTCCGCAGCGTTCTCCTTCCTAACAGAAAGGGCACGCTTCCCCAGTGTTATCCAATATCTCACTGTATGGGTTATCACGGAACAACAGTGACAGATTCACTCTGTGTAAGCCTCCGCCTATCCTTCCAGGCAAGAAGGTGCGATCAAACAATGGAAGCATAAAAACATACTTTGTCATTTAGTTCATACAGAACATTATTCAAACTGCAAAGTGTTTACTTATATTCGTGTACACTCGCAATAAAACACAACATTGTGCTTTTGTCAAACTGTAACCTACAACTGACACACACACAGACACACATACACACACACTGTTTGTGTCTAAAAAATCTAAAAATCTAAAAACCAACCCCATTTAAAAACAGTCTGTAGGTGACATCTTTTGGACATTCATCATATTGCATTGGTTTTCATTTCTTGTCCTCAAACAGAGCACTAATTTGTTTATTTTTAAGTTACACATTCTACATTGATTAAAATAGAAAATCAAATGTGTTTTTAATGGTGGTATTATTTTAACAGAAATCAATTATTTATAATTGAGATGAGAATAAAGTTAGTGTTAATTAAAATTTTAAGGACAGCAAATATATTGATCTGAAATATAGCACATTAATTTTCAATTCATTCAGCTTCAATTACCAAACATACAATCTTAATTTTATTTAAAGCAAACAATATATTTAAAAGATATGGGTTCTATGCAAAGTGTTATGCAAAAAGACAAGGCCTTAGAGATTTCTTTATCCTTTAATGCAGGACTAATTTTAAAGTGAAACTTAAAAAGTGCTCGGCGGCAAGGGCATTCATAATGGTGCGCGTCCACGGCGAGGAGTGAGCAGAATAAAGCGAACATTTTTTAGTTCATTCCTACTTCCATAGGAATTCATTGAAAATGCTGACTCTGCTCCAAACCATTATCAATGTCCGTGCGGACATGACTATTTTACTTTCACTTTTATATTAGCGATTTAAAAGCCCTCGCCGGTGTCACACGTCGATTAACCGGTGGGAAAATATCCTCACAGTCACATACCTAATATATTTATATATAAATAGTGATATATAAATACTTTTATATTAAATATAAAAGTTTTATGTACTATTTTGATATCATTTTGGACACAAGAGGGCACTATAGCCCTATATATGATTTTTTGTTTAACCAAATAAAACTATTCTGCCTGTTTTTAACTTTATCATACCTCTTGAATTGAAAAAACAGAATAAAATGGGTTTGGTTCTAATATTTGTATAATTTTATATAAAAAGAAATGGTGTATAATTACATTTTTAGAAGATATGAGACGTTTCCTGATTCTTTTTTTGACATTACTTTAATCCCTCGCCATAGCAAAACCGTTAGAGATATTCAATATCCGTTCCATTCAATTCCCTAGGAGGAGTATTTCAAATTCCTTAGCATGCGTTTTCCAAACAACCCATAATAGCTGACTTCCTGTTGGGCTGGTGTAAAAAGTAAGAGTATGAAAATTGTTCGGCTTGATTAGTTCTATATGTGTGCCGAGTTTCAGACCAATTCATGCAAGAATGTATGATATATGGACCAAGTTTTCGGACCCCATTCAAGGGAGTGCTGTTGAGCCCCCCTGCCACGCCCGGGTACCAGCTTCAGCACGGCCCTGAAGGCTGCAGGTTCTGACCCGTGTGCAAAATTTCAAGAGTTTTCGAGCACGTTAAGGGCCCCAAAAGTGCCAGAGAATTTGTAAAAAAAAATATATATATATATATGTATATATATAAAAAAATCCTTAGGAAAACAATAGGGCCTTCGCCCTTTCAGGGCTTGGGCCCTTATAATCCTAAAGAAAACAATAGGGCCTTCGCCCTTTTAGGGCTTGGGCCCTAATAACAAATAATCCTAAGGAAAACAATAGGGCTCTGTGCCCTTTAAGGGCTTGGGCCCTAATAATCCTAATGTAACACTACTGTTAAATGCGCGTAAAGCCGCAAGACCTGGGCTCCAGCAATTGATGGTGAGTTGGCTGGATTTTCTCTGGTATTTCTACAGAAACTATAATTTGTCACAATGCCTCCAAAAATTTTGCCTAAGCTATACACAAAGGGAAAAAAAATATTTGTGTAAACAATTACCCTTGATTACATAAAATGCTACTTCACTATTTGTTATGGGCAGTTTTCTTCCTACAACAATACTGTAGTCAAATTACTGGATGAACATATAGAATGAAACAAATACAAAAGTAGTAACAAATAGAGACTTATTTATTTTACCCAAAACAAAAACCTTAAACGTAAAAATAAAATATCCTTTTTTTTTAGAAGAAATAAAATGAAACCACCTTTTTTATGGTGTCAGTAAATTATAGAATGAACACAGAGCAAGTGGAAAAAAAGTGTCTCAGGTGGATAATACCAGTTATTAGTTACAGTTGTATACGTGTATGAATTCAAAACTGTAACTTAAATCACATATTCACCCTTTACATTGCTTAAATGTTCATAAACCAAGCGCTTGGATTTCGTTGGGGCCCAAATTCGGTGATGCACATAATGACAGTCACGAATGGATGACATAGTTTTCAAAGTACATAGTCAAACTGGTTACTCAATCAGTTACTCCACTCTCTTACAGCGAAACTCTCCAACTGGCACAGAGAAGTGGTTACGTGAAGCTTTTGTCCTCATCTCCTTGACAGGAACAGAAAAAACAGTCCAATGCTGAAATAATTAAGTGATGTGTCACACCCCAGAAAATGGCCGACGAATCAGACACACGAAAGCTGGTGTTCTCTCTCCTTTAACACGTTGAAATGTCTATTTTCGGCATACAACCACCTGAAAATACTCCGATGCTGTTTGACTTTTCTTGGTCCTTGAATCCAGAGAAATAATAGAGAAACACTATAGTCCTTTCCGGCGAAACAGAAAATGGTGGCTGCTACGATGATCAGAGCAGACTTAAAGGGTTAGTTCACCCAAAAATGAAAATTCTGTCAGTATTTACTCACCCTCATGTTGTTCCAACCCCGTAAGACCTTCGTTCATCTTCGGAACACGAATTAAGATATTTTTGATGAAATCTGAGATGAAATCTTTTTGATGAAATCATACTAATCCATAGGTTTCTTCTGGGATTGAAATTTGCCTGCCTCGAAAAGTCATTAAAGACATCGTTAAAATAGTCTAAGTGACTACAGTGGCTCAATCTTAAGTTTATCAAACGACGAGAATACTTTTTGTGCGCAAAACAAAACAAAAATAACGACTTTATTTCAACTATTCATTTCCTTCTTTCTGGGCCTCGAGTCAGTTCACTAGTGTAACAGCGTAAGCTTCTGATGTTGTACGTCACACGCATCACCCACATGACCAGCGTCGGCCAATAGTGAGCCTACGTGTGACGTAGCTCTAGGCAATCATACTAAGTTAACTGACTAGAGGCCAACAGAGAAGGAAATGAATAGTTGAAATAAAGTCGTTATTTTTGTTTGTTTTTGCGCACAAAAAGTATTCTCGTCGCTTGATAAACTTAAGATTGAGCCACAGTAGTCACATGGACTATTTTAACAATGTCTTTAATGACTTTTCGGGGCTGGCAAGTTTCAATCCCTGAAGAAGCATATGGAGGAGTGATCCAGCTCTCAGATTTCATCAAAAATATCTTAATTCGTGTTCCGAAGATGAACAAAGGTTTTATGGGGTTGGAACAACATGAGGGTGAGTAAATACTGACAGAATTTTCATTTTTGGGTGAACTATCCCTTTAACGCGTTTAGTCTCTAAACACACACAGAGAACGTTCCCGATTTCACAATATATATATACATATATTAATATATCTAAATATGATCTAGGACACAAACACTGTTGCTAAATATACTTTAACAGCATGTGGTTACGTTTTCTGTCTTACTCGGTCAAAACGACGAGCTGATCATCTCTGCTCATCTCCACTTTTTTTCACCCCTCTCATTTGCTGATAGTGAACACACCAAAACTAAATGGAACAACTCATTGGTTAGCATTTGAAACACCTCAGAATACCTTTACATGACAATATCCAAATTCCCATGTATTATAAAAAATAAAATTAAAATTAAAATACAATAAATTTGACTTAAGAGGAACACACAAAAGGGGAAAGAAAAATAAATAAGTATGCTTAAACTTTGCATTCAAATTAGTAATTCTAGGTTTACACTCTTGGAACTGTGCAAGGAAAGGTTTTTGAATTTCTCATGCACATATTACACAATGCTTGAGAATTACACCACCACCATGTTTGTTTTGACCATGTTCACAAAAACATGAAGACTCAGTTCCATGACCAACAATCCCACAGCAATGGGAAACAACCATTGTCTATTTAACAGGTATTCCCAGCTCAGGATAAGTAAAATTCTCAGGGGGTTTTCTTTGCCTCTCAGATCTCCTCACTTGAGAATTATCAAGCACATTAGATGGTTCTACCACTGAAGTCACAGGAACCATGAACTCAGGTAGGTCATCGGTATGCTCAAGCAGCTGTTCACTTGTACCTTCACCACCTACTATTTCTGTGTCAACATTTTCTTCATCTAAAGTCTCAACTTGATCTCCCAACAATTAACCCACCTCCTCCACTCTGGGGAAATCACAGACATCAGGTACAACAGCACCCTTATCTTGCTGGCCCCGGCCCGGATGTTCAATCTCCAGAGGGTTAGAATCAAAACACATAAGGGGACCATAATCATATTTTGACTCTGAATCAGATGATGAAAAATCTCTCTGCACAGGGTTAACAGACTCGGACATGGGCTTTTCATTCTCACTTCGTCTCTTTCTGATCTTATGAACAGGTAAAGGTCTCGGGCTTTCACTTTCAGGTCTCACTTTCACTTGTGATTTCAAGGGCATTATATGGTTTCTATGCAGAACCTTTTTAGACCCATTGCCACACACTGGATCCAACTTATATACAGGCAAGTTAGACAACTGACTCTCTACCACATATGGTATGGAATGCCACCGATCTGCAAGTTTGTGCTTTCCTTTTAACCCAGGCTTCTGAATAAACACCCTGTCTCCAGGATTCAGAATCTGAGGACCCACTTTCTTATCATACCTCAGTTTGTTTTCTTGGTTTGCACGTGCAGATGCAGTCATTGCCAACTCATATGCTTCCTTCAATTGTTGCCTCATTCTCTCTACATATTTCCCGTAGGAAACTGGCGAATCTTCATCAGATCGAACCCCGAGACACACATCCACCGGTAACAAGGCTCTCTTCCAAACATGAGGAAGTACGGCGTATACCCGGTCACATCATTTTGGGTAGAATTGTACGAATTAACTAACTGGGCAATATGCTGGCTCCACTTTTGATTTTTGAAGTGCATTCAAAGTGCCAAGCATATTGAGAAGTGTCCTGTTAAACCACTCTGGTTGTGGATCCCCTTTGTGGCTGGTATGGAGAAGTGTGGGATTTCTTTACCCCCAACATAGCCAACATCTCCTTGATCAAATGGCTCTCAAAATCCCGCCCCTGATCAGAGTGTATTCTATTTGTCAGGCCATAGTGAACAAAATACTTCTCCCACAAGGTTCTCGCAACCGTCAAAGCTTTATGATCTTTGCAAGTAAAAGCCTGGGCATACCGAGTAAAATGATCTGTAATGACCAACACATTACTGACATTTCGGGTGTCTGGCTCAATTGTTAGAAAATCAATACAGACTAAATCCAGAGGACCAGAACTGTGCATATGTGAGATAGGCGCACTTCTCTGAGGCAAAGTCTTCCTCATGATACAGTGATCACAATTTTTACAGTAAGCTTCCACTTCTGCTTTCATCCTAGGCCAGAAAAAATGGTCTCTCACAAGCGCATACGTTCTCTCAAAACCTAAATGTCCATTTTTGTCATGGAAAGACTCCAAAACAGAACTGCGGAGAGCAGTGGGAAGCACAAGCTGCCTGTATCTTTGATTATTTTTTCTCTCTACCACCCGGTATAACAGACCTTGATCCACTTCCAGACTTTTCCATTTTTTCTTCAAGGCCTTGAGGTCAACATGGTCCAATTGAACACTTTCAGATAATTCCTTCTGATTAACTGCTAGCCTTACTTTACTCAGGCAAGGGTAATTTCCCTGAGCCTCTCTCAACTCACTGGAGTCCGAATTCCTCAGCTCATCCTGACTAAAGGAAACAACTTTTCCAGCAGCTCGAAACACTCCACTCTCAGGACAACATAACTCGGGTAAGTAAGCACTTTGCTGATGTACTACAGCTGACACAATAGCACCTTGCACTTGATCCTTTGCTTCCACAGATTTGCAGAGAGTACTTAGTCCGGAAGCTGGAACTTCCTCCCATGTTTCTTCAGCTCCAGGACTGAAATGAGGCCGTCTCGACAGAAAGTCTGCATCAATGTTTATCAACCACTGTCGGTACTTCAAGCTGAACTGGTAAGTTGACAGATCTGCTAGCCATCTGTGATCCGTAGTGTCTAACTTAGCCAGAAGTCAGAATGTAAGTCAGGGGATTGTTGTCCATTCTGACTTCGAAAGTTACTCCATAATGATAATCGTGGAGCTTGTCAACTACGGCCCACTTCAATGCCAAGAATTCCAGCTTATGGACTGGGTATTTCCTTTCAGAAGTAGACATACTTCTACTAATCAATGCTACTGGGCGCAATCCTTCAGGATGTTGTTAATAGAGCACGCCACCCAGCCCATCCATACTGGTGTCAACGTGCAACACATAAGGTAGTTCAGGGTCGGCAAAGGCTAACACCGGGGCTTGTGTCAAACGAAGTTTCAGATCCTGAAAAACCATCTCACAACTATCATTCCATCGAGAACCAAATGGATCTCAGGGCCTGAAGAACCCATCAGCAGCAGGCTTCTTGATGTTCTCTGTTCCCTGGTGTTTTTGTGGATAGAGGGGTATACACAGACTAGAGTACCCTTTCACAAACCGTTGATAATAGCCACAAAAACCCAGAAAGGATCTCAATTGGGTAACTGTCTTCGGTCTGGGCCAATTCACAACTGCTTCCACCTTAGACGGGTCAGTGGCAATTCAATCTTGTGACACTATATGCCCAACATAAGTCACAGAAGTCCTGCAAAACTGGCATTTGTCCAGAGATAACTTTAAACCCTCCTCCGTAAGCCGATCCAGAACTTTGAGCAAACGTTGATTGTGCTCTTCAAGGGTTCTGCCAAAAACAATCAAGTCATCCAGATAAACCAGGGGCGGGCAAACTACGGCCCGCGGGCCACATACTGTTTATCCGGTTAGGCTGTTTATCCGGCCCGTCGAGTATTTAAAAAATTGTCTTAAAGATCGCATTCATTTAGCCTTTTTCCTACAATACTTTGCGTTATAAATTTGTGATTAAGTGTAGGCTACACAAATTCGTGTTCGCTTCAGTTATAAACAGATTCAGCGCGTTCTTCATCTTCAATCCGCAGCGGCGCCGAGCACGTCAGAAAGAGGACAGTGTGTGTATGTGTGTGTGTGTGTTCATCTGAGCCTCATTGGTCTGTCACTGCTCGTCAATGTCAGAATATTTGGGATGACCAATCAAATCAAAGTAGGCGGGCTTTATATTCACAGAAGCTTAAGAGTGCGAATTTTTGGAGAGCGACTCAACGCGCTTCAGTTTCTATGTTCAGTTTATGGTCAAGTGCGAGATAAGATGTAAGTATTCTAAACTAAACATTTCATATTTGACAGTTTTTTACGGTCATAAATGTTAAACAAATCACAAAAATAATCAGGCAAACTAATAAACATTTGTCTAATAAACCATTTTGAAATGAAAATAGGCCTATGTAACGTGACTCATGTATTGTAGCCTGTAGTGAGGGATAAGAGGAGAGAGCAGGTATTGACAAATAATCTACTGCCAGCTAACATGGTTTTAAAGCTATTTCTTATCCTTTTTTTGGCCTTCAAATGTCTTGAAATGCACATATCAGAGAAATAAAAATTTGAACCCCCAAACAACCTCAAATTTAGGACCTATTTGATTATAAAGTCCTGTATTAGGCATAAGATCAATCATGAATGTGTAGCCTATGTAGCGTATGAACACTGTAGCGTATGAACAAGAATCATTTATTCTTATCATGATTCGAACTTACCTCCTCCAAATCTAAAGCTCTGGCTTAAGCGCCAGAAAGTCTGGAGTAGATGGACTTTTTCGACACATTTTATTAGCTCTCAGAGCAATACCAGAACACCCCACACATACCTCCAGCTCTGTGCCCGAGCTTCTAAGAGATCTTAATCACAGATCAGGAGAGCAGAGATCTCTCCACACACATGGACTTTTTTATTTAACTTCCTCATATAAGACATTACTAAAATATATTCATGTATACAAATGTGTTCTGTTTTCATTGTAGTATAGTTATGACTTCTCTAGATGTGTTAGATAAACTCTAAATGCCTAGAATCATGCATATGAATGTAACTCTGTCGTTGGATGTGCCAGACATATCTTTCTTAGTATCGATGTAAACCTCTCAGTTTGCCTCAGCTGAATCTATATAGTAGATCATGATAAAATGTATTTTACTATGTTTTATCACCTCTGGAGTAAGACTGACCACGTTTCTGTCAATGTCATAAACCATGTAACATAGGCCGTCCTGACAAGACAAAGGAAATCTCCCACTCAAGGTTTGCTGAATGATTATTGGTCAATTCACCCCTGAGGGGGGGAATGTGGACACCCTTTAAAGTCATTGACCAGTCGATCAGTTGTAGTCGATCCCCTGAACATATCCATGTGACCAGTTGTTAAAATTCCCTTTATTTGAGCTAAGAATCGCTACAGATTTATATGGTGGAGATTGATGCAGGCACATTTTAAACTTTTTATGAGCAACTCAGTGTCAGTGTCACAAGTCTGTCCTGTCATATGTAGCACATGTGGTGTTCTGTGTTCCTGTCTCTGTCTTGACTCCTCCTTCCTTGTTATCTGATTATTGGTTAATTTGTCTCACCTGTTTTTCTCGTTACCTTCCTTGTTTGCTCCCCTATTTAGTCTCCCTGTGTTTGTAGTCCTGTGCTGGTTCGTTGTTATCATTTTCCTCGTGTTTCCTGCTGGACCTGATTTATTCTTTGTCTGTTTTTGTTTGTTAGTTTTTGTATTTATATTTACTTTATTAAATCGTCTTCCTGCACTTGAGTCCTCGATCCATTCCACTATCCAGCCGTGACAGAACGAACCAGCCATGATGAGGACTCAGCGGAAGACTTCGGGTCAACCACCAGTCATGCCGATTGACTGCCCGCACTATGACCGGATCATGAAGGTCTCTGCATTGGTTTCCTTGCACCAGGAGGGGAGGAACGTGAGAGACTTTGCCCGGGAATTTTTCTCCGCCAGTGAGGGTTCAGGGTTGGGGAAGACGGCTCTTAAGGACCTCTTTAATTATGCCCTGGATAAGCCATTTGATGTGTCGGAGATGGAAGTACTGAGAGCTTTTGACTTTTGGGCATTTATTAACGTTTTAGACCCACAAGGGAAACCTCCGGTGTGGCAACAGGCAGCACCTCCGGAGGCAGTTCATCCCACACCGTCTCACATTCGTCGGCGCAGGAGGAGGAGGACCCCCGTGGCCTTGGAGGATCCAACCTTGGTGTCTGCTGTTCCTGAGCCAGAGCCAGTGTCTGCTGTTCCTGAGCCGGAGCCAGTGTCTGCTGTTCCTGAGCCGGAGCCAGTGTCTGCTGTTCCTGAGCCGGAGCCAGTGTCTGCTGTTCCTGAGCCGCCGGAGCCAGTGTCTGCTGTTCCTGAGCCGGAGCCAGTGTCTGCTGTTCCTGAGCCGGCGCCAGTGTCTGCTGTTCCTGAGCCGGAGCCAGTGTCTGCTGTTCCTGAGCCGGAGCCAGTGTCTGCTGTTCCTGAGCCGGAGCCAGTGTCTGCTGTTCCTGAGCCGAAGCCAGTGTCTGCTGTTCCTGAGCCGGAGCCAGTGTCTGCTGTTCCTGAGCCGGAGCCAGTGTCTGCTGTTCCTGAGCCGGAGCCAGTGTCTGCTGTTCCTGAGCCTGAGCCAGTGTCTGCTGTTCCTGAGCCTGAGCCAGTGTCTGCTGTTCCTGAGGCTGAGCCAGTGTCTGCTGAGCCGGAGCCGGAGCCAGTGTCTGCTGAGCCGGAGCCAGTGTCTGCTGTTCCTGAGCCGGAGCCAGTGTCTGTTCCTGAGCCTCCGCCCTGGTCGCCCGAGGGGTTAAACCATCACCCCCTGTTTCTGTTCCCTTCCATGGACCTGGCCCCCCATCCCTCCCCTGATCCTCCACCGTGCCACCTCCCGCCTGGACTCTTGTTTTGTATGTTACGTCTTGGAGTGTCTGGTAGCCGCTCCTTAAGGAGGGGGTAATGTCACAAGTCTGTCCTGTCATATGTAGCACATGTGGTGTTCTGTGTTCCTGTCTCTGTCTCTGTCCTGACTCCTCCTTCCTTGTTATCTGATTATTGGTTAATTTGTCTCACCTGTTTTTCTCGTTACCTTCCTTGTTTGCTCCCCTATTTAGTCTCCCTGTGTTTGTAGTCCTGTGCTGGTTCGTTGTTATGTTCCTAGTGTTTCCTGCTGGACCTGATTTATTTTTTGTCTGTTTTTGTTTGTTAGTTTTTGTATTTATATTTACTTTACTAAATCCTCTTCCTGCACTTGAGTCCTCGATCCTTTCCACTATCCAGCCGTGACAGTCAGTGTATTATTGGATTATCTTTGTACGCGCGTTTTTAATGTGTGTGTGTGTATGTGTATATATATATATATATATATATATATATATATATATATATATATATATATATATATATACACATGTATGTGTATATATATATATATATATATATATATATACACATGTATGTGTGTATAGAAGTTACAGATGCTACATTGATTAAAAAAGAAAAATCAAATGTGTTTTTAGTGGTAGTATTATTTTATACAGAAATAAATCATTTATAATTCAGATGAGAATAAAGTTAGTGTTAGTTAAAATTTTAATGAAAACAAATATATTGATATTTGCGCAGCACACAACAAAGAAACTCAATTAACAATGTACTGTTTTTGTTCTGTTTCAGCAGCGAAAATCGTTAAACAAAGATCACAGCAGAACCATCGCGCATCTCACAGCAACGTGTTTTCTCATTACTGAAATATTCAGCATTTTGAACGAATCGGTTGACTCAAAGATTCAATGATCAATCCATAAACCTCTAGGCTTGTTCGACTTGAACCGGCGCTGCACAGACCGATCGGTTTATGACATCTAAGTACCGCGAGAGTGATTCATAAGCATACGAGCCGTCTGCTCTCTAATCGCTCTCGCGGTACTTTGATGTCATTCACCGATCGGTCTGTGCAGCACCGGTTCGAACAAGCCTTCTGTCTCATTCATGAATGACTTAGTTGTTTGAAAGAATCGTTTGAACGAATGACTCAATGACTCGCTCACTAAAACGGTTGCCTGGCGACACCTAAAGGCGGTTTAGTGTTATGTTTAACCCCTACTGTCGATTTGATTAATCAAATTTCATTAATCACGAGAGTGAAGAGCTGACTGAAAAGATGATGACAGAATATTTTGTGTAAAAGCGCCTATTTAAGCGAATCTGTCACTGTCTGCTCTTTTGCTGTTGAGTTTTCCATGAAGAATAATAGGCTATTGAACTCACAATTCAAGCAATCGGCCCCCGAAATGGCACTCACTTTAAAATGAAACTAAAAAGTTCACGGCTGCACGGGCATTCATAACGGTCCGCGTCCACAGCGAGGAGCGAGCAGAACAGAGTGAACGTTTTTTAGTTCATTCATACTTCCATAGGAATTAATTCGAGCGCTCTGCGCCGGCGCTATAGTCTCGCTTTTTTTCTTATCAGTGCAAAAGAGACTCAAAATACTCTATTGATTTTGATTTTACATATTTTTAGTTATACATCATTCGATCCTGTTAAGTGTCCATTTTTTTTGTGTATACTCACAATATAAACAAAGTATTGTGCTTTTAGTCAAATAAAGAAAAATAAACATGATGCTAGTTTTGCCTTCTCTCTGTCAGTGAAGTCCATTCTGAAACGCGTCCGAAAATTAACTGTAATTCCGCGAATACTTGTCATACAGGCACGAGTGTGTTTCCATAATGAAGCTTGAACTCTCTTTTTAAAATGAATTAATTTATATAAAAAACAAATATTCTCAGTTTATGTAATCTGTATGAAAAGAGAGAGATGTCAGTATTTTTCTTTCCAGCTCATACCTCATTACGCGTTAATGTGCCACGCCCACGGAGAGCGCGCAGTATTCAAACGCAAATGATCTAAGGCAAGCCATGCAAACATGCCAACGCCCACCAGCTGGATTATAAAACACATCATGTTTAGTAAGTTTCTTACTACCGCTGTGAACACAGCGTATCCCTACGCAGTGAGGAATAATACTATCTAATAACCCTGGAAAATGTACCAGAAGTGCTGGTAGTTTCATTTCGAGGAGCAACGGATCCAGCTGATGTAGTAAGTCATTTATTCTTAAGTGCTTTGTTCTAATCGCGATATTGAATAGTGTCTATAAACCACAAAAAGACTGTTTAAATATGAATTGCGTGTCTGTGTGTAGGCTAAATGATGAATGAACGGCACAGGCGCGAGCGCTTTGTTTACTACAGTTATACAGCGCGTGTCTGTGCCTTTCATTCACTCTCGCATCTACATTAGTAAATGTAGGGCACCGGAGCGAGCGCTCTGAAAGATTCTGGGACCGGCCAGGCCCATCCAACAACCCAAAGGGGTGGAGCCACCTGGGAAGCCAGCCGGCGACCCAGAAATAGACGGTCCCCATCGTCCGGAGCATCAAGCCCAGAAAGCCGGCATCGGAACCCCTCTCAACGTGCCACTGGTAAGCCCAAGTCTGAGCCCACATCAGATCAAAACAGTGCAGCCACGTCAGAGAGGGCAGAGATCCTGAAGGTGCTGAAAGAGATTCTTCACAAGAAATCTAACAAGGGAGACAAGAGGGACGAGCCAGACATCCTAAAGTGTAAGACCTGAACCCAGCACCCAGAACACTGCTCGTCAGCCACAGACCACAGAGCTAACTGTCATGTCACAAAGTGACACCATCACACAGCCACCACAGCTGACAGCTGCAAAGCCTGAGCAAGACAGTACAATTTCCCACAACTGGGACCAAAATCCCAAAGGACCAGGAAATGCTGTTTTGGCTATCAGCCTCCGCAGCGAGCCACACGAGACCGGCCCTAACCGCCCATCAATCACCACACCAGCCCCCACGCCAAGACTCCTGGGGAACCTGGTCGAAAAGGGGGTGGCCCGGAAACTCTACCTAGCCATAACTTTGGAAAATGAGGTGAGCCTTGAAGCCTTGGTAGACACTGGCTCAGACCTCACTTTAATGTCAGCTCAACTCTTTGAAAAACTCAGTGCTAAAGCTAAGAGACAAGATCGAACTCTGACACCTTAAACGTGTGAGCTGAATGTGCAGTCATACAGCCAGAACGACATCCGGCTCGAACAGGTAGCTCCCATTCACCTGACGATTGGTTCTATGAGTCTGATCCACCCGATGTACATCTCACAAATGAACACTTACCCACTTCTAATTGGCAAAGACCTGCTAGATCACTTTGAACCTTTACTGGACTTCAAACAACTGAAAGTTTGGGCTCAAGTGCGGGAACCTCTCCCCCTCCAGTCACACAGGTCACCAGAGCCAGACTGTCAGGTCACAGAGGTCACGGGAATTCCCGCAGAGCCAGACTGTCAGGTCACAGAGTTCACGGGAACTCCCCCAGCCAGCCATGAAGACACCAAATGAAGGTTCGAATTCGCTACCCTGCACCTTCCAGCTCACCAAAGACTATGACAAGTCCATGAACACTATGAGAAACCACCTCTCAGTCCCCTCCAACCACCCACGCACGCGTCTGAATCCACCGACAACCGGTGCCCTAGACAACTGCAGGACGCCAAGCACATGCTACGTGCACAGGACAACATTCCGCGTTATGCACCTGCTGCTATCACAGCGCCAAGGCTTGTGGTGCCACAGTGCAAGAGGGGGGTCATGCCAATGTATGCCCACGACGCACCATGTGCTGCATACCGCAGCACCACACTCACTTACGAGACACCGAAGCAAGTAGCATACCAGCCTCCTCGAAGCAAAAAGACTGTCCTAGCCAACCAAGGACGACACTTGCTGAAATTTTTCCTCCCTTTTTCTCTCCCTCTTCCTTTTGCCTTTACCAGGATGTTGCTGTGGTTCGTCATCCTGTGCCTTCAGCCAACAAGAGGGCAGCCGCAATCGGACATTATCTCAGCAGGTCCGGCATCAGGCATCGTCCTGAGGGAACAACCGGGACTCCTGATCACCAACTGCAGGACCCACACCCAGAAAGTGTATGTTCGGCTCGACCCCCGTAACGTCTACAGGGCACATTACCCCAGCGCAGTAGCCCAATACAGCTGGGCAGGTGCCCGATGGACAGAGGACTCCCACACTCACGCTGAGGCCGATATTGAACACATGCTCAACCAACTTGAGAAAATGAATGTCAAACAAGCGGAGTTAGGTGGACACAACCGCCGCTCCAAACGGTTCCTGGGAGCTTTGCTCGGAGCCGCCGCTGCCGTCGGAACTCTGTTTATCATTGGTATGTCCAGTGTCAATGCAGTGAGCCTAGCCACCGTGAGGCGGCATGTGGCTGAAATTCAGACTGAGATCCCACAGCTAAAACAGCAACTCACCACACAGAGTGCATCCCTGCAGGCAAGACATTGAAGAGAACTGTGGTAATTCTCAATACTCACAGTGTTCTGCTGAACCAGACAGTGAACTCCATGAAACAGCTGTTTACTGTCTTCCAGAATAACTTTGCTCAAACTCAGCTGGTCACAACCCTGATGACAGACATGCTGCGGGAGGTGACCTCCTCCATTGACAGCCTAGTCATGGGTAGAATTCCACCGTACCTGATACCCTTAAGCCTTGTGCAAACCGTGCTGGCTTTCGCCATTACCATGCCAACTGACCCTCTACAAATACACCTTGCCTACTCTCTGGGTAGCGCCATCCCACTCTACGTCGACCCCGAGCAGAGGGAAGTGGGTTTTCTCCTGAACCTACCCATCATAGAGTCAAGCCGAATCTACAGGCTCAAGGACATTGTCAATGTCGGGTTTTGGAAAAGTAAGACTCACTTCAAGATCCGCACTCCGGACGTGGTGGCCTACCACGACAGCGACACACAGCTGTACCTGGCACCGAACCTGCACATGTCCACCCTAACCAAAGACATTCACTATCTCTGCCCTAGCAAACCCTTCCTCAGAGACAACACTGACGGAATCTGCGGGTTGCAACCCATGGTCAGCGACACACGCTGCCCTGCCGAAGCCAAGCCTCGCACTCAAGTCACCGAGACACGAGCAGAGATTGTAGGCGACAGGTGGCTCGTTAACACTCCTGTGCGCACAGCTACACTCGCTTACGACCAGCATGACACTGCCACCCGTGTCACCTTGCTCAACCAGAGCATGTGGTTTCAAGTACCGAAAGGTGCCATCCTCCACCTTTGTTGACCTGGCATTGTACCATCTTCCAAGCGAAGAGTATCAATCAGAACTGGAAATCCCATCCTTCTTTAAGAACCACAACTTCACCCTAGATCCAGAACTGGAACTGTGGATTGAAAAAGGGGGACCCCAGCTAATTGCTCCTATCGACACAGCCCTCCAAGCTTTATCTCGACTGCCCATCTTGACTACCTCACCTGTTGTCCTAGCCTGGACCGCAGCTGACACGACACTCTGCCTCTCTACAGCAGTTGGCTACACCATGACCCTGGGCCTGGCCTTCATTTAAAAGAGTCAATGAGATGCGTGCGTCCATGACCAAGCACAGAGACGCTTTTCTCCAGGCTTCAACCGCAACCTGCGAAAAAAAGGTACCGCGCCAGAGACCACTTTGAACCTCATCGAGCTGACTCCTCAGCCCTAATAACCACCTGCTACACGACCATCATGATTCACCTGCCATCCACCATTGTGATGATTGTCGTCCGATGATGTCCACAACATAGGGACTTCATCCGACGAAAAGGGGAACTGTAGCATATGAACGCAATGAACACATTTGTGCTAAGATTCCTAAAGCTCGCAACTTGACTCCTCCAAATCTAAAGCTCTGGCTTAGGCGCCAGAAAGTCTGGAGTAGATGGACTTTTTTCGACACCTTTTATTAGCTCTCAGAGCAATACCAGAACACCCCACACATAACACCAGCTCTGAGCCCGAGCTTCAAAGAGATCTTAATCACAGATCAGGAGAGCAGAGATCTCCACACACATGGACCATTTTATTTAACTTCCTCATATAAGACATTACTAAAATATATTCATGTATACCAATGTGTTCTGTTTTCATTGTAGTATAGTTATGACTTCTCTAGATGTGTTAGATAAACTCTAAATGCCTAGAATCATGCATATGAATGTAACTCTGTCGTTGGATGTGCCAGACACATCTTTCTTAGTATCGATGTAAACCTCTCGGTTTGCCTCAGCTGAATCTATATAGTAGATCGTGATAAAATGTATTTTACTATGTTTTATCACCTCTGGAGTAAGACTGACCACGTTTCTGTCACTGTCATAAACCATGCAACGTAGGCCGTCCTGACAAGACAAAGGAACTCTCCCACTCAAGGTTTGCTGAATGATTATTGGTCAATTCACCCCTGAGGGGGGGAATGTGGACACCCTTTAAAGTCATTGACCAGAGGTTTCTCTTCTCTTCGCCCTCTTCAACTCTTACCTCTTCCCTTCGTGATCCTCTTCAAGCTTCTCCAGCTTCCCTTCATCCTCGTTTTCTTTTGTTTGTTTCTTCCTTTAAGTTTTTATTTTCCATTTTCGGATTCTCCTTTGTTCATTTCCACCGACGAGTGAAATGAACTAAGCCTGAATTATCTGCCAAACATTACCTGCAACGGACCACCTTTCATGTGAACGCGCGCAGCTCCAAAGGACAGAGAACGCGCGTAGCCTCCAAGGACACACACACATGCACGCTTCTCGACAACAAAAGAGAGCTATATTTGCAAGTATTTCGTTTATTGAGTTTTCAAAGCATTAAGATTAGTTTAACCCCCTTTTATAGGGAGATTTGATTCTTGTTGTCTCTCAGAGGTTCTTGTCCAGGTAATTTGCCATTCTCATACTCTTTCATTGTTTGTGGTTGTATTTGTGTATATACATTTTATTCCATGTAATCTTAGTCACCGATATACCTAGTGTTTCCTTTATTAAATCCATATATACTCATTTATTGGCTCTGTTGTGCTTATATTATAAAGTCCCTTTAATGTCCGATCAAAGCTACACGCTTTACAAATTGTTGATACTTTAAATAGTATTTTGTTTTATAGGAAGAGAGAGAGAGCTGTTTTTCATGGCCAAGAAGAACAGTCTCTCTTGAAAGTCTATAAAAAAAGGATAGCTCCTCTTGTGATTTGATAAAAGATCATATGGTCAGTTTGCTGGACGAACAAACCATTCGATAACAAATTAATTCCATTAGGGATTATCCTGAAAATAGAATCGATATAGTCAATTGATATATTAATATTTAATTATAAACACATTGTGATTGTTTATTGATATAAAAATTGATCTATTTTTGCCTACCTGTATGGATAATTGGTCACAATTCGTTGTGCTCAGTTGTCCATATAGATACGCGGCAAAATATTCCCGTTAAGGGTAAAATTATAAATTGTAGTCGATCCACTGATCATATCCATGTGACCCGTTGTTAAAATTCCCTTTATTTGAGCTAAGAATCGCTACACCTATATTGTGAATGAATTTAATAAAGTTATTTACCTAGCTTTCCTAGTCGCTTTCAATAAATTAACGCGTCTGAGAAAATGATTCATAGGCTAAAAATCAACCTATCAGTTGACCCATATGTTTACTTTCTTCACTGACAGACAAAAATGAAAAGCCTATATCAGTCAAAGCTCAGCTTTAGGAGGGGACGAGACAGGGCAAGATAAATACATAGAGAAAAAGAGTGTGACGCTGATAAGGAGAGAAAAATAATCAGCTGCCCACTGGTTTTAAAGCTGTTGTTATCCAATTTTTTTGGCCTTCAAAACATCTTAAAATGCACATATGTAGATATGTGGAAATCAAAATTTTCTTGGGGGAAACCTTCCAAACCCCTAACTAGCCTAGCCTCACATTCAGGACCTCAGGGATTATAAAACCCTGCCATATGCATGTTAATGAAACTAGTTAATAGTGAGCATTAGACCCCAAACTAAAGTGTTACTTTTTTAAAACCATACCTTCATTGGGGGTTGAGCCCCCCTAAAATGAAAATCCTAGAATCGCCCCTGTCTATAGCATAAAAGATTGATTTTCACAACGCTGTCTCTCAGTTGTTAAATGTCGCGCAGACGTTGCCACAACGTAAATGTGTTTGCTGCTACTGAGCTGGCCCTCTGTCAGATTTTAAAACCCAGTGTGGCCCTTGAGCCAAAAAGATTGCCCACCCCTGAGATAAACCAACACTTTCGGAAAATTCGCCCACTGTCTTCTCCATAACTCTCTGAAAGGTTGCAGGGGCCCCACTAATCCCCTGAGGCATGCACTCAAACTGATAAAATCCTAGTGGGCAAATAAACACAGTCTTTTCTTTATCAGCTTCTTCCATGGGAATCTGATAATACCCACTTCGCAAATCAAGTACACTGAACCATTTGCTCCCAGCCAAACTATGGAGTGCATCTTCAACCCTAGGGACAGTGTATTGATCAGGTATAGTACGTCTGTTCAATGTCCTGTAGTCAACACACATTCGCACTTTGCTTGTTTTCTTACGCACTACCACGATAGGAGAGGCATAAGGACACAGAGAGCGTTCCCAATGTCATATCTAAATGTGATCTAGGACACAAACACTGTTGCTAGATATACTTTAACAGCATGTGGTTACGTTTTCTGTCTTAAGCTAGTGTTATACTTTCGGCGTCCGTGAGTGCGCGAGGGTTCCGTAGTTTCCGTTTAAAAATCGTCATCGGAGGGTGTGCACGGAGGCTCCTTGCGGACATCTGCGTGCCTCCCATTTTTTTTCGCCCTTTCAGGGCTTGGGCCCTAATAATAACAAATAATCCTAAGGAAAACAATAGAGCTCTGCGCCCTTTCAGGGCTTGGGCCCTAATAATCCTTACGAAAACAATAGGGTCCTGCGCCCTTTTAGGGCTTGGGCCCTAATAAATAGAGCAATTCCAAGAGGGTCCTCTCACCATCGGTGCTCAGGCCCTAAAAAAGAAAGTGCATACATGCAAAACATATAAATATACATACATAAGTATACCTACATGCATGCACACACAATCATTGTAGTGTACTGTACATACATGCAATCATGGTCATGTACTGTACAAACTTAATCAGAACATAACATAACATACCATAATGTAACATAACTGTCCAGGTCAGCTTTTCTCAAAAGCAACGAAAGCCTATGAAGGATTTAAGGGTGAACCAAACAGAAATGAATCTTCCAGGTGATTTGTTCAAACATAATTCCACACAGACCCCCAAATCAAATGGAGTGGGCTCCAGCCAGTTCTAAAGCTTCAAAGAGATGTGCCCAACTAAAGGAGAACGTCGTCAACGTTAGATAGTTTGGAAAAGACTGATTGGTTCAGAGATGGCACGGCTCGGAACCCACCAAGATAACGGCAGAGGTTGTGTGAACCCATGACAAATGATTTAAAACAGACCTCCTCCTTTTTAAGGACCTTGGAACGACCCCACGTTGGAAATCTCTTAAAACCACAGAGACTGAGACTTTACATATAAAATACATAAAATCATCCCAAAACAATGATTGACGGACTTCTAATCAAACATTGTTCAACTATATAATCCTATATTGTATCTACAACCTCTGTATGCTTCTATTATGCTTAGATCACACACACAAGTCATGTAATTGTTATAACTATTAGATGTTTGAATGAAAGTGTCTTGATTCCTATCAATACGATCATATGTTCTTAATTCAGAAGATGGCTTGATTGAAATCTGTGTAAAATGTTTTGTGTTCTTATAATAGGAATCATGTCTAAACTGTACACCTTTGTACTCTGCTAGAGCCTGAGAGTAAAGAGATCACAGATAACGCATGATTTACGATGAGAGGTGAAGAGAATGCCACCTCTCAGATAAAGACAGTGCCTAATTGGTCAGAACTCATTAAAACACTCTGGACAAACAGCTGAGTTTAAAATCTTAGGACCCGAACAAAGCCAGAGTTTTAGTTGGGTGGAAAGAGTTTGGTTGAGTTGAATTTGTTCACTAGAGCAGATTTACAGAAGTCATGGAGAAGCCATGACTGGTAACCGGACAGACGAGTAACCATGTAGACGAGCAGACAAAAGAACCCAAAATCAAGATCAGAAGAACATGGGTTAAACAGTTTCATTCAAGCCATCTAACTACTCTCGTCTCACTTTTCTTTCTGTTTCTTAGCTTTATTTTATTTTCCGTTGAGAGTCTCTATTCTAAGTTAAGTTTTGCTGCAAAGTTTCGTTTAAACGATTCGACTGCAAAGCCCGCTTTCCAACTTCAAAGACTTTCCATCCATCCGCCAACACTCCACGTGATTGGCCGCCCAAGACATCTATCCAGACACCACCAGCCAATCAATGAACTCGGGAAACACCTTTTTATGCCGACAAAAGGAATCCCCAAAGGAACCAAAGACAAGCAAGTAGCCTCCAGACTCTTAACTGAACTGGTGCTTTGATATAAAATGTAATAACCCCGCCTAAGAAACGATAGAAGGGTTAAATTAATGATTGATGGTTCGTTCAGGTCATGTCTTATAAGTGCATATAGAAACTTGGGATTTCATCATCTCACTCTTAAAACTCATTCTTTCCTATGAAGGTATTTTTGGTGCAAAACAACTGAACGCCTGTGACAGTGAAATTTGTAGTTGTAGAGAATAGACACACATGTGTATCAGCAAATTTGAAGTCACAGAGAGAAATTTTTTAAGAGTTGCAAACTTGTAGACTCTTTTTTCTCTCCCACAAACACAAAACAACAGTTACACCTTCTGAAATTCTTCATTGCAGGTGCACAAATCCTATTCTACAAATCACAATTAATAAACTCGTGTGCTCGCATTTTTGCTACAGTTGCTGCAGTGAATATGGTGCAAAACGCATTTAAACACCCGCATCAAAAAATGTGAAGTCACGGAGAAATTTTGCTCATCCGCAAATCAGTATGTGAATTCTTCCAATGAGAGTTGCACACTTGTAGAATATTTTGTCACAAATATCTTGTATATTTTTCTAGCACAAACACAGATGCTTGAATCTGCTGCGACGAATCTCAAACACTGTTTTTCGCTTTCAAGTGACAAGTTTCGCGCGCTCTCCCTTTTGCACCATATATCTCGTTAAATGTGGAGCAAAAGTGACTTGTGCATCTGTAGAAGCAGTGGGCGGAGCCTAAATGAATATTCATGAGTTTCCCGGGCATGCGCGTGGAACTGCTCATTTTAGTTCACTCAGAGGTTCACTCGTTTCTCAGCAGGTTTAATGGGTTATTTCAAAAAAGGTAAATATAGTTTCAGCGCGAACTTAAAATAAAATTGTGCATCATTTCATAAAGTTCATCATGTTTTTATTAGTTTGCACGGTTTTTTTGCATTCGTTAATGACTGTAGGCATTCACTTCGTGTAGGCCTATATAAAGTACAACAAACTTCAACTTGTTCATTTCGTTGTGCTTTTCCTTTGTACATTGCAATGATTTAAAACTGTCTTTTGTTGTCATTTGTTAAATGTCACTGCAATAAAAAATATTAAATTTTTTTACAAACAAAATATAAATTTACAAAAAAATATCACAGGTTCCACTTTTACTGTAAAACTAAAAATTCCAGAACACCTGAATGATTACAGCAACACTTATTTCCAACAGAAGAGCAGATATAGAATATTCCTACATTAACCATTACCATTTAATTTTTTTATTGCTAAGCTCTTCTGATACCTTACCTTATGAAGCTTTAAAACTGTGTCATCTCTGGCAATAATCTCTGGGAAATAACTCCACAACCATATCAGTGTCCTAATAAACATTTTGCACCCTACACTGATGTTTCTCTTTGTCATGTTATTTCTTTGACCTTATGTGTTGCACTGTGTGCCTGGATGATACACAATGATGACCATTGATACAAATGCATGATATATTTTGTTGCACAACAAACACTAATTCAAACAACATGTTTTAAAAGTCATAAAGTTCTATAAACATGTGTGTTCTTAATTGGTCTTCAATTAGAGGCACTTCTGACTTGATAGGAATTTTGGGTTTTCATGAGCTGTATGCCAAAATCATCAGTATTAAAACAATAAAAGACCTGAAATATTTCAGTTGGTGTGCAATGAATCTAAAATATATGAAAGTTTAATTTTTATCATTACATTATGGAAAATAATTAACTTTATCACAATATGCTAATTTTTTGAGAAGGACCTGTATATAGTGTTTCACTATAGTTTGGATATTTATATCCGTTTTAGAGCTGATAGTTACGGCCCGGTCAAATGAACGCTGGACGAGCATTTGCTCGGCCGTTTAAGTGATTCATTTAAGACTCCCTATAAAATAATTAATCATTCCTTTTGAGCTAAATTGACCTGTCTGACCCTACACGTTTACTACATATTGGTGGAGAATGGAGGCAGGCAGTTTAACCTAAATTGTAAGCATATACCAAGTAATTTATCTTTTCATATTGTGCGGATGAGAGATCCGAACCTTAGAAAGTCTGTGTGTGACGTATGCAGCGCGCGCCGCGCGGCTCGTTTGAATGAATGCTGCTGCTTGAGTGAATGCACCTAAAGAAAGCTGTTACTCTAGTCTTGTCTGCCTCCCTAATAATTTCTTTTTTTTTTAACTGCAGTAAATTAATTTAAGATATAAAATCTCACACTAGGACAAGGTAAGAATTAAGCCTGTTCCTCATTTTCTGAAATGCCTTATAATAGCTGATGTCTGCGTGTTCCAGCGTCTTTCAAATAGCTATATGTATGTGTGTGTATATCAGTCAGAGAGCTGAACGAAATTAAAACTGCAGTAATTAAAATAACCCTGTAAGGACGAATATTCTCCTCACAGAGCGATGAGCGGGTTCCTCATCTAGTCATAAAATCCTTATATTTATCTGATTGTCAGTGCGTGTTCCACTGCGATCCCCGTGATAAACAGTTTATATGTTTATCTGGTTGTGTTTGTTCAATTAACCATCGTGTAAACACTGCGCGTGTCCGAGTGTAATTGAATAGGAGTTATTTTAAGTTTTGTTAAAGTAAAGCTTGATGTTGAAACTGAACCAACAGTTAAGAACCCTGTTGCTTTGTGTGCCCAGATAAACTTGCACAGAGACGATCCGCCAAAGATCGCCATCCATCTATTACAGCGCAGCATCGCTTGCTTAAAGTTCATATCACTCTTAACAAACTGAGTGAAGCCCCACGTCGTAAAACCAGCAATGAGTGTTGTCTCTTATTTGTACAGTTCTCTTACGAGAGTATCTCTCGTACTGCGTAATATCTTACGCTATGGGGAAAACCTCTTTTCCACGAGATATTAAAGCCAAAATTATCCTTAATTTTGAATCAATGTAAAACGCGTTGCCACAGCATGCAGACATAGGCAAGGCGGCTTGCGTGCCTATTGGCTGACCTGTGGCAACAACAGCAGCCTATCGAGAGAGGCCCTGCGTGACGTGATACCCAATGGGGGCGCTTCGCGCCCATTTACGTCACGTCCCGCCAGAATAGGCGTGGCCTTGGCCTATAAATACGGCTCTACAGGCTGATACAAACTGATTTTAATCTCTTCAGCGAAGCACTACTGCATCGCTGGATCCGGAGTGAGAAGCCATGCCGTCTGAGAGTAAGCCTTCTGCGGGACGAGCCTTCGAGCCTGAAGCCGCTGGCCTTCACCTCGCCGCCTTAAGCCTGCTACGCTTTCCGGCGTTATATCCTTTTTACTTCTTCTTCTTCTTCTTTATTTATAAAGCGCTATTCCAACAACAGTAAGTTGTACCAAAGTGCTGTACAAAGAATTCTAAAATATGAAATAAAAATAAAATCAAAGAATATAAAATAAAACACAAAAACAACACCACACTAAAATCACATAATAAAACATAGATGCACAAGAGCTCATCCCTCTACACCTAAAGAGGACATATGAAATAGGTGAAATTTCAAAAGGCTTTTAAAAGAGCCTATAGTCGGTGCAGACCTAATATAAAGTGGTAGCGTATTCCATAGCTTTGGGGCCGCTACAGCAAAGGCCCTATCACCCCGTTGCTTGTATTTTGTGCGTGGTACAAACAGCACAGTTCCTTTCTCAGCAGATCTTAATGATCTAGAGGGCTTATGGACCTCAAGAAGCTCAGAAAGATATGATGGAGCTAGTCCATTTAAGCACTTATAGGCATAGACTAGCATTTTAAAATCAACTCCATCTCGAATGGTCAACCAGCCCAGGGAGGCCAGAACAGGAGAGATATGATCATATTTACGGGTCCCTGACAATAGTCTGGCTGCAGCATTTTGTACTGCTTGCAGCCGACGTAAAGATGCTTGGGAGACACCAGTGTATAATGAATTACAATAATCCAATCTTGCAAACACAAAAGCATGGATCAACATCTCCAGGTCTTTTTTAGTTAAAAACGGCTTTACCTTTGCCACAAGTCTTAAATGAAAGAAAGCAGATTTCACCACTGAGTTTATCTGTTTTTCAAACTTTAGGGAGGAATCCAACATTACCCCAAGATCTTTTACCACTGGTGTACAATAGGGGTACAGTTCACCTAAAATAGGAAGATCACTCAGAGCAGGACCTCCAAACCAGACAAGCTCAGTTTTGCTTTCATTTAAGTATAAAAAAATTTGTTTTTAAAGTTTTTACCTCCTGTAAGCAGACTTTAAGGGAATCCAATGATGATTTAAGGTTTTTACTCATAGGCAGATAAATTTGCATATCATCTGCAAAGAAGTGAAAAGAGATATCATACTTGCGAAAAATAGACCCTAGTGGTAACATGTATAGGGCAAATAACATTGGTGCAAGAATGGATCCCTGCGGAACACCACAGTCCAATGAAGTAGATGACGAAAAGGTATGTCCTAGATTAACTGAGAACCTTCTGTTTGTCAGAAATGACCTAAACCATTTTAATGCAATACCATGGATGCCTACCACATTTTCAAGGCGCGAAATTAAGACCCCATGGTCTATAGTATCAAAAGCTGAAGTAAGATCTAATAATAACATAGCAACAGAATGGCCAGAATCCCTAAATAAAAAAATATAATTTAAGACTTTTAGGAGGGCAGATTCTGTATTATGTTTATTTTTAAAGCCAGATTGAAACCTTTCAAGTGCCACATTTTGGTCCAAAAAACTCTGCATTTGGTTAAAAACAGATTTTTCCAGAACTTTTGCTAAAAATGGCAACTTAGAAATTGGACGAAAATTAGACAAGACCTCTTGTCCTAAATTTGACTTTTTAAGAAGTGGCTGAACAACAGCATGTTTTAATGAAAGGGGCACCGTACCGGTAGACAAACTTGTGTTTATAACAGAAAGAATACTAGGCCCAACAATATCAAATGTTTTTTTTTAAAACCAAGAAGGAATCTTCTCACCAGGACAGTTTGAGGGTTTCATCTGACCCACAATATCTGTTAATGTGGCAAGGGATAATGATTCAAAGTAAGTAAGGTAATCGGAGCACAGCGGAACGTCCAACGCATCTTGATTAAGCTTAACAATGTCAGACCTAATATTTTTAATCTTATCACAGAAGAAGTTTTGAAAATTTTCACATAGTTCAAAAGATTCCTCAATAAGACCACTCTTAGGGGAGTTTATAACGGATTTTACAGTGTTGAATAAAAACTTGGGATTATGATGATTGTGAGCAATGGCATCGGCCAAAAATGTCTTTTTCTCTTCCATTACTAAGCTTTGATAGGAAGACAAGGATTGTTTAAAAATGTATAAAGACACTTGAAGACCATCCTTTTTCCACCTTCTCTCCGACTTTCTACACTCCCGCCTGGAGGCCCGAGTTACTTCATTAAACCAGGGCTGGGGTTTAGATCTGACAGAGATCATTCTAATGGGGGCAACACTGTCCAAAATGTCGGCGCATGTAAGATTAAACACATTGAGAAGCTTCTACATCCCACTGCGATGGTGGATTCTCCAACATTAAGGTTAATGGGGCTCTAATATACAGATTTGAAAAAAGGTCAACAGTTGCATGATTTATATACCTAGACATTCTAGAAGGAGCATTTAAGTTCTCTTTTTCATAATCAAAAGAAAGTTCAAATGTGATGGATTTATGATCTGAGAATGCCACATCCTCCAAAATAACATTCCGGATTGACAAATTAAATGATAAAACAAGATCTAATGTATGACCATAAATATGTGTCGAGCCATAAACATGTTGCACTAAGTTAAAAGACTCAACAAGATTTAAAAAGTCTTTAACTAATGGGTCTGAGGGGCAACATACATGCACATTGAAGTCGCCCAAAACCAAAAAACAATCATAGTTACATAAAAGTCCACTTACACACTCAGTAAACTGCTGAATAAAATGTTTGTTAAACTTTGGAGGTCGATAGATTAATGCACACATTAAAGATCCAGTCTGCACCTTAATCTGAATCAACTAAAATTCAAAAGCTGCGTAGTCTACAGTCTAAATGTTTTTGCAGCTTAACGAGTTATTAAAAATAGCTGCCAAACCTCCTCCACGGCCCGTTTGTCTGGGTTTGCTTAAAAAATCACAATTTTGTGGGACTGCTTCAGAAAAGGGGGTCAGATCTCCATTACAAACCCAGGTTTCAGTCAGAAACAGAATATCCAACTCTTTAGCTTTGAAAAACTCATGCAATATAAATGTCTTATTTGAAAGAGACCTTACATTGATCAGGGTCAGTCTTTTTGTCCGGGAATAGTCCACCTTTGTTTGAAGTTCGCGCCTGACACAGTAGAGGTTCACCAGATTCACCCCCCGTCCAACCGGGCGTGCAGACCGATACCAATTGCCAACCGCATCCAGGTCAGCAGCCGGACACTCCACACCCTGCAGCACACGCTCACACGGACCACAGGAATAGGGCCTGCAAGTGACTGGCCACAGCTCAACGAGGACACGGCGCGAGCATGACGCCTCCATCGCCCTTAGACGCAGCCTTGTCTCCGCCAGCACACCACCTCGTTTTCCACGCTTTCTACGCCGTTTCCTCCGGCAAAAATCACAAGCTAGTCGGCACAGGTAAGATGGGCAGAGCAGCGAGGGCGGATGATGACTTTTAGATAGACCAGTCAAAGCGGTGTCAAGACGGTCCGCCATTCCATGATTAATATCCAACAACGATTGACGGTTATAAACCAAACGATGTGTAGAAAGTTGAGCCCAAGAGCATATAACAAACATTGAAACAACTAGCAGAACAAAAATTTGACCAGAGCACAGACGGCATGCCATGCACATAGGCGCCATCTTGGAACTTTACAGCTAAGAGTGTTTGTTCGCCGCTGCGACTCACACTCTCTCTGTCTATATCTCTCTCCTAAAAGAGCTGCGTCTTTTTAAAGATGCAAAGATCCTGCGGCTCGTGCCGAGCCACACTCAGCGACGGGGACCGCCATGTCATCTGCGTTTCCTGCCTGGGTGAGGATCATGCAGCTCTCGCTCTCGTTGACGGCGGATTCCCTCACTGTGAGCTGATGCCTATGGTGACTCTGAGGACTCGCCTGGCATCCTTTTCAGAGCCTGCACTTCAGCCCGCTGTAGCGCTGCGCCGTAAAAAGCGCCGTGCTCAGCGCGGCCCCGAGCCTTCTCCTGCCCGCCAAAGCTCGCCGGTTCGCCCGCCAGCTTCGCCGGCATCGCTCGAGTCGCTCACTGACGGACAACGGCCGCCGTCTGCCGCCGCTTCCGCCATTGAGATCGACGAAACAGCCGAGGTCTGTTCTATCCTGGCATCAGACAGTGAGGATTGGGCGAGCTCTGTGGACCTCCCCCACTGTCCGCGAGCCTTCTGGGAGACGGGCTGGCATTGAGTCTGAGTTGATGCGTCTGCTCTCTCAAGCCGTCGACAACCCCGGCCTCGACTGGGAGGCGCTCGCGCAGCCCGCGCGCAAACAGCTGGACGGATGCTTCCTCAAGAAGGACCACGCGCCGTCACAATCCAGGCCCGCGCCTTTTCTTCCTGAGCTTCACGAAGAAGTCGCGAGGTCTTGGAACCTCTGCATACCTCTGTCTCTGCTGCATTCTCCACTGTGGAAGGTGCGAAAGATAGAGGGTACCTTTCTCTTCCTCCAGTGGAAGCAGCGGTAGCATCCCATCTCTGCCCGCCCTCTGCTGGACGGCGGGCTCAGACGGTGCTGCCATCTAAAGCCTGCCGAGTGACGTCAGCCATGCACGGTCGCGCTTACACCGTCACCGGGCAAGCTGTGTCAGCGCTGCACACAATGGCCATCCTGCAGATCTTCCAGGCCGACCTTCTCCGTAGAATGGATGAGGAAGGCGCGGAATCGATCAGCGTCGCAAATTTAAGGAGCGCTACAGACCTGGCTCTACGCGCTTCGAAAACTGCTGCACAGGCCATTGGGTGGAACATGGCCTCTCTCACCATGACTGAGAGACACCTGTGGTTGACGCTGTCTGAGATGACGGATTCGGAGTGCGCTGTGTTTCTCAACGCGCCCATTTCGTCAGCTGGCCTCTTCGGATCTGCCGTCAAAGATTTCGCGGACAGATTCCAGGAGGTTCAAAAGACATCACAGGCGATGAAGCACTTCCTCCCGAAGTGCTCTAGCTCTGCAGCAGGTCGCTCGAAACAGCCGTCTGCCCGGAGCTCCCAGCCGCAGCCTGCACCACCCGCCGCCGCTTCTCAGCGCCGCCAGGCCCGAGAACAGAGACCGCGCTCTCGTTCTGCCGGACGCCGCCCCCCCTCAGCGCGGGCCCCAGCCGAGGATCGAGATCAAGCCCGAGGTCTCAAAGCCTTCCTAGCCTTCCTAGGAAAGCGACGGTGTTCAAATCCCGCTGCGGCCGGATTTTCACCGAAACATTTCGCTCGTCCAGTTCCATGCGATGTGACTGTTCCAGTGTATTTAGCAGTCAACAAGCCGGTTCATTTGCCCGCTTGCCTGCACACAAAAGCCGTTTTTACAGCTACCCAGATAAATCCAATAAAGAGTGTATTTTCTGGTGTTCCGGCCACGGCCGATGGTGTTATGAGTGTTGTAAGAATGCCCACGTCTCAGTGCCCATTCCCAAACACAGACACAGCACACCACAGTTCAGGGCTAGCACAAATAAAATCGACTCATGTCGATTGTGCAAAAAATGTAGTGAATGTGCCCACGACACAGTGCCCACAAACACTACACGATGCGTGTCCCACGGTTTCTGTAAAAATGAAACCAACACACATTCAGTCAGCGCAAGCCGACGGTGTTCTCAGTGCAGTGAGTGTGCCCGCTGTCCCGCGCCCACATTCCCTCACAGACACGCTCAACCCCACGGGGTTTGTCCCGCTCGCTCTCTCTCCACAATCTGTCATAGAGAAATCGAGCGCGACCAGGCTGCCCGCCGTGATCGGCGCGCCCCGCGCCTCGCACACTGTAAACACAGTGTTTATGTCCCAGCACACCGAAGCTCTGCGGCCGCCGCTATGCCGCGGCCAGAGCCCGGATTTCATTCTACCTTTAGCTATTCACGCAGATGCGTGGGCAAAGCTTCTCGGGGTATCAGAATGGGTGTTGAACACTATAAAAAGAGGCTATTCGCTACAGTTCGAGTCGAAACCACGGTAAACAACGAAGTATCTCATCTACTTCGAGCCGAAATAGCGAAACTACTGAGCAAAGGGGCCATAGAACCTTTATCTCAGGCTCAGAGCGAAGAGGGGCTATACAGCAGATATTTTCTGGTACCGAAAAAAGACGGGGGTCTCAGACCCATTCTAGATTTACGACAGCTGAACAGAGTGCTTGTGAAGCGCCAGTTCCGAATGCTGACAACCAGGAAAATCCTCGCGCAAGTTCGCCAGGAAGACTGGTTTATGTCAATAGATCTGAAAGAGACCTATTTCCAAATACAAATAGCGTCACGTCACAGGCGATTCTTGAGATTCGCCTTCAAGGGCCAGGCATATCAATACACAGTCCTACCGTTCGGCCTGTCCCTAGCACCCCGTACATTTACGAAGTGCATGGACGCGGCTCTCGCACCCCTGAGACTTCAGGGCATGCGAGTTTTGAACTACTTGGACGATTGGCTGATTCTAGCTCGATCACACTCAGAGCTCATAGAACACAGAACCACATTACTCGGGCATCTCGAGAATCTGGGTCTCACAGTCAATTGGGCGAAGAGTTCGCTGTTTCCCATCCAGAAAATTTCTTTTCTGGGAACAGTGCTGGACTTGCTGTCTATGACAGCACGTCTGTCGCCGGAGCGTGGACTGGACATTCAGCGCGCCGGGAAATCCTTCCGCCGCGGCTCTATAGTCCCGCTCAAAAGGTTTCAGAAAATGCTGGGCCTCATGGCCTCAGCATCTTCGGTACTTCAGCTAGGCCTGCTTCGCATGCGCCCACTGCAGTTATGGCTGAAAGCGCGAGTTCCACCCCGGGCATGGACCTCTGGTCTGTTTCGCCTCAGGGTCGACATGAAATGCGTTTCGGCTCTGGAATCTTGGAAAATAGCCGACTGGTATCAGTCAGGCGTGAGTCTGGGGACTCCCTCGAGTGTGAAGGTGGTGTCCACGGACGCCTCCACCTCGGGATGGGTAGCGCTGCTCGAGGGCAAACCGTTCTTTGGCCAGTGGTCAGAACGGGAAGAACTTCTACACATAAACTGTCTGAAAATGTTGGCAGTCGACAACGTGCTACGGCGCTTTTGTCCCCAGATAAAAGGCCACCACGTCTTGGTCCAGTCGGACAACATGTCAGTGGTGGCATACATAAATCGCCAGGGCGGCATCAGGTCCCGAAACCTTTACAGGCTGACGGAACACCTCCTGGTCTGGGCTCAGCACAACCTGCTTTCACTGAAAGCAGCGCATGTGCCTGGTCGCCTGAATCTGGGACCAGACAGTCTGTCCGGAAACAATGTCCCAGCAGGGGAATGGTCGCTGCACCCGCAGACGATCCAACTGCTGTCGGAGACATTCGGCAGAGTGCAGGTGGAACTGTTCGATTTGGCATCCTCGCCCGGATTTATGGTCCCTACATGCATGGGCCATCAACGGGTACCCGCTAACCTCCCGGGGGGAGAGTTAAACACGATCACGCAGGCTAGGGCCCTGTCTACTAGACGGCTCTATTCCTCGAAATGGTTCTCTGCCTGGAGAAGTTCAGGGCTTTTCACCCGTAGACTGCGGGGTTACGGAATTGCTCTCCTTCCTTCAGGAGCTGCTGGATAAGGGCAGAACCCCATCCACGCTCAAAGTATACGTGGCGGCCATAGCGGCGTTTGCAAAACCGACGTCTGGCCAGTCACTGGGGAAAAATGACCTGGTCGTGCGATTCCTCAGGGGAGCTCGGAGGCTGAATCCTCCCAGACCCCCCTCAGTCCCTGTGTGGGACCTTTCTACGGTTTTGGAAGCCATGAAAGGTGCCCCATTCGAGCCAATCCATTTGTCAGACATGAAACATCTGTCTTTCAAAACGGTGTTTCTTATGGCTCTCGCTTCAGTGAAGCGCATAGGGGACTTACAAGCGCTTTCAGTAAGCACGTCATGTATGGAGTTTGGGCCTAATGACTCAAAAGTCATACTCAAACCAAGGCACGGGTACGTGCCCAAATCCCTCAACACACCGTTCAGGGCCCAGGTTATTTCCCTGTGCGCCCTCCCGGTTCATGATGTGGAGGAGGATGAGAGTCTCCTTTGCCCTGTCCGGGCACTGAGAGCTTATGTGTCCCGCTCGTCTGTCTTCAGACAGACCGAGCAGCTCTTCGTTTTGTTTGGCGGACGCTCCAAGGGACTGGCCGCATCAAAACAGAGCCTATCCAGATGGATAGTCGATGCCATAGCGCTGGCTTACACTTCTAAGGGCCTGCAGTGTCCTTTGGGTGTCAGAGCGCACTCCACGAGAGGCGTGGCCTCGTCGTGGGCGTGGTCTAGCGGGATTTCCTTGCAAGATATCTGTATGGCGGCAGGCTGGGCCTCGCCGTCTACATTTATAAGGTTTTATAACCTAGAGGTTCCCGCCTTACAGGCCAAGCTGCTGTCGGTCTAGAATTCAGTACTATCTGCCCCGCTGCGCCGGCGCAGAATGCTGAGTTTTGCTTGTGCATCGCTCACTGATCGATAGAACAGCCCCATGGGTGTTGAATAACCCGTACTGTTACCCAGTTCAGGCTGAACATGTTCACCCTGTCTGCGTGAAACACTGTTAACATAACTAGCTCCTGTAGGATGCTATTTCATGGGGAATGATGCTTGCAGCCTCTCTTCTCCGACTCTCTGTGAGTCTATAGTGATTATGCACTATATGAGCCCCGGGCTACTGCCCTTGGGACTTTGGTGTCGGATCCCAGTACGCACGGCGTGTTGCATTGTGTTCCCCATAGCGTAAGATATTACGCATTACGAGAGATACTCTCGTAAGAGAACGTACTCAGTTACTAACGTAACCTCGGTTCTCTCTAGAGAGGGAATGAGTACTGCGTATCTTACAGTGCATACAACAGCTCTGGTTCGCTTCAGCGATGAAAACCAGTTTGTATCAGCCTGTCGAGCCGTATTTATAGGCCAAGGCCACGCCTATTCTGGCGGGACGTGACGTAAATGGGCGCGAAGCGTCCGATAGGCTGCTGCTGTTGCCACAGGTCAGCCAATAGGCACGCGAGCCGCCTTGCCTATGTCTGCATGCTGTCGCAACGCGTTTTACATTGATTCAAAATTAAGGATAATTTTTGGCTTCAATATCTCGTGGAAAAGAGGTTTTCCCCATAGCGTAAGATATTACGCAGTACTCGTTCCCTCTCTAGAGAGAACCGAGGTTACGTTAGTAACCGAGTACGTTTTGAAATGTGCCGACATTTCACGTAATATGATTGACTGTACGTGCATATTCTTTGAACTGTGTTGAAATGCGCCCGTTACGTAACTGTTTACAAACTGTTTGCAATTCACGTGTTTGCCCACTAGTGTTTGCTTGGTCGCCATAGTTACGATCGTGACACCGAAGTCTTAACCAACGCTTCCGTTACGCTCTGACCCGCGCATGAACAGTGAATCAACCATAGTGTAAACAAGCCCTATGGTGGCTAAGCTAACCTAAGCAGTTGTATACTTTAAGGGTTAGTTCACCCAAAAATGAAAATTCTGTCAGTATTTACTCACCCTCATGTTGTTCCAACCCCGTAAGACCTTCGTTCATCTTCAGAACACGAATTAAGATATTTTTGATGAAATCTGAGAGCTGGATCACTCCTCCATACTAGTCCATAGGCTTCTTCAGGGATTGAAACTTGCCAGCCCCGAAAAGTCATTAAAGACATCGTTAAAATAGTCCAAGTGACTACAGTGGCTCAATCTTAAGTTTATCAAACGACGAGAATACTTTTTGTGCGCAAAAATAAATAAATAAATAACGACTTTATTTCAACTATTCATTTCCTTCTCTCTGGGCCTCGAGTCAGTTGTAATACTCGTTAGTACTCGTAGTAGACATAAAGCCTTCAGAGCCATTTGTGGATCCAATCTCCTTCCTTTCCTTCCTTTTTTATCACGTCTTTCCTGTTCTGTCCTGTTTTATTCCATCTTATTCTTCACATGTGTAGGGAACAAACCTGGAAGAACCATCAATCGATTCTAAAAGAAAGAGAAAGATAATCTTTCCCAAGAAACAAATTATTAGGAATTTGATTTTTAAATCAAACCCTCTCTTGTTCTCCATACTCTCCCTGCATTTGTAAACGCAATTTAAATGTTGACATCTTAACCAAGATCTATTAACAGAGACAAGTGTTGAGCAAACGTCACCTTCAAAGCATCCCTGCTGTAAGCGGTCCAACTGAAGGTGTGTGGTGTCAATCCTGTCAAACTCAGAAAAGAGGTATCAGCATTATTATTGTATTATTTTTCCTCGCAAACATAAACAATAATATTGTTTACCTTTCTTGAAACAGATTGTCATTGATAGGAAGCATTTATGAGAAAAATAATATTTCTCCTAGTTAAGAATTTTCTTTCTTTTTTTCCCCTCTCATTGAAATTGGGTTTTAACCTTTATTTGTTTTTTCTCAGTTGAGTGACGAAGTCCTCACAACACGAGTTGAAACCAGCTTTTCATTGATAGAAAATATTTATAAAAAAAATATTTCTCCCATTGAAAAAAAAAAGTTTCTTTCCATTGAGATTTGTTTTAACCTTTTTCTCTCTCTTTCCTTTACTCAGTTGAATGAAGAAATCTTTACATCACTAGCCTACCCGTCTACACTTAGACCAACACTTAGTCATTACGACATTTCACTATTCGTGTACAATTACTGAAACGACACTTAGTTGTTCAACCACATATAGGTGTCATGATCCTGTCTCCTTCTCTGTCTCCCTATGCTGGACACACACACACACACACACACACACACACACACACACACACACACACACACACACACACACACACACACACACACACACACACACACACACACACACACACACACACTCTCCCTCTCACTCTCTTTACTGACAGCTGTTCTCACTTTTCATTATGCTCATTCCTCTCCACCTGTTCGTCATCTCCTCTCATTATCTTGGCTTCTTCTAACCCTCTCTTTCCCTGTCTTGTTGTCAGATTGTTAAATGTCACAGTTACTCGTTGACCAGTGTATTTACAGTCTAGTCCTGTCCTGTCCTGTCTATTCTACGGAATTACTACTACGGCTGGTATTACTCTGTGCTCGTCATTGTATATCCACAGAACCTTACCTGCTTTAAGCTGGAGCTTATTACCTGCTCTGTGTTCGCCGCCTGCATCCAGCACCAACTGTTTCTCCGTGATTCACAGGAGTCGCTGCTTCATCAGCCTTCTATTCATCCCTGCCACAGAGGAGTTTTATGTTCACGTTATACTGCCAGTCTTCTGGTGTCTTCGGTTGCTGTTTATTATTGAATTTTTTGTTTGGATTACCTGTGGTCAGACTATTTGATTCTATTAAAGAACTGTAATTGTCACTCTCGCTTTTGAGTCCTCTCTAATCTCATCACAATAGGCTTATACCCCACACAGATCTGTGTCAGTCTCTTCACCCCAGCGTGCCAGCATGTCATGGACGACAAACCCCACTGCCCAAGGGGAAGATGTGGACGCCTGGCTCAGAGGCATTACAGACTGCCTCACACCAAAGACAATTAATAATAATAATCATAATTTTGAGAAAATTCCTGACACACGATTCAAGCCAGAACCACAACCACGTGGATTTAACCAAGATCACCAGTTCCCTAAGCAATGCCTTCACAGCCCAGCTGAAACTAAGCGACAAGCACATCACCCAGCTTCGGGAGGAGCTGACACGTGCCCAGAGCCGCATAGACAAGCTGGAAATGAAAGTCCAGGACGACTTCAAGCGTCAGACCACTGAGTTTCTGAGAGAGCTGATGCACACTCAACGCTGCACAGACCAGCTCAAAGCGAAAGCTCAAGACAAACTCAAAGTGCCCGATGAAGCCGAGCAAGAAACAAAGAAACAAGTTGACAAGCTCCAAGAATCCCTTGCAGTCACTGAACGTGACAAACAAGAATTAAAGACTGTCCAGAAGCACCTGGTAAACCAACTCCAGTCTGCTGAACATCAGCTAGAGAAAGCCAAAGCTAACATTGAAGATAAGAACTCTAAAATCAATGCTCTGGAAGACCACCTGGAAAGGTGCAGCGCTGAAATGGACCACCTGACCCAACAGCGAGATGACGCCAATGACGAGCTCTACGCGGTCAGAGACCTCCCTCAGCATCACCACTGCTGAGCAGAACAGTGTCCTCCATCCAAGAACTGCCATACAACGGAAGAAGTGAATGGCCACAACTCAAAGCGTCAGAGCCTCACCACAGAACTGTTCACTGCCAACAAACGAAGAGAGCTCATCCAGGCAGACTCCAAAGCTGCACATGGGATGACCTTTAAAGATCTCGACAAGCTGGCTAAGAACATTACCCCGTTCAACCCGAACTCCACGGAGGGCCAAGATATCCAGACCTACCTCCGAGATATCGACTTCCACCAAGAGGTGAGACCCCATGTGACTGACAGAGACACAACCTATACCTCATCAGATCCACATCCAGCCCAGAGGTAAGAAGCTTCCTAGACCGACAGCCTGCTCATGTAAAGTCGAACTACCAGCTACTATAAGAGACACTGATAAAAGAATTCACAGGCCCAGAGTCGGAACATGGTATGTTAATCGCCTTGGAAACCAAACAAGGTCGACAAGAGACTCCCCAAGCCTACTACCACCGCTTTCGACAAGCATACCTTGGTGCACATAATAAACCTGAACTTGAAGAGGATGTGAACTTCAAAACCCTCTTCCTGAGAAACCTGCACCCCGGATTGAATCATCATCTTGGTGTCATGGCCTGCCCAAACACGATGACAATTCAACAGCTACGTGACCTGACACACAAGGCCTACATCAAACAAAAGATGGCCTCAAAGAAAGGTTTGAAAACATCCACAGTTTCAAACTCCATCAGCCAAGACACAAGCCTTGCACTGGAAGACACCCAGTGGCATGACAACACCACAGTCCTTCGTAAGGAGCACAGAGAACGTGACTCCCATGCCGATGACAGCTACCGCACCAACCGCATGGAAAAGTCATGGGACCAGCCACGCTTCACAAGAAGGAAACAATTGGAATCCTAACTGGAACAGATGCCATCAACCAATTCATCCAAAACCATTCTTTGTTGGTAATCAACAACGACACCAACCTCTGCACCACTCAGTCAAACACAGCACAGAGTGTGCCCAAGAACAAGACAGTTTACCCTCAGAAGACATGGAGCAACTAATGAGGCAACTGAAAGTGTTCATCAAAAACAAGGTAAACATGAGTGACCCACAAGATGAGTCATCCTCGCTATGACTAGCGATGGAACGGAAGACCAATGATCATCTGGTACAGCTTCATAATGAAGATGACGACCACTTGTTCTACAACAACACAGAACAAAGGGGTCTCTCACAACCAACCACTGACAAACACCCAGAGGTACCAGAAAACACGATCCTGGTTACCCATCACTCACAAAGAAACAACCAAAAGAGCTCCAAACTCAAGAACCAGGTGTGCTACAGTAACCACAATAAGCACAGAAGGCCAGAAAGTCTGTAACAACCAGAAGGCATCACAAGAGAAATGCAACAACAGAGACAAAGTTTTGCACTACAGCTTAACGCATCCATGCCAAACTACCTCCCAATGTCTGCCAGATAACTTCCTGCCTTACTGGACTGACCCCCAGCAGATCACAGAAGATCCCTTTTCTAAGTCAAAGATGTCACAAGCCAATCTCCATCTAAGCTCATCAAAGCTAAGCCAAGAAGCATGTGGGCAAGCCTTCAAGAAAAGGGAGGAGCAAAACAGACTGAAACAGATCTGACCATACATACATGCACTACACTACACTGCACCACTAACATACAGAAGTTAAACACATCTACCATGAAAAACATTCAACAAACATGTTCTTCCCACAGGTAGAAACTAGCTTAACATCGACTTAGCTACACTTACCATAGGAAACATATAGCTATCCACCCAACAAGGAGAACCCCTCTCATTACATTGTGACACCTGACACTGTGCAACAGTAGTTGTAAGCCATACCAGGAAGCACTCAACTGCTTTGTTTTGTTTTATCACTTCCTTTCCTTTTCTTCTTCTTTTATTAGGTAAATGCCTGTTTACCCCATAAGGGTCAAGGTCACAATATTAGGATTGATGCACCATGCCTAATAGTTGTAAGCCACCTTAAAACGAATGTGAGCCAGAGAGCTCCATGCATGATGGGTCACATCATTTTTACTACAAATGATGTCACCAGAAAATGAAAAGTAAAACGGTCTTAACCTAGAACAATTTAGAAGAGAATAAAACAAACAAACAAAACTAATTTAATCACAGAATTTGATCAAAGAATCACCGTACCGAAACAAATTAGAATAACAATCCCAATATTTAACCAAACTATGTTCAACATGATAAACTATATTGAGAGAATGAACTTGAACTCTTAATACTTATATAATCTAATGCCCTGCACCAGTACAGTGGCCAGTCATGGAGGCGTTGTCTTGTTGCTTGCTGTGTATGTGTCTGCTTCTTCTACCCATGTTTCTCCAGCGTTCACCGATGTCTTCATCTCAACACATCGCCGAATGAAGGGGGGATATGAAGGATTTGAGGGTGAACCAAACACAAATTAATCTTCCAGGTGATTTGTTCAAACATAATTCCACACAGACCCCCAAATCACGAGTCTAATCTAGGGCCATAAATGGAGTGGGCTCCAGCCAGTTCTAAAGCTTTAAAGAGATATGCCCAACTAAAGGAGAACGTCGTCAACATTAGATAGTTTGGAAAAGACTGATTGGTTCAGAGATGGCACGGCTCGGAACCCACCAAGATAACGGCAGAGGTTGTGTGAACCCATGACAAATGATTTAAAACAGACCTCCTCCTTTTTAAGGACCTTGGAATGACCCCAGGGTGGAAATCTCTTAAAACCACAGAGACTGAGACTTTACATATAAAATACATAAAATCATCCCAAAACAATTATTGACGGACTTCTAATCAAACATTGTTCAACTACATAATCCTATATTGTATCTACAACCTCTGTATGCGTCTATTATGCTTAGATCACATACAAGTCATGTAATTGTTATAACTATTAGATGTTTGAATGAAAGTGTGTCTTGATTCCTATCAATATGATCATATGTTCTTAATTCAGAAGATGGCTTGATTGAAATCTGTGTAAAATGTTTTGTGTTCTTATAATAGGAATCATATCTAAACTGTGCACTTTTGTACTCTGCTAGAGCCGGAGAGTAAAGAGATCACAGATAACGCATGATTTATGATGAGAGGTGAAGAGAATGCCACCTCTCAGATAAAGACAGTGCCTAATTGGTCAGAACTCATCCAAGAGGCTGGACAAACAGCTGAGTTTAAAGTCTTAGGACCCGAACAAAGCCAGAGTTTTAGTTGGGTTGAAAGAGTTTGGTTGAGATGAATTTGTTTGCTAGAGCAGATTTACAGAAGTCATGGAGAAGCCATGACTGGTAACCGGAAAGACGAGTAACCATGTAGACGAGCAGACAAAAGAACCCAAAATCAAGATCAGAAGAACATGGGTTAAACAGCTTCATTCAAGCCATCTAACTACTCTCGTCTCACTTTTCTTTCTGTTTCTTAGCTTTATTTTCTTTTCCGTTGAGAGTCTCTATTCTAAGTTAAGTTTTGCTGCAAAGTTTCATGTAAACGATTCGACTGCAAAGCCCGCTTTCCAACTCCAAAGACTTTCCATCCATCCGCCAACACACCACGTGATTGGCCGCCCAAGACATCTATCCAGGCACGAGGAGACCGCCAGCCAATCAACGAACTCTGGAAACACCTTTTTACGCCGACAAAAGGAATCCCCAAAGGAATGCAAAGACAAGCAAGTAGCCTCCAGACTCTTAACTGAACTGGTGCTTTGATATAAAATGTAATAACCCCGCCTAAGAAACGATAGAAGGGTTAAATTAATGACTGATGGTTCGTTCAGGTCATGTCTTATAAGTGCATATAGAAACTTGGGATTTCATCATCTCACTCTTAAAACTCATTCTTTCCTCACTCTCTTTCTTTCTGCAACTCGTATGAATGTGTGTGTGCGTCTGATTGTGTTAGATATTAGTTTTATGTGTTAGAATAATCAATAAAGTCTTCTTTGTATTTTAAAGATAATTGTTCTTGTGTTATGTGCTTACGAATTTAATGTCGTAAACTGCTGATCTAAGTTACCTTGCTTATATATAGTGTTTCACTATAGTTTGGATATTTATATCCGTTTTCGAGCTGATAGTTACGGCCCGGTCAAATGAACGCTGGACGAGCATTTGCTCGGCCGTTTAAGTGATTCATTTAAGATTCCCTATAAAATAATTAATAATTCGTTTGAGCTAAATTACCCTGTCTGATCCTACACGTTTACTACACCTAAGTTGATCCTAGAACAATTGCCACCAGTGGTCTCCACAATCAATTTAGGTGGTCTCCACAATCAATTTAGGCTTACGATGCTTTTGGGAAACACAGCCCAGGCCTGGTCCTTTCTCATCCTTCACTGTCATCGGTTCTCCTTTTATGTTTCTGAAGCTCCTCCGTGAGAGATACGAGGCCAGTGCAGTGCAGGTGATGCTCATTATCAAACACGCCACCAGCCTCGCCCTGCTTGCCACAACCTGAATAACCCTGTAGTATGTAAATTAAATTAGGATATAAGGTAATTGAAAGTAGCAAAATAATGATCAATTAAAAGAAAAACAACAATACCTTTATCACTCCATCTTTTAAAAGTGTGATCAATAACAGACAGCAAAAACAAGTATATTGTTGTATTCACAAAGAAAAGAATGTCATCGTTTACAATTAGACGTGAATTTGGATTTTTTTCCCCCTGCAATCAAATATTGCATTATGTTAGTATAGCTATTAAAGGGATTAAGACTGCATGTTCTTGTGATGTATAAGCAAACCAGTCTTGTCATGATCTCATTTTCCTACAGCACAACAGTAGCCATATCATTAACAGCTGAGGTGATTGGCTGAAAACAACCTTGCATCAGAACTGATCTGCCATGAGTAAGATGACAGGTTTCAAATAGTGTACTAGAAGTTTTTTTTTTTTCTCCAGTCAAATGCTTTTGAGATGAATAAGAATGCTACCATATGAAGCTGTTTTAGCAGAAATTTGGACAGGAAGGAGACAGCTAGCCTATACCTAAATATTTTACTTTCTCACTGTGTTATTCTTTTCTCTTTAATTTATGCCAAATTACATAATTTTACTTCCAGATATACATTTTAAAGGAGATACACTTATAACTATGTCTAAAAAAGAAAGAAATGACTACCGTGTTACCATATGTATGAGGGCTTATCTGAGAGATATGAGAGGAAGCCTGTTTGTGAGAAATTCTGCTTAATTTTCGTCCTTTTTCCTTAGGGATAAATATGTGGTGAACTTGATCGGTGATTTTCTCTCATCATCACTGACATCAGCCTTCCCAGCGGCGCGCATCAGGGAGCGCGCTCAACAATCAGAGCCCGAGACAGTTCATCTATGATCTGTTTCTTCACTCAGCTCCCTTTCAACGGATTAATACACGGTAAGAGTCCTGCTCTTATACTCATTCTTATGCTTTAAAGAATGTCATATCGTTTTGTTTGATTTTGTCAAATCTTTTGATGGAAAAATGTGAAGCTTTTTAGTAACCTATACAATTCGCTCGGGGGTTCATTTATTATTTACTATTAGAGCAAAAAAGACTCAACTTTTGCCTCTTTTCTATTCTTATTATTCTCCTTTTCAGTATGTTTTTTTCCTCGTTTGTATTATTTTCAAATCGCAAAATGATTTTTGTCAGAAAGATGGTATGGATAACAGTTTTGTTTTAAAACTAACCACGATCAGCATTTCCACGTTTTTCTAATCAGAATACACCCTATACAATCGACTTCTCTTCTTAATATAGACTACTTCGTTGATTTATAAGAGCAAATATGTTTATTTTCAATTTAGCAATTTAAGTTGCGTACTATTTTATTTTCCACAGGCCTGTTTATTTTATAGACCTAATTATTTTAAAGATAATGAATATAATATGTAGAAAGTGCGTCTGTCTGCGCGCATCTGTGAGACCCCAAGCTTGATCATATCTTTATGTTTATCATTTTAATAATTTAATAATAATAATAATAATAATAATAATGAGTTTGATCATTATTGATCATTACATTCGTCACTTGAATAATAATGATATAACGCCTTTCCAGAGCTCAAAGCGCTTTAGCTACAAATAAAAACATGAACGCAACAAAAACACTAATTGTGTGATTTGATTTGAGTGGGGAGCTGAGTTTGAAAGCATACAATTACATGTGAATTTTCAGCCCGATCTCACGGCAATTCGTACGAATTTTACGAGGTGGCTAATTCGTACGAATTCATACGACCTCACTCGTACGTATTAGTACGATTTTTGCTAAATCGTACATATTTTACGAGTTGCCCAATTCGTATGAATTTGTACGAATGACCTACCCCTGACCCCGCCCCTAAACCTACCCATCACGTGGGTTTAGACAAATCGTACAAATTCGTACGAGTAAGGGTCGTACGAATTCATACGAATTAGCAACTTTTTAATCACTAGTACAAATTCGTACGAATTGGTCGTGAGATAGCGTTGGAATTTTAATTAGACTCCAAATAAGGATCTACCTCTTTTTTTCACACATCATTTTACAAACTTGATCCATCTTTGTGACTTTAATGATCGATGGAATACCTTTGGTCAGTCTGATGTAATGTCAGATAATGTAAATACGTAATTAAATGAAAACAAAAATGAATTGATAAAAAACAGTATTACAGAATTTCACAGTAAGCTTTTGTAAAAAATTAAAGTTAACATGAATGGAATTTTCAGAAAATTGATATTTAGAAAAACATTGACATCAGAAAGTCAATATTGATAAAATTATGTTTTTATAATTATTAATTTATTTGCCTTCATGGCAACAGTTGCTGAAATAAATTTAGAAACTTTTTTAATCATGTGGTGTTCTACTGTGTTATTATTATCAACAGATTTGAATAGCTCAAATATTATATTAACATTATATAATTGAATGACATACATTTAGGAACGGCAACATTTATAGCGACAAAAATGATGTCCTGTAATACTTGTACCAACAACCTGGCAACCGCAGCTTCCACGTTTTATATCTTAAGTTTTACAACCACAAAAACTTGATTCTTTGTTTTCTGGACATTGTTTTAGATGCATTTTTTTCTGGCATCAATAAATGCTGGAATTTCACGTGTGCTATATAGTCATATTTGCAGAGTTGCAAAGCTTAGAAATGGTGCTGAAAAGGGTGATTGTCTTGTTTCTTTGTGGTCATTCTCTTGCTGCCGTTGTTTGGAACAATTTTTTTTTATTTTTTTTTACTTAAATGGCTTCAATAATGTTTTAAAAGATCACACGTATTGATCATGTCATGCCATACAGTAGTATCAATACATCGACTGTACAATGCTGACTGAATATCAAAGAACTCATTAATACTATGATCGAATGACCTTCTGATGATTCTAGCTAGAGTGTGATTGTTAAGATAGAACAGATGCTTCAAATGTAGGCCATCCTTAAAACACTTCCAATTGCTTCAGCAATTAAGAGACCCCAAAGCAGATCAATAAAGACCTTTGTGTGATTTGTTCTCCAGCGTCAATGTCCTGCTGGCTAACTGGGAATTAGTCTTTGTTGGACACTGGAGACAGCTGGTCTATTGCTTAACAAATGAGACACTGTCCCTCTCTCCCACTTATCTTATACAGAAGATACTTTGATTCAACAGAGATGTTTCCATGTAGACTAGTTTTATGGTTGATCATATGGCGTGGTTCTCCACGTTGCCTTCTTTTTGTTGTCTTCACGCCTCACAACGTGCCAATAAAGACTGCAGAGTATGTGTGCTTGTGCATCTGTCTGTTTTTTGGGACAGGATGAAGGAGTTTTACCTGCTGAGAGGATGAGGAGCATTCTGCCAGGATGCTTAGCTAGAAGATAACAAGACACATTGCTGGGAGCCAGTTGTGATATCACTCTCTCACTTTTCCTGAGCTCTCTTGGCACCAGATGGATTCTCTTTATGGCAATTTTAACACTTAGCCTGTTGTTACGCGCTTTGTATCCTTGACACTTTAGAGCTGCCAAAACGAACAATGTGAGGTGTGAAATTGCTGAAACTGTTTGTTCAGGGATGGCTGCTCTCATTTGTGTAGATGCATTTATTTCCCTCTTTTGAAGCATTCTTTTTATTCTATAAAGCATTCTATATATTTTTTTAATTTTAGGAGGCTGCCTGTGAAATCTTAAGGTTTCTGTCAACCTTATCTCAGATTCTCAGTGCAAAATTGGAAGGATGCAATTTGCAAAGCTAAGCACTTGTTTTTTTGTGTGTTTTTTTTCAAATTTATTATTACTTGATCTTAGTCACATATAATGTGCTTATACAGACCAGCAGCAAAATATCTGACAAGAATTGAAAATAAATTATGTGATAAAGCAATACTCTTTTCCTGCATAAAGTATGAAATTGTACTTCTGACATCATTGTTACAGGGATATTATTGGTTTTATTATAGACTGTGGCTTTGAGTTTTATTATACAATCTTGGCTTTGGTACAATATCAGCCCATGTCACCTCAGTATTGATACTAAATCAATACATCAATACAAAGAACAGTAGGTAGACCCTTGAATGTGTGATAGACCTAATAATCAATAGTAATAAAATCATCACAGTGCATATATATATATATATATATATATATATATATATATATATATATATATATACTTTGTAATCATGTGGTCTTCTACTAGGTTATTATTATCAGTCCATTTTATGTTAAGACAGATTTGAATAGCTCAAATATTATATTAACATTATAGACCCCTTTTCAGTTGGTAAACATGATGACGTTATTATGTGGGCGGAGCTTAGGTGGAGGCAGAACGATCCCTCTGGCCGCTTCACTAACGCTAGTTTGCAAGTTTTGTAAGCTTGTTTTTTAACAATGACGGGAAAAATCAGATTTTATCTTAATGTGGAAGGTCACTCACTGTCCAGGACCGCGATTGTTATTTGCAAAAGTTAATTTTAACGGACGGAACCAGATTGGCTGACCCATACACGCTCAGTCAATGGATGGACGATCTGACAGGATTAACGTTACCTCGGTTGAGTGGCCTGCCTTCTGCACCTACCTGATAGAGAAACTGAGTGTAAAGACAAACTGAGGGCATTTAAATCTTTAGATGCCTATTACTGTGATGAATGGTCTTGACTTGTGGCAACGTTACATTGCGCGGTCCTGCCCAGCGCCAAGGCCAGAAGACGACAATGTAAAGAGTGACATTACAGTGCAATTTTAATTATGTGAATATTTTCTAGAAATAAAAATATTTTTTATGTATTAAAATTATATTAATTAACTATGTATTTGATTATTCTTTCTTACCAGGTTCTTCAAAAAGTCTTCAAAAGTCAATCACAACAATGTATACAATCATAGATGATTCACAAATAATCACAATAATTTAGAAAACATTATGCAATAAAATTTCAAATTGGATCCTAGGTGATTCTTGCACCCAGAAACACTACAAGATGACATTTAATAAAAATAATAATCATTTAAGATCCTTATTATGTAGCCGAATCTGTGCTGGTTTGTATTGGCCGCCTCCAGTTTTCACTTTGTTTTGCCTCCAGCTAACGCCATGACGTAATTGTGACGTTGGCGCAAAAGGGGTCTATATAATTTAATGACATATACATTTAGGAACTGTATAGTGACAAAAATGCTGTCCTGTAATAATTGTAACAACAACCTGGCAACCACAGCTGCTAGTTTTTAAATCTTAAGTTTTACAACCAAAAAAACTTGATTCTCGGACTTCTGGACAATGTTTTAGATGCATTGTTTTCTAGCATCAATAAATGCTGGAATTTCACGTGCACTGTATAGTCATATTTGCAAAGCTTAGAAAAGTGTGATTTTCTTGTGTCTTTGTGGTCATTTACAGTGCTCCTCAGGCAAAGAATATGTGAGACTTGATAATATATATATATATATTAGTGCTGGGCAACGATTACAATTTTTAATCGCGATTAATCGCATGGTTTTCTTGCGATTAATCGCATTGTTATGCGCAAAATTGAATAATGACTTCTAAAGTAGTGTATTGCGCACTTTTGATTTAAATGTACTGCTATATACACAAAAGTGCAATAACTTTAAACAAATAAGGTGCTTTTATACCAGCAGTATTCCCTTTACACAGTAATCTCAAATCTCAACTTAAACATTAATGTAATCAAATCAAATATTTAAACAAAGCTATTTGCCACTGCCAGGGCATTACCTTTTATCTAGTTTGTTAAAACGAGTCCAGTTTTCTTGTTTTTTTTCTGAACAGGTATCAACAGGTATTTTTTATCAGGGAGCAGCAGAAACAGTCTATGTAGTAGTCAGAGGTCATGATCACTACTATATAAGTCGACCAACGTTACTTATAGTAGCTTAGGTTTGGTCATGCCATGGTTTCCCACGTAAGATTACATTAAACAGAGTAAAAAAAACAATTTATACTTTATACTTACGCTGTTGCTGTGTAGCGCGCGTACACTTTGGTGTACCCTGACGTGCACCTCTCCAAAAATGTAACGTCAATTCTACCTGTACCGCAAGCGCTGTGATTGCTACAACTGCTCCCCGGGTTTCACATGCCCCCTCTGCATGTGTAATTGCGCGTCAACGCGGACAACGACGCAGAGATATAAATGAAAACCAACGCGTAGTCTATAGCGTATTGTCTTCGGCATAAGTCCGACGCATTAGTATAAATCAGCCAAGAGTGAGGTGAAGTGGTCGAGCACAAGGTGCAGCGACAAGCGGGTGCGTTCCTGTGAAACCTTTGCGGTCATGCTCGCCTCAAGCACGCGCCTGCGCCCGCTCGTTGCCGAAGTTGAATTGTCTATAACGTTTTATAAAGGACGCGCAGCACAAATCATTAGAAGAGAGACTGATCCTCGGCTCGCTGTTAGTGAGTTTCCAGAATCTAAATAGTTATTATCTATAGGTTTTATAGGTAATATCCATAGAGCGCCTGTCATTCACTCGCGGAGCGCAACCCTTTAACTGTTCACCAGAGAGAACCTGCCCCTCTCCACTGCTTGTTTGGGTGGGTTATTTGCTGGCTGACCAACATCCCACCCCTCCTGTGATCATGGTTTGACCGTAGGCCTATGTGTATTCAGAGCCAGTGAGCAACGGACTTTCAAAATAATAATAATAAAAAAAACTGCGTTAACGTGCGATAAAAAAATTGTCGGCATTATTTAATAAATGCGTTAACGCGATAATAACGCGTTAACTTGCCCAGCCTTAATATATATATATATATATATATATATACACATGTTCTCTGCCTGAGGAGCACTGTTTCTAAGACAGACATAGCTGGGTATTGCATTCCAAATCCGTCACTTGAGGCTCCATTTAACTGGGGATGCTACCTATGTAGGCAGTAGACAGCAAGAAAGCTCACAAGTTTTATAGCAGAATATTATTGAGGCTCTACAAAAGTGCCATCCTTTCTTGATGACTATTCTTGTCTTCACTGTCTGGCAGATTTAGTGGGTGTGAAAACCTGTGGGAGTGAATCTGCCATGAGCAGCATCCCCTCAAGTTATTTAGAGTCCAACCAACTGCTTCTACACATCAAACATGACCCAATCCACACACAAACTCAAGCAAACCCTAACTGAGGTAGACCTACATATACTTCCCAGAATAGAGACCAATTAGAGTTAGCTAGTAACAACTAAGAAAATATTATCTGTGTCCCGTATGTGGTCTATCTACCTCATTCAGTATCAGACAACTGTCAAAAAGTTGTAACTTTCTTAGATCTTCCAGTTGAGTAAGTATAGAGAAAAAGCTTAAACTTTTCATCTCTTTGAAAAGCTTTTTTCCCCCCTGCTTTGGGTAGCAGGGGTGCAGCAGATGGCTTATGGAGCCCCAGATCTCAGCAGGAGGAGATGTTAAAGACCTCACAGTGGAAGCTCTCTCCCTCCTCTTGAAATGTCACTGAGTTCATTAGTGAGCTTCACATTCCTTTCAAACTTTTGCACAATATCATCCAAGTCACTTGTGGAGGCTTTTTATCAGTTATTCACACAATGGTAGGATCTGAACACCATGTTGTGCTCACACATATCCTCTGTGGTTACTCCATCCCCCTTTCTGTTTTTCTTTCTATTTTTCTTTCTTCTCTTTTTGGTTCTGGGTCTCGTTGTCTTTCACTGAATTTCCAGCACCATCCCAGGCTCCATGCTGTGACCATTTGCTGAATATCTTATATAATCTAAACTTGCTTGCCGTTGCTCTACAGACTAATGAAGTACTACTGCATGAATCCACTGAGATCTCTGTTTGTTGTGGCTATACTTCTATGTCTTGTATCTCATATGAATGTGTCTGACATTGTATATGTGTTTGTGATTTGTTTCTTGTGTTACTGCAGAGGTTACTTGAATGCTTTTCCATAGGATATATATATATATATATATATATATATATATATATACATTTGATTATTTCAGTCAGATAGATTATTAAAAATATTAACATATTCCAGATATACTGGATTAATTATTTTGGTCGATGACCAGTGCTATTTTAGTATAATTCAGACACTATTATAGTTACATGTAAATGTGTACATTTAAATGCTGTGCTTGACAACCGCATCAGCTCTGGGAACCAGATCTGGTTCTCCCATCGCGGGGCTATGAGGAGTACCGAGTGGTGCATTTCCCTGATTCTCCTGATCACCTGTGGTAACAGTGAGACCAGAGGGAAGGCATTAAGTGGGCGGCTGGGCCAGATTTGAGCCAGCGCGTCCTTGTTCTTCGAAAAGAACCTTGGGCAGTGAGCGTTGTCTTCTGACGCAAAAAGGTCGACCTCCGCTTTGCCAAACAGGCGCCATAACAACTCTACTGTCTGGGGGTGCAGGGACCATTCCCCTGGGGGAACGTTGTCCCTGGACAGTCTGTCTGGGCCGTCGTTCAGGTGGCCTGGCACATGCGCAGCTCTCAGCGAGCGCAGGAAGTGCTGAGACCACACTAGAAGGCGTTCTGTCAGATCGCAGAGGCTCCTGGATCTGACACCGCCCTGGCGGTTTATGTAGGACACCACAGACATGTTGTCTGAACGGACTAGCACGTGCTGGTCTCGTATGAACGGGAGAAAGCGCTTGAGCGCGTTCTCGACCGCTATCATCTCCAGACAGTTTATGTGAAAGCATTTCTCTCGGTGGGGGAGGCGGCCTGTGGCGGCTGGCTGAGCGCGATCTAGGGCGGCCGCCCTGTCGTCACTGCGAAGACTGGGGCTGAGCTGGACGCTGGTTAGAGCTTCGCGCAGGTGGCTGGTCACGTGGGCGACCTGCAGCAGAGCTAGAGCGTCGAGGCAGGAAGAGGTTCATGGCCCGCGAGGTCTTCTGCACTTGTAGACCTGTAGGGGAGAGCGGCGTGTCGAGAAACGCGGAGCGCTCGGATTCCCTCATGTCAGCGAGCGTCAACCAGAGGTGCCTTTCTGTGACGGTAAGCGAAGCCAAGCATCTCCCAATCGCCTGTGCTGCGGATTTTGTAGTGCAAAGGGAAATGTTCGTCGCGCTCCAGATCCAGATCCAGCCTAGCTAGGGTGAAGTCAATACCGAGCAGAGATGGCAGGGGAAAGGGAAAGACATGGGCCGTGGAAGAATACACGTGTGGAATCACCTGTAGGCGAATCACAACACATGGGCACCTAGTCTAGAACAGGGGCTGACCTTCTGGGCATACACATGAGTAATAGACCTAGCGTCTGACTGCCGAGGGTGCTGGAGGAACTCCATCCAGGGTTCGCCAGGTGGGGAACCTGTAGAGCAGGTAAGCGTACTTATCCTGTCCTAGGAGGGGAGTGGCTCTGCAAGCGAGACACCGAGCTGGTCCACACAATTATTGGCTACTTGTGGTGAGTCCATGGGAGTACAGAGCCCCTGCGGTAACTGCTGCAGCCTACCACTGAGCCTCGCGCGTGACGTCACGCCCAATGAGTGACGCTTTGTGCCCTCTACGCGTCACAGCCCTCCAAAATGTGGGTGGCTTAGCGTATAAAAGTCAGGCTCAGAGGCTGCGTCACTGATTTTATCATCTTCAGCGAAGCTCTCCGCATCGCTGGACTCTGAGAGAAGCCGCCGCCGTTGAAACCGGCGACCAGCACGCAGAGGAAAGAGCCTGAGGAAGCCGGTCGTCTTCGCCGCCTTCAGCCTTCCGTGCCTGCTACGCCATCCGGCGACGAGTATCCTTTTAGTGCTATTGCTTTCTGTGAGTGTTCACCGCCGCTCACGCTTACTAACAAACTTTTTGCCCCGGGCACCGCTCGCGTATCATAAAACGTTCCCAATTCAAAGCAATCGGGACGTCACATATGAAACAGCCAGCTACCACTGTCAGCGAGCCGCCGTATTCGATTCGGGTTCGCTGTCCCCCTCGCTTTCGAGCACGGACCGAGACGAAAGTGAAAGTGGAAGTAGCGCATCTACTCCACGCAGAAATGGCCAAACTGCTGTGCAAAGGGGCTATAGAACCAGTACCTCCTTCTTTGACCGAGTAAGGCTTTTACAGCCGCTATTTTCTCGTACCCAAGAAGGACAGAGCTCTAAGACCTATATTAGATCTGAGATATTTGAACAAAGCTCTCATGAAAAGAGCATTCAAAATGCTCACGACCAGACAAATCCTCGCGCAAATTCGCCCGAGGGACTGGTTTATATCTCTCGATCTGAAAGATGCTTACTTTCAGATTCAGATAATACCCCGTCACAGGCCATTCTTGAGATTCGCCTTCGACGGCCAGGTATATCAATACACCGTCCTCCCGTTCGGCCTGTCTTTAGCACCCTGTACATTACGAAGTGAATGGACGCGGCTCTTACTCCCCTGAGAAATCAGGCATGCGGATTCTGAACTATTTGGACTCTGTGGCTATGACGGCCCGTTTATCAACACGGTGCGCGCGCCGTGTGCGACACCTGGCCGCGTCTTTCCAGAAGGGCAGCGTCGCTTCTCTGAAAACGTTTCAAGAATGTTTCAGCAGTGCTTCATATCGGCCAGGTTCGGCCAAAGGTGACGCTCCCGGACCACAGAGGTGGCCATCACCTGACCCAGGGAGCGTGAGGCCACTTTCTTCGCTCGGAGAGCGAGGTCAGTGGCGGCATGCAGCTCATCAAAGAGCCCCGGGTCAGTCCCCGCCTCGTGGATATCTCTGAGCAGCTGGGCCTGGTAGACTTGCAAGGTGCTCATCGCATGCAGAGCGGCGGCCGCCTGTCCTGCAGCTCTGTGAGACCTCGCCACGAGGGTGGACGAAAATCTACAGGCCTTAGACGGGTGCTTAGGAGTACCACGAGATGAAGCAATCTGAGGACATAGTTGCATGGCAACAGAGCGTTCAACCGGGGGAATCCCAGTGTACCCATGGGCGGCCGCCCCATCGAGGGGGGGAAAGGCGGAGAAAGCTGACGAATGTACACGGGAGGTCAAGGGAGCCTTCCATGACTTCGCCAGCTCCTCATGCACCTCCGGGAAGAATGTCATTGGGGTTGGCTGAGGCCGCGAGGCGGCAGCCGCACCCAAAAACCAATCATCCAACCGCGAGCACTCAGGGCAGGGCGGAGGGTTCCACTCAAGCCCGATGCTCGCGGCGGCCCGGGAGAGCATGGCCGTCACCTCGGGATCTGATAGGGCAACGCTGGAACTCCAGAGGGAGGCAACGCAGTCGCATCGTCACTTCCCGATGACTCTTGCTCGCCTTGTGATGCCGCGATCAACATCGAGTCCTCCTCTGGAGCGCCGAATGAAATACGCGGGGCATCAGAAGATGGACCCGGTATATTCACCACAGCACTCGCGGGTTGCAACACTGAAGAGGGGGGCGTGGTCCGAGGACGCGTCGTCGGATTGTTCCACACCGTCACCCTCACGTCACCCTGTCCACCAGCCGAAGTACAGCCTCTCGAGGAGGGTGTAGATCGGGGTGTGGATGAGGGGACTCTCTCTCGAATGAGATCATTGAGTCTCGACCTAAGTGTTGCGATGGTCATGTTCCCACAGAAGGAACATGAGTCATCCACAAGCGCTGCTTTAGCGTGCTCTAAGCCCAAACACGCAAAGCAGTGATTGTGCCCATCAAAGGAAGACAGGAATCGCACCCAGAAGAACACGGGCGAGACATCTTTAAAAAGACGTGCCACGTGCAGCTCTTTTAGAGAGGAAAACTCAGCGATGCTGAGGCGACCAGGGAGAAGCACACAGACTGGCAGATCACTGCTCAGATCGCAGGCAATGTGAAACTCGCTGGGTACCGCCGTCACACCAACACCGGAGAGTTCGCTCGTCTCGAAGAAGATGATGTCACTGAATACTCAGGATTTGGTTTGTGGAGGGAAGAGAAGCTCTTGGCTCCGAAGCGAAAACATGATCTGCCTTTGTCGGCGTCTCTCCTTTTATACCCACGCGGTGGGGCGGAGATACGCTATGCAAATTCCGCAGACCCATTTCATTTCATCGCCATTGGCACGTTTTACAATACACGAAGATGATTGGCTTTCTAGGCGAAACCCCCCATTCGTCGTCATCCGACGTAACTCGGAGTGACTACGAAAGGGAACCTCGGTTCTCTCTAGAAGAGGGAATGAGTATTGCGTAACCCGACCGTGCAGGCGCCACGAGCGATTTTCGCTTTAGCTGATTAAACCAGTGATGCAGCCTCTGAGCCTGACTTTTATACGCTAAGCAACCCCCATTTTGGCGGGCTGTGACACGTAGAGGGCGTGACGTCACGCGCGAGGCTCAGTGGTAGGCTGCAGCAGTTGCCGCAGGGCAGCCAATGAGCACGCAAGATAGCCTGCTCTAGGTCTGCTGGCTGCTGCACTGCGTTGACAATAAATGCAAAATTAAGGATAATTTTTGGCTTCAATATCTCGAGAAAAGATGACTTTACCCGTAGCGTAAGCCACTTACGCAATACTCGTTCCCTCTTCTAGAGAGAACCGAGGTTACGTATGTAACCGAGTACATTTCCTCATATTTATACTCCTGTGAAACCTGAGTCATGGCTGGACAATTTAATGTTTCTAGTCACCCTGTTGTGCTAAAAAACGTAAATAGGAAACACACACACACACTTTTAATTATTTTACTTCAATGAAAGGTTAGATTTTTTGCGATTTTTTTTAAATGAAAGATCAAAAGGATAAACAATGCAGATTTATTTTTATAGCCATCTTTGATCATATTTGATATTTGTAAACATTTTAAGAAACACTTACTATATTATAGTACTATAACTATAAATACTAATGCAATTAATGTCCAATAAAGGTTGGTTTAAAGCACTTAATTAATGATTAATGAATAATTAATTCCCATTTTCTGTGACCTAATTTAAAGTGAAAACTATTTATTGTCAATAAATTGCCTATTATATACTATATAGCCTATTAATATATTAACAATGTAGAGTGTCACCGTCACATGTTAATCACCGTCTGGACTACATATCCCATCATCCTCTCAGGTCATGATAACTGGTATACGAATTGGATATTGTTTTGATTAAGTTCTTTTAGAAATCTAGAAATCACATAGCAATTGTATGTAGAACAAATAGGCAACATTTTTACAGCCAATGGCTTTATAAATCATGCACTGGAAACATTTAAGATTCCCCTCCCCCTCAACATCTCTCCACACTTGTCATCTCACAGTCAGCATCTTACCTTAAGGCTGAGCACTGGTCCTTTGCCATATCATGCCAGATGTTGTGTATGTTTACCATGGCTCCTATTCAATTGATCTTTGTGGGTGAGGTCCCACCAAGTCCCGCAGGGTGCACGAGTCATGACCCCCACATCTCAAGACTTAATTTCATCCTTCAGCCCCCTCAGAGGTCCACCTGTTAGTCACATGACAGTGGGCAGTTTTTGTATTGGATCAGAATGAACTCACATCACCCAGACTATAAATTTGTGAGGCCCTTTCAGGAAACTGAGCAGCTTCCTGACATTTTTTCTTCTTCTTTTTTTTTAATGTTTGATTGCTGTTCAATTCTTTAGTTATCTTTAATGTTGTTTTTATGTGGTGGATGAGAGACTAATGAACTACTAATGAACACATTTGCCATATTAAAAAGTCTACGGGGCAGCGCTCATACTGAATAGAGACTAGCAATTGTGTGAAAACTAAAGCAGAGCAGTCGCTCCAAACCCTCTCCGGCTGTGAAAAGCACACAGTGTGTACAACTGACTGATAAAGTCCAAATCAGTCCGTGTGTATTCCCAAATTAAACACCTGCAACTCCTTTTTCTGGCAGGAGATTTGCAACATATGCAATTTTCTTCACTTAGCCTTTGTAGACGAGTTCTTAAATAGCCCACAATAAAGTCCCCTGGCAACTCTACACAACTATCTCTGCAGGGTGTGAGGTGCATTTGTGCATCTCTGGCTGATAAGCCTGGTCCAACTATCGACCCACACAAGATCAATACCACATCCTTATTGATTTATCATATGCCGCTGTCTTAGCAGAGCAGAATGTCTGCATGGGCGGGTTGCCAGCTTAATGACCTAGCCCTTCCCCTCATTGAAGAAAGTCTCAGAGAGACCTAAATATGCTAATGCTGACATCAACACAATGTAAACACACCCCTAATCCCATTAAAGCATGCTATAAACTCAATACAAACACTAATTCATACTAATGCTAATGGTAGCACTAACACAATGCTAAAACCGATATGTACACTGCCATTAGTAACTCAAAATGAACACTACTACTATGATTATGCCCTCTGACTTTCATTAATTCAAATAAATTAAATCTAATTGTAAACTTTAAAGTCATTTTTACATGCATTCAAACAAAGTTTCTGCACATGTAAAGAGCATTACATGTCAGTGTAGCTCGTCATATTGTGTAGCTCGTCAGGACTGACGTGAAATTCAGGCTCGGCAGGACTGACGTGACGAAACTCAGGCTCGATTGGCATGACGTGACGTACATTATGCATACATTATACACTATGCTCAGTTTAAACTGAATGCTGTAATTGACACTTTTTACGATCGTCAAAGTCTGGTTCTGACCACATTGCCTTGGTCAAAACAGATTTCTATTGCTTGATAGGGATATCAAAACTATTTCCCTACAGAATGTAGGGTCCCCCAGACAAACACAAATTTAAAAAGAAATCCAAGAGTATGACATAATATTCCAGAAGGTCACCAAGAACCCCAGGGTGAGATGTTTAAATAAGAATATATAATGTTTTAATGCAACATAGGCTCATTGGAAAGACGTGCCATTGCCTATATTTTTTTTAAGTACTATTCACCACAGCGGCAGTAAAACATCAACATCTTTTCCATTACATAATTAGCTCCATTTGGCTTTTCTGACATAGTAAACATGTTCGGAAGCACACCTAGTACAACATTGCACTTGCAATGTGGAGCACTTGAGTATTGTGAAACACAAGTCTGATAAAAGAGCTCAAAGACTTGTGGAAGCAAGCAAAAATGGCGGGGTTTCTTTAGCAAATAAATTTTTATCTTACATTTGCTTTAGTTGACACTATCGGTTAAGTTTAGGGAAGGGTTTAGTGTAGTTGGTATTTTCTAACACAGTAGAGTGCTGCAGCTGATGTGACGTCAAAACCCGGAGGGCTAATTTGCTAGTGGTTCCCTCAAGATTTTCCTATGGGTTTTTATAGTGGCTTTTTTTCAATTTATAATTAGGTCTGTGGTAAACATAACTTGACAATACTTGGGACGTTTTGTACTTAAACATAAACTGCACACAATTACACCCCAAACATTCTTATTTAGTTACTTATTAGAATAATTTTTTTTCAATATGTTTCATTTATGTTGTAGAGCAAAATGTCCAAGTATCATCAAGTTATGTTTACCACAGTCCTTACTTTACGTATAAATTGAAAAATCCATTATAAAAACCCATATTGGCAAATTAGTCTTCAGAGTTTTGACATCACGGCTGCAGCACTCTATAGAACCTTTAAATGATATAAATAAATGTATAATCAATATATAGGCCAAATATGTGGATACAGGGTTCTAGTGCCACTGTAGCTCCTAAAATAATTATCTATGGATGAGAGTACATGGAAAAGATTGGTGGGAGAAAGTTGTCCTAAACCCTGCTGTGTGTGCAATAGATTTTTGAATCTGATTGTGGAAGTGAAAGATGTATAACATAGTGCAAAACTCAGCTACTAGGCTCCTCATTGGGACTCGTACGTTTGAGCCAGTAACTCCTATTTTATCTGCACTTCACTGGCTACTTGTCAAATGAAGAATTGATTTTAAAATTCTACTATATGTTTATAAAGCACCTAATAATTTGGTCCCTCAGTACCTGACTGTTCTGCTTCGTCTGTACACTCCTTCTAGAACTCTGAGATCCAGTGATCTCTGCTTCCTCATCGTGCCTAGATCCAGGCTTCAAAAACGGGTTTTGTTTTCTCTTTATATTTATTTTCTCTTGTTTGCAATACTCCCTGACCATAGGTTGGGTTATTGTTTTACTATTGTTGTGTGCTTTTTAATTTTGGTAGTTTTATTCTTTTCAATTTTCTTAGTTTTATTATTTTCTGTACAGCACTTTGGTCAGCCTTGGTTGTTTTTAAATGTGTTTTATGAACAAACCTTGTATTGCATATTGTTATATAAACCATGGCATATTAAACTCTTCTCATTACCGCCAGTTGTACCAGACTCTCATTAAATTCTGCTTTATTTCATTGAGCATGATTCATTACCAAAATCATAGTACTGAGATGCCAATTAAAAGCCAATAATGGTGTGAGATGGAGCTGCAATGTAAGTCTTCTTAATGTGCTCTTCAGTCACCAAGGCAATAAAGAGTAATGTCCTCCTATGATAGTTTTACATCCATCTTAAGAGGCAAAACATTTTTGGGGCTTTTTTCTTTAATATGTACTATATGGAATGTTGTACAGATTGGGATCTTCATATATTCAGCCAGCCCAAATGAATAATGGGTGTACTTTAATTTTCTCAAAACTTTCACTTATAAAGAAATGAATAGGGTTATAGGGTAAGTGTCATTTGTGCATGTTCCCTCCACTTTAAAAAAAGAAAGAAAAAAAACCCTGGCGAGACGAAACGTATGTGCTACGTTTAATTTCAGTTTGTGTTCCATGGACTTTTAGCCTGTATATTCTTGTTCCCTTTCGTTGTCACTCCGAGTTACGTCGGATGACGACGAATGGGGTTTCGCTTAGAAAGCCTATCAACTTCGAGTATTACAAAACGAGCCAATGGCAAAGAAATGCCATGGGTCTGCGGAATTTGCATGACGTAACTCCGCCCCACCTTGTGGGTATAAAAGGAGGAAGTCCGCAACAGCAGTTTATGTTTTCGCTTCGGAGCCAAGTGTATTCTTCTCTCCACAAGCCAACTTTGAATTATCAGCTTCACGAACGAGTGCCTCGAGTGTTGGTGTGATGGCGATCTCCGGCGAGTGCGTGCTTCCTGCTTATCTCTGCAGTGGTTCATCAGAGAGCGCGTGCTTCCCCGGGCGCTTCAACACTTGAGTTTTCTCTCTAAAAGAGCGCACGCGGCACGTCTTTTTAAAGACGGTTCGCCCGTGCATTTAAAAAAAAAAAAAAAAAAACGAATGGTTGCGGCAGCTTGGTATCGGACTCTGATGGGCACGAGCGTTGTCTGGTATGTTTGGGCTTGATCATACTAGAGCAGCGCTCGTGGATGACTCATGTTCTCTCTGTGGGAACATGATCATCGCGTCATATAGGTCGAGACTCGGTGAACTCGCAAGAGTGAGAGTCCCCTCATCCACCCCCCGATCTTCGGCTGGTGGCCAGGGTGACCTGAGGGTGTTGGTCTGGAACAAGGCGCCGACTCCGTGTCCGTGACCCCAGCCTCCCCTCAACGGCGGTGCCCGCTAGTGAATAGGTGATTCCCACGAGTCTACCCTCTGGTGGCCCGTGTGTTTCATTTAAAGCTACAGAGGATGATACTATGTTTGTAGCAGCTTCACAAGGTGGGTTTGATTCTCTGCGAAGTGACGACTCGTCACAGCTGCCACCCTCTGGTGTGCATACGGCTGTGCCTGAGTCTGATCCAGAGATGACGGCCATGCTTTCCTGGGACGATTGGTTTTTGGGTAAGGCCGCCGACCCTCGTCCACGGCAAACCCCAATACCTTCCCTCCCGGACGTGCATGATGAGATCTCGAAGTCCCAGAAGACCCCCTGGTTTTCTCGGGACCGCTCGCTGATCTCATCCGCCTTTCCCCCCTCGATGGGGCCGCTGTCACGGGTACACTGGGGTTCCCCCGGCTGAACGCTCTGTTGCGATGCTATGTGTCCTCAGAGTGCTTCTTCTCGGCGCAATCCTAAGCACCCGCCCGTGGTCTATGGTTTTCGTCTACATTTGTGGCGAGATCCTATAGCACCACGGGACTGGCAGCCGCCTCTCTGCAGGCCATGGCCATTCTGCTGGTCCTCGACCCAGATGCTCATGGACTTGCACGAGGGCGGGACTGACCCAGGGCTCTTCACTGAGTCGCGCGCCGCCACTGACCTTGCTCTCCGAGCGACGAAAGTGGCCGTACGCTCCCTGGGTCAGGTGATGCCTACCATTCTGTGGCTGAACCTGTCTGATGTGCTGAATGTCGCGCGGCCCCGTCTGTCCGACGTTCCCATATCCCAGGTCGGCCTCTTCGGCGGTGCGGTTGAGAACTTCGCCCAACAGCTTTCAACCGCCCATGTGCAGACTGACGTGATTCTTTACCGATGGCTCGCCGTCCGCTCAGATCCCTCGGTCTGCCCACTGCCGAAGGCGCCCCCCCCGCGGCTCCCACCCCACCCGTTTAAAGAGACGGGCCGGCTCTGGAAGCCGCGGGCGGACGCCACAGCCCTCTCCAGCCCCGCCCCCCGCTACGTGCCGGGTTAAGCGGCGCTCCTGAGACGGGCTCCACAGAGATGGGACTCAGTTCTTCCAGGAGTTGGTAGCAGGACCACTCCTTTCCCCGGTGGAGGGCCGGGGAAAAATCTTTATTCTCCTAAGAACTTACTCTCCCGTCTCTGGGAAGACAGAGTTCTTGGACGACACAGAGCGCCGCCCACAAGCCGTGCTCTCCTCGTCCCCCTCTGTCCCAGAGGTGCTTGACACGGCGTGCCGTCCACGGACCGCTTCGCCCCTGTCCCCCAGTTGTCCCCCAGTGGGCCAGTTACTCCGATTCGCTGCCCCTCCGGGGGGACGCCTGTCGTCCACTTGATCCCGCTGGTTCAGTTCCTGGGAGCCTGGTTAGAGCTTCCCCGTCTGTCCCGCTGGATCGCGCGCACCATCAGGCTCGGCTATGCGATTCAGTTCGCACGGTCTCCTCCCCGCTTCCGGGGAGTCCGCTCCATTGTTGTCGGTGGCAATGCCCCCATCATGAGAGCTGAGATTCTCACCCTGCTGGCGAAGGGTGCGATCGAGACTGTCCCTCCAGCCGAGATGAGGTCCGGCTTCTACAGCCCCTACTTCATTGTCCCCAAGAAAACCGGTGGGTTACGGCCAATCCTGGACTTGCGCGTGCTGAACCGCTCCCTTCACAGGCTGCCGTTCAAGATGCTCTCCGCCAAACGCGTTCTCGAATGCGTGCGGCCCCAGGATTGGTTTGCAGCGATCTTCCTCGACACAGACCGTTCCTACGGTTTGCTTTCGAGGGGCAGGCATACCAGTACGCGGTTCTCCCTTTCGGGCTAGCCCTGTCTCCTCGCACCTTCATGAAGGTCGTCGAGGCTGCCCTTGTTCCCCTTCGGGAACACAGGGTTCGCATCCTGAGTTATATCGACGACTGGCTGATCCTAGCTCACTCTCGAGATCAGGTTTGCGAACACAGGGACCTAGTGCTCCGGCACCTAGCTCGTCTGGGCCTTCGGGTCAACTGGGAGAAGAGCAAACTTTGCCCCGTGCAGAGGATCTCTTTTCTCGGTATGGACATCGACTCGGTCGCCATGTCCGCGCAGCTTACGAGCGAGCGCGCACAGTCACTGCTGACTTGCCTGAGACATCTCAGGAGCAAGAATGCGGTTCCACTGAAACATTTTAAGAGGCTCCTGGGGCATATGGCATCTGCAGCCGCGGTCACGCCGCTCGGATTGCTTCATATGAGACCGCTTCAGCTTTGGCTTCGCGACCGAGTCCCGAGGTGGGCATGGCATCAAGGCACGCTCCGGGTACCAGTTACTCCGACCTGCCGTCAGTTCCTCACCCCGTGGTCGAACCTCAGTTTTCTCAGGGCGGGTGTCCCCCTGGAACGAGCTTCCCGGCATGTTGTGGTCTCCACGGATGCCTCCACCACGGGCTGGGGCGCCATGTGCAATGGACATGCTGCTGCGGGCTCCTGGACAGGACCCCAGCGGCTATGGCATGTCAATTGCCTCGAGTTGTTGGCAGTACGCCTTGCCCTGCACCGCTTCCGGGCGTTGCTCAGGGGTCAACACGTACTAGTCCGCTCAGACAATACCGCTACTGTAGCGTACATCAACCATCAAGGTGGTCTACGCTCCCGCCGTTGGTCACAACTCGCCCGCCACCTCCTTCTATGGAGTCAGAAGCATCTGAGGTCGCTTTGAGCCATTTTCATTCCCGGAGCCCTGAACTGTGCAGCCAACGAGCTCTCACGGCTTCAGCCCCTCCCTGGAGAATGGCGACTCCATCACCAGTCGGTTCAGCTGATTTGGGACCAGTTCGGGGACGCACAGATAGATCTGTTTGCCTCTCACGACTCGACCCATTGCGCCCTGTATTTTTCCCTGACCGAGGGCACGCTCGGCACAGATGCACTGGCGCACAGCTGGCCGCCGGGCCGCAAATATGCGTTTCCCCCAGTGAGCCTTCTTGCGCAGACCTTGCACAAGGTCAGGGAGGACGAGGAGCAGGTCATTTTGGTCGCGCCATATTGGCCCGGCCGGACCTGGTTCCCCGAACTTGCACTCCTCGCGACAGCACCTCCCTGGCCCATTCCTCTGAGGAAGGACCTTCTTTCTCAGGGACGGGGCACCCTGTGGCACCCTCGCCCCGATCTCTGGAGCCTCCACGTGTGGCTCCTGGACGGCTCGAGGTAGGTTTGAGTACCCTTCCACCAGCGGTGGCGGCTACCATCACTTCCGCTAGAGCGTCGTCCACAAGACACGTCTACGCGTTGAAGTGGAACCTCTTCGTTGTCTGGTGCTCTTCTCACCGAGAAGACCCCCGGAGATGCTCGATCAGCGTTGTGCTTTCCTTCCTTCAGCAGGGGTTGGAGCGAAGGCTGTCTCCCTCCACCCTTAAGGTTTATGTTGCCGCCATTGCCGCACACCATGACCTAGTCGAAGGTAAGTCGGTAGGGAAGCACGACCTGGTCATCAGGTTCCTGAGAGGAGCGAGGAGACTAAATCCTCCTCGCCCTCCTCTCGTTCCCTCTTGGGACCTCTCAGTGGTTCTAACTGCCCTGAAGAGTGCTCCCTTTGAGCCCCTACAGTCAGTCGAGCTTAAGTTCCTGTCAATGAAGACAGCGCTCCTGGTTGCACTGGCCTCCATCAAGAGGGTAGGGGACCTGCACGCATTCTCCATCGACGAAGCGTGCCTGGAATTCGGACCGGCTTTCTCTCACGTGATCCTGAGACCCCGGCCCGGATATGTGCCCAAGGTTCCTACCACTCCCTTTCGGGACCAGGTGGTGAACCTGCAAGCGCTGCCCCCAGAGGAGGCAGACCCAGCCTTGGCACTGCTCTGTCCAGTACGCGCTCTTCGCGCCTATGTAGACAGGACGCGGTGTTTCAGGACCTCAGACCAGCTCTTTGTCTGTTATGGTGGGAAGCTGAAGGGAAAGGCTCTCTCCAAGCAAAGGTTGTCTCACTGGATAGTGGACGCCATTGCCTTGGCTTACCAGCAGCAAGGTCGACCGTGCCCCCTTGGTGTGACGGCCCACTCCACCGGAGTGTGGCATCCTCTTGGGCTCTAGCGCATGGCGCCTCGCTAACAGACATCTGCAGAGCTGCAGGCTGGGCAACACCTAACACATTCGCCAGATTCTATAATCTCCGAGTGGAGCCAGTGTCCTCTCATGTACTCGCTTCAACTAGCTAGTACCGGACCCGCTCAGGTGTCTTCGCTTGCTCGCCATTCCACTCCTCGGACTGGATACGTGCGAAATTCTCCTCAGGTGAGCTTTTCCGAAAGCCCTGAGTTCCTCCAGCACTCCTGACGTCGGCGCCAGTGTCTCTTGCCTGCGCGTCGGCTAGGTGCCTCCCGTGTGCATGGTCCCTCCCCTGAGCGACCCCCACATGTGTATTTCCACTGTAAGCCTCTCTGAGCATGTGTCTTTCCCTTGGCAAGCCACCTTGCCACCCCTGGGGTTGAAATATTCCACCTGCGGCTGGACACCCCAGTGTTCTCCATATGTTCCTTCGGGTCATATGTGTATTCTCTAAGTCCCCCCCCTCTGGGTTGGCATTATTTGCATACTTCCCCTAGCTTGGGATATGCTTCCCAGTATACCTTGGTATTCCTGTGTTAAATGGAGTCCTTCGTCCAGTCTAGGACAGGGATCTCGATTTACGCAGGGCACTGGAAGACAGCTGAGAAGGTGGCGTGATTAGACTGGTAACCCCATTCGTCGTCATCTGACGTAACTCGGAGTGACAACGAAAGGGAACGTCTCGGTTACGTATGTAACCCTCGTTCCCTGAGTAGGGAACGGAGACGTTACGTCTGCCTGCCACTTTCCGCTGTACCGCGGGGATCGCCTGAGCTCAGTCTTGGCTCCTCAGCAAAGAAACATAAACTGCTGTTGCGGACTTCCTCCTTTTATACCCACGAGGTGGGGCGGAGTTACGTCATGCAAATTCCGCAGACCCATGGCATTTCTTTGCCATTGGCTCGTTTTGTAATACTCGAAGTTGATAGGCTTTCTAAGCGAAACCCCATTCGTCGTCATCCGACGTAACGTCTCCGTTCCCTACTCAGGGAACGAGGGTTACATACGTAACCGAGACGTTTCCTGTGATTCCTTCTGGTTTTCTTTGTTCTAATCACTAATTTGTTTCCATAGTAACTGATTATGCTGTACATCTGTTTCTAGTTTAGTGGCTCGTTATTTCCTGTGTATTTAAGAACTGCGTTTGGTTCCGCCCATTATTCAGTATTGTCTTCATGCAGATGCCAAACTACATTACAAGTTACAAATACAAGTTACATCTTTTCTACTCCTGTGATTTAGATTACATTCTTTGTTTATGTTTATAAATAGTTAAATGGCTGCTGTTTGATCCACCTCTCTGCCACCAAAATCTCCAACCCGTCATTTAATTATCCGTATAATTTAATTCATTAATGTACCACAAAAAAAAAAAAAAATTGTGCATGGTAAAATGGATCTGGTGACAAAACTGTAAAATGGCTGCCTAATGAGGATATTTTAATATGTACACCTTATGGCCGTGTGTCCACCAAAGCGTTTTTAGCCAGCTGAAAACGCTAGACGCTCTGCTGAAAACGCCTAGCTGTGGGCGCTTGAGAGCGTTTTGGCAGCGCAGCGTTTTTTCAGTTGAGACGATTCGTTGCTATGATACAGAACATCCACGGCACAGTTTACTTGTAACTGATTTCGCAGATAATTTGTTTCATACTAAAAATTTATTTTTCATCCATTTTGTTCGGTTAGCTCTGCTGGTTGACGTCGTTGTACAGAAAGAATGTTGTGACAGTTGGTCGGTGTGGTATTTGTCCCGCCCCTCCTCCACTGTGATTGGACAGCTGGGTAAAAAGTGACAGTGATGAGCGCAGCGTTTTACACAAAGTTGAACATTTTTTAACTCTCGGCGACCAGTAAAAAACGCCGGGCGCTCAGCGCTTGAGCGTTAAATGCACGCTCAGCGCCTCGTTACGCTCATGGCGTTCTAAAAACGCGGCACTCCCATAGAAAACAATTGGAATTATATACTAGCTGCATGTAAAAACGCTTTGGTGGACACACGGCCTAACAAATGAGGATTTCACTTGCATATTTCTACAGGTTTAGCTACCTTATCAGTGCAGCCCTTAGGAAATAACCATGCAGTAGCCTGGAAATCTAGACGCACCCTAGCGGAATCAAAATTTATTTTGCAGCCAGGGTAGTCTAGCAACTCTCCATTAGCTTTCGAGCTGGAAAAACCAAACTCTAGTCAGGCCAATCACATCGTGTATAGAGTTGGTGGACGGGCTTAACATAATGATTGCAGAGTTTTGACAGTTCCGCGTGAATTCCCTGCTACTTGAAAACAAAGAAGATGAACGCTGCTGCTGGCGAACAGCAGTCTTTCGAATCGGCTTTGGCCACGACTCTGGAGGACTTGGAGTTAAGCTTTTCTTTGAGAAAAGAACAAAGAACGGCACTTAAGTCATTCTTAAAAAAGGAAGATGTGTTCGGAGTTTTGCCGACCGGATACGGCAAAAGTTTAATATATCAACTAGCTCCTCTGGTGGGAAAACGCATGGGACTCACTCAGCCACAACCGTTCGTTGCTCTGGTTGGTTGTAGCGCTATCCTATTGCATGCAGAGGGAATTTGAAAGACAACCATTTATCCCGCCCCTCGGATTGAGGCATGCCAATGGTGAGTTCCCAGACCTAACATTTTGATGTGGGTCTGGCTTGCCAGGCTAAGCATGCAGTGTATTTGGTTGTGACTGCATCTAGCAAAAAAAGTTTTTCTATTATTATTTACAATCTGTTGGAGTCATTAACCACGCCTTTCAAATAAGGGCTTTGGGCACATTGCTAGTAAATATCTTGAATCTTGAATAAATTGAATTGGCCTAAATAGTCTTACTAGTGGATTCTTTAGCATCAAGTGATTTTGGTTTGGAATAAAATTGTCTTTTTGGGCTATTTCATATTTCTTGCTCTCTTTTCACTTGCTAAGTTTGTTATCACTAGAAAAAAAGTGGTTTGATCACACAAGCCTGATACCACATAACCGGTTAAATTAATGGTATTTTCTGGTAAGCTTTATTGCTATTCCTCATCAACAATACACAAAATGCATACAAACTTTACTTCCAGAGTTTCCCAAGAGTAATTATTGGTGACATTCTTAAATCATTCCGACATGACTTGAATCCATCATAAGAATAACATTACTCTATCATTACAAATATGACAAATAATCAGAAATATAAAGACATCATATATGTAAAGTAATGAATGTTTGTATCAGTACTTCTGGTGCCAGTCTTAAATGCAGGGATAGATGCCTGCTGTTTTAGGCAACGTGAGCAGCTCTCAGGGACAAAATCCAGAGTGAAGGGGCCAGATTTACTAAGGGGAAAATCTGAGGATGAGAGGAGACCTCGGATGATCAAAGTAAGACCCATGTCACTGATTTGCATGGTGAGATGCATGGTAAGAACCTCCTCATAAGCTTGACTTTGATATGCCACCTGAGGAAAGATTCTTCCTTTGGATCCTCTTATTCTTGGCCTAGTGAGAATCCAAACATGATATTTAGTCTGGCAAGTTTTCTCAACACATTTAGGTTGCCTTTGAGCTCTTGTTTATTTCATGTCAAAGCAAAGCAAAACAAGGCTATTATTTAAATATGTAAGTATGTTGTGGGTGTACTATGATGCTCTGGTTTGAGATGTCCTGATTAAAACTTCTAGCCAATGTGTTAGTCGAAAGTTTTTTTCCTTAAAAATGTGTCTTTTTTCCAGTTTTGATGAATTTAAGCTTAGCTAACTAAGATAAGTTATAATAAGCATTATTATTATGGGAATATTGACCATAACATCCAAAATTTGTGTCCGGGCTGGATTCTTGTACACAAACATTGAGATGTGCAGTTGGATGTTATGGTCTGTCAATCTTATTGGATATTATTAGTAGTCTGTAAGTGTGTTAACAACATGATGATTAATCTATTCATTTATTCAAAATAAAAATATAATTTAGACATACAATGACTTTAATAACACCTTTTCCATGATGAGCATGTTTTTAGGTTTTTAAATTATAATAATGATATTTTTGGTGGCGAAAAGAAACTACAACAAATATATAAATATTTCTTTGCGTTCTCATTTTCCCCAATAGCAAACTCTACGATAACATTTCTATGACTTTCTAAAAGAGGAAAAATATTGAGAGATTGACAACATTTTTCAGAAGAGAGAAAGATGTCAAATTTGCTGTCTCTCCCTCAAATGTTATATTAGATGCATTCATTCAGCAGAGTTAAGGTACTTGCAGTACTTCGTACTGAGTACAAAATTCTCGTCCGAAATTTTTTCTCACATTAAAAAATAAATACGACCTCGCGTTTTGTCAATCACGTTTTTTGCATCCGTAACAAGCATTTTGAGAGGTGTTTTTTGACAATTCAGAGCCACCGAATGACGAATACGGCAAAACACATACGAAAATTTCGGCCTCAGTGTGCAAGGACCTTTAACCAGTGATGTTTAAATCAAACCATCTGTGATTTAATGCAAAGGTAATAAAGACCAAAGTTACAGTTATAAATGTATATTCAACTTTTTAAAAATGAAAATATAAAAATTGTCGATAGATTTATAATCTCCAGTTTAACTGCGGAAACGTGTCATGACAGCATTTGAAAAGGGTCCATTAGTCTCTTACAATATCAGATAATTTGATGACTTTATGACAAGTCAGTGTTAGTTCTAAACGTCATGTGGTGCGACCTCCCCTTCTAATAGTTAAAAATATTAGGAATTAATGATTCATTATATGTAATAAATGTGTGTACACTAATAAATAAGTAATGTGTACACTCAAATGTATTTAATGTGCAAATATACAATATCTATCTGTCTGTTTTGAGCTGACCTGATTGTGCCCTAACCAGCAGGTGGCGCTGTGTTTGAAGATGTCAGCTCCGGGCTTGTGTCATCTCTTTGCCCTGCTCCTTATCACACTGTGCTACACCTCGCACAGCTCTGAGATCCCATCTGAAAATGCCAAACAGAGTCTGACCAGGTCTTCCACCTCCACCACTGACTTCAAGCCAGACCCTGATATGGGTCTTCTGGGCGACAGCCAGCAAAGAAGACACTGGTCACGCAAAGAGAGTGATAATTCTGGGCTGCACTCTCGAAGGCGTGTAGACCGACCAGAGGATGATGGGACAAGTCTAGAGGGCCTGAGCCCTGTAAGGCTGGAGAGGGGGCCTGGAGATAGTATGAGGGTGGAGGTTCACGATGAAGTCAGGGGTCCTGCTCATATGCGGCGGGGAAATCATCCACCAGAGGGAGAGTGCAATCGTAAAGGCAGGAGACGTGGCCATGGGCATCTGGCTGAGCACAGAAAGCAGGGAGGCAAAAGAGACAAAGGTCGCGCTAAAGGTAATAAAGATATTCGGAACATTCTGAAAGAATGTAAAATTTTATCTGGCTAATTATACTTAGTTAGCCAGATAAAATTTTACATTCTTTCAGAATGTAAAGATTTTACATTCTACAAAGAAAGGTTAAATGTATTGTTCACAGAAAAATTAGGTTCCACTTTATTTCAATAGTCCACTTTAGACATTCTACTAACTATAAGTAACTTTGCAACTACATGTCAACTAACTCTCATTAGAGTATTAGTAGACTGTTAATGGACTGTTAGGTTATGGTTAGGTGTTAGGGTTTGGGTTAGTAGAATAAGTTGACTTGCAGTTGACAAGTTACTTATAGTCTGCGGGAGGACCATCAGAATAAATTGTTAGCAGATATTAAGCTAACAGTCTACTAACACTCTAAAGTGGACTATCGAAATAAAGTGTTACCAAAAAGGACAATTTTGTTGACATTTGCTCAGTTACATATTGCTTCAGACTTGTATGATTTTCTTTTCTCCGTGGCAGGGATTCCCAAACGTTTTTTTATCAGCCAATCCTCTTTGACATAAAAAATATTTTCTTAAAAAAAAAAACCCTGAGATTTTAAATGAAAATGTATATAATAATTTAACAACGTACTCGCATGTTCATGGTTCGGATGTTGTATATTTCTTTTTTAAATTATTTTGTAAACATCCAGGCAAAAGAACAAAGAAACCACTCTCAATGTCAATAGTTGCATTGGGTGTTCACAATTGGCTTCAATTTTTACAAGAACCAACTAAGACTTATTTTACTGATCAGATTGAACAGAGAGAAAAAAAAGGATAGGACTATTTTTTAGTTGTGATAGTGTCTGTGTTCACATTTATATTCACAGTTTTTTTTTTAAATTTGAATAATAATGTATATATTTTTAATTATTATTATTTAAAGCTAACTACAAAAATGAAGACAGAATTTTTTTTTTTACCTTACAAGTTACAATACTAATATGTCTTAAAAGGATAGTTCACCCAAAATGAAAATTCTAGGATCATTTACTCACCCTCAAGTTGTTCCAAACCTATATGAATTTATTTATTCTGCTGAACACAAAAGAAGATATTTGAAGAATATGGGTAACCAAACAATTGATGGGCCCCATTTGGGGCTTTCGCACTGGAGGAACCTTTTCATAGTTACTAGAACTAATGGTGGAAGTACCCGCTTTGTGGTGTGTCCGCACCGCAGGAACTAGGAAAGATTTTAGTTTTAGAAACCCCTTTTGGGGTAAGTAAATTAGCTCATTCTTCAGAGTAGGGTATAACACAGCACAATAGGAACTACCAGTGACGGAAGTGTATGCTGATTAGTCGAACGTACGCGAAACACCAGCACCCGGCATTTTTAAAAAAGCTGTATACACACAGAATATAGCCTATATATTTGTTCCAGAAACTAACTCTACGAACATGGAAAACAGTAATAGATGGACCTCTCAACATTTACACTAAGGAGAAAATCCAATGCAACTTTGAGGTGACCAAGCAAAAAATTATGTATTTCTGCTCAGCTAGCGTCATTGGTCATCATCCACACGGCAAAAGCTAATACTTTTTCATATACTGTCTACTTTTTTTGTATAACAGTTCTATCTAATAACATATTAGACAGGACTGTTAGACAGATCGTAAACTAATGAAGACGAAGAATGTGAGCACTGTGTGCTCAGGCTCTGATGTTCTTCTTTTTCTTCTTTGGAGGCTCTGATGTTCTCAGCGCTGTTAAATTAAATGTCTGCCGCACCGTGAAATTAAAAGGGGAACATTTAGTTCACATGAAACCACCCTGGTTGATAGTTCCTATAACTAAGTTCCTAGAACTACCCAGTGCGAAAGAGGCTATTGACTTCCATAGTATGGAAAAACAATTGTTGGTTAATGACAAACTTCAAAATATCTTCTTTTGTGTTCATCCATCCATCCATCCATCCATTTTCTTCCGCTTATCCGGGGCCAGGTCGCAGATCCAGACTTCCCTCTCCCTAGACACTTCCTCCAGCTCTTCCGGGGGAATACCGAGGCATTCCTAGGCCAGCCGGGAGACACAATCTCTCTAGCGTGTCCTAGGTCTTCCCCGGGGTCTCCTCCCTGTGGGACGTGCCTGGAACACCTACCCGGGAAGGCGTCCAGGAGGCATCTGGAACAGATAGTATCCGGGATCTTGTCCTTTTGGTCAGGACTCACAGCTCATGACCATAGGTGAGAGTAGGAACTTAGATCGACTGGTAAATCGAGAGCTTCGCCTTACAGCTCAGCTCCTTCTTCACCACGTCAGACCGGTACATCGACCATGTTACAGCAGAAGCTGCACCGATCGGTCTGTCAATCTCCCGTTCCATCCTTCCCTCACTCGTGAACAAGATCCTGAGATACTTGAACTCCTCCACTTGAGGCAGGAACTCTCCACCACCCTTTTCGAACTGAGAACCATGGCCTCGGACATGGAGGTGCTGATTCTCATCCCAGCCACCTCACACTCAGCTGCAAACCTTCCCACTGCACGTTGAAGGTCCTGGTCTGATGAGGCCAACACGACAACATCATCTGCAAAAAGCAGAGACGAAATTGTGTGGTCCCCATACCGGACCCTCTCCGGCCGCTGGCTGCGCCTAGAAATTCTGTCCATAAAAAATATGAACAGAACCAACCCAGAACAAGTCTGACTTACTGCCGGCAATGCGAAGCAAGCTCCTTCTCCAGTCGTATCTTAGCAGAGGGCCCCGGACACTATACTCCCAGAGCCCCCTCCAAAGGGTGCCGCGAGGGACACAGTCGAATGCCTTCTTCAAATCCACAAAACACATGTGGATTGTTTGTGCAAACTCCCATGAACCCTCCAGCACCCTGGAGAGGGTATAGAGCTGGTCCAGTGTTCTACGACTGGGACAAAAACCACACTGTTCCTCCTGAATCCGAGGTTCCACTATCGGCCAAATTCTCCTCTCCAGTACATTGGCATAGACTTTCCCGGGGAGGCTGAGGAGTGTGATCCCCCTGTATTTGGTACACACTCTCCGGTCCCCCTTCTTGAAAAGAGGGACCACCCCCCCGGTCTACCAGTCCAGAGGTACTGTCCCCGACCGCCACGCGATGCTGCAGAGGCGTGTCAGCCAAGACAGCCCCACAACATCCAGAGACTTGAGGTACTCAGGACGGATCCCATGCACTCCCCTTCCTTGCCACCAAGGAGCTTTTTCTTAACTACCTCGGTGACTTCAGCTTGGGTGATAGACGAGTCCACCTCCGAGCCCTCGGCCTCTGCTTCCTCAATGGAAGACGTGTCGGTGGGATTGAGGAGATCTTCGAAGTATTCCTTCCACCGTCTGACGATATCCCCAGTTGAGGTCAACCGCTGCCCACCTCCACTCTTTTGTGTTCAGCAGAAAGAAATTCATACAGGTTTGGAACAACTTGAGGGTGAGTAAAGGATGACATAATTTCACTTTTGGGGATCCCATTCAATTCTTCACTTTCAAAAATTAAACCTGCAAGCTGCAGGGACCTTTAAGTCTGTGTTTAGTTGACAACAGGTTTATAAACAAATTGTTACAAATCTGATAAAATGCTGAAAATATTTACACAAAATTGTTGGTGATAATGCAAATGTAAATTTATTTTAACAGGACAACAGACATGATAGATAAGATGATAGATAAGGTGGAAAAATATAAAGGCCTTGATTAAAAGTCTGAAAGTCTCCAATGCAGAGTGGCACAAATGCTCTTATACCCATTCCGAGCACATGATGATGTGCTTTAAAGCAACATATTTTTTTTTGAGTCATGGACGATCCTAGTTCCAATAATTTCTAAAACATTTAGAGCACAAAGATTAGAGATATTGTATATGTGTAACACCTAAGGTATTGCATCTATTCAACATTTTACTGAGCCTTGTTCAGCAGGGATTTAAATTCTAGTTACTGTGAGTGTGAATGGCATGATTTATTCAGCCCGCTACTAACACTCTCATCTAACAGACAAACAATAGCGAGTACCACACCATTTAGAATCACTAAAAAACTTCAGTAAAATACAGTCCTTTTAAACAAAAGCACAGACCTTTATTTTCAGATTATGCATTCAATTGTAGCATCATGAAGAAAGTTTTCTTGTGCTCACTGTCATAGCATAATGTGACATTATGTTTGAAGATGCTGAATGCAGAATGACTTGACTGCTGCAGAGGATGGAAGAGTTTCCGTCAATTTAAATGTAACATCTTGTTAATGAAATATATTGTGTGAAAATGTGCATTTAAAATCCTTTTTTTTTGTCCTTTGTTGATCTTTGTCGATCAGTGTCACATGGTCCTTCAGAAATCCTTCAGAAAAGGCTTAATATTTTTTGAAAACAGTAATAGTTCCCTTACGAAGGGAACTCAACGATGCGTCGATCGACGCCATGGGAACGCCCCCAGCGTGACTGCGTCTGAAGCATCTATGTCAACTAGTCCAATGGAAAGAATGAGCGTCACGGGCGGGTGACGTCATGACCAGGAAATGATAAAAGCACATCCGGTGCAAACCGGCATTAGCTTCTGTTGCCTCAGCAAGCGATCTGTGTTATACTGTCTCTGTCTATTTATTGTTGTCTGTTGCAATTTATTCGGAAACGTTATGGCGAAACAAGTGTACAAGCAGTGTGTTCCTCCCTGCCCGCGTTATTTAACGGGTGGGGACACACACGAGCTTTGTGTCATTTGTTTGGGAGTGGAGCATGCGGTCTCAGCCTTCGAGGAGGCTGAGTGTCAACACTGTGAAATGCGAATACCGCTCCGCATGCTCCGCTCTCGCCTGTCACTCTTTGATGTAAAGAGTGGGCAGGCTCGCGATCCTCAGGGATCAGGACCCGCGTCTGCCGATGCGGCGCGGAGAATGCATTCCTGGGGATCGCGGAAGGATCTTTCGGAGGGGTTGGAGACGGGTCTCTTGGCCTTTTCTCCTTCCTTACCCGGAAGATCCAGCGCTCTCCCCCCGGCGGAAGCACGCTCTGCGGTTTCTTCCGCCCGGGGAGAGAGCCCTCCATTACTTCAATGCTCTTCCTCCGAGGAGGTCGATGTTATGAGTATGGAGAGTGAAAGCACACACAGGGGGGAAAAAGATTCACAATTTATTTCCCCAGCATATGATGAGCTGGTGGATGTTATGTCACGGGCTGTAAAAAAAAAAAAAAAAAAAAATATTGTATGGCCATCTGAGATGGTGCTCGTCCTAAAAGTAAATTAGATGAGCGCTTTTTATCATCCACTACATTATCTCCACCACGAGAGCTTCCCTTTTTTCCTGATCTTCACAATGAAATATCGAAATCGTGGAATAAACATTACTCTTCACGACTTTTTAGCCCTCAAGTTAACACTTATTCGAGAATAAGAGGGCTAAAAGAGTATGGTTATGAGGCGATGCCCCAGGCGGAACAGAATTTAGCATAAAAAACAGCTATTTTTCGCCTGGTCCCGCATCGTCCCTGAAAGCCTCGGCTTTGCCCACTAGACCGCTTAAAGCCACCTCGGTTTTAGTGGGCAAAGCTTATACGGCAGCAGGTCAAGCTGGAGCATGTCTGCATACAATGGCAAAAAAGTGCTACAGGCGTATCAAGCTGACCTGCTGGGGGATCTGGATAGTAGTGAGGGAATTACTCATGACGATATTCGAGAACTTCGTCGTGCTACCGATCTTTCTCTCAGGGCTACTAAGGAGACCGCCAGAGCAATTGGGCGGTCTATGGCAGCCTTGGTAGCTACTGAGAGACACTTATGGTTAAATCTGTCAGAGATTAAAGAAAAAGATCGAGCTTTTTTATTAGATGCTCCGCTTTAACCTTCTGGTCTCTTTGGCGACGCAGTCCACGCGGTCGTCGAGCGATTTCAGGAGTCTAAGAAGCAAGCTGACGCTTTTAAAAAGTTTATCCCTCGCCGTGTCCAGCCCCCTGGGGCTGCTGGGCGTGAGCAGACCCAGCCGTCGAGCTCATCATATCATGTGCAACAGAAAGAGAGTGTTTCGTCTCGTGCACCTCCACATAAACAATGGAAACAGGCGCAACACTCTCAGTCGAAGTCTTCTAAGTCGAAGCCGGATCTGAGGACCGTTCTTCAGGCGAAGAAGACTTCGGCTCAAAAAAAAAAAAAAAAAGAGGTCCTGACGTCACTGGCGTCAGACCTGTGAGGACAGCCCCGACCGAAGTGGAGCGGTGTACACCTCAGAATACGGTGCCCGTTCCACTTCGGGGTCCTCACGGGACCGTTCTGCCAACCCCGTCACCCTTGGTGCTTCGGGGCGCAGCGGTCTCCAGCGAGTCGCTGATGCTATGCTGCGGCACTGCATCGGTTTCGCGCCCTCTGAGGGGGGTTTTAGAGCAGCCAGTTCAGGTAGTTCCTGCCATTATGTTTCAGGCTCCGGGACTGGCTGTCTCGTTAACACCAGAGACCAGCCTCGAGAGGCTGGTTCCCTTAGTAAATTTTCTGGCAGCGTGGAAGCTTCTGCCGAATATTTCTCGTTGGGTCCTGCAGATTGTAGAGAAAGGATACAGAATCCTGTTTGGTTCACGTCCTCCTCGTTACAGCGGGGTGTTGCCCACAGTGGTGCATCCCGAGCAGGCTCTGGTAATGGAGCAAGAGGTAAAGGCCCTGTTAGCGAAAGAAGCTATAGAACAGGTGTACTCACCCGACCGAGGTCGGGTTTTTACAGCCGTTATTTCATTGTTCCAAAAAAGGATGGAGAGTTGCGTCCCATTTTAGATCTTCGTCTGTTAAATCGTTCAGTACAGGAACTCAAGTTCTAGATGCTGACACTCAAACAGATCGTGACTCAAATCAGATCCGAGGACTGGTTTGTCACGATAGATCTGAAGGACGCTTACTTCCATGTCTCCATCTTCCCTCAGCACAGGAGGTTCCTAAGGTTTTCTTTCGGGGGCAAAGAATACCAGTATTGGGTACTTCCTTTCGGTCTAGCTCTATCACCCCGCACGTTCACGAAATGCGTAGATGCAGCTCTAGCCCCGCTCAGGCTGCAGGGCATACGTATTCTGAACTACATCGACGACTGGCTGATTCTAGCGGAATCAGAGCAGTTGGCGGTTCGGCACCGAGGTGTCGTTCTCGCTCATATGCAGATGTTGGGGTTGAGGCTCAATACCAAGAAGAGTGTGCTTTCTCCAGTACAGAGAACCACTTTCCTTGGTGTGGTATGGGATTCAGTGACGATGCGGGCCACCCTATCGCCCGTTCGTGTAGCTGCTATCCTGTCAGCCACAAAAGAGCTGAAGCTAGGCCAGTCACACACTGTAAAACAGTTCGGGAGACTGTTGGGTCTTTTGGCAGCAGCGTCCAACGGGATACCTTTTGGCCTGCTGTACATGAGGCCTTTACAGTGGTGGCTCAGGACCAGAGGGTTCTCCCCGAGGGGAAACCCACTTCGTATGATCAAGGTCACGAGGCGTTGCTTTCGTGCCTTAGTTATATGGAGGAAGCACTGGTTCTTAACCCAGGGTCCGGTGTTTGGAGCTCTTTGCCATCGAGTTACTATCTCGACAGATGCTTCCCTCACCGGCTGGGGAGCGGTAATGGAAGGCCGCTCGGTTCAGGGTCTGTGGAAGAGTCATCATCTCTCGTGGCACATAAATTGCCTGGAGATGATGGCTGTCTTCAATGCGTTGAAGCAATTCCTCCCAGACCTGAGGGGTCATCATGTGTTCGTCCGTACAGACAACACATCGGTGGTCTCTTATCTGAACCGTCAGGGGGGTCTGAGGATCCTCCTGTGGTCTCTGGGGAAGGTACTCTCCCTGAGGGCAGTGTATATTCTTGGGGACCAAAATATTGGAGCAGACATCCTGTCGAGGCAGGAGCTGAGGCCAGGGGATTATTTGGGAGTTTTACGGCCAAGCAGAGGTGGATCTGTTTGCGTCTCAGCATACGACGCACTGTCCACTTTGGTTCTCCCTTACTCACCCAGCCCCCTGGGCTGGATGCTATGGTGCAGACGTGGCCGAGGCTACGTCTGTACGCATTTCCCCCTGTTGCTCTGCACCCAGGAGTTCTGGAGCGAGTTCGCCAGTACGGAATAAGCCTACTGCTAGTAGCACCACGCTGGCCGAGTCGGATCTGGTTTGCGGACCTGATCCATCTCTTAGACGGTCCTCCCTTGGAGAAATCCCGATCAGGAGAGACCTTCTGTCTCAGGCCGGGGGCACAATATTTCAAAACCCCCGACCGGAGATTTGGAACCTGTGGGTTTGGCCTCTGAGGGGGCCCAACTCATAGAGAGTGGTCTCTCAACTGAGGTTGTTGAGACCATTCTAAGCTCCAGAGCTCCAGCTACTAGGAAACTATATGCGCTTAAATGGAAAGTTTTTTCTGTATGGTGTCACCGACATCAGTGGGATCCGGTTAACTGTTCTGTGAACACAGTACTCGAGTTCCTGCAGGAGCGCTTTACGTCAGGTCTATGCCCTTCCACGCTTTAGGTCTACGTGGCGGCCATTGCGGCTTACCACGCCCTGTGGGGGGTACATCGTTGGGTCGAGACCCCCTGATTTCACGTTTCCTTCGTGGCACACTACGGACCAGGAAAGGCTGAACCTCTTGTGTCCAGTGCGATCACTGGATACTTATGTTTATCGGACATCTTCAATGAGGAAGTCCGACCAGTTATTTATTTGCTTGGATCACCTGAGAAGGGTCTTCCTGCTTCTAAACAGACGGTTAGTAAGTGGATAGTTGAGGCTATTTCACTTGCATACGAGTACTCTGACCAGCCGTGTCCTTTGGCGGTCAGAGCTCACTCTACGAGGGGTATGGCGGCCTCTAAAGCCTTATTACTTGGAGTTTCTCTTCAAGACGTGTGTGATGCGGCAGGCTGGTCCTCACCGCTCACATTCATTAGGTTTTACTGCCTGGACCTGGATGCTGCCCCAGGTTCTCAGGTGCTTAGTGCTTAGTTACAACAGACTAACACTCAGGTACTTGGAATTCTGGCGCTTTGGGTATTCTCGTTCCCATGGCGTCGATCGACGCATCGTTGAGTTCCCTTCGTAAGGGAACGTCTCAGGTTACTATTGTAACCATAGTTCCCTGAGAACAGGGAACGAGACGATGCGTCACCCTGCCATACTTCCTGCATCCCTGTGATCGGCTTGCTTCGGCAATTTTCGAAGCTAATGCCGGTTTGCACCGGATGTGCTTTTATCATTTCCTGGTCATGACGTCACCCGCCCGTGACGCTCATTCTTTCCATTGGACTAGTTGACATAGATGCTTCAGACGCAGTCACGCTGGGGGCGTTCCCATGGCGTCGATCGACGCATCGTCTCGTTCCCTGTTCTCAGGGAACTATGGTTACAATAGTAACCTGAGACGATTTTTTTCCAGGATATTTTGAATAAAAAGAGAAAAAAACAGCATTTATTTGAAAATATAAATATTTTGTAACATTTTACATGTCTTTACTGTCCCTTTTGATCAATTTAATGCATCCTTGATCAATAAAAGCATTATTTATTATTTTTATCTTACTCTTCCCAAACTTTTTTGGTGGTGTATCACAGTTTTGACAAAAAAATGAAGCAACAAAAATTGTTTTCAAGCAATGATAATTCAGCTTTGACATCATGACAGAAATGATGTTAAAAATGCTCTCTTGATGACAGAGTTTATATATATATATATATATATATATATATATATAAACTATATATAAACATATATATATAAACATATATATATATATATATATATATATATATATATATATATATATAACAGACAACAGTTATTTTAAGTTGTAAAATATTTAATCAATATTACTGTTGAAATTAATGCAGCCTTGCTGAGCATAAGAGACTTCTTTTAAAAACATTTAAAAAAATCATAATTATTCTAAACTTTTGACCGATAGTGTATGTAAATTATATATATTAAACAATAAAGTCCTGAGGTGTCCAAATGGCCCTATATGGAGTAGAGTAAAAGTAGCGATTTCAGAAAATTTCCAGGTCTGGAGTTTAAATGCAAATTTGATTAAAAACCAACCATAGTTTCTCTCTCTTTTTCTCTTAGGGGATCTCTATGACCCTGAACCCGAATTAGACTCCTTGTTGAAGGACACGAATGCATTTGAGGATGGTCTTTCTACCTCCTCTCACAATTACGACAATGCTTCACTCACTGAAGCTCCCTCCCGTCTCTCCCCCATTTTGGTAACCACGGCAATCGACGAGCATCCCCCAACACTGCCCCCAGCCTCCACCAAACCCCAGGTACCCTGGCGAGTAGAAGTGTCCTTGAATACGAAGGTCTGTTGTGTTGTTCAGAGTGTTTAGTTTTCTAAGATGCTGTTATTCCTCTCATATACTCTTAGGATTGCCGACAAAATTTACTGAAGCGTTTTTGCATTGTTTGGGGGAGAAAGACAGAGCAGATTTACTTTTTTTTTCAAGATCTTGGTTAAACACCTCACCAGCATCCTTATTTTATTGTTAAAAATTTAGTTGTTTGGACATTTTGAGTCTTTTTCCACTCTGTCATTTTGTTGTTAGATCCCAAAATGAACATCTTCATTTGAACTGCGCACCATGGCAGATATAGATACTGAAATGCTGTTTGGAGCCAGTAGTGAAGGTACTTGTCATCCTTGTGGTGTGTGGTGCTTCATCACACAGATTTATTTACCTGTACTTCTGTGCCATGCTTATTACAGAGTTCCGCCTGGGGTTGGATTGTACACAAGTAAAATTACCCAGCTCGCTTTGCACTAGGGAGGAGGTGGAGGATGGGAGCTGTCAACAGAGCGAGTGAGGGGTGAGATGTCGCTCGCCCATCCTCCTGCTCCTCTTTCTCACAGCCATCTGTTCTGCTCCGTTCTTCTCCCTAGATATCGTTTTACCACTCCCTGTATTTATTTAAATTCCCTTGAGAGGCATCACTAGGCCTGGATACTGATATTAATAAAAACTAGATTTGCATTTCCTCATGGAAATACATATGCTTACAAGGCAGTAAAAACATCATGTTTTTGATAAAATAATCCAGAAAAGAAAATGAAAGCTGGCGAATGTGATACAAAGAGATCAGGGCTTAGCTGACATTAGCATCTGTGGTTGGGCCATTATGATGGCCAATTTCAGCATAAGCTGATTCTGGTGAACATTCTGGGCCCTATCATACACCCGGCGCAATGCAGCGCAAAGACGTGACGCAAATGGTTTTTTTTTTGCTAGTTTCAGCCTGACGCTGTTCTAATTTTCACGTCCTGCACCACGTTGTTTAAATAGCAAATGCATTTGCGCCCATCTGTGTGCCCATGGGCTTGCTGGTCTGAAAACAAGGTGTGTTCGGGTGCATTGTTGGCACGTTGCTATTTTGAGGCAACTGAAATAGACTGCACCATTGACCAACAAAAACCTTGTCTAAAGTCAATGGCACAGTATTTTTTTTGTTATTTAAAGGACGCATTATTAATATGCGCTTATAGGCGGGTGCACAACGCGCTTACACTCTGCTTATTACACAAAGAGAGTCGTGCAGCAGCACACAAACATGCCAAATATTAAAAATAAAAGGATTACATTGTAAAAGATTAATATTATGTTCATATGGTAGATATGGTGGAATCCGGTTTTTCCCGTAGATGGTCTGATGATCCGTTTCCTCTCTGCAGAAGCGTTCTGTCTTTTCATTTGCAAATTCCGACATGTAAGTAGCGAATCCGCCATGACGCGAGCGCAACTGGCTTTTAAATGGAATGGGAGATGAGACTTTGATTGTTTTTTTGCACGTTATGCCCAAAACACACCCATTACTCATTAAGAGAATAGGGACAACCCTTTTAGACCATGCACCGGGTGCGCCGACCACTTTCCCGTTGTTAAACTAGCAAAAGTGGATTCGGACACCCCCTAAGTGCATTTGCGCTGTGCGCTTTAGACCATGTGCTTATATCGTTAAAATAGGGCCCATTATGTCAACAGAAGTCGCTAATTTCAAAACTTTAATCTTAAATAGATCATATCTTGAGGAGACAGGTTATTCTTAAGATCTTTTAAGATAAGAGTTCAATGTATTTAAAAAAAAGCCACTGTGAAGTAATAGAGGTAAGATAGATACTATTTACTTTTATAACACCAGAAGATCAAAATATGTTAAAGTCAAACCTTCTGCTATTTTTGTGTGTAGCACCAACACGATCTCATAAAATGCATCTCTATAGCATGCATTGTATTTATTGTGCAATGTATTTATCATATGCACATAAAAACTAATTTGTGCCTATAAATTGCATGATAAATACAATGCGTGCTATAGAGACGCATTTCATGTGATCAGGCAGGTATCACCTGCTGCTTTGTACATTATTCCAAAAGATCCCAACCAGGATGTTACCACCTGGCAACAATCAGATGAAGGCAATGGCATGTGATTTTGCTCATCTAAGTGACTGTATGAGACTTGTGAGACATCTCAGAAATCTGACAAGAAATGCTGTTGTTTAGATGCAAGCAACAGACATATGGAATTACATTTGTTTCTAAAAAAATGAACGTAACTTTATAAAACTGAACGTAACTTTTTCAGAAACTATCAAAAATATGCCATTACAAAATAAGAAAAACAATGAAAATGAAAAAAAATTTAACTCAGTCGCACAAATTTAACAGGCTCTTCAAATATGCTTCATTCTTTGTTAATGTTTTTCAAAGATTCGTTTTTGCAAATCGTGGATTCTGAATGCATTGCCACAGATTTCGCTTACGCTTCGCAGTTTTTCGTTTGCTGTTTTGAAACAAACCTCTCATGGGGGTGGACTTAACAGTGAGCTACTCTGATTGGATAGTGAGCTTTTGATGGACAGGTGCTCTCTGACCTGAAAGTACAGTCCCAGACCATCACTGACTGTGGGTACTCCAGTGCTGCTTTTCTGTAGCCCAGGTCAGGCGCTTCTGCCGCTGTTTCTGGTTCAAAAGTGGCTTGACCTGGGGGATGCGGCACCTGTAGCCCATTTCCTGCACACGCCTGTGCACGGTGGCTCTGGATGTTTCTACTCCAGACTCATTCCAAATGCTTCCGCAGGTCCCCCAAGGTCTGGAATCGGTCCTTCTCCACAATCTTCCTCAGGGTCCGGTCACCTCTTCTCTTTGTGCAGCGTTTTTTGCCACACTTTTTCCTTCCCACAGACTTCCCACTGAGGTGCCTTGATACAGCACTCTGAGAACAGCCTATTTGTTCAGAAATTTCTTTCTGTGTCTTACCCTCTTGCTTGAGGGTGTCAATGATGGCCTTCTGGACAGCAGTCAGGTCGGCAGTCTTACCCATGATTGCGGTTTTGAGTAATGAAACAGGCTGGGAGTTTTTAAAAGCCTCAGGAATCTTTTGCAGGTGTTTAGAGTTAATTAGTTGATTCAGATGATTAGGTTAATAGCTCGTTTAGAGAACCTTTTCATGATATGCTAATTTTTTGAGATAGGAATTTTGGGTTTTCATGAGCTGTATGCCAAAATCATCAGTATTAAAACAATAAAAGACCTGAAATATTTCAGTTGGTGTGCAATGAATCTAAAATATATGAATGTTTAATTTTTATCATTACATTATGGAAAATAATGAACTTTATCACAATATGCTAATTTTTTTAGAAGGACCTGTATACACACACACACACACACACACACACACACACACACATATATATATATATATATATATATATATATATATATATATATATATATATATAGCACAGGGCCCGTATTCATAAAGATTCTAAGAATCCTCTCAGAAAACTCTTAATTTAGCTTCAAATCTTTTACGTAGGAGTCTTAGCTTAAGAGCAATTCGGGACCGATCTGAGAGCAACTCTGAGTAAGGAAAAGACAAAAACTTTTATCTTAGTGAGGAGGCGGGGCTGACCCCATTGCTATATATGACACAATCTTTTTTGACTGTGATTGGTTGGTTGTCCAAGAAGGAAAAAAAGAGTGATTTTAAGTATAGGGTCTATTCTAAGCCTTCACTTTGAAATTACATGCGTAATTTTTCCTATTTGACCATTCTCATACACACACACACACATTATATTTGTGTATATAAATCCTGTTTTTTTATTTACCATACTGTTAATTTCCTATAAGGTATTTGATTGGATTAGAATGATAAAAAATGTTCCACTGTCTATTTAAGTGGTGGTTTGAATGTTGGTTTTAATGTAGCAAACATGGAATAAAAAACAAGAAGGACAAGAAAGCTCAACTGGACAGAGGAACAGTGTTTACTGTGAGCCCAGTTAGTGGATGAACACAAGGCCATCCTTAAAGGAAAATCAGGCCGGGTGTCACAGTACAGAAGCAGACGTGGGAGCTTATAGAGGTTAATAATAAATTATTTACGGTTCATTCCCCCTGCTTGTGCGGAAGCCTGCTATATTCATAAATGCACTTTTTGAGCCTGCAATGTGGGAATGTCCAGTGGAAACTAAATGAACTGCGACACAATAAGAGGTTCTGAAAGTGCTGTAATTGTTTGTGATCACTCTGCTTACAGAAGGTTGTGACAGACCCAAATCATCACTGCTGCGTTGATGCATTTTCCCAGCTGCCAAATATCTTAATGTATAGTAGTGATTTAATTTCTGGCACTATGCCATTCCTGCGCTGTGTCGGAGATGTTATTGTGTCGCTAATAAAATCGGTCACAAACATGATCCCTGGACGATCTAATCTATAGTGTCTTTTTAACTCACTGTCATCTATTTTCTGCAATGCATTTCTTCTCCCTCTTCGTCTTTCTGCCATTTTCTCCTCTGCTAAAAAACCTCTTAAGCCTCTTAAAAGTCCTCGTCCGTGCTCCTAACAATTTTGACCTTAAGACCTCTTTTAAGGGTTAAGATGCTTTCTGAATTACTTTTTTCTTTACTAGGATTTTTTCTTTCATTTTAAGAGTAAACGCCCACATTTCTAAGAATTTTCGTAGAATTTTGTCACTAGGAGCTACTCTTTGCATTAAGATTCTTTATGAATACGGGCCCAGATCTTTAAAGAGAGAGAGAGAGATGTGACCCTAAATATAGCTTCCATGTCACCCAGCAGATGTAACTATAGCCTGTATGTCTGACAGCACAGCTAACATGAACAGCTAATGGTAAAACAAAATCTATTTGTTTCCATGATAAACCAGCCTTATGGCATAAATAATGTTTTCCAGCTTCTAGTCATTTATCGTGCATGCTACCTTATATTTACCAGTTGTTATTTTACTTTAATAAAATTGAGATATGTCATGCATGGGATTGGTACCATAGGGTTTAACCAAAATCTAAATGTAGATATCAGCAATATTATTTTGCATTAAGTTAGCAAACACTTGCCAGTCTGTTAACATTAATATTTGTAAGCCTCCAAGCTTGGTAGCAAATTTATGCATGATTCCATGGTAAACCAGATATTGCATTAGTTGTTTTCCAGATTCTTGTCATTTATTGTACATGCTACCTTATATTTTTCAGTTTTTAGCTCAGCAACCTCGGTTTTGCATATTCTAAGCTAGCTAGCTCTGGCTGTTACATTCCCAGTGTTAGCAAACGTAAGTTAACATGAATATTTGCAAGCCTCCTCCAAGCAAAGACGTCACATTTTAAATCCTACCTGTTGCCTTTCACTTATTTAGCTGCTGTCGCATCCCTTGACATGCCATCTCCTTTAACCTCTTTCTTTTTCTATTTTTAGCCCCCAACCGCTTTTTTGCTTTATTCATCTTTTTCGAGTTTCAACGATAACTTACTACTGTGGCTGCTGCTCACTCAGCGCTCACGCGCCCCCACCCACTCGCGATATTAACCTTCTATGTCAAAATAAATTCTATGATGGAATCTTATGAGGGCGCCGGCGCCTAATCTAGCCTGTTAGTCCTGTATGTATATAACTTTTTATATTTAACTTGTATAACTTTTATATAAATTTATATAACTTATAAAAATTTGAATTTTTTTTAACCATCGCTTTGGCGCCCCCATGATGCGGCGCATAGCGCATACCCACTTTTTGCGCCACTGTGTACACACACCTAACCGTATTCACTCACTTCATTTTGTTCACTCCTTGCAGATATAGTACACTCAAATGCCATACACTATATAGGGATTAGTGAATGAGTGAACGAGTGAGCGGTGTCGCAACCGTCTATGTTCGCAACTCTCATAATAATAATAATAATAATAATACATTTTATTTGGCCGACGCCTTTTTAAATACCCAAGGACATCTTACATGTTTCGGAGGTAAAATAAATAAATAAATAAAAAACAATATATATAAAAAAAACATTTAAATTCATAGTAGGCTAATACATGTTACAAATAAGACAAATCAGAAAAATGCTAAGAATGCCAGAAGATAGCACTATAAAACAGTGACAGGAGGGTAACTATGGAAATATAGAACTAAAATGTTTTAAAGATTAAAAACTTTCTTAAAGAGATAGGTCTTTAACATTTTTTTAAATGAATTGACTGTGTCTGCCTGTCGAATGTAGGAGGGGAGGGCATTCCAAAGTCTTGGAGCAGCGCAACTGAAGGCCCTGGCCCCCATGGTGGAGAGACGGAATTTGGGGGTGACGAGAAGGCCAGTTGAGGAAGAGCGAAGGGAGCGCGTAGGAACATATCCTGATAGGAGGTCATAAATATAGCTGGGTGCAAGATTATGGAGTGCTTTGTAGGTGATGACGAGGGTCTTGAAATCAATACGGTAGTGCACAGGGAGCCAGTGTAGAGTGATAAGGATAGGTGTGATATGATCAGATGGTCTGGAACCAGTGAGGATTCGAGCGGCAGAATTCTGAATAAGTTGAAGTCTATTTAACAGCTTAGAAGGGAGACCGATGAGAAGGGAGTTGCAATAATCCAGACGAGACGTGACAAGGGCATGAATTAAGGTTTCAGTGCTGGCTTGTGTCAATGAGGGTCTAAGCCTGGAGATATTTCGGAGATGAAAGAACGAGGACTGGGTAAGTGATTTAATCTGAGATTTAAATGAGAGTGAACTGTCCAGGATGACACCAAGGCTTTTGACTTGAGTTGACAGAGGGACCGTGGTCTTATCTATGGTTAAATTATGATTTTGCTGTTTTGAGAGAGTAGATTTGGAGCCAATAAGCATGACTTCTGTCTTATTGGCATTAAGTTTTAAGAAGTTTTTGTTCATCCAAATTTGAGTGTCTTGAAGACAGTTGCTGAGTGAGGTTGGTGGAAGGGGAGAAGAAGGTTTAGTTGAAATATAAAGCTGGGTGTCGTCAGCATAGCAGTGGAAATGAATTTTGTGGTGTCTCATGATCATGCCCAGGGGAAGCAGATATATAATGAAGAGGAGTGGACCCAACACTGACCCCTGGGGGACACCCTGAGGCACAGGCGCACAGGCCGATTTAAAGTGTTTGAACTGTACGAACTGCTGACGATCCGTGAGGTATGAACAGAACCAGGAGAGTGCATCCCCCAAAATACCAATGCTGGCCAGACGTTCAATGAGGAGGGGGTGTGAAATGGTGTCAAAAGCAGCACTCAAGTTAAGTAAGATCAGGATGGACAGTAGACCACAGTCAGCAGCACAGAGTAGGTCATTGGTAATTTTTACCAATGCTGTTTCCGTGCTATGTTTAGCACGGAAACCAGACTGGAAATCTTCATACAGATCATTGTAGATGAGATGATGATGTAATTGATGTGCCACGACCCGCTCCAGTATCTTGGAGACAAAAGGAAGATTGGAGATGGGACGGTAGCTGTTCAAGTCATCAGGATCCGCATTGGACTTTTTGAGGACAGGAGTGACAGCAGCAGTCTTTAAGATGGACGGTACAATGCCTGTGGAGAGCGAGGAATTTACTAATGTAGTGAGTAATGGTGCGATGGCGGGCAGGCATGCTTTAAGAAGACTAGTAGGGATAGGGTCTAATTGTGAGGTAGAGGTTTTAGATTTGCTGACAAGATCATTGATCTGGTTCTCTGAGGCCAAGGTGAAGTTAGAGAGAGGGATGGTTGAAGGAGAGCCCTGTAGGGCAGTTTTGTAGATCAGATTATGAGCTGGAGTGCTCGGAATATTAAGCAGATGGTTATGTATTCCTTGAATTTTTGCAAGAAAAAAGTTTAAAAACTTGTTGCAGAGTTCCGTTGAAGGGTCAGAGAATACATTTTCAGGTGGATTAAGGAGCCTTTTTACTGTAGAAAACAGGAGCTTAGAATTGTTATTTCCAGAGTTTATAATGTTTGAGTAGTAAGATGTTATATTGCAAAAGGTGATCTTTATAGGCCTGTGCATGAGATACAAGGCCTGTCCGTTTACACAGGCGCTCGAGGCGTCTCCCACATCTCTTTAACTGACGGAGATCAGGTGTATACCACGGCGCTGAGCGGTTGAAGGAAACAGAACGAGTGTGAATGGGAGCAAGGGCATCAAGAGAAGAAGATAGGCAGTCATTGTAATGGGTGATGAGGCTGGAGGGACAGAGGGAGACAGTAGTCGAGTATGTATTTATGAGGCTCACAAGGTCAGAAGGATTAATGTGTTTTATGTTTCTGTAGGCTATGGTGCCTTGATGTTTATACCTGGAAACTGGGACAGAGACTTCAAATAAAACAGGTTTGTGATCAGAAATGGGTAACTCAGCCTGTGTTACATTGCAGGGAACAATACCAGTTGAACAAACTAAATCTAGAGTATGACCTTTGTTGTGTGTGGGAAAATGGACATTTTGGGAGACATCAAGACCATCAAGTAGTGACATAAAATCAGCAGCAAAGGAACAAGTAGTAGTGGCATCAACATGAATATTAAAATCACCAACAAGTAATATATTGGGAGAATAGATATTTAGTGAAGTCATTAATGTAGAAAATTCAGTTAAGAACAGATCAGATGGTTTAGGTGGCCTATAGAGTGTTAAAATTACCAATGGTTGAAAGCCATAGAGTTTAACAGCCAAACATTCAAAAGAAGAAAAATGAGGTATACTGATTTTTTTAACTTTGATCGTGTCACGATAGACAACAGCAACCCCGCCCCCACGCCCACTAGAGCGAGGTTGGCTGATGTACGTATAACCATTAGGGGTTGTTTGATTAAGATGAAAATAATCATTAGGCTGTTGCCAAGTTTCAGTGAGGCACATAATGTCCAGTTTACCATCTATAATAAACTCACTTATCAGCAGACCTTTATTAGTAAGAGATCGAACATTAAAAAGTCCACATTTAAAACAGTCAGTAAAACTAGTGTTTGGCGTTGCCTTGGTAACTGGAATCAAATGATTTGGATTAGCTCCACGGCCGGTGGAGGAAACGGGACGAGCTTTAGACCAAATCAAACTAATAGCAGAGGATGACTTACTAGATGTTTAAGATCGCACCTGAAGTGCATTGAGTTCAGACGCAGTAGCTCCGCTGCAGAGTATTTTAATGCTGAAGTGGCACTGACAGTAGAGCATAAAAGAATCCACCAGAGACACATGTTAATCCTCATATTAACAGCAATATTTTAGAAACCCCCTTAGTAGGTTGAATTTAGAAATTCAGTAGTCGATGCCCGTAAGAAACTTATCCGCGTGTCACCACCGATGAGTGTGTCTATGTATGTGCGTGCGAAAAAGCGCACCAGGGTAGACACACACAGTGATCCGCCACGTAGATGACCCAGTAACAGGCAGAACACCACAGCAGGCACGGACGTCACCTGGGACAGCTTTCACAAACCACGGTCAAGGAAAGGGGACGTTTCAGTAGGAAGAACCAACAGGCTCAGAGCTGAGATGCCAGTGAGTATCCGCGCGTCACAACCGGCAGCACAGGGCGGACCGGGGAAGACACACGGTGTACGTGGATCCACCTCGTAGTTAGCCCGGTAATAAGCAGGCCCTCCAAGGAAAGCACGTTTTACCACAACAGAGACGAACGGCACCAGTGAAAGTTTTTTCAACCGGAGCCAACAGGCAGTCAGCAGCTTTTGTACGAGATGTCAGTAAATGTAAATGCACTACTTTTTTGACTAGCGCAAATAAACGTCGACAATGTTAATATTACATCCCACAGTATTAGATAGACACGGAGGGAGAAGCGGCGGCCAAACCGTGCCAGCGTGCTCTCCGACCGGAAATGAAGATCGATGACGGCTCATAACGGCTCTGGTTCGCACTTAATTCAACTCAATTCAAGTTCAAAACAAAGCGCGCGCGCTGTACTGTGATTGGTAGCTCGTTTGACCAGTTACGTTTTTATCCACTAATAAATAAAAAGGAACGACTGATTTTGAAAATGTAGTAGAGTAAAAAGTAAGATATTTGACTTTGAAATGTAGTGGAGTAAAAGTAAAAGTCTCCCAAAATTTAAATACTTCAGCAAAGTACAGATACGCAAAAAAGCTACTTAAGTACAGTAACGAATTACATTTAATTCGTTACTGTCCACCACTGCCTACATGAATAAAACTTTTATCGACGTTATTGGTTAACGTTACTTCAGTAACACAAACTTACTTCATGCTGCCTTGAAGGACATATTATTTACATATTTAGTAATACAAAGCACGACGTATTGCATACAAATCACCGCGAGAGCTTTTTTTATTTTTATTTTTTATTTTTTTATTAAACATTTACTTACATAATACAAAAATGAAGATCCATAAGCTAGAAAAGAGAGCCAGAGGTTCAGGGACTGATAGATATTACATCACATTTGAATTCAGAGAAAGAAAGAAAAACAAATAAATACAAACAAAAGTAAAAATAATAATAATAATAAATATAGCTGCAAGCAGCCATTACCGGGGCCAAGCGCAAGAAGCGGCAACAGATGCCCTCATGGGTGGGAGTGGCAGACCAACTGCAGCAAGGAGCAATTAAAGACATTAAGAGAATTTTGGGCAAATGGCTAAAATATCATATATACAGTAACTTTTAAGATGATTTAATGGATTATGACTTTCGACCAATAGGTGGCGCAGTTACGAAATCAATGTGATGTGGTCAGAGTGAGGTGACAATGACACATACAAAGTTTGGTGTCAAAATGTCAAGGCACTGCAGAGATAAAGACTTAATAGTCATTTTGGCAGCATGCCTCAAATTTACTGCTGCGGTATACGAAAACGGTTTCGTCTATCATCACAAAATCCATAACTTTTAGTCAGCATGGTCTGGAGATGATATGATTCGATTTTGGTGAAAATCGGACGAATGGTCTAGGAGAAGTTCGAAAAAGAAGGTTTTGAAAGTAAATAAAGATGGCGAACAGGAAATTCGTCCAAATACGTCAAACTTGGTATCTATGTTCTCAGCATGACCCAAGGAATCTACTAAGACCCGTGTCATTGCAATAAGCATATTTTTTCAAAAGTTTTTAGCATTTTTGGAAATTTAATTTTAACTTTTGACCACTAGGTGGCGTTGTTTAGAAACTTCACAGTCTCCTTCAGGGCATCGTACTGATGACCCATACCGAGTTTTGTAACAATTCGTTACACATAACATAATAACATAATTCAAAATGGCCGACAGCCAAAATGGCCGATATGGGAAAATTGGATATCAGTCGACTCGGCATCACGCCCTGAATCTAACGAGACCACTTTTATGATTTTTGGACAGACCATTCAGAAGTTGTGAGGGAAAATAGCCATTTTTCATATCTCCGGACCAGTAGGTGGCGCTGCGCCGAAACGCAGCATGTAGCCTCAGGTCATGGTTGTGATGACATGTACCAAGTTTGGTCTGAATACGATTAAGCGTTGCGGAGATAGAGCCTTACGTTTGTTTTTGCAAGCACTACGTAAAATTTGTTCCCTTTCGAGAGGTCTCTCCTATTGCGTAAGTAGCTTACGCTATGGGAAAACTCCTTTTCTCGAGAATATTGAAGTCTTTATGTAAAACGCATTGCGGCTGCACAGCTGACAGCAATGAACGAAGGAGCTCGGTCATTGGCTGTGCTGCGGCAACTTGCTCGAACCAATGACGGGGCGACTCTGAATGCGCGACCAATGAGCGCGCGTCAGAGCCCGCCAAGATGGGCGTGGCCAAGAGCTATATATTGGGCGCCCTGTCATGAGAGTTCTTTAGATTTAATCTCCTTCAGCGAACACCTTCTTCGCTGGATCCTCCGGATTATTGGAAGCCTTCGCCGCCGTGGAAAAGCATACCAGCGGGATTGGTACGAGGACGTCGGCACCTTCAGCCGCCTTCAAGCACCTCCTACTGAGCCATCCGGCGCGCCATATACGCAAGTATTTTACATCTGTTCGCCCCGCGACATTTGTGAAAGAGCAAATTTCCAATAAGGCGTTGTTTCAAATGCCTTCCTGCGCGTCGTGCAGAGACCTTCTCCCGGACGGGGATCGTCACATCATCTGCGATCGCTGCCTGGGCCGGGACCACGCAGAAGCTGCATTGACCAAGGGCGGATGCCCGGAATGTGATGACCTGGGTCTCTCTGCACTACGGGCTCGCCTTGCCGCTTTCGCTGTGAGCGAGCCCATCGCCACCCCTCTGTTTGAGCCGCGCACTAAGAAAAAGCGCCGCTCACAGAGGCTTCCTGAACCTGAGCTCAGTGACGTCACGCCGAGCCAGTCTCCGCGTGCTTCATCGCCGCTCTTGCCTTCCCCACCGCCGGTTCAGTTCACCCAGCCGGACCCACACCCCTCTAGCAGAGCGGTGGGCCTTGTGACTTTCGGCGCGTCCGAGGACGACGGGGGAATGGACGACAGCTTGTCCATCGACGCTGCATCGGACGACTGGCCGGGCTCTAAGGCCGTTGGAAGACCTCGGGCTCGATTGGTCTTCTCCCGAAGAACCAACCCGGAGCCGACTGGATGAGTGGTTTCTGCAGGGGCGCCAGCAGGCCCCTCGGCAAAGGCCTTCTCCCTTCTTCCCGGGAGTTCACGACGAACTCACCAAGTCGTGGAAAGCCCCCCACTCTGCGCGCCTAAAGCCTTCTTTTTCTTCTTCGCTCTCCTCAGTGGACGGCGCGAAGGAAAGAGGCTACGAGGGAACGCCGCCCCTCGAGGAGGCCGTGGCCAATCATCTCTGCCCGCCCTCCACCACCGGATGGAAAGCCAAAGCTTCCCACCCCTCGAAGCCCTGCCGCACTACCTCTGCTCTCGCCGGTCGCGCCTACGCCGCCGCCGGCCAAGCTGCATCAGCGCTTCACTCAATGGCGGTACTTCAAGTGTTCCAAGCCAAGCTTCTCCGCTCTATGGACGAGTCTGGCCCCGAACCCGAAGCCTTCAGGGACCTACGCAGCGCGACTGATATAGCTCTGCGAGCCACGAAGGCCACCGCCCAGTCCATCGGCCGTGCTATGGCTAATTTGACTGTTCTCGAGCGCCATCTGTGGCTGACTCTAACTGAAATGAAGGACACGGATAAGGCGCCATTTCTCGATGCGCCTATCTCCACCAGCGGGCTGTTTGGACCGGCGGTTAAAGGTTTCGCCGAACGCTTCACTGAGGCCCAGAACGCTTCACAAGCTATGCATCATTTCCTGCCAAAGCGCTCCAGCTCATCGCAAAGCAGACAGAGACCGCCACAGCCGCAGCGGGCTAGAACAGCTCCCACCGCCTCTCAGCCCACGCCTCAGGCTGACGCTCGACGCCGCTCGCGCTCTCACAACCGCAAGCCGCCTCCTGAGCGACGGGGTCCTCGGCCCAAGATTGTGCTGAACCCTGAGGTTCGAAAGCCGTCCTAGCCACAGAAATTAGAAGAGAGAGTGCGTGTCTCGCAAAAGCCGGACCACTCTCTCTGCAAAAGCTCAAACATTACCCAGTCCCCTTACAGGCGGCTGGATATGTCCATACAGCAGTCAATGGGCCAGTCACAGAGCTCGCTCACCTGCAAACAAACGCCGTTTTTACGGCGACGCACAGAAAACACAAAAAGAGTCTGCCTGCATCACTAAGGGTTCACATGTCCACAAAGTGTGCATTCCCAGATACTGTCAAAACTGCCAAATTCATTCCCAGCTCAGGCTGCGCTTTCCATGAATGTAGATCACGTGCCTATGGTCATGTACACACCACTACACACAAGCACTGTTCACACAGTTATAAATTCATCCCCAGTAAAAGCGGGAAACATTATAAAAGTGACGCGTGTGCCTACCACTGTTTATGCACCCCCACTTATAAACACTGCCCTTACAGTGTCAAACACAACCTCAGCTCAGGCTGCGAGTTTTACAAACACAGCGCGCGCTGTTGTAATCACACACGCGCCCATTCATTCAGCTGCTCAGCGCGCGCCCGCGCCCCTACGTCACAGCGGCCCGCCCCTAGCCTGTATTCAGCCCATATCTGTACACGCAGCGGCATGGGAAAACATTCCAGATATGCCGAAATGGGTATTGAATATAGTAAAGCACGGATACTCGCTCCAGTTCGCTCGCAGACCACCACGTTTTACGACTGTGGTCGAGACGAAAGTGAGAAAGGAGTGTTCACATGTTCTACGCACCGAGGTGCGCAAACTAATAGAAAAGGGCGCTGTGGAAACTGTTTCCCCCTCTCCGAGCGGGACAGGTTTTTACAGCCGCTATTTTCTCGTCCCGAAAAAGGATGGCGGTCTCCGCCCCATCCTAGATCTCAGACACCTGAACAAAGCACTAATGATTCGCTCGTTCAGAATGTTAACAACCAAGCATATCCTCGCGCAAGTACGCCCAGGAGATTGGTTTCTCTCAGTGGATTTGAAAGATGCTTACTTTCACATTCCAATAGCGCCTCATCACAGGCCGTTTCTGAGATTCGCTTTCGAGGGACAGTCATACCAGTACACAGTACTCCCGTTCGGCCTGTCCCTGGCTCCCCGTACATTCACGAAATGTATGGATGCAGTACTTTCCCCCCTAAGACGAAGGGGAGTGCGAATACTGAATTATCTCGACTATTGGCTGGTTCTAGCACAATCAGAGAGTCAGTTAATAACACACAGATCTTGGATTATCAGCCATTTAGAATGCCTGGGTCTAAGAATCAATTTTGCAAAAAGCATACTATCTCCCAGCCAGAGGATTTCTTTCCTGGGAATAGTTCTAGACTCGATGCAAATGACAGCGCGTCTCTCATCGGACCGACAAACGGTTTCAGAGGATGCTTGGTCTCATGGCCTCAGCATCGGCCGTACTCCAGCTAGGATTGTTGCATATGCGCCCTCTCCAACGCTGGCTCAAGAGCCGCGTCCCTACTCACGCGTGGCGTTCGGGCCACTTTTTAATCAGAGCGAACCACGGCTGTATAAAAGCCCTGACGCACTGGAAAGCCGCCGACTGGTACCAGTCAGGCGTGAGTCTGGGTGTGAACACAAGGAGAAAGATGATAACGACAGATGCCTCCAAAATAGTTTGGGGGGCCCTTTACGAGGGCAGGCCTGTCTCCGGCTTTTGGTCAAACCCGGAGAAGCGCCTACACATAAACTGTCTGGAAATGAAAGCGGTCGCTTTGGCTCTCAGAGCCCTGCTCCCACATCTAAAAAACGAACACGTCCTGGTCCGAACGGACAACATGACGGTAGTGTCGTACATAAATCGCCAGGGTGGACTCAGGTCGAGCTCCATGCATTCAATGGCCAGGAGACTCATTTTATGGTCCCAGCACAACTTGCGCTCGCTGAGAGCAGCGCATGTGCCAGGCGCCCTGAACCAGGGGGCAGACATGCTATGCAGAGACAAGATTCTCCCAGGAGAATGGGCTCTCAACCCGCTGACGATTCAGTGGTTATGGAAAACCTTTGGCAAAGCGGAGATCGACCTCTTCGCCTCCAAGGAGAACGCGCACTGCTCTCTTTTCTTCACGAAAAGCACGGACGCGCTCGCCCAGAGCTGGCCGAGCCGCCCCTTATATGCCTTTCCCCCGATCGCGATGCTGCCACAGGTCATCAGTCGGGTCAGAGAGGAGGAAAACGCAGTGCTGCTGATAGCCCCACTCTGGAAGAACCAAACATGGTTTCCAGATCTGATGCAAATGCAATCTGCACCACGGCCGATTCCACTGAGGCCAGACCTCCTCAGTCAGGCCAGCGGGATGATATTTCATCCCCGCCCCGATCTGTGGGCCCTTCATGCATGGCCCCTCAACGGGTTCCCAGGAACCTCGCGAGCGGAGCACTAAAAACCATCGCTGAGGCGCGGGCGCCCTCCACGAGACGCTTATATGCCCAGAAATGGAAAGTGTTCAGTGACTGGCTCTCGCTCAAGACGGCGCTCTTGCTGGCACTCGCCTCGGTCAAGAGAGTGGGCGACCTGCACGCGCTTTCAACAAGCGCTGCCTGCCTAGAATTCGGACCTAACGACTGCAGGGTCGTCCTTAGACCGAAAAATGGGTATATTCCTAAAGTGCTCACCACTCCCTTCAGAGCACAGGTTATCTCCCTAACTGCGCTTTCGTCTCCAGCAGACGAACACGACGCTAATCTACTCTGCCCCGTTAGGGCTCTCAGAGTGGAGCGTTCTGCCCTATTCAGACAGACAGAACAACTGTTTGTATGCTTTGGCGGCCGTACGAAAGGTTCCGCCGTTTCAAAGCAGAGAATCTCTCACTGGATAGTCGAAGCTATAGCGCTGGCTTATGAAGCTAAGGGACTTCAATGCCCCTGGGGAGTCAAAGCACACTCCACCAGGAGTGTGGCTTCTTCCTGGGCATGGTCGAGCGGGATACCGATCGAGGATATTTGTGCGGCGGCAGGCTGGGCCTCACCGTCCACATTTATCAGGTTCTACAACCTACAGGTCCCGACATTGCATTCCAATGTGCTATCAGCATAATGCTAGTTGAACTGCGAGTTCGTATCTAGATTATGTATGTGCTTGTGTCACACTGAGCGCCTTCTAGCCGCTCTGTATTTTTTCCCACATATAAAGCTCGCCTCTGCCGGCTAGTTGGATGATAACTTTGCTTTTCAGCTTAGGCACCTGCCTCTGGCTATTATAAGGCGAAGTTCAGCACGCACGGCGTTTTGCATGGTGTTCCCATAGCGTAAGCTACTTACGCAATAGGAGAGACCTCTCGAAAGGGAACGACTCGGTTACTAACGTAACCTCGGTTCCCTGAGAGGAGGGAACGAGTATTGCGTAAGCTGCCGTGCTTGTGCTTGGTTAGTTCGCTTCAGTCGTTTTAACCTAAAGAACTCTCATGACGGGGCGCCCAATATATAGCTCTTGGCCACCCCCATCCTGGCGGGCCCTGACGCGCGCGGGCGCGAAGCGCGCTCATTGGTCGCGCATTCAGAGTCGCCCCGTCATTGGTTCGAGCAAGTTGCCGCAGCACAGCCAATGACCGAGCTCCTTCGTTCATTGCTGTCAGCTGTGCAGCCGCAATGCGTTTTACATAAAGACTTCAATATTCTCGAGAAAAGGAGTTTTCCCATAGCGTAAGCTACTTACGCAATACTCGTTCCCTCCTCTCAGGGAACCGAGGTTACGTTAGTAACCAAGTCGTTTGCGCGTTTATCGAAAACTGTTAAGCGAATCAACTTGAATTCCATAACTTTTTGTCGGCACTGCCTGGAGATGATCTGGTGCAATCTTGGTGAAAATCGGACAAACCGTCTAGGACGAGTTCGCAAAAGTAGGTTTTTTGGACAATCCAAAATGGCGGAAAAGTTTTCATGGCGGAAAATGACGTCATAGGATGCGGTCGAATCGGCTTGAGCTCAGGAATCAGAGGAAAACATAATTTTGTTTCTAGCCCTTACGGTTCTAAAGTTATTAGCATAAACATGAGTGAATCTTTGGACAGTTGGTGGCGCTAGTGGGATTGATTTAGAGACTCCAAAATTGCTATGGTGAGAGTTCAGACTGTCCTCTATCTGTGTGCCAAATTTCATAACTTTCCCGGAAACGGTTCTATGGGCTGCCATAGACGCCCAGTCGGAAGAATAATAATAATAAGAAGAAGAAGAAGAAGAAGAAGAACCGGAACAGATACAATAGGTGCCTCAGCACCTTCGGTGCTTGGCCCCTAATAATAAGAACCGGAACAGATACAATAGGTGCCTCAGCACCTTCGGTGCTTGGCCCCTAATAATTATACAAAAACGTTTTAGTTCAAAGATGTAGTAGCCTTTTTGTTACAAGAGGTAGATAAGGATTTGATATAGATCTTAACATCATTTTGAAAGTGAGAACATTTTTTGCAAGCAAAATAATTAAGTTGCAAAGAAAAAAATATTCTCATATTGCTTCTCAAAAATGAAAAACCCAAACAAAACATCCTTGAAATAAAGCTCAGAGTCTTTATATATATAGTTTACAATGAACTGGCAAATGTCTTGCCAAAGTTTTCTTGTATTATCACAATGCCAAAAAAAGATGTAAGATAGTCACTACAATTTGTATCTATACTTAAATTAAATTTTGATACCATGAACGTTTTAACAGGATAATATCGATGAATAAGTTTAAAATAAATCTCTTTGACCTTATTTACCAATAGGTACTTGTTAGGGAGAGTCCAAACCTTCTTCCATGAAATATTTTCCACAATTGTGCTCCATTTTGTAGCAACAAGAGGAGTGGAAACAATCATTGAGAAAGAGAAAACGAGTATCTCTATTATTTTTTAATGTAGATTTAAAACATATCCTGCCTACATACGTGTCAGCCGGGTCTGGGAGAGGCATTTCAGAACTTGTCAAAAAACTATTATGGCCCTTAAATAGCATAATGACACCATTAGGGATAGAACCAAATACAGTGGGAAACTGTTTTGGTGTAACAGGAATATTATAATGAGAGAGAAATTCTTGATAAGTAAATAAGTAACCATCCTGATTAAATAATTGGCTAAACCCATTGATCCCAATCACCGCGAGAGCTTTCCAATATGCACGCCACTGAGTGACATCTGTACTTCCAGGTCAGTGAGCACCTGTCCATCAAAGCTCACTATCCAATCAGAGTAGATCACTGTTAAGCCCACCCCCACGAGAGGTTTGTCTCAAAACAGCAAACGAAAAACTGCGAAGCGTAAGCGAAATCTGTGGCAATGCATTCAGAATCCACGATTTGCGAAAACGAATCTTTGAAAAACATTAACAAAGAATGAAGCATATTTGAAGAGCCTGTTAAATTTGTGCGACTGAGTTAATTTTTTTAATTTTTATTGTATTTCTTCTTTTGTAATGGCATATTTTTGATACTTTCTGAAAAAGTTACGTTCAGTTTTATAAAGTTACGTTCAGTTTTATAAAGTTACGTTCAGTTTTTTAGAAACAAATGTAATTCCATACAGAGACACTTGAAAAAACACATTTTATTGCATCTTGATGAACAGACAGGACAAGAACTGCCGATGTGCATGTATGAGAAGCTGTTTGTTCAGATTTTCAGCAGCACACTGCCACTCATGTACATTGCGCAAGAGCTTTTCAGAGGGAAAAAAAGCCCTGAAAATCGTTTATGTGAAACTGCCAAAAGAACTCAAACCATGTCAGGAGGTCTTCTTGAGTTTAGTTCACTTTGGAACTATGGCATGGTTTGATAAATGGTCACAAGCATTAAACACAAAACCCTGCTGGTTCACTTTATCTTCACATTGTCTAACTCCAAATACTGGCTCTAATATTGCATTTAACGTAAACTGGGCTATTATGGGTTACAAATGGTAAACTTGGGCATTCACCAGTTGGTTGGATTTTTTACCCTGATCCCAACATTGATCTGCTTAATAAACTTCAGCCACTAACTTACAGAGTCATACTTAATTAATTGCAGTAGATGAAGAAGAAAAAAATAAATAAATTAAAGCTATATAATAATAAAGGGAACTGTGCCAATGGTAGGCAATATGCACATGCTGCACAAGGTCTACTGTGGCTACACAGACAAGCTTGTGTCCTTTAAGAGTGGAGACTGTAACACACAAACCTCCAGCTGGTACTTAAATGTTGTTGTAGATCTCAGTTCAATGATTTAAAGTACCATAGACAGTTCTGATTAGCCTTCGATTAGTAACAGCCCCAGATAAAGAAATACAAAGACAGATCTTCAGGATGCACTTAATCTAACTACCATTCTTTGAGTAAATGAATCTATAGTTATCCATTTATCTATATGACTCCATATAGTTTAATTATAAGGTATTTATATCAAGGTCAGCGACCTTGCCGCTGGTGCCACTTTTCATGGGCGTTGAGTCCGATCCTTGAGCCGCACACTCGAACGCAGATGGAGCAGGGGAAACCAGATGCCAGGGGGGTACCAGCCGCCCATTGGTTTCTCTTGATGCGCCTCTCAGATCGTCGGTCGTGGTTGGTTTGGTGTATTTGAGAGACTGCAGTGGCAAAGGTGACCTGCCAGGCTGATCTGTCAAGTGCCAGAGATTCAAGCTGCGTAAGGGGGATGTTCGCTCGCTTTAGAATGCCCCTGGTGTAGTCCTTAAAGCGCCGCTTTTGCCCTCCAGCGGACCGCTTTGCGCCCATTAGTTGACTGTAGAGGACTTGGCGGGGCAGGCGGTGTTCAGGCCTGCGTATGGTGTGCCCTTTCCAGCGCAGATGTTTTTTGGCCTCAGCTGCTTCCATACAGATTGAGTCAGTGTTGCTTAGGATGACTGTATGGGGGATTCGATCTTCCCTGGACAAACTGAGGATCTTCTGTAGGCAGCGAATGTGGAAGGCCTCTAGGCTGATAATGTGCTGGCGGTATGGGGTCCATGACTCTGCCCCTAAACAGCGACTTTGGTACTGACCTTCAGGTTACGGTTTTCAAAAACCCTGCTGTGTAGGCGTCCAAAAGATGATGAGGCATTTTTTATCCGGGTGTGTATTTCTGTGTCAAGGGAGCAGCATGAGGACAAGGAGCCGAGGTAGGTAAAGTGGTCCACTGTTTAAGTGGAACACCGTTTATGTGAAAACTGGGGGGTGTGGGGGCGGGGGTAGTGCGATGGGACATGACCTATCAAAAGCTTTGCTGAGGTCGATGAAGGTCGATGATCTGGTCTTCCGGAAGCCACACTGCGTTTCCGGAAGCACAGCTTCCGAGATGTGCTTAACCAGTCTGCTGAGCATGATCTTGGCCAGGACTTTCCCTGCGATGGAGAGGAGAGATATCACGTGGCTGTTGCCGCAGACTGCTTGGTCTCCTTTCTGTTTGTAAATGACCACGATGAACGATCTGAAGGACCACATCCTTCCAGTCCTGTGGGAGGGTCCCATGTTCCCAGATGTTTTGGATCAGGAGGTGCAGGCAATGCGTGAGGATGTATCCTCCGTGTTTGAAAACCTCTGCAGGGATTCCATCGGGTCCATCGCTTTTGTTGTTCTTCAGCCCTGCAATGGCTTGCTGGAGTTCTGAGTAAAGTGGTGGGGTGTCCAAGTGCATGATTGGTGGCAGGTCTGGGAGATTATCCAGAATATGTGGGTCAACAGGGTTGATGTGGTTCAGGAGACTCTCACAATGATTTGCCCAAAGGGCAATAATCTCGTGGCAGTCCTTGAAGAGCATGGCGCCGTCAGCTGATCGGACTGGGGCAATCACCCGGTTCCCGGGGCCATACAATGCTTTTATGGCATCATAAAAGCCTTGAATGTTATTGGAGTCTGCCAGGTTCTGGATTTCTCGCGCCTTTTGCACCCACCAGGCGTCCCTAATAGTCCTGAGGGCTCGCTGGGTTGCTGTTCTTGCAGCACTGAAGGTGGTTTTAAGGGTGGGAAATCCAGGGCAGGACAGGAGAGCTTTGTGGGCCTCATGCTTGGTTTTTAGGAGTGACTGTATCTCGGCTGAGTTACAGTCAAACCAGTCCTGGTGGAGTTTCCTTGACATGCCTCTGAGGCTGCGCTATGAATAGCCTGACGTAGAGCTGGCCAGTTGGTTGATTCCTCTGGGATCTTGTTGAGGTTTTCAGCAAGGAGCCGTCGGAGGTTGTCTTTGGTGGTGAGGCTATTCAGTGCTGTACAGTTGAGTTTCTTGTTTGGAGCTGTCCTCGGGCCACGGGGCTGAATGCTCATGAGTAGTTTGGATCTGACCATGAGGTGGTCAGTCCAGCACTCAGCTCCGCGCTTAACACGGGTGGTGAGGACATATTGTCTGTCCTTTTGACGGACAATCACGTAGTCAAGAAGATGCCAGTGTTTTGAGCGGGGGTGCTGCCAGGTGGTGCAGGCAACGCCTGTTCTTCATCTGGAAGACGGTGTTAGTAATGACCAGCTGATGCTCTGCACAGAGGGAGAGAAGTCTGAGCGCATTGTGGTTCATTTTCCCCACACCATGCTGGCCAATGACTTTATTCCATACCAGGTGCTCCGTGCCCACTCTAGCATTGAAATCTCCCATGAGTATGAGCCTGTCCGTTGCCGGGGTTTTCTGTAAGATGGCATCAAGAGATCTGTAGAAATCCTCTTTGATGTTGTGCTCAGCATCAAGAGTTGGAGCGTATGCACTGATGAGAGTGGCGAAGCATTCCTTTGCCAGGGGAATGCGCCATGTCATCAGTCTTTCATTGATGCCAATGGGGGATTCGGGAATGCGCTGCATCAGTGTAGATTTTACAGCAAAGCCAACTCCATGGTTACGGCGAGTGCCTTCGGGGACCCCCTTCCAGAAGAAGGTGTACCCAGCACCAACCTCTGTCAGGGAGTCCTCCCCATGTAGTCTGGTCTCGCTGAGAGCTGCTATGTCGATGTTATATCTTGCGAACTCCAGGGCCACCAGTGCTGTCCTGCGATGGGACCTGTCAGGAGTTTCGGCCAGGTTCAGCAGTGTACGAACGTTCCACGAAGCAATGCTTAGCTTATTTTTCACTTTGACTTTTCGACCGCAAGGGGGGATGCTCCGATGGTTGCAAGAAGCTTGCGCATAGGTGAGGATTAAGGTTAGGGTGTGGGTGCGCAGACGTCACTCCCACCATCTTCACTCCTACCAGATGACCTCCAATGGCATGAGGGAACCCATGACGACCTTCGTCTGGCAGGAGTTGCAGGGGGCTGCCGGTGGTCCGGTCAGTTGGACTCCGCCTGTGCCTGTCCCAAGGTGCAGGTTTGTCTTCGGGGTTTGCTCCCGGAGTTTGCTCCCCAACACTGCTGCACTGACGCATCACACGCCCTGTGTACCAGGACAAACACACCACACACACACACACACACACACACACACACACACACATACACGCACGCACACACACACACACACACACACACACACACACACACACACACACACACACTAGGGGTTGAACGACTTCAGATTTTTTTAAGTCGACTTTTATGACATCAAAGTCGAGTCGACGTCGACTAGTCGCTCACGTCATTCATAAAACACAAGACATGGGACTGCTTTGCAACATGCCACAATTTGCAATTAATTAACAGAAAATAAAAGATGCTGACAGACAGCTAAGGATGGGACCGTTTACACCGGGTCACTTCATGCGTTTTTACTTATCTGATTTCTCAAAACGATTCCATTTACACCTGGTCACATAAATATGTTTTCGCAAAACGGATATAAATCCGATCTTCCAACAACGCGCTATATGCAGATTTAACGGAGTTCACGTCACCGAAAGCAACAGTAATGAGCTGCATTTTATTGATCATCAGCTCATTTCAAAATCGAAGACCGCAATAAGAGAGAACGCACTGGTAAGATCATTTTGTTTCTTTACTTTTATCGAAGATGATTGTGTGTTAAGCATCTGCGACTTACTTTCACTTTGATTTGCGATAGTTTGCACGTTGGCTTTATGAATAGATGCTCAGCTGCGGTGATACGTGTTGCCATAGCTTCGTCATATAATGAATATAACATGACATATAGGCTAACACGCTCTCACACGTTTATTTTTAGCATTGTTGGGAGAAGTCCAATTTACATATGTGGTTTCAACAACTAGATGCATTTACACTTGTCCAGTTTCGTCTGGAATGCGGGCGGCCCAGACCTCCTCCTGAAGTGGCGATCGGATTTAAATCCGTCTCAAATGCGTTTCGGAGGGCATTTACACCTGGTCTTTTCACGATCGGATAGCTATCAGATCACAGAAACACATGAAGTGGCCAGGTGTAAACAGCCCGCTGTTTACATCATCATTTAGGATGAAAAGAATAAAGAAAAGAAAAAAAGCTATAAATCCGTTAGTGATGCGCAGATCCAAGTAATACAAAATAATGTTCAAATTAATTGTGGTTGAATTAGAGATACATCATTAATATGTTTAAATAAATATATTAAAAAAATGTTTTAATGATTTTAATAAAGAGACTCTCATTTCCCGGTAAAACAGTGAGCGTGCGTCATGCTTTTACTTTCGTTTTCAACAATATCTAGTGTTAGGTTAGTATATGTACCACACTTGATGTTGGCTACCAATGCTGCTTTCTTGCAGCAATACCCTCTGGGCTCTTCTGTTGTCATCTGTTGTCGTCTGCAACGCGGCCATGTTAGTATCAAAATTAGCTCAATCATAGTGTCACATGATCAACGCGACTAGTCAACGTCAAGCTTAAAGCGTCACGGCATTGCATTAAGGTCGACTAGTCGACTAATCGACTAGTCGGTTCAACCCCTAACACACACACACACACACTGTTTTAAAACGAACCTGAAAGATCCCCAAACTCCGTAAAAAACATTATATTTATCCATAAAATTTTTAAAGGTTATCCTGTTATCCTTTACATTGACATATTTGTTATCATTTCTTTCAACCAACATCCTATATTTGGTGCACAAATACTTTTCCAATTTAAAGAAATAAGCCGTTTTGCTTGCAGAATGCACATATTTACAACTCCGGTCAGTTGGACTCCGCCTGTGCCTGTCCCAAGGTGCAGATTTGTCTTCGGGGTTTGCTTCCGGGGTTTGCTCCCCAACACTGCTGCACTGACGCATCACACGCCCTGTGTACCAGAACACACACACACACACACACACACACACACACACACACACACACACACACACAATGTTTTAAAACAAACCTGAAAGATCCCCAAACTCCGTAAAAAATATTATATTTATCCATACAATTTTTAAAGGTTATCCTGTTATCCTTTACATTGACATATTTGTTATCATTTCTTGCAACCAACATCCTATATTTGGTGCACAAATACTTTTCCAATTTAAAGAAATAAGCCGTTTTGCTTGCAGAATGCACATATTTACAACTCCGGTCAGTTGGACTCCGCCTGTGTCTGTCCCAAGGTGCAGGTTTGTCTTCGGGGTTTGCTTCCGGGGTTTGCTCCCCAACACTGCTGCACTGACGCATCACACGCCCTGTGTACCAGGACACACACACCACACACACACACACACACACACACACACACACACACACACACACACACACAATGTTTTAAAACAAACCTGAAAGATCCCCAAACTCCGTAAAAAATATTATATTTATCCATAAAATTTTTAAAGGTTATCCTGTTATCCTTTACATTGACATATTTGTTATCATTTCTGTCAACCAACATCCTATATTTGGTGCACAAATACTTTTCCAATTTAAAGAAATAAGCCGTTGTGCTTGCAGAATGCACATATTTACAAATATATATATATTTATGTATAAGGAAAGGTGACAATGGAATATTACCATAAAGGATTTTTTATTATTTCTTAAGCAACTTACACACATCTCGTCTCCATGGGAATGGAAAACCTTTTGGAATTTTAAAACTGGGATTTCCAGGTCTGGTAAAGTTATAAAAAATTGTCTGTGAAAATTATCAATATATTTTTATTACTTTTATTTTGCTTTTGTGGTGTTTTTTGAAACTGTCATTTCAAAATTTCAATTTCGACGCAGAGGCAATAAGGCCCAAAACCCTCTGAAATGTTCTGAGCGGCCTGTGAGAGCCTGCTTTGAACGATGCCACTAGCTGCTGTAGTGAGGGCGTGGTCTGGCGAGAGGCACGCTCTCATTTGTCTCGATTCTATAACTGTTCCCAGGAAGACTTTATGCTGGCTGGGAAACAGCGTGCTCTTCGCGAGATTGATTCTGAGACCCAGGCATTCTAGATGGCTGAGGAGCCAAGATCTGTGGATTAGCAACTCGCTCTCCGATTGGGCTTGTACGAGCCAATCCTCAAGGTAGTTCAAGATGCGCATTCCCCATTGTCTCAGGGGAATAAGCGCAGCATCCATGCATTTTGTGAATGCACGGGGTGCCAGAGACAGACCGAACGGAAGGGCCGTATATATTGATAAGCCCGACCCTCGAAGGCGAATCTCAAGAACGGCCTGTGGTGGTGGGCTATTTGTATATGAAAGTCAGCATATTTCAGATCCACTGAGAATAACCAATCCCCTGGACGAATTTGCGCGAGGATTTGTTTGGTTGTAAACATTCTGAATGGCCGTTTCATAAGGGCCTTGTTCAGGTGTTTGATATCTAGAATTGGTCTGAGGCAGCCGTCCTTCTTCGGAACGAGGAAGTAGTGACTGTAGAAGCCCGACTCACTTAATGATGGGGAAACTGTCTCGACAGCTCCTTTCATTAGTAGGTTTGACACTTCGGTGCGAAGGACGTGAGCTACGTTGCTTCTCACCAATGTCTCGACTACTGCGCGAAAGCAGGGGGGTCTGCGAGCAAACTGTGCTCTTTTTGTGCTTTATTTGGGTCGCTGTCAAAACAGCGTTTGTTTGTTGGGGTGCGTGTTTTGTAACGGCCCACTTACTACAGTTAGAACATCTCCAGTAACCTGAACTGAAGAGGGGACTGAGAGAAGTGCACAAGCTTTCTTTGAAGGAGGTCCGGTGGCAGCGGGACTTAAACCCTCTCTTTTCTCCCCTGTCGTTCGACTAGGAGGGCTTCCGAGGTTCAGGGTCCAACACACCCTGATATACTGGGAACGGGTAGTGCATTGCAGGCTTTAGGCATCGGTGACCTTCAGCCACTGGGTTGGGCTGGCTGAGGGGGCGGCGCTTTCTTAGGGCGCCCTGAAGCCTAAATTGAACGCATGGCCTGCGACAATTTCTGCGCCTCAGTGAAGCGCTTCGAGAATCCCTTCACTGCTGGACCGAAGAGGCCTGTGTTGGAGATTGGGGCATCGAGGAAAGCTGTTCTGTCCGCGTCCTTGATCTCCATAAGGTTCAGCCAGAGGTGGCGCTCCAGCACAACCAAACTGACCATACCTCTGCCGATCACCTGGGTGGTGGTCTTGTTGCCGCGCAGGGCTAAGTCAGTGGGGCTGTGTAAGTCCCCAAAGGCCTCAGGGTCCGGGCCAGTCTCATCCATAGAGCGGAGGAGCTTGGCCTGAAACACTTGGAGGATTGGCATGGTGTGCAAAGCCGATGCGGCCTGGCCGGCAGCGGTATAAGCGCGACCGATGAGGGCTTATTGTCATTCTGCAGGGCTTGGATGGGTGGACCGCCTTGGTTCTCCATCCGCTAGAGGTGGGTGGGCAGAGATGGGCAACGTGTTGTAACCCTTCTCCTCAGCGTCGTCAATAGTGGAGAGCGTTGCGGAAGTTGATGTCTTTAAGCGAGCTGAGTAAGGGGCACGCCATGATTTCGTCAGCTCGTCGTGTACCTCGGGGAAGTAGGGTGCTGGTCTTTGACGAGGGGTTTGCTGATGCCCCGACAGAAACCACCTGTCGAGACGGCTTCTGGTGGGCTTCTGAGGCTGGGACCACTCAATGTTGAGGCCTTTGACAACTTTAGTGAGGACGCGAATAAGTTCATAAGTTCCCACTGTGTATAGCTACGCAATACGAAGTGAACATTCTCAAAAGGGAACTAAAGATTATTCATAATTTCTCCTTTGTGTTCCATGGAGAAATAACAGTTCTACCATAAAGACTCAGGAGGATTCTCGAATAAAATAGAATTTAATTTGTGAAAAGGGGTTTACAGACAAAAATAAAGGTAGATGCTCGACAAGCTCCGTCTCAGAGTTCTTTGGCGTAGGCCCCGTCCTCCGTCCGGGTCCGAAGGTTTGCTTGTAGGTCCTGCCTGATGTTAGAGGCAGGGGCGGAGCCTACCCCCTGACGAGTGGACGGGAGCCATTCTGTTGGTGGTGGGGAGGATGGGGGAAAACTTTGCTACGACACCTGCGGGCAACAAAATGGGACGGTAAGATCAGTCTTTCAAATTCGATGTCAAGCTATGATTGGTAGCGTGAAATTATAAATTAATGACGTGGCAGTGAAGTCTTTCTGGTAGAACTTCCGCTTCCGCTTTCATTTCTACCATAAAGACTCAGGAGGATTCTCGAATAAAATAGAATTTAATTTGTGAAAAGGGGTTTACAGACAAAAATAAAGGTAGATGCTCGACAAGCTCCGTCTCAGAGTTCTTTGGCGTAGGCCCCGTCCTCCGTTCGGGTCTGAAGGTTTGCTTGTAGGTCCTGCCTGATGTTAGAGGCAGGGGCGGAGCCTACCCCCAAAAAGTAAAGAATATGTGATGAATTCCGTACATACCTATGAGGATTCTGAAAGGCATGCAGAAGAATTAATAAAATAGGGAAGACAATTAGACAACTTCTTTATTGCTTATCTTAAGGTGAGGTACTGTATGTGAAAGATTAAAACTATGAGATATACTGAAATTAAAGATAACTGATTAGAAGCTTTAAAAGATCGAAATTGGGAATGTCACTATATGTGAGCTGAGCTTCTCATCTTCTGAATATGAACAGAAGCCACATCTCCCCCCAAAACTTGAGATGGAGATTTTAAATGAAGCCTCGATAGGCTGAGATTTTAAGATGCATACATCCTGGGTATAAAGCCTGGGTATAAAGATAGGGAGAAAATAAATAAGAGCAAAGTTAAATAGCATATGCACCAGCCCTCGTCTTTCTTTAAAAATAGGTCCGTAATTGACCTTACATTTATAAATAATAAGGCTGTCGCCAGGCGACTTCCCGAGGAGCCACAAAAGGCAGAGATGACACATTGGCATAACTGCTATCAGGGAAGCTCACGATATGCGCAAAATATTTGGCTTTAGTGTACAGTCATGAAAGCTCGGTCAATTGTGATGTCTCGGTAGGCTGAGTTCATGTATCGGAACCGAGATTAGTTGAAAGCTCGATAGCATAAATGTAATAGGCTACGTATAGCCATGAAACGATCACAGTGATTGTAGAATAGGTCCGTGATTGACCATATATTTATAAATGATGAGGGCAGTTGCCAGGTCGACTTTCCGAGGAGGCACGAGAGGCAGAGATAAGACATTGAGATGATTACAATCGGGAAAGCTACGATTTGAGTTTGTGAACGAAGGCTGCGATCGGCCATGAAAAAGTTGGCTTAGAGTACAATCATGAAAGCCTGTTCAATAGTGATGCCTCGATGGCTGATGCCTCGATAGGCTGAGTTCATGCATCAGAATCGAGATTAGTCGAAAGCTTCGAAAGCATTAATGTAATAGGCTACGTTTAGCCATGAAACAATACCAGTAATCGAAAAATAGGTCCATGATTGACTTTATATTTATAATGATAAAGGCTGAAGCCAGGGAGACTTTACCGAGGAGCTATGATAGGCAGAGATATGACATTAAGATGATTACAACCAGGAAAGCTACGATATGCATCTATGAAAAAAGGCCGCGATCGGCCATGAAATATTTGTCTTTAGGGTTCCAATCGTGAAAGCTTGTTCGATAGCGATGCCTCGATAGGCCGATGCCTCGATAGGCCGATGCCTCGATAGGGCGATGCCTCGATAGGGCCGAGTTCATGCATCAAAACTGAGATTACTCGAAGGCTCGATAGCATTAATGTAATAGGCTTCGTTTAGCAATGAAACATTACCAGTGATCGTAAAATAGGTCCATGATTGACCTTACATATATAATGATAAAAAGCTGAAGCCAGGGCGACTTTTCAGAGGAGCCACGATAGGCAGAGATATGACATTAAGATGATTACAATCAGGGAAGCTACGATATGCGTTTATGGACGAAGCCCACGATCGGCCATGAAATATTTAGCTTTGGATTACAATCGTGAAAGCTCACACAAGTTATGCCTCGATAGGCAGAATTCATGCGTCGAGAACGAAATCAAGTCGAAAGCTTCGATAACATTAATGAAATAGCCCAAGATTGGTCATAAAATGGCAGTAATCGTAGAATTTCAGAAGCTGTGATAGGCTTAAAAATATTGCAGCAATCAGAAACGAAAGTCACGATAGACATAAGCAAGCAAGGATACGAATAACCTTGGAGCGTTGTTATTATGGTATTTTCAAAGCTATTCTTCATTAATCAATTATGGGATGAGTTGATGGTAAAGAACGAAATAAAGAAAGCCACTATTAACTGCGTGTAACTAAACAGATTAGCAGCGAAAAGCAGATGTATGATAGATGCATGTATTGTTAACCACCACCAGTAGCTAGCGAAGAAATTGACCTCGAATGTCGGTTGAGAGGGCTTGTTGAGCATTTAGTAGAACATACGTGTCGGATCTGATGTAGGTCTTGTATGCTGTGGACGACCATCTGCCAAGCATTTGGATAGGGGAGTCGGGAACGCCGCATTCGGCTACTGTTGTTGTGGCTCCGATACGAAAGGAATGCCCAGTGTATATATGTGGAGAAAGACCGGAGAATTAAGGAGGAAGCTACATGAGTTCAAAACCAGTGCTTTGTCATTGGAAGACCGTTTGGTTATATGAAAAAAGGAGAGTATTCAAGTATGGTCATGCTTTGAGATATGACCATAGAGGTATAAGGGCAATAGAAATTATAGACTTTAGATATAGTAATAACGCCAGAGACTCCAGAAGAATCTGTTTTCGAAAACTTAAATACATTTAAAATGTGGGAAAAAGACGTAAATCGGAAATAGACAAGCCACGAGCCAAATTAAAATGTTTTGAAACAGATGCGAATTCCCCTGATCGCATAAACCTGTAAAGCACGGTTAGAAACGCTTTTTCTGGATGCATGAGCCATGCACGCTGTTAAAACATGGCTACAATCTGAATATGAATATAGGAAGAGAAAAGAACATTTAGGATGGGAAGCAATAAAGGTGGTTAAATGGAATTCACTTTCTGAAATGTTGCTGTTAAAGCACAAACAACATCTGCAAAGTTACGACGCACAGACTTCAAGCATGGAAGACATAATTTAAAGAGAATGCTTTTTAAGGACTGCAACAGCGCTAAGAGGGACTGTGCGGCACTCCCTCTGGATTAGTGGCATCACAAACCCCAAAAATCACATATATCCGTGATCTATAGCATATTGAGACAGAATATATATATATACTACAAAATTGGTTCACAGTTGGAAACATCTCGAAAAAAATAGTATTTTTTCCACTTGTATTTTTGCTTGCAAATTGTATAATATCCAAGGTAAACATTTCTAGTAATTGTGTAGTTAATTCTCATACTGTATTTTCTGAAAGTATTGTATATGTATCCTCTCCCCAAATTTGTCACTAATAAAACACAATAAAAATAATTTGAAGAGAAGGCTTATATTGACCTTTTAAGATTTTGTTTACATCTACCTTGTAAATATATTCTTTGCTATTTTATTAAAAAGGTTACAATTACAGCAACAATTAAAATAACAATATTTCAAGTGTAATATTTCTTTGTAAAAACTAAAGTATACATTTTATCATACGTATTTCAAAGTTAAGGATTCATTAGTTTGAATAAAGGCTACATTGGAACAAACACTATAATAAGATCTTAGTTGATGACTTTATTTTTGACAAAACAAACATAGCCTAATATATTTAACATTTGGGCAGAAATTGGTGAACAAAAGCTTATTTGATGTGGCAGTAGTCTATTTTACAGTAAAAACTTTATAATCTATCCAAAACTAGTCAACGAAATGTTGTCTTTCATATTTCATCTGTAACATAGACATATCGTTTGTTGTTTTTATGATAGCCTATATTAGGGCATATAAATATTAATTTGCAGTTTAATACGTTGCTTATACAAAGACATTTTAACGTTATTTCAACATATTTCAGTCGATTTTCACTCATCTCAGTATAGCAATAGGGTTTGGTAAAAGCTGTTCAGTTCATTCATTCACACACAGACGCGATTCATATTTAAACAGTCTTTTTGCGGTTTACATATATAGGATATCGCGATTAGAACAATAATAAAAAAACATACTTCTCAGATGGATCCGTTGCTCCTCGAAATTAATTTAAACCAGCACTTCTGAGGTAAATTTCCCAGGATTATTCCTCACAGCCTCGCAAGACAACGTAAAGTACTGTAATCTGATAAAATTTGGTGTGCTGATCTCATCTGATGGGTGTTTACACGTTTGCAGGTGTTGCCTCAGATCATTTGGGTTTGAATAGCGCGCACTCTCCGTGGGCGTGTCAAATTAAAAGATAATGAGATTAAATGAGAACGACTGACATCTCTCTCTTTTTATATAGATTACATAAACAGAGAATATTTGTTTTTGTTATTAATTAGATCATTTAAAAGTAAAAACTTAAACGATTATAATGATATACTGCTCATGCCTGGGTGAATAGTAGTCGCTGAGTTTTGTTTAGCGTCCTTCGCGCTACTGGCCACTGGGGGTGAGTACACGGGAAGATACCGGCTCTACACGAAGTCTATAGAATCTAGCCAAGTCAAGTCACATTTATTTATTTAGCGCTTTTTACAATACAGATTGTTTTCAAAGCAGCTTTACAGAGATAACAGGAAAATAATGCAAAACATTTTGTTTCCAGAAGAAAATAGCTTCACAGTCCAGCTTAAGTAGGTTCAGTGACGTTTCATTTTTGTTTTAAAAAAGTTATTAATTTAGTTCATTTATATAAGCCGCTCTGGAGTAAACCGAGATTTCATCGTCCAGCTCAGTTCAGTTCTTGTATAATAATGTCAATGCAGCCAGATTGATATTATTGTTGAATATTAAATTAAATGTTAAATTTAATGTCCCCAACTAAGCAAGCCAAGCCAATGGCAACAAGGTGGAAAAAGGCGACAGTGGCAAGGAACCAAAACTCCATCGGGTGGCAGAATGGAGAAAAACACCTTGGGAGAACCCAGGCTCAGTCGGGGGGGCCAGTTCTACCAGAAAGACTTGTATACATACAAAGCAAATATACATTTATTAACAGCCCAGCAAGCAATATTATGATATAAAGTTATTTGGCGTAGGCCCCGTCCGTAGCTCGCAATCCGAGGGTACGGACTCTTCATTTGCTCTTCAAAAAAACAAAACTTAACCCTCTGGGGTCTGAAAACGCGCCGGCGCGTTTTGCTCGATTTTTTTCACATAGCAGCAAAATAGACCTAAAATACTCCGTCATTTTTGGTCATAAAGACTTAAGAAATATGAAAAAATTAACTGTTAAATGTCTACTTTTTATGTGTCCAATTACAATCAAAATAAAACATTGTGCTTTTGTAAAATAAAGAAAATAAACAGGGTGTGCTTTCTGGCCCTCCGTCACAGTGAGCTTTTTTTTTTTAGCACGTCTCTAAACTTAAACAAAACTCAGCGACTACTATTCACCCAGGAATGAGCAATATATCTTTATAATCGTTTAAGTTTGTACTTTTAAATGATCTAATTCATAACAAAAACAAATATTCTCTGTTTATGTAATCTATATGAAAAGAGAGCGATGTCAGTCACTGTCATTTAATCTCATTATCTTTTAATTTGACACGCCAAGACAAGAGAACAACAAGAGAGCGCGCTATTCAAACGCAAATGATCTCAGGCAACACATGCAAACGTGTAAATGCCCATCACACGAGATCAGCACACCAAATTTATTCAGATTACAGTACTGTACGTTGTCTAGCAAGGCTGTGAGGAATAATCCTGGGGAATTTACCTCAGAAGTGCTGGTTTAAATTCATTTCGAGGAGCAACGGATCCATCTGAGAAGTACGTTTTCTTTTTATTATTGTTCTAATCGCGATATCCTAGTGTATGTAAACCGCAATAAGACTGTTTAAATATGAATCGCGTCTGTGTGTGAATGAATGAACTGAGCAGCTTTTACCAAACCCTATTGCTATACTGAGATGAGTGAAAATCGACTGAAATATGTTGAAATAACGTTAAAATGTCTTTGTATAAGCAACGTATTAAACTGCAAATTAATATTTATATGCCCTAATATAGGCTATCATAAAAACAACAAACAATATGCCTATGTTACAGACGAAATATGAAAGACAACATTTCGTTGACTAGTTTTGGATAGATTATAAATTTTTTACTGTAAAATAGACTACTGCCACGTCAAATAAGCTTTTGTTCACCAATTTCTGCTCAAATGTTAAATATATTAGGCTATGTTTGTTTTGTCAAAAATAAAGTCATCAACTAGGATGCTATTATAGTGTTTGTTCCAATGTAGGCTTTATTCAAACTAATGAATCCTTAACTTTGAAATACGTATGATAAAATGTATACCTTAGTTTTTACAAAGAAATATTACACTTGAAATATTGTTATTTTAATTGTTGCTGTAATTGTAACCTTTTTAATAAAATAGCAAATAATATATTTACAAGGTAGATGTAAACAAAATCTTAAAAGGTCAATGTAAGCCTTCTCTTCAAATTATTTTTATTGTGTTTTATTAGTGACAAATTTGGGGAGAGGATACATATCCAAAACCTTCTGAAAAAACAGTATGAGAATTAACTACACAATTACTAGAAATGTTCACCTTGGATATTATACAATTTGCAAGCAAAAATACAAGTGGAAAAATAAAAAAATTTTTCTAGATGTTTTGTCGTTGTATTCTTTCTTGTGGCTCAGTGACACACCTGTGAAAGGCTCATTGCACAGGCTCATTAAGCAGGTCTTTTGTCTTCTCAGGTGTGAATCAGACCATTATTCATGAGTCACGCCCCTTTCGCATATTGCCTTTCCAAACAAAAAGTGTTTTACTTAATTTAAATCAATGTATTGTTTTATGTGAATGATTTGGCAGGATGATTTTCAGATCATTTTGAAGCAAAAATTCTAGGCGAGAACATCCATTAGTCAAAAGTCTTGTGGACACATATTTAGTATGTGTTTTGTGGCCTTATTTCAGAAACTTTAAGTTTTAGTTTTTTCAATAACCATGCATAAACAATATTCTCTCAAAAATACAAACATGTACATGCATGTTGCTCACATATTATGGTAGCCCTGTTTGTGGTAAATAGAGTGTAATTACACCTTTGCCATTAATATGTTTATAAGCAACTGAAAAAAAGCACAAATGTCAGAGCATGGCAGAACACCTCCAGGTCCCAGAAAACACATTAGACCCCAGAGGGTTAAAGTTTCTGAAATAAGGCCACAAAACACATACTAAATATGTGTCCACAAGACTTTTGACTAATGGATGTTGTCTCCTAGAGTTTTTGCTTCAAAATGAAAATCATCCTGCCTAATCATTTACACAAAACAATGACCGCATAATGAGCTGCATAATGAGCCTTTCACACAGATGTGTCACTGGGTACCAAAGAATGCTAGTACAAAAGAAATTATATATATATTTTACAATTAGAAATTGTAACCAATTGCAAATAGGTTACAATTACAACAACAATTAAAATTTTAACAATATTTCAAGTGTAATCTTTCTTTGTAAAAAGTATACATTTTATCATACGTATTTCAAAGGTAAGGATTCATTAGTTGAGATGTTGCCCAGAGAGAGAACGTTACAACAGCTGTAGTAAACAAACAGTGCTCGTCTGTGCCGTTCATTCATTCATTCATTCATTCATTCACACACAGACACGCAATTCATATTTAAACAGTCTTTTTGCAGTTAACAGACACTATTCAATATCACGATTAGAACAAAGCACTTAAGCGCCCTGGAGGCTGACGAGGGCGTGGACTATCTGGAGTAGGAAGCCTCCAGGGCGGAGGAGGCTGTGCAGGCAGCCAGGGCGAAGCAGGCTGTGCAGGCCATGGTGGAGATGACCCTTCGGGCGCCCGCGGTGGAGATGACCCTTTGGGCGGCCACGGTGGAGGTGACCCTTCGGGTGGCAGACGTGACATGAACGGTCTCTGGCTGGGCAGACGTGACATGAACGATCTCTGGCTGGGCAGACGTGACGTGAACAGTTTCTGGCTGGGCAGACGTGAAGTGGACAGTCACTGGCTGGGCAGATGTGACGTGAACAGTCTCTGGCTGGGCAGACGAGACGTGAACAGTCTCTGGCTGGGCAGACGTGACGTGAACAGTCTCTGGCTGGGCAGACGTGACGTGAACAGTCTCTGGCTGGGTGTGCAGCCAGAGACCCAGGCATTACAGTCTCGGCGGGACAAGACTCAGGCAGGGCGGTCTCGGCGGGATGAGACTCTGGGTGGACGGTCTCGCGGGACGAGACTCTGGCTGGACGGTCTCGGCGGGACGAGACTCTGGCTGGATGGTCTCAGTGGGACGAGACTCTGGCTGGACTGTGGTGGGACGAGACTCTGGCTGGACGGTCTCGGCGGGATGAGACTCTGGTAGGGTGGTGATCTTTGCAGACCTTGCAGACTTTAGCGGGGGATCTGCCAAGCTGGACATCAGCCCTGGATGCCCATAGACCTATCCGGTGGCTGGTCTGATGGCTGGCGTGACATGAAGATTCTCAGGCTCGGTAGACAAGACGTGAGGGAACTCAGTCTCGGCGGGACGAGTCTCTGGACGGGCGGTCATGGCAGAACGAGACTCTTGACAGAAGGTCTTGGCAGGCTGATCAGGCTGTGTAGGAGTGGGACTGGTGGTGATGACATCCTCTGCAAGGCCGATGAATGGTGAGCCGCAGTTCACCAGCACCCACTCATCGTACTCGGCGAAGTTCCCCCGAGGACCCACACCAGGCAGGCGTGCCTTAGTAGCAGCGTTGAGGCCTCTGTAAAAGAAGTTACTCAGCGCTTCATCCGGGAAGTTGGTGAGGTAGGCAAGATCTAGAAATAGCCTAGTGTGGGTCTCGAGGGATTGCTGTTCTTTTATCCATACATAAAATGGTATGGACCAAGGACTGCTGGTAAATCCATTGTCTTTTTGGGTCTGTCGTTCTGTCACGGGCTGGTTGAAGCAGGCACGGAAGCTGGATCACAACTGCAGCAGACTTTATTTAAACAAACTAGATACGCACGGACAGGATTCAAAGTGAACAGGAACAGAAACAACCACGCATGTAGCGACAACGACAGACAAGGAACAGACTGAAACACAGGGCTTAAATACACAGGACAGACAAGGGAAACGAGACACAGCTGGAACAAATAAACTGATAATGACTAATTAACAGGTGGAGTAACTGAACACTAACGAGGAGCGGGAAAACTAGGACACAGGACTGAACCAAAAACACAAGGAAGAGGGAAACACAGGACATACATGTAACAGTTGGCATGTTTGCATGGCTTGCCTCAGATAATTTGCGTTTGAATAGCGCACGCTTTCCGTGAGCGTGGCACATTAACAGGTAATGAGGTATAATGAGCTGAAAAGAAAAAGACTGACATCTCTCGCTTTTTATACAGATTACATAAACTGAGAATATTTGTTTTTTTATATAAATTACTTAATTTAAAAGAAGATAATTCAAGCTTTATAAAGAAAAAATCTCTCGTTTCTGTGTAACAAGTATTCGCTGAGTTACAGTTCATTTTCAGACGCGTTTCAGAATGGACTTCACTGACAGAGAGAAGGCATAACTCGCATCATGTTTATTTTTCTTTATTTGACAAAAAGCACAACACTGTGTTTTTATTGTGAGTACACACAAAAAATAGACACTCAACAGGATCGAATGATGTATAACACTTATATGTAAGATCAAAATCAACAGAGTATTTTGAGTCTCTTTTGCACACACCTTTGTGCCATTCCTGAAACATCGTAGGCCTACATACCTGTCGTATCCAAGGTTCCCTTTCGTTGTCACTCCGAGTTACGTCCGATGACGACGAATGGGGTTTCGCTTAGAAAGCCTATCGACTTCGAGTATTACGAAACAAGCCAATGGCAAAGAAATGCCATGGGTCTGCGGAATTTGCATAGCGTATCTCCGCCTTACCTCATGGGTATAAAAGGAGGACGCCGGCAACATGCAGATATGTTTTCACTTCGGAGCCAAGAGTATCTCTTCACTCTACAGCCATTCCTGATTTTACTCTACGAGACGAGCCATTCTCCGGTGTTGGTGTGACGGCGATCTGCAGCGAGTTCACATTGCCTGCTGATCTGTGCAGTGATCTGCCAGTGAGTGTTTCTCCCTGCTCGCTTCAACATCGTGGAGTTTTTTTCTCTCACAAAAGAGCTCGCACGCGGCACGTCTTTTTAAAGACGGCTCGCCCGTGCATTTCTGGTTGCGGTTGACTCATTTCCGATTTTGATGGGCACATTCTCTGCTCTGCGTGCTTGGGCTTGATCACGCTAGAGCAGCGTTTGTGGATGACTCACGTTCTCCCCGCGGGACTGTGACCATCACGTCATTACGGTCGAGACTCAATGATCTCGTTAGAGAGAGAGTCCCCTCATCCACTGATCTAACACTCTCCACGTGAGGTGCTACTTCGGCTGGTGGCCAGGGTGACCTGAGGGTGTTGGTGTGGAACCAAGGCGCCGACTATCCGTCCGTGCCCCACGCCCCCCTCTTTATTGACGCAACCCGTGAACGATCACGGGATGCCCGCGGGCCCGTCTTCGGAACCCCCGCGGGTTTCCTTTGACGTTCCAGAATCGGATCTGTTGTCCATCGCAGCATCACAGGACAGTGCTGCCACTTTCGGGTGTGCATATGGCATTTGTCGAGTCAGATCCTGAGATGACGGGCATGCTTTCCCGGGCCGCCGCGAGCGTCGGACTAGAGTGGAACCTTCCACCCTGTCCTGTGCGCTCGCTGCTGCACGGTTGGTTTTTGGGTGTGGCCGCTGACACCTGTCGGTGTCCACTCCAATACCTTTCTTCCCGGATGTGCATCAGGAGATCTCGAAATCCTCGAAGACCCTGTCTTCCAGCGATCCCTCGTTGACCTTCTCCGCCCTTCCTCCCCTCCACGGGGCCGCTGTCCATGGGTACACTGGGGTCCCCCGGTTGAACGCTCTGTTGTGATACTAAAATAACTGTGTCCTCAGAGTGCTTCTTCTCGGCGCGATCCTAAGCACCCGTCCGAAGCCTGTAGTTTTTCGTCTACACTGGACAGGCAGCCGCCTCACTGCATGCCATGGCTATTCTGCTGGTCTACCTGGCCCAGGTGCTCATGGACATGCAGGAGGGTAGGACTGACCCAGGGCTCTTCAACGAGCTGCGTGCCGCCACTGACCTTGCTCACCGAACGACGAAAGTGGGTCAGGTGATGTCCACCATTCAAGCCTCTGGCTTAACCTGTCCGATGTGCAGGATGTCAGGCGGACCCGTCTGCTCGACACCCTCATAACCCAGGTCGGCCCTTCGGCGGTGCGGTTGAGGGCTGTACAACAGCTCTCAACCGCCCATGAGCAGACTGAGGCATATTCTGTCCCGACGGCCCTGCCGTCTGCTCAGATCCCTCAGTCTGCCCACCGCCAAAGGCGCCCTCCTGGGGGACGCCACTGCCCTCTCCAGCCCCGCCCCCCGCTATACGCCGGGTTAAGCGGCGCTCTTGAGATGGGCTGCTCAGAGGTGGGACTCAGTTCTTTCCAGCAGCTGGTAGCAGGGCCACTCCTTTCCCCGGTGGAGGGCCGGGGAAGAATCCTTATTCTCAGAAAGAACTGACTCTCCCGTCTCTGAGCACACAGAGTTCTCGGACGACACAGTGCGCCACAGTCCCCGGACCGTCCCACTCTCATCCACCTCTGTCGCCAGACCACTGGCAGAGCAGGCCCCCGCGGAACGCTGGTCCTTCCCTGGCCTCCTCTGTCAGGGTGCGGTTGTGACCGTGCCCCCACACCGGGCCGCAATGCCGTCCACGTCCGGGCCGGTCATTCCGCTTCGCTGCACCACTGTGGGGACGTCTGTGGTTCGCGTGACTCCGCTGGCACAGTTGTTGGGAGCCTGGCTAGAGCTTCCCAATCTGTTCCGCTGGGTCGTACGGACCATCGGCTCGGCTATGCGATTCAGTTTGCACGGTCTCCTCCCTGCCTCTGGGGAGGTTGCTACCCTACTGGCGAAGGGTACGATCGAGACTGTCCCTCCAGCCGAAATGAGGTCCGGGTTTTACAGCCCCTACCTCATTGTCCCGGAGAATCCGGTGGGTTACGGCCAATCCTGGACCTGCGCATCTGAACCGCCCCTTCACAGGCTGCCATTCAAGATGCTCCTGGCCAAACGCATTTCTGAATGTGTGCGGCCACAAGATTGGTTTGCAGCGATCGACCTGAAGGACGCCTACTTTTATGTCTCCGTCCTCCTTCGACTCAGACCGTACCTACGGTTTGCTTTCAGGGGGCGCGCATATCAGTACGCTGTTCTCCCGTTCGGGCTGGCCCTGTCTCCTCACGCATTCACAAAGGTTGTTGAGGCAGCCCTTGTTCCTCCATGGGAACACGGGGATCGCATCCTGAACTATCTCGGCGACTGGCTGCTCCTAGCTCACTCTCGAGACCAGGCTTGCAAACACAGGGAACTAGTGCTCCGGCACCTAGCCCATCCGGGCCTTCGGGTCAACTGGGAGAAGAGCAAACTTTGCCTCATGCAGAGGATCTGTTTTCTCGGTATGGAAATCGACTCGGTCGCCATGTAAAAGGCGCAGCTTAGGAGCGAGCGGGCGCAGTCACTGCTGACTTGCCTGAGACAGTTCGAGGGCAAGAGTGCGGTTCCACTGAAATTATTTCAGAGGCTCCTGGGGCATATGGCATCTGCAGCCGCGGCAATGCCGCTCGGATTGCTTCATATGAGACCGCTTCAGCTTTGGCTTCGCGACCGAGTCCCGAGGTGGGCATGGCATCACGGCACCCTCCGAGTACCAGTTACTCCGACCTGCCGTCAGACCTTCACAAAATGGGTTGGAGCTAATGCTGTCTCCCTCCACCCTAAAAGTCTATGTCGCCGCCATTGCTGCACAGCAAGACTTTGTTAAAGGTAAGTCCTTGGGAAAGCACGACTTGATCGTCAGGTTCCTGAGAGGAGCGAGGAGACTGAATCCTCCTCGCCCTCCTCTCGTTCCCTCTTGGGACCTCTCAGTGGTGCTAACTGCCCTGCAGAGTGCTCCCTTTGAGCCTCTGCAATCAGTGGAGCTTAAGTTCCTGTCAATGAAGACAGCGCTCCTGGTTGCACTGGCCTCCATCAAGAGGGTAGGGGACCTGCACGCATTCTCCGTTTTGACGAAGCGTGCCTGGAATTCGGGCCGGCTTACTCTCACGTGATCCTGAGACCCCGGCCTGGGGTGTTTCAGGATCTCAGACCAGCTCTTTGTCTGTTATGGTGGGAAGCTGAAGGGAAAGGCTCTCTCCAAGCATAGGTTGTCTCACTGGATAGTGGACGCCATTGCTTTGGCATACCAACAGCAAGGTCGACCGTGCCCCCTTGGTGTGACTGCCCACTCCACCGGAGTGTGGCGTCCTCTTGGGCTCTAGCGCATGGCGCCTTGCTAACAGACATCTGCAGGGCTGCAGGCTGGGCAACACCGAACACATTCACCAGATTCTACAATCTCCGAGTGGAGCCAGTGTCCTCTCATGTACTCGCTTCAACCAGCTAGTACTGGACCCGCTCAGGTGTCTTCGCTTGCTCGCCATTCCACTCCATGGACTGGATACGTGTGATATTCTCCTCAGGTGAGCTTCCCCGAAAGCCCTGAGTTCATCCAGCACTCCTGACGTCGGCGCCAGTGTCTATTGCCTGCGCGTCGGCTAGGTGCCTCCCGTGTGCATGGTCCCTCCTCTGAGCGACCCCCACATGTGTATTTCCACTGTAAGCCTCTCTGAGCATGTGTCTTTCCCTTGGCAAGCCACCTTGCCATCCCTGGGGTTGAAATATTCCACCTGCGACACCCCAGTGTTCTCCATATGCATCCCTCCGGGTCATATGTGTATTCTCTAAGTCCCCCCCCCCCCCCCCCCTAAGGCTTTAGAAGCCGCCATACTCCTGATAGAGTGGGCTCGTACAGCCAAGGTGAAGGCTGACCAGCCGACTCATAGGCAAGTGAGATAGCCTCGACCACACACTTGCTTATTCTCTGTTTAGACACGGGACGCCCCTTCTTGGGTGGCCCAAAACACGCAAATAGTTGTTCTGACTTCCTCCACAGGGCAGTTCTGTGGATATAGGAGTCTAACGCCCTAACAGGGCAGAGTAAATTAATTTTCTCCTGGTCAGACGACAGAAATGAAGGAGGACAGAAGGCCTGCAGAACTGTAGGTCAAAGAGCCTGAACCATGCCAGGCGAAATTCCAGGCACAAGGGTGAAACCGACAGAGCCTGCCAATCACCGATTCTCTTTAGTGAGGAGATAGCAAGAAGAAAGATAGTCTTAAACGTGAGAAACTTCTCAGGAACTTCTTCGATAGGTTCAAGAGAAGCTTGGGAAAGACCTTCTAATACGATGGCCAGATCCCAGGCCGGCACCCTCGTACGAACTGCTGGCCTCAGGCTCAATGTGCCACGAAGGAAACGAGTTATAAGCGGGTGTCTCCCCAGAGAAACTCCACTGAAAGGGACGTGGTGAGCAGCCAGTGCCGCCACATACACCTTTAGTGTGGAGGGGGATAGCCCTGTGGAGAAGCGCTCCTGCAGGAAATCCAGCACTGCACCCACTGGGCCGTTAACCGGGTCCTGCAGGTGTTCTCCACACCAAGAAGTGAAAAGTTTTCACTTCAAGGCCTAAAGCTTCCTCGCGGATGGAGCTCTGGAGTGAAGAATGGTCTCAACAACCTCGGTTGAGAGACCAGAGTTCATGAGCTGGGCCCCCTCGGAGGCCAAGCCCACAGTACTGGGCGGGGGTGAAATATCATGCTGCCCGCCTGAGAGAGTAGATCCCTCCTGACCGGGAGCTCCAAAGGAGAACCGTCCAGGAGAGAAATCAGGTCCGCAAACCATACTCGGGCCGGCCAGAACGGGGCTACTATGTAGTAGGCTGACCCCGTCCCGGCGAACCCTCTCCAGAACTCCAGATAGCAGAGCAATCGGGGAAAAGGTGAACAGACGTGACCTCGGCCACGGCTGCCCCATAGCGTCCAACCTCAGAGGGGCTGGATGGCTGATGGAAAACCACAGATGACAGTGCGTGGTCACCTTGGAAGTGAATAGGTCCACCTCGGCGCGACCGAAACTCACCAAAGGAGCTCCACCACCTCGGGGTGGAGACTCCAACCCCCCGGCCTCGGCCCCTGCCTCGACAGGGAGACTGCTACCACATTCAAATACCCAGGAAGATACATTGCTGTCAGAGATAGTAACCTCCCTTGGGACCACAGGAGGATCTGACGGGCCAACTTGTAAAGCCGGCGAAACCGCAGGCTCCCCTGATGATTTATATAAGAGACCACCGACGTGTTGTCTGACTGAACTAACACATGATGACCTCTCAGGTCTGCTAGGAAGTGTTTCAGAGCCTGGAACACCGCCAACATCTCTAGACAATTTATAAGCCATGATAGATGATGGTCCTGAGACAGACCTTGGGCTGGACGACCACTCGTGACCGCCCCCCACCCTGTGAGGGAAGCATCCGCCATTAGCGCCACGCGACCCAGCACAGGACCTTTGAACAGGAACCAAGTTTCTTTCCACATGACCAGAGCACGAAGGCAGCGCCGCGTGACTTTGACCGTGCGGAGCGGATTTCCCCTCGAGGAGAACCCCTTGGTCCTGAGCCCCCACTGTAGCGGTCTCATGTACAACAGGCCGCAAGGTATAACGTTGGACGCTGCTGCCATCAGACCCGACAGTCTCTAAAACTGTATTACAGTAAGTAGCTGGCCTAGCTTTACTTGTTTCACAGCTGAGAGAATCGAAGCGATGCGGGTCGGAGCGAGTCGCGCCTGCATCGAAACCGAAACCCAAACGACACCCAGAAAAGTGGTCTTCTGAGAAGGAGATAATACACTTTTCTTTGCGTTCGGCCTCAACCCCAACTTCCTGATACGAACGAGAACGACATCTCGATGCCGAACCACCATCGTGAAAGTGCGGGGAGATAAAGCTAGGTCAAACGGAAGAACCCTGTGCTGGTACACCTCGCCCCCGAAGGCGAACCTCAGGAACTTCCTGTGTTGTGGAAGGATGGAAATGTGGAAGTACGCGTCCCTTAGATCCATCGTGACAGACCAGTCCTCGGATCTGATCTGTGACACGATCTGCTTGATAGAGAGCAACCTGAATTTTGGCTTCCCTACCGAGCGATTCAATAGGCGCAGGTCTAAAATTGGACGCAACCCCCCATCCTACTTTGGAACGATGAAATATCGGCCGTAATAGCCTGACTCCACACTGGGAGGAGGAACCCGTTCTATAGCCTCCTTTTGAAGGAGTGCTTTCACCTTTTGTTCCATAACCAGAGCCTGCTCGGAGCCCACCACTGTAGGCAGAACCCCTCTGAATCTTGGTGGATGACACCTGAATTGGATAGCATAATCCTTTTCTATTGTCAGCAGGACCCAATGAGATATTTTTGGAAGGCTTTTCCCCTCTGCCAGAAATTCTACTAAGGGTACCAGTCTCTCGAGACTGGCCTCTGGTGTAACTTGAGCAGCAAACGCAGCGCCCTGTAACGGCACACCGGCAGGGAACAACTGGTTTAACCGCTCTGAAACCCTCCTCAGAGGGAGCGAGCGTCCCTCGGGAAATCGCTCGCTGGGACCGTCTGCGCCCCGGCATTAAGGCGGGGTTGGCAGAACGGGCCCCTGAGGGCACCGAGGAGGAATGGGCACCGTAGAAAGAGGTGAACACCTTTCCGCCTCGGCGGGAACCACCCTCAGTGTCCTGCGCGCCGTGGCGCCAGGACTTCTCAGCCGAAGCCTTCTTAGCTAATATAACTGTCCTCAGATCAGTTCTATTACTGGGAGATTTCGGCTGAGAGTGCCGCGGCTGAGCCCACTGTCCAGCAGGGGGAGCACGAGACGCGACACTCTGCTTCAGCGCCCTATGTGATGAGCTCGCAGACGGCCGGGGCTGCTCCCGCCCAGCAGTCCCAGGGACATGAATTTTTAAAAGGGAGAAATTTGTTAAAAGCTGTTATTTGCTTTTCCTTCTCCTGGAATTTATTGATGACAGAATTTACAGCATCGCCAAATAAACCCAGGGGGGAGAGAGGAGTGTCTAAAAGGAAAGCTTTTCCTTTCCCTTTATATTTGTCTGATTTAACCACAGATGTCTTTCTACGGCCACGCAGGGAAAAATCAGCCGCCTGACGCAGTTCGCGAACCACGTCAGCACTGACCTCCTCACTCTCACTCACGTCCCTCAGCAGGTCAGCCTGGTATGCCCGTTTTTTTTTCTTTCTCTTCATAACAGACATAGTATGCAGACATGACCTGCTGCCGAATACGCTTTACCCACAAAAAACGAAATATTCATAAGAGGCTTGGTGGGTAATGCCGGTGCCTTAACAGCTGACGCAGCCTCGAGGGAGAGAAAACTCGCAAGCGTCTCTACCACGCGAGGCATAGCCGAACAACCATATGATTTATCCCCCACCATATTTAAATATGTTGAAGTCTGGGGACTAAACATTTTCTCTATATGACACCGGTTTTTCCCACGATTTCGACACCTCAGTGTGGAGATCGGGGAAAAAAAGACGGCACGCACCGGCGTGGAGGTTGCACTCGTGACGGCGAAAATCTCTCATCTAATTTTAATTTAGAAACAGACTCCTGTCTAGTCACTGGCCATACAGTGCTGAGTTTTTCTACAGCTCTTGTTAATACCTCCACTAGCTCATCGCTTTCGGGAGTGTAAGGTGGCGAATCCTCCACATCTCCCTTATATATACTAGCAACATCCAGCTCCTCAGAACTGGATAGAAGCAACACTGGTGCCTCAGCCCGAGCGGAAGAAACCGCAGCGCGTGCTTCCGAATACGGGACTAAGGCACTGGATCTCACAGGTGAAGGGAGAGATAAGGCAGAGCCCGTCTCTAACCCCGCTGAGAGATCCATATGCGATCCCCACGATACGCGTCGTCGCTCTGCCTCGGCAAGAGCGGGACCCGAACCGCGGGGAGCGCGCACCGAACCGCTCTCCTCGAAGAGCGCCCGGCGGGAGCGGAGCGTCCTTAATGGCAGACGCTCGCAATGCTCACAATCAGCTCCCTCGAAAGCTGACTGGGCATGCTACACTCCCAAACAAACAACACAAAGAACGTGTGTATCCCCACTCGTTAAATAACGCGAGCAGGGAGGGACACACTCCCTAAACTGCTGTTTGTTCGCCATATCTCTCTTAATATATATGCAGAGTATGTAAGGACAGACAATATTCACACAGGGACAGATTCACATATAGCGCGACTGAAGGCACAGAAGCTATTGCGCTTGTGTTTATGGGGTGCTTTATAGTTTCCTGGTCGATGACGTCACCCGCCTTTGACGTTCCATCTCTCCATTGGGCTGATTCCATACGTGCTTCAGGACGCACAACGCAGAGGCGTTCCCACAGCTTGACGCAGCTCGAGTTCCCTTGAAAGGGAACCCCATTCGTCGTCATCCGACGTAACGTCTCCATTCCCTACTCAGGGAACAAGGGTTACATACGTAACCGAGACGTTTTTGATTTTTCATTTTACCATGTTTATGTACAGAGACTCATGTGAATGTTGAAGTCAGCAGGACTAATCCAGTGGCATCTGGTCCCTTTAAAAAAAATAAAATAAATAAATAAACACCAGTGAACATGCTGATATCAAGAGAAACTATAGGGCTGTACGATTTTGGGAATACATTTTAGATTTTTCTGGTTAAAATTATGACATTTACAAAATACACACACACACACACACACACACACACACATATATATATATATATATACTGCCGTTCAAAAGTTTGAGGTCTGTAAGATTTTTAATGTTTTTAAAAGAAGTCTCTTCTGCTCAGCAAGGCTGCATTTATTTGATTAAAAATACAGAACAAACCCAGTAATATTGTGAAATATTATTTCAGTGTAAAACAGCTGTTTTCTATGTGAATATATAGTAAAGTGTGATTTATTCCTGTGATCAAAGCTGAATTTTCAGCATCATTACTCCAGTCTTCATTGTCACATGATCCTTCAGAAATCATTCTAATATGATGATTTGATGACAAGAAACATTTCTCATTATTATCAATGTTGAAAACAGTTATTTGCATTTTTATTTCAGGATTTTTTGATGAATAGAAAGTTCAAAAGAACAGCATTTATCTGAAATAGAATATTTTGTAACATTAAACACTACCGTTCAAAACTTTGGGGTCAGTAAGAATTTGTATTTTATTTTTTGGGGGAAATAAATAAAATAAATCAATACTTTTATTCATAAAGGAGGAATTAAATGGATCAAAAGTGACAGTAAAGATATTTATAATGTTACAAAAGATTATATTTCAAATAAATGCGGTTGTTTTTAACTTTCTGTTCATCAAAGAATCCTAAAAAATGGTACACAACTGTTTTCAACATTGATAATAATCATAAATGTTTCTTGAGCATCAAATCATCATATTAGAATGATTTCTGAAGGATCATGTGACTGAAGACTGGAGTAATGAAGCTGAAAATTTAGCTTTGATCACAGTAATAAATTACAATTTACTATATATATTTACACAGAAAACAGCTGTTTTACATTGAAATTATATTTCACAATATTACTGGGTTTGTTTTGTATTTTAATGAAATAAATACAGCATTGGTAAGCATAAGTGACTTCTTTTAAAAACATTAAAAATCTTACCGACCCCAAACTTTTGAACGGCAGTGTATATATGTATAGGTATTTTGTAAATTTTGTAAATATATATATACGAACACCAAGTTTGTTGTGCCTTGTAGGCATGTGTAGGGCTGCATAAAATAATAACAATAGCCTAGATAGCAGGCAGCCTATAAATCGTTAAAAATGAACACTTCTGTAACATTACACTAGACAAAAATATATGGATTATCATGTTACTTCAAACGTTTCCATTCGTTATGAAATGAGATTGGAGTAAAAACATGAAGCCTAATGTTTGGCGTGTTTTGCTTTTCAAACGCACAGCGCGACTGACTGACTGAAACTCAGCACGTGCAGAGAACGTTTACTGAAGCGATCGAGCCACTCCAAACTATGAAACATTATTGTTACATTATACATCTACGTTTGAGCAGATATCCACAAACACAGTATTTAACAGTAAACACGGGTCTAAACATTAGAATATTCACCATATTAGAATAAACACTCATACTAGCCATACATACTTTTATATGGTGCTGTGTTTAATTATCGAACATAAAAATATTCTTGTGTCGTACATGTATATTCATTTAGCATCAGGCTTCATGTTTTTACTCCAATCTCATTTCATAACATTTTAGTCTGGCACCAGTTTAACTAGTTGCTACAATGTAAAGTTTATGCAACAACATGCTTACTATTATGTGTCTTACCTTAAAAATCGTCCTCATAATCAAATCGTGTTCTTCTAATTCTTATGAGGTAAATCCAAGATAAACAACACAGCACAAACAGTCTTCCAAACTTGATGAAAAAGCAGAGGAATACTGAAGTCGCTGATTCTTTGTTTAGAGGTGATGAGGGCGTTAACAGCTCTGCATTCCTTTACTTGGATCATTTGCATGTGAACAGCTCGTGCGCGTGTGGGTGTGGTCACATTAGAGTTAATTAGCTCGGGCTGGAGAACCTGTACATGTCGTTGCTTTCATACGGATTTCTTAAACCGAAAGTATTTGTTTTTGTTATGATTTACATCATTTAAAAAAGGAGACTTCAAGCTTTCACGTCTGGGTGGCAAGTATTCACTGAGTTACAGATCATTTTCTGTCGCGTTTCAGAATGAACTTCACATTGAGAGAGAAGACAGAATGCGCATCATGTTTTTTTTCTTTATTTTACGAAAAACACAACTTTTTGTTTTTATTATTAGTGTACACAAATAAAAGAAGACATTTAACAGTTTTTAATGATGCATAACACTTGCCTGTATGACCAAAATCGACGGAGTTATTTGAGTCTCTTTTGCACTGTGTAGGGTCTCAGAGTTGAGGGGAATGTATAATCAATAATTAATAATTCACAATTAATAACTGATCATACGGGTTATGAGATATCACCTACAATTTTAAATTGCCCAAAAAGGGGATATATAGTCCATGTATCTGTATCTATATATATATAGACAATTAACCACAACGAATTATAATCAGTTATGAATACATATAATATACGGATAGGTTATATCAATTTTTAGAATATCCTTTAAACAGAATTAACTACACCTCGCCTGATCTGTTCGTCCACCGAACCTATACCGACGATTCTCTGATCAATTTCGCGAAAAGGATTATTCTGATCCCTATCAGGAAAAGCTACCCTACTGTTTATGAAGAATAACTTTCTGATAATATTACTAACTAAAGTAACAATATCAAGCTTGTAGCTTGTTCGATGATCAACCGACAGAGACGATAAAGAGTATAATGGGGTTTAATAAATGAAGCTATAGCAAAAATTACATTTAACAACGAATATATACAGAATAACGAATAACGGAAGTAAATAAAGGAAGAAAGAAAGCAGAACACAGAAATAGCAAACTTCACAAATAGTTAACCCTTGAGAGCTAGCAAGAAATCACACACCTTAAAGCAGGGATTGTCACGGAACGTGCAAGGCAAAAAAGGTGTGAGGACTCAAATGCAGGAGAATGGTAATTTATTACAAAAAATAATCAAACACAAAGCAAAAACCCACGAGGGGGAAAAACACAATGAATAAAATGAAACAACAACTGAACCTTAACATGAAGTGGATCACGGGGAATCACGGGGAACGGAAGACATTAGACAACGATCTGACAAAGACTGCAAACAAGAGGAGACTTAAGAAGGGAGCAAATCAAGAGGGGACAGGTGGAAGAACTCAAACAATAATCAGGTAACGAGGGGGAGGGATCAGACAACGACAAGAGCACATGGCCCAAAATAACAAAACACCCATGTGCAACACAAGACAGGACAGGCATGTGACATTACCCCCTCCCTACGGAGCGGCTACCAGACGCTCCACAAGACCAGGGCGGGACAGGAAGGAAACACCAGGGCGGGACGGGAGGGACAGACCAGGGCGGGACGGGAGGGACAGACCAGGGCGGGACGGGAGGGACAGAACGCTTAGTCCTGGGAGGCCAGGGTGAAGCAGACAGTCCATTGGGCGGCCAGGGCGAAGCAGACAGTCCATCGGGCGGCCAGGGCGAAGCAGACAGTCCATCGGGCGGCCAAGGCGAAGCAGACAGTCCATCGGGCGGCCAAGGCGAAGCAGACAGTCCATCGGGCGGCCAAGGCGAAGCAGTCAGTCAATCGGGCAACCAGGGCGAAGCAGTCAGTCCATCGGACAGCCAGGGCAAAGCAGAAGACCCCTCGGGCGGCAAGGGCGGTGAAGACCCCTCGGGCGGCCAGGGTGGTGAAGACCCCTCGGCGGCCAGGGCGGTGAAGACCCCTCGGGCGGCCAGGGCGGTGAAGACCCCTCGGGCGGCCAGGGCGGTGAAGACCCCTCGGGCGGCCAGGGCGGTGAAGACCCCTCGGGCGGCCAGGGCGGTGAAGACCCCTCGGGCGGCCAGGGCGGAGACGACCACTCGGGCGGCCAGGGCGGAGACGACCACTCGGGCGGCCAGGGCGGAGACGACCACTCGGGCGGCCAGGGCGGAGACGACCACTCGGGCGGCCAGGGCGGAGACGACCACTCGGGCGGCCAGGGCGGAGACGACCACTCGGGCGGCCAGGGCGACCACGGCACAGGAACAGACACTGGCTCAGGAACAGACACCGGCTCAGGAACAGACATCGGCTCAGGAACAGACACTAGCACTGGCTCCGGCTCTGGAACAGAAACTGGCACTGGCTCCGACTCTGGAGCAGACACTGGCACTGGCTCCGGCTCTGGAGCAGACACTGGCACTGGCTCCGGCTCTGGAGCAGACACTGGCACTGGCTCTGGCTCTGGAGCAGACACTCGCTCCGGCTCCGGCTCTGGAGCAGACACTCGCTCCGGCTCCGGCTCTGGAGCAGACACTGGCACTGGCTCAGGAACAGCCACTAGAACAGCAACGGCCACTAGGACAGACACAAACACAGAAACAGACGCTAGATCCAATTCAGGAACAGACACTGGCTCCGGCTCTGGAACAGGCACTGGCCTTGGCTCCGGCTCAGGAACAGGCCCAGACCCTGGAATAGCAGACACTGGCTCCGGCTCGGGAATAGCAGATACCGGCATGTCCAGGATCCGAGCCAGACGTTCCAAATAGTCCATAAGTGCCTTGGCGGCCACACGAATGGGCATCTCCTGATCTGTCTCAGACTGGGCAGACGGGACGTGCACAGTTTCTGACTGAGCAAACGGAGCGTGAACAGTCCCTGACTGGGCAGACGTGACGTGAACATTCTCTGACTGGGCAGACGGGACGTGAACAGTCTCTCGCTGGGCAGACGTGACGTGAACAGTCTCTCGCTGGGCAGACGTGACGTGAACAGTCTCTCGCTGGGCAGACGTGACGTGAACAGTCTCTCGCTGGGCAGACGGAAAATGAACAGTCTCTCGCTGGGCAGACGGAAAATGAACAGTCTCTGACTGGGCAGACGCAACGTGAACATTCTCTGACTGGGCAGACGGGACGTGAACAGTCTCTCGCTGGGCAGACGTGACGTGAACAGTCTCTCGCTGGGCAGACGTGACGTGAACAGTCTCTCGCTGGGCAGACGTGACGTGAACAGTCTCTCGCTGGGCAGACGTGACGTGAACAGTCTCTCGCTGGGCAGACGTGACGTGAACAGTCTCTCGCTGGGCAGACGTGACGTGAACAGTCTCTCGCTGGGCAGACGTGACGTGAACAGTCTCTCGCTAGGCAGACGGAAAATGAACAGTCTCTGACTGGGCAGACGCAACGTGAACAGTCTCTGACTGGGCAGACGGGACGTGAACAGTCTCTGACTGGGCAGACAGAACGTGAACAGTCTCTGACGTGGCCCCTCTTCTCCGCTGAGTCCTCATTTGGGTCGGATCGTTATGTCACGGAACGTGCAAGGCAAAAAAGGTGTGAGGACTCAAATGCAGGAGAATGGTAATTTATTACAAAAAATAAACAAACACAAAGCAAAAACCCACGAGGGGGAAAAACACAATGAATAAAATGAAACAACAACTGAACCTTAACATGAAGTGGATCACGGGGAATCACGGGGAACGGGAGACATTAGACAACGATCCGACAAAGACTGCAAACAAGAGGAGACTTAAGAAGGGAACAAATCAAGAGGGGACAGGTGGAAGAACTCAAACAATAATCAGGTAACGAGGGGGAGGGATCAGACAACGACAAGAGCACATGGCCCAAAATAACAAAACACCCATGTGCAACACAAGACAGGACAGGCATGTGACAGGGATAAACAGCTCTAAACACATTTAGATTTTGATGGAAATAAATAGGCTACTTGCATTATAGACCTTTGTGTAGCTGAAACAAGGCTGCGTGGGTGTGTTGTCCTCGTGCATCCTGGAGCTGGAAGCATTCTGGAGCTCGTTTCGCTCGTGGGAAATTCAAAACTACTTGAAAGTAAGTTTTCTTGAAAGCTATAAGGAAGAGTTTGTTTCCCTTGTAGGACCGGACTTCTACCAAACACGAAAAAGCAAGCGAGAGTGAAAATAAAAGACTGAGATAAACGCAAAACGAAAAGTAAAACGAGAGAACAAGAAGACAAGACAAAAAGCAAAGCACCAAGAAGTCACGACAAAAGGCCAAGCTGCTCCCGCGTCAACATCCTTTAAGGAAGACGGTCCACACCTCTTTCGGAGCGACCTGACCAATGACGTTCAGCAATCTTTGGCGGGAGAAGATTCCTTTGTTTCTTCTAACAACCTAATTTGCATGGTTTATGAGGCCGTCCTTATTTTGGTCATTTCACTTCCAATATGGTAACACATAGTAACATACATTTTAACGTAACCTCATATATACATTTAGCTAAGGCAAACCGAGAGGATTAAAACGGTATCAAGAAAGATATGCAAGAAGGACAGGAATACGAAGTTACATTCATATGCATGAATATAGGCATTAAGAGTTTAGCTACACGATTATAAAATCATAACTAGGCTTGGTACAAAAGCAGAAACACAAAGGCATGCATGAATATATTTGACCCTTTTCAGAATTGCCCATTTCTGGCTTCAAATGTAAAGAATGTCTATGTGTGTGTGTTCGTGGTTGCATCTTCACCCCGGAATTCTTTCTCGCCGGGAAGAGGAGCGTTGGGGGCGATAGGAATTCGTTTGAAGCTGGTTTGCATTCTGGTTTATTGATGTTTGTGTAAACACTCTCATGCCATAAAGGTGTCAATGGGCAATTTGGACGCCATTAGATGCAGACTTTTTGGACCTCGCTAGTGAGTTATAGGACAAAACTCAAAGGGTTAAAAGCTTTCCAAAACTCAGAATGATTAAGTCATGTGAGACTGTCCAGATACGCCACAACTGATAAGAAAAAAAGCGAGACTATCGCGAGACTTGTCATGTCTTGCTTTCCCTGGAGAACAACCCTTGACCTTAGCGTTATAACTCCAATGCTCTACAGTTTGAGCTACAGGAAAGATGTGTTGAAGGGAAGCAAAGGGCAGGGGAATAGTGGAACATTAAACCGAAAATGAGGGCTAACATAGCTGCATAGAGACAACCCATTAAAAGCCACAAGCCGTGATAGACCACACAGAGCCGGCCACTATGGACCACACAGAGACAAGGCCTTGACAGAACACACAGAGACAAAACCACGATGGACCACACAGAGCCAGGCCACTATAGACCGCACAGAGACAAGGCCATGACAAACCGCACAGAGACAAGGCCGTGACAGACCACACAGAGACAAGGTCGCGATGGACCACACAGAGCAAGGCCACTAAGGACCACACAGAAACAAGGCCGTGACAGACAACACAGAGACAAGGCCGCAATGGAACACACAGACCCTGGCCAATATAGACCACACAGAGACAAGGCCGCGATGGACCACACAGAGCCAGGCCAATATATAACACACAGAGACAAGGCCTCGATGGACCACACAGAGCCGGGCCAATATAGACCACGCAGAGACAAGGCCGCGATGGACCACACAGAGACAAGGCCTTGATAGACCGCACAGAGCCAGGCCACACAGCCAGGCCATAGTGGCCGCACAGAGCAGTGCCACGCTGGGCCACACGGGCTTGATAGACCACAGAGACAAGACCGCAACAGCCACACGGCCTTGTTAGACCACAGAAACAAGGTCGGCGATCAGCCACAACGGCCTCAAATGCCACACAGAAGACGAGGTAAGACTAGACAGGGCCGCAAGGCCACACAAAACCAAGGTCACGATGGACCACAAGACCACAATGGGCCATAAGGACAAGGCAACAATATGCCACGGGGCCAAGATAGACCACACATAACCAAGCCCGAGGGCCACAAGGACATGATAAGCCACATACAGTAGGACAAGACCACAATAGGCCAAAAGGCCACTATAGGCCACACAGTCAGCCACACAGAGACAACGGCCACTAGGCCACACTGAACCAACGAGGCCACCATGGCCATTTTTTACATACAGGACAAGGCAACGATATGCCACAAGGCCTTGAAGACCCACACAGAGACAAGGCCCAGCTGGGCCAGAAGGCCACTAGGCCACACAGAACCTAAGCCCCAAAGGACCATACTGCCAGCGATAGGCTCAAAGGACAAGGCAACAATATGGCACAAGGCCATGGTAGACCACACAAAGCCTATGCCCCAGAGGGCCACACTGCCATGAAGGCACAAAGGACAAGGCAACAATATGCCACAAGGCCACTAAAGGCCACACTGAGACAAGGTCGTATAGGGGCCACGAGGCCACTGGCCATTTTTTACATACAGCACAAGGCAATGATATGTCACAAGGCCTCGAAGACCCACACAGAGACAAGGCCCACTGAGCCACAAGGCCGCTAATGCCACACATAACAAAAACACTCATAGACAAGGCCACTAGGCCACACAAAACCTAAGCCCCAAAGGACCATACTGCCAGCGATAGGCACAAAGGACAAGTCAAGTCAAGTCACTTTTATTTATATAGCGCTTTTTAAAATACAGATTGTTTCAAAGCAGCTTTACAGAGATAACAGGAAAATAATGTTGTAATAGTATTGTTAAATATAAAATTAAATGTCCCCAACTAAGCGAGCCAAAAGCCAATGGCGACAAAGGCGAAGAAAGGCGAAAAAGGCGACAGTGGCAAGGAACCAAAACCCATCAGGTGACAGAATGGAGAAAAAAACCTTGGGAGAACCCAGGCTCAGTCAGGGGGCCAGTTCTCCTCTGGCCAACGAACGAACAGTGTATACAAGGCAACAATATGCCACAAGGCCATGGAGACCACACAAAACCTAAGCCCTGAGGGGCCACACTGCCAAGAGGCACAAAGGACAAGGCAACAATATGCCACAAGGCCACTAAAGGCCATACAGAGACAAGGTTATACAGAGACAATGGCCACTAAGCCACATAGATACATGTCACGTTGGCCACTCAGACGAAAAATTCAAGCTAAGACTATCGACAGGATAGATGACACCACCACCAGTAGTTGCATAGGATTTACCTGAATCGTCACTGAAGAGCTTGCTGAGCTTCAAGGATGATTTTTAAATCGGGTCTTATACATGACTCGAATGCAGAGGAAGACCATCTGCCCAGGATCTTGATAGCTGAAGTAGAAACACCACGTTCAGCTGCTGAAGTGGCTGCCCCGGTCCTGAAGGAGTGACTAGTATACTGGGAAGGAGATAGACTGCAGCTTTTGAGGACAGAAACTAGAGGAGTCCTGAACCAGGCTTTAGAGAGAGGTGCTCCATTAGGTAGGATAAATAGAGGGGAGTGATCTGAGAATCTAGGACGGATTTTTAGAAATGAAAGCGTAGCGTAAGTTCCGCCAGGAAGACTCAATTGTTACGTCATGTATTACCTTCTCATCTATCCAATCGCGTTCTAATACGTGAAGTATAAAAGATCCTTACTTACACTCGTCTGAGTTCGCAGATGCTGACGCTTCACTTTTGCTCTCGTTCAGTCGCCAAGCCAACATGTTTCCGACGACGGATATGTCCCGCCGTATCTCCTGCTACACGTCGCGGTTCCCGCGTTCAGTGCCGTATCTCCCCGTAGGCACAGCGGTCTTCGGAGAGTTTTGATCAGCCTAGGCCTCTCATGAGAAGTTCTGCTCCTCTAGGCTAAAATACCCTGGGTAATCCATCAGATTCCACTTTACGTCATCAAAAGTTTCAACAGCGTCAGCTCAGGCAGGATAATCTGGTAGGAAGAGAACTGCAATGTCATCCTCAACAACTTGCCCAGCAAAAGAACATCGCTGTCGCACGGGTGCCATTATCCCGCAGATCACGATCCACCGTCATGAATCAGAAACTCTGCAAGTCACGAGAGGCGATCTTCTCTCGCTGGTTTCAAGTTCAAGCTCCACTTCCAAGGCTTTCAAGTCGGTTTTTCAAGTTTTTGGTAGGCACTTCACCAGCCACTGCTAATATGTCCCCTTTATCACGATTAAACTTCATCCAGGTAAGTATTTCTCCGTAGCTTCCTACACCAGAGTTCAGAGTTCAAATTGGTCTCCACGGTGATGTGGAGTGTTCCTAATTACTACTGATCTGCAGACTGCAACGGGGCTGAAAAGCTCGACCTAAAGGGGAAATGTTCGTAGCACGTTTCCCGCCACCGATATTCCACAGTATAGTGGAAAGTTTGCAAATACCCACTAACAACTGAGTAACTCATTGAATAAATAAATAAATAAAAAAAGAAAAAAAAAATTTTTTTAGCCTACTTAAGAACTGTTATGCATACTGTAGTGGGTGTCTCTACAATGGCAGTAATTAGAAGTGTTGTAATTCACAAACAACTATTTTTTTAACATATTTAGGCCTACTTAATTCATAATAAGTCCCTTATACTTAAAATTAGACCTTCAATATTGGAAAATGTGTTCAATTGCTGTGATACTCAAACTTTCCTGGTGACTACTTAATCCACTGATATGTGTGGTAGAAATAATTTATGTGATGGGTATTTCCACATTAATGTACAGAGAAATGCAGACTAAGGAGGATGCTCCGGTCAAAGACCTCATGTACTTAACCAAAAACTGCTTTCTCCTTAGAACTAACAGTCATATTAGTTTTATCAAGTCATTCCAATCACCAGAATTAATCAGCGAAGTAGACTCGAGTGACATTGTCTTTGCTCTACTGTATGATTTACATGTTCATGTATCTTTCTATTCAAGAGTCTCAACTGTATGTTGTGGCCAGCGATCTGCCATCCATGAATGGGGCTATTTCTGCAAAGAGCAACTTGGGAGTCATGTCAGGCATATGCTGTGCATCTGAGAAAAGGATTCTACGCTCAAAAAACAACAGATCAAGTATCATTTAAATTCCACTTTTCGCATCCTGATCAGGGCTGATTGTTCCTTCCTCGTCTTCAATTACGAAAATCGACATGTGGTGGGTCTCCGGTGCGTATGCAGGGTCTGGTTCGGAATGCCCCACAGATAATTTTGAATAGCATGCTGGAATGGTCATTTCAAGGGTGAGTAAGCATATCATTTTTGTCTATCATTTTGGATGTGGTAGGGCTGCTGCTCCCGGCACAGGGGTTGGAGTTTCAACAGCTCGTTTTGCAGCTTCGATTACCGCTCACTGACAATTTTAAAACTTTTCGCTTTGTTCAACCGGAATCATACAAGATGGAGACTCAAGAAGTTCAACGTATAGACAATATTCTGAATGGTCGTTGATGAATTATGTAGCTCATGCGTAGCTATCTCTAGTCACTGATTGGCTTATTATGTCTAGATAATCTATAAATCATATCCCGTGGGCAGATTCATGCAAAATTAGGGTTGTGAGGCACCAACCCAGGAGGAATGTCGTTTAGCTCCTCTCAGCGTCGTTGTGGTCTTTAAAAGCAATTCCTTAATGGAATTCTCCCATTGCTTGAACTTTGAGCGTTGTAACCTTGCAGGTGCTGGTTATGCTTAAACGGCAACATTACACACTAAGTAAGAAAAGCAAATCCATCCAACACCCTTTTATTAACCCCCGTTCGCAATGGTCTCTTTTCCTATTGTTGTATTCAGATTGTAGCTGTGTCTGTTACAGCGTACATGGCTCATGCATCCAGGGGATTCACTCCAGGAGCTTAATACTCCAATTTCCCACATGGTTTCTTCTGATTTAAGTTTTTCACCTCATTTTTACTTGCTTTCTTAAGAATTCTAAGAATGACTCTGACTATCACATTATCATGACTATCACATTATCATTTATAAATTAGTAATAAATTCTTTCCTTTCTCATCTATGATTAAATTCCCCTCTATTTATCCTGACTAACGGAGCACTCCTCTCTAAGCTGGTTCAGGACTTATCAGTTTCCGTCCTCAAAAGCCGCAGTCTATCTCCCTCCCAGTATACTGGTCATTCCTTCAGGATCGGGGCAGCCACTACAGCAGCTGATCGTGGCATTTTTACTTCAGCTATTAAGAGACTGGGCAGACGGTCATCCTCGAAGCTCAGCAAGCTCTCCAGTAATGGTTCAGTTAAATACCTATGCAACTACTGGTGGTGGTGTCATGCGTTATCTATCTGGCGATAGTCTCAGCTTGAATAATTCGTCCTTGCGCCTATCGCTGGCAATACGGTCCTTAGGGGTCTGGCTTCGCGCAGCCTAGTGGCTTTTCTATGCGCGTTTCGTTCATGCGCAGCATTAGCGGCCTAGCGGCTCAGCGAACCTCGTCTTATGCGTGGCTCAGCGTGGCCTTGTCTCTGTGTGGCTCAGCGTGGCCTTGTCTCTGTGGCTCAGCGTGGTCTCGTCTATGTGTGGCTCATCGTAGCCGTGTCTCTGCGTGGCTCAGCGTGGCCTCGTCTCTGTGTGGCTCATCGTAGCCTTGTCTCTGTGGCTCAGCGTGGCCTCGTCTATGTGTGGCTCATCGTAGCCTTGTCTATGTGGCTCAGCGTGGCCTCGTCTCTGTGGCTCAGCGTGGCCTCGTCTATGTGTGGCTTATCGTAGCCTTGTCTATGTGGCTCAGCGTGGCCTCGTCTCTGTGGCTCAGCGTGGCCTCGTCTAAGTGTGGCTCATCGTGGCCTTGTCTATGTGGCTCAGCGTGGCCTCGTCTCTGTGGCTCAGCGTGGCCTCGTCTAAGTGTGGCTCATCGTGGCCTTGTCCATGTGGCTCAGCGTGGCCTCGTCTCTGTGGCTCAGCGTGGCCTCGTCTATGTGTGGCTCATCGTAGCCTTGTCTATGTGGCTCAGCGTGGCCTCGTCTCTGTGGCTCAGCGTGGCCTCGTCTATGTGTGGCTCAGCGTGGCCTTGTCTCTGTGGCTCAGCGTGGCCTTGTCTAAGTGTGGCTCATCGTGGCCTTGTCTATGTGGCTCAGCGTGGCCTCGTCTCTGTGGCTCAGCGTGGCCTCGTCTAAGTGTGGCTCATCGTGGCCTTGTCTCTGTGGCTCAGCGTGGCCTCGTCTCTGTGGCTCAGCGTGGCCTCGTCTAAGTGTGGCTCAGCGTGGCCTTGTCTATGTGGCTCAGCTTGGCCTTGTCTCTGTGGCTCAGCGTGGCCTTGTCTATGTGTGGCTCAGCGTGGCCTCGTCTCTGTGGCTCAGCGTGGCCTTGTCTAAGTGTGGCTCATCGTGGCCTTGTCTATGTGGCTCAGCGTGGCCTCGTCTCTGTGGCTCAGCGTGGCCTCGTCTAAGTGTGGCTCATCGTGGCCTTGTCCATGTGGCTCAGCGTGGCCTCGTCTCTGTGGCTCAGCGTGGCCTCGTCTATGTGTGGCTCATCGTAGCCTTGTCTATGTGGCTCAGCGTGGCCTCGTCTCTGTGGCTCAGCGTGGCCTCGTCTATGTGTGGCTCAGCGTGGCCTTGTCTCTGTGGCTCAGCGTGGCCTCGTCTAAGTGTGGCTCATCGTGGCCTTGTCTATGTGGCTCAGCGTGGCCTCGTCTCTGTGGCTCAGCGTGGCCTCGTCTAAGTGTGGCTCATCGTGGCCTTGTCTCTGTGGCTCAGCGTGGCCTCGTCTCTGTGGCTCAGCGTGGCCTCGTCTAAGTGTGGCTCAGCGTGGCCTTGTCTATGTGGCTCAGCGTGGCCTTGTCTCTGTGGCTCAGCGTGGCCTTGTCTATGTGTGGCTCATCGTAGCCTTGTCTATGTGGCTCAGCGTGGCCTCGTCTCTGTGGCTCAGCGTGGCCTCGTCTATGTGTGGCTCAGCGTGGCCTCGTCTCTGTGTCTCAGCGTGGCTGGCTCAGCGTGGCCTCGTCTCTGTGGCTCAGCGTGGCCTCGTCTTTATGTTGCTCAGCGTGGCCTTGTCTCTGTGTCTCAGCGCGGCCTCATTTTCATGTGGCTTAGCATGGCCTTGTCTCTGCGGCTCAGCGTGGTTTCGTACATAAAAAAAAAAATTTAAAAAAAGGTGTTATATATATATATATATATATTAAAAAAAAAAAAAGTTTAAATAAATCAATCCTAAGCGTCAGCAAATGCGTAAATGTCTCATGTAAATTCAGCAGCAGAAAAGTATCTTTTCATATAAAGCTAAGCATGCTCCACTTTTAGATCATAGAGTTCCGTTCCCACGACGATATCGATGGAACTCTACTATCTATGGAATTGACACATCCATGTCTACCGCTGTTTGCTAACTCTTTTCTTCTTTTATTTTTAGGAACCACATAACATACTGGTGGGTAAACTTTTCTTTCATGTTCTTTGGGGGTGGGCTTCGTCCAGTGGAATTATTCTTCCACCCATTTTTGGGGGTCGGCTGCGCCCCTGCCTTCATCTTCAGGCAGGATATGCAGAATCCGTACCCTCGGATCGCGAGTTATGGACGGGGCCTACGCCAAAGAACTTTATTGTGTATATATGGCTTGCTGGGCTGTTAATAAAATGCATCATTGTACAGTATCTTATCTCCGAGTCTTTCTGGTAGAAATGTAATCATAGATGAGAAGGGACAGAATTTATTACTAATTATTGGGTTACTTGAAATTGTTAATGTGATACCAGAGCCTTGAGAGTCATTTTTAGAGTGCTTAAAAAATTAGGTGAGAAATGTAAATCAGAAAAAGACCATGGGGAAGATCGGAGTGTTTAGCTTCTGAAGTAAATTCCCCTGGATGCATGAGCCATGAAACGCTGTTAAAAAGACGGCTACAGTCTGAATATGACAATAGGAAAAGAATAGACCATTGAGGACGGGAGGTAATAAAAAGGGTGGTTGAATGGATTCCGCTTTTCTAACTTACTTAGTGTTTAATGTTGCTGTTTAAGCATAAACAACATCTGCAAAGTTACAGCGCTCAAAGTTTAAGCAATGGGAGAATTTCATTTAAGAAATTGCTTTTTAAGAACTACAACAAACGCTGAGAGGACTGCACAACATTCCTCCTGGGTTAGTGGCATCACAGACCCTAAATTTACATAAATTCTGCCCACGGAACATGATTTATAGAATATCAAGACAGAATAAGCTAATCAGTGACTAGAAGATAACTACGCATAAGCTACATAATTCATCAACTAACAATTCGGAATTCATCAACTAATGTCAATTCGGAGACACTTCTTGAGTCTCTCCATCTTTGTCTGACTCCGGTTGAACATGAAGCTAAAAGTTTTGAAATTTGTCAGTGAGAGGTAATCGAAGCTGCAAAACGAGTTGTTGAAACTCTGACCCCTGTACCGGGAGCAGCAGCCCAACCTCATCCAATGAAAACCTCCTCCCTCAAAATGAAAATTCCAGCATACTATGCAAAAATAACTGTGGGGCATTCCGAGCCAAACCCTGCACACACACCCTGGGGACACCGGAGACCCACCAAAGATCCTGCGAAAAGGGCACAATAACACACATTTTTATCTTTGTAATACAATGTGATTGGCAGGCTTTTTTTGGAGGTTTACTAGAGGACTTGGCTATGCCTTGAATAGCAAGCGAACAGAAAGTACGGTGAAAAGACTTGGATAATTAGGATTAAAATACTTATATGGATATACTAAATGGAAGAAATATTTAATTACGATTTTCGTAATTGTAGACGAGGAAAGAACATCTGGCCGTGATCAGGATGGGAAAAGAGGAATCTGAAAAGAAAAGCGAGACATTATAAACAAAGACTGCAGAAATATAACCTCATAAGGTGTAGAGAGCCACGCCTTCAGAGATATATGGTGTAGCTGGACTGAGCGGATCGACTAATTTAACATTATCTCTGTTAGAGGAGGGCAGGGTGATGGATCCGGATTGCTGAAGGGCAAAGCCGTCTGAAAGCCTGGAACAAAGAGTGAAAGTGCATAGCTATGGCATTGCAGTGGCCAGGAATGAGCGCAACCTTAATTATAAAATTGAAGACGACTGCTTGCCAGATTAACAGCTCAGGAATGGCATGATCGCCTGACAATAATATCTGCCTTAATGATGACAACCATTCGTTAGCACAACAATATAATATGTTTTGCGACCACGTTAAACCCCAAAGGATGCTAGCGACCGCTATAGGATCATTTTCATGAAGCGCGGATGAAATGAAGCCTAAGCAAGCTTGGAAATTCATCTGGCCTTGCCGTTCCAAGTATCCAAAATCTGAGATCGGACATGCATCCTTCGTTTAGCTAGATCATGTCGCTTAAATTAGGCACGGAGTGAGCCATCGTTAACAGACGAGAGATAAATGCCCTGCCTTGAGGAATAATACTCATAGCGAAATTTAGGTGACCGAGCAGAGAAGCATTAGCCTGGGAAAACCCAGACGAACTTCCGGCAAATTTAGATTTGCTCTGCAAGTTAGTCTGGCGAAGAGCCCATTCAAGCTCATTTCCAATCTTTCCAAATCGAGGCACCAATCACAAACGTTGAGGCAGGCTTTACAAGATGACGATCGATCTGATTGGTTTTAAGGTCTATGCAATTGCTTACAGAGGCATTTGAGCGACGTCCGTTGGTGACGCCCCTTTGGAAATGAGCTGTGAATGAACCTTCCCCAGACCCTAACTCAGTTACGACTGAGAAGGGTCTGGTTTTAACCAGGCTAGAGAAGCATATAACGCTTAGATACAACCATTTTAAATATATATATATATATATATATATATATATATATATATATATTTTTTTTTTATGTAATATTTCAGAATATTACTGTTTACTGTGTTTGAACAAAAATTCAACGAGCATAAAACTGATAAAATCATCTCACATAATCTTGTAGACACAATTGATGAACGGCCAGTTAGTTCATTTGGACAATATTTGGGCCCTTTTTAAAGTTCTAAAACATATATGAAAATTAAAGTCTAGGTCATCGGTTCCCAACAGGGGGGTCGCGGCCCACAAGGGGGCCTCAGCGAGCTCTGTGGGGGGTCGCGTCATATTTTGAAGTGTTTTGAGCAATGAGCATTCAATAAAAGTCCTTAACTTTTTTCTGTTCAAAATTTATATGAGCGAGTTCATCATGAATCCATCAATCCGTGTTTTTGTCTTATCCTGAACCACTATGGTACACCTATAATAAGTGTTTACATTGGGACTATTTTACACTGGTTCGGATCGCTGCCGCTGCGGAGTAGCCCAGTACCTGCGTGACTCGTCATGTAGACGTACACAGAGAGAAGTAGTTCCGGATACAATGTTCTTCCGAAAGACGCATTATTCTGTTAATAAACGCAAGTTTATTATCGCTCGCTAAAGCCTAAGGCCTGGGACACACTGGCTGCGTGGCGTGCGCGTCTCAGCTGCGTGGCGTGTCCGTTTTTATTTCGGCTCCCATGTTAACAGGTTAGAGCTTGCACACTGCCTGCGTGACACGCGTGACATGCGCGGAAAACGCGTGCATGCTAGAAATAGAACCGACGCCTATTTTTCACGCGACACGCAAGCGTGTTGGAAGCGTTTCCAGGCAAAATAGAATAGGAAAAGATGTTTACATGTTATTTTGTACACGAATACATATTAATAAATTACATTTTTGACTAATTTAGATATAAATATAATTTAAAAATAAATAAATAAATAGGCCTAATTATCAATTTTCAAATATTGCACCTGTCAATACAGAATGACATATTCTGTAGTCTATTTTGCTGTCAATACTGCTGTGCTGACAGTGTCTTTATCAGTAGGCTTTATATTTATGCTTAACACGAAGTATAGGGCTTGCACAACTATCTCCCATATGTCGAACAAGGGTGATGCGTGTCAGCAGCGCCGCGTCAGACACGCTTCTCATGTGCAAAGACACAGAAAACGCAACGCAGCCGCCACGCAGCTGACACGCAACAGAAACGCCACGCTTACGCCACGCAGCCAGTGTGTCCCAGGCCTAAAGCTAAAGCCTCACAAATAACTTGCAAGTATTGAGGCCCCAGACAGCAGTCATTTAGTAATAGCCTATATTCTTTCTTTTTGTTTACCTACACACCAGTGTGAATATTTTTGTTTTTGCATTTCAAAAAGGGCCAATATAGGCTTCTCCTAGGCTTACGTTTTTAAATTACAAAGGGCCTACTGATGTTTTTGTTATTGTATTTTCAATATTATAGGCTATTATTTGTGCATAAACATATCTGGTTATAGTAAACATACCGTTTGTTTGAAAAAAACATATTTTGTCATCCTTGCTGCAAGCTTACAAGAGCGATAATATCATTAAATGTGAAGGGGGGCCCTAAAATATTTTCTTGGGAAAAAGGGGGTCTCAGACAAAAAAAGGTTGGGAACCACTGGTCTAGGTCACCAGGAAAGGTTACGTGTTACTGCGATTGTACTACGTTTCCTATTATTGTAGATCTTAAAATCTTAATCATACGAATTTTAAGTAAATGTGTAAAATAGTTTATGTAATTTCAGCACTTTTGTAATGAGTCATTTACTGCCATTATATTATTAAGGAACCTGGGTCAGGCTTTGGGTGTCATGATCGGCAAGGAGAACAGGAAGCAAATGCAGTATCCAGAGATATATTTGAACAACAGGTACAGGATGAGACACGGGTGTGGACAGCTAACGCAGGGACTTCGATGGTCAGAGTGCGGTGAATCCTCGTGCAGTGCAGTGCCAAGACGAGACGAAACAATCCAACACCAAGACGACAATCCACAGGAACACGATGACGGGAAACCAGGAAACAAGACTCAACACCGACACCCAGGACATCAAACAACGATCTGACAAAGGGAATGAGATAACTGTGAGTATTTAAGCAGTGAGGGAGATTGACTGCAGCTGGTGATGAATGATGATGATCAGCTGGAGCGGATCAAGGAATGACAACACAATCACGCCCACTACACACGTGCTTTCATACCACAACATAAACACGAGACGAGAAGGAAACGTCTACGGTTACGTATGTAACCCTCGTTCCCTGAGTAGGGAACGGAGACGTTTCGTCGGATGACGACGAATGGGGTTTCGCTTAGAAAGCCTATCAACTTCGAGTATTACAAAACGAGCCAATGGCAAAGAAAATGCCATGGGTCTGCGGAATTTGCATGACGTAACTCCGCCCCACCTCGTGGGTATAAAAGGAGGAAGTCTGCAACAGCAGTTTATGTTTCTTCGCTGAGGAGCCAAGACTGAGCTCAGGCGATCCCCGCGGTACAGCGGAAAGTGGCAGGCAGACGTAACGTCTCCGTTCCCTTTCGTTGTCACTCCGAGTTACGTCGGATGACGACGAATGGGGTTACCAGTCTAATCACGCCACCTTCTCAGCTGTCTTCCAGTGCCCTGCGTAAATCAAGATCCCTGTCATAGAATGGACGAAGGACTCCATTTAACACAGGAATACCAAGGTAAACTGGGAAGCATATCCCAAGCTAGGGGAAGTATGCAATTAATGCCAACCCAGAGGGGGGGGGACTTAGAGAATACACATATGACCCGAAGGATGCATATGGGGAACACTGGGGTGTCCAGCCGCAGGTGGAATATTTCAACCCCAGGGGTGGCAAGGGGCTTGCCAAGGGAAAGACATATGCTCAGAGGGCTTACAGTGGAAATACACATGTGGGGGTCGCTCAGGGGAGGGACCATGCACACCGGAGGCACCTAGCCGACGCACAGGCAAGAGACACTGGCGCCGACGTCAGGAGTGCTGGAGGAGCTCAGGGCTTTCGGAAAAGCTCACCTGAGGAGAATATCGCACGTATCCAGTCCGTGGAGTGGAATGGCGAGCAAGCGAAGACACCTGAGCGGGTCCGGTACTAGCTAGTTGAAGCGAGTACATGAGAGGACACTGGCTCCACTCGGAGATTATAGAATCTGGCGAATGTGTTAGGTGTCGCCCAGCCTGCAGCTCTGCAGATGTCTGTTAGCGAGGCGCCATGCGCTAGAGCCCAAGAGGATGCCACACTCCGGGTGGAGTGGGCCGTCACACCAAGGGGGCACGGTCGGCCTTGCTGCTGGTATGCCAAAGCAATGGCGTCCACTATCCAGTGAGACAACCTTTGCTTGGAGAGAGCCTTTCCCTTCAGCTTCCCACCATAACAGACAAAGAGCTGGTCTGAGGTCCTGAAACACTGCGTCCTGTCTACATAGGCGCGAAGAGTGCGTACTGGACAGAGCAGTGCCAAGGCTGGGTCTGCCTCCTCCGGGGGCAGCGCTTGCAGGTTCACCACCTGGTCCCGAAAGGGAGTGGTAGGAACCTTGGGCACATATCCGGGCCGGGGTCTCAGGATCACGTGAGAGAAAGCCGGTCCGAATTCCAGGCACGCTTCGTCGACGGAGAATGCGTGCAGGTCCCCTACCCTCTTGATGGAGGCCAGTGCAACCAGGAGCGCTGTCTTCATAGACAGGAACTTAAGCTCAACTGATTGCAGAGGCTCAAAGGGAGCACTCTTCAGGGCAGTTAGAACCACTGAGAGGTCCCAAGAGGGAACGAGAGGAGGGCGAGGAGGATATAGTCTCCTCGCTCCTCTCAGGAACCTGATGACCAGGTCGTGCTTCCCTACCGACTTACCTTCGACGGGGTCATGATGTGCGGCAATGGCGGCAACATAGACCTTATGGGTGGAGGGAGACAGCCTTCGCTCCAACCCTTGCTGAAGGAAGGAAAGCACAACGCTGATCGAGCATCTCCGGGGGTCTTCTCGGTGAGAAGAGCACCAGTCGATGAAGAGGTTCCACTTCAACGCATAGACGTGTCTCGTGGACGACGCTCTAGCGGAAGTGATGGTAGCCGCCACCGCTGGTGGAAGGGTACTCAAACCTACCTCGAGCCGTCCAGGAGCCACACGTGGAGGCTCCAGAGATCGGGGCGAGGGTGCCACAGGGTGCCCCGTCCCTGAGAAAGAAGGTCCTTCCTCAGAGGAATGGGCCAGGGAGGTGCTGTCGTGAAGAGTACAAGTTCGGGGAACCAGGTCCGGTTGGGCCAATACGGCGCGACCAGAATGACCTGCTCCTCGTCCTCCCTGACCTTGCGCAAGGTCTGCGCAAGAAGGCTCACTGGGGGAAACGCATATTTGCGGCCCGGCGGCCAGCTGTGCGCCAGTGCATCCGTGCCGAGCGTGCCCTCGGTCAGGGAAAAATACAGGGCGCAATGGGTCGAGTCGTGAGAGGCAAACAGATCTATCTGTGCGTCCCCGAACTGGTCCCAAATCAGCTGAACCGACTGGGGATGGAGTCGCCATTCTCCAGGGAGGGGCTGAAGCCGTGAGAGCTCGTCGGCTGCACAGTTCAGCGCTCCGGGAATAAAAATGGCTCGAAGCGACCTCAGATGCTTCTGACTCCATAGGAGGAGGTGGCTGGCGAGTTGTGACATACGGCGGGAGCGTAGACCACCTTGATGGTTGATGTACGCTACAGTGGCGGTATTGTCTGAACGGACTAGCACGTGTTGACCCCGGAGCAACGCCCGGAAGCGGTGCAGGGCAAGACGTACTGCCAACAACTCGAGGCAATTGACATGCCACAGCCGCTGGGGTCCTGTCCAGGAGCCCGCAGCAGCATGTCCATTGCACATGGCGCCCCAGCCCGTGGTGGAGGCATCTGTTGAGACAACAACATGCCGGGAAGCTCGTTCCAGGGGGACACCCGCCCTGAGAAAACTGAGGTTCGACCACGGGGTGAGGAACTGACGGCAGGTCGGAGTAACTGGTACTCGGAGCGTGCCTTGTTGCCATGCCCACCTCGGGACTCGGTCGCGAAGCCAAAGCTGAAGCGGTCTCATATGAAGCAATGCGAGCGGCGTGACCGCTGCTGCAGATGCCATATGCCCCAGGAGCCTCTGAAAATGTTTCAGTGGGACCGCATTCTTGCTCTTGAGTTGTCTCAGGCAAGTCAGCAGTGACTGCGCGCGCTCGCTCGTAAGCTGCGTGGACATGGCGACCGAGTCGATGTCCATACCGAGAAAAGAGATCCTCTGCACGGGGCAAAGTTTGCTCTTCTCCCAGTTGACCCGAAGGCCCAGACGAGCTAGGTGCCGGAGCACTAGGTCCCTGTGTTCGCAAACCTGATCTCGAGAGTGAGCTAGGATCAGCCAGTCGTCGATATAATTCAGGATCCGAACCCCGTGCTCCCGAAGGGGAACAAGGGCAGCCTCGACGACCTTCGTGAAGATGCGAGGAGAGAGGGCCAGCCCGAAGGGAGGACCGCGAACTGGTAAGCCTGCCCCTCGAAAGCAAACCGTAGGAACGGTCTGTGGCGAGGAAGAATGGAGACATGGAAGTAGGCGTCCTTCAGGTCGATCGCTGCAAACCAATCCTGGGAACGCATGCATTCTAAAACGCGTTTGGCGGTGAGCAGCTTGAATGGCAGCCTGTTAAGGGAGCGGTTCAGCACGCGCAAGTCCAGGATTGGCCGTAACCCACCGGTTTTCTTGGGGACAATGAAGTAAGGGCTGTAGAAGCCGGACCTCATCTCGGCTGGAGGGACAGTCTCGATTGCACCCTTCGCCAGCAGGGTGGCAATCTCTTCTCTCATGACGGGGGCATTGCCACCGACCAAAGAGGAGCGGACTCCCCTGAAGCGGGGAGGAGACCGTGCGAACTGAATCGCAAGCCGAGCCTGACGGAACGCGCGATCCAGCGGGACAGACGGGGAAGCTCTACCCAGGCTCCCAGGAACTGAACCAGCGGGATCACGCAGACGACAGGCGTCCCCCCGGAGGGGCAGCGCAGCGGAGTAACTGGCCCAGACGTGGACGGCATAGCGGCCCGGTGTGGGGGCACAGTTAGCAACCGCGCCCTGGCAGAGGGGGCCAGGGGAGGACCAGGCTGGTCGTCCCGCGGGGGCCTGCTCTGCCAGGGGTCTGGCGACAGAGGGGGACAGGGGCGAAGCGGTCCGTGGACGGCACGCCGTGTCAACCACCTCTGGGACAGAGGGGGACGAGGAGAGCACAGCTAGAGGGCGGCGCTCTGTGTCGTCCGAGAACTCTGTGTGCTCAGAGACGGGAGAGTCTTTGCGAATAAGGATTCTTCCCCGGCCGGGGAAAGGAGTGGTCCTGCTCCCAACTCCCGGAAAGAACTGAGTCCCATCTCTGGGGAGCCCCTCTCAAGAGCGCCACCTAACCCGGCGTGTAGCGGGGGGTGGGGCTGGAGAGGGCTGTGGCGTCCGGCCGCGGCCTCCAGAGCCGGCCCGGGTGAACGGGCAGGGTGGGAGCCGCGGGAGGGCGCCCTTGGCGGTGGGCAGACCGAGGGATCTGAGCGGACGGCGGGGCCGTCGGGACAGAATCAACGTCAGTCTGCTCATGGACGGCTGAGAGCTGTTGGGCCAGCCCTCAACCGCACCGCCGAAGAGGCCGACCTGGGATATGGGAATGTCGGACAGACGGGTCCGCGCGACATCCAGCACATCAAACAGGTACGGCCACCGAATGGTGAGCATCACCTGACCCAGGGAGCGTACGGCCACTTTCGTCGCTCGGAGAGCAAAGTTAGTGGCGGCGCGCAGCTCAGTGAAGAGCCCTGGGTCAGTCCCGCCCTCGTGCAGGTCCATGAGCATCTGGATCAGGTAGACCAGCAGAATGACCATGGCACGCAGTGAGGCGGCCGCCAGTCCCGTGGCGCTATAGGATCTCGCCACAAGCGTAGACGAAAAACTACAGGCCACGGACGGGTGCTTAGGATTGCGCCAAGAAGAAGCACTCTGAGGACACATAGCATCGCAACAGAGCGTTCAGCCGGGGGAACCCCAGTGCACCCACGGGCAGCGGCCCCATCGACGGGAGGAAAGGCGGATGAGATCAGCGAATGGTCCCTGATCTCATCATGCACGTCCGGGAAGAACGGTATTGGGGTTTGCCGTGGACGAGGGTCGGCGGCCTCACCCAAAAACCAATCGTCCCGGGAAAGCATGGCCGTCATCTCCGGATCAGACTCGACGAGTCGTCACTTCCAGGAAAATCAAACCCACCTAGTGAAGCTGCTACAAACATAATATCATCCTCTGTAGCTTCAAATGAAACACACGGGCCACCATTTTTTTTTTTTTTTTTTTTTGGGTAGACCCATGGGAATCACCTGTTCACTAGCGGGCACCGTCATTGAAGAGGGGGGCTGGGGTCGCGGACACATAGTCGGCGCCTTGTTCCAGACCGTAACCCTCAGGTCACCCTGGCCATCAGCCGAAGATCGGGGGGTGGATGAGGGGACTCTCACTCATATGAGTTCACAAGTCTCGACCTACATGACGCGATGATCATGTTTCCACGGAGAAAACATGAGTCATCCACGAGCGCTGCTCTAGCATGATCAAGCCCAAACATACTAGACAACGCTCGTGCCCATCAGAGTCCGATACCAAGCTGCCGCACCATTCATTTTTTTTTTAAATGCACGGGCGAGCCGTCTTTAAAAAGACGTGCCACGTGCGAGCTCTTTTAGTGAGAGAAAACTCAAGTGTTGAAGCACCCGGGGAGACACGCACCGACTGGCAGACCACTGCAACAGATCAGCAGGAAGCACGCGCTCGCCGTAGATCGCCGTCACACCAACACTCGAGGTACTCGTTTGTAAAGCTGACAATTCAGAGATGGCTTGTGGAGAGAAGAATACACTTGGCTCCGAAGCGAAAACATAAACTGCTGTTGCAGACTTCCTCCTTTTATACCCACGAGGTGGGGCGGAGTTACGTCATGCAAATTCCGCAGACCCATGGCATTTTCTTTGCCATTGGCTCGTTTTGTAATACTCGAAGTTGATAGGCTTTCTAAGCGAAACCCCATTCGTCGTCATCCGACGTAACTCGGAGTGACAACGAAAGGGAACATTGGATCAGTATACCGTGACATTGGGGATATGTATTCAAAAATTAGTAATTTTTCAATTAATAATTATTCATACGGGTTTGACCCAGATAATCACACATGTTAAATCTCCCAAAAAGGGATAATATGTTCCCTGCATCTGCATTCATATATGTAGGCTACCTAGACAATTAACCACAAAGGATTATAATTAATTGCATATGTAGACTATATTTTACAGACAGGTTATTATCAGCTCAATTGTATATCAATACTTAATCAAAACGGATTATAATTAAATATTTAAAATATCAATTATGTCTATCATAGATCGATCGTCAGGATAATCTTTAAGGGGATTAATTTATGATCGAATGTTTGTCCAGCAAACCTGATGATTCGATCTCATTAAACCTCACAAAAGTATCCTACTTTAGCTATAGACTTCCAAGAGAAGTTATTCCTCTGGCCACAAGGAAATAACTTTCCTGATCTATAACGATACTTCTTTAAGTAGGCTATCAATAAAATTTTAAAGCACGTAGCTTTGGATCGTAACATTAAAGGGACTTGTATATGAGCATAGAGACAGAATCAATAAATGAATATAATGAATTTAATAAAGGAAAACTACGTATACGGTTACTAACGTAGAATCAGATGTGTTTGCTTTTAACTATTGTCTATTGTGTGTACAGCGCTTTGAGAAGCTGCTTTTAAAGGCGCTTTATAAAATAAAGGTTATTATTATTATAACGTTACAAGGAATAAAATGTATTTACAACAAAATACAACGACAATGAAAGATAATGCATCAATAAAGAGAGAGAGAGAATGAGAGAGAGAATGAGAGAGAGAGAGAGAGAGATCCGTAAGGATAACAGTTTTGCTAAATTCACCTGGACAAAACCTCTGAGAGGCCACAAGAAATCAACATCACCCTAAACGGGGGTAAACAAATCTTAATGCCATGAAAGCTTAATAGACGAAATACTTGCACATATATATAGCTCTTTTGTGTGGCTGATATGAAGAAGGCATGTGTGTCTCGGTCCTGGGAGCGTCACGTGTTCACTCGTCCTTCCAGAGCGAGCCAAGCGCAGCGATTTTGAATGTCCATTTGAGGTGAAGTTGCCGGTTGATAATTCAGGCTAAGTTCATTTCACTCGTCGGTGGAAATGAACAAAGGAGAATTCGAAAATGGAAAATAAAAACTTAAAGAAACAAACAAACAAAGGACAAGATCCCTGGAGGGGGATCAGGAGTTACATGATGCGAGGAAGAGGAGAGAGGTAAGAGAGAGAGAGAGAGATTGATCTTGATCAGTCATTTAAAAGGGTGAAGATGTCACACCCTCTGGGGGTATGTGAGCCAATCCGAAGTGGTCCCTTTGAAGGGAGATTTTATGACTCTTTGTGTTCAGACAGCACATTTGAATCTGTAATTTCACTGGGTGTTTAAGAGAAAGATTCTTATAATACCCATGTGTCACAAAGTTAACAAAATGTAATGTAAATTAACAAATGAGGAACGAAGATTGGAATTTATAGAGACCAAATATGGTTCACATATTTGTATGCAAAGTCTAAAACATTAACCCATTAGAGTTTACAAGAAAACAAAGGCCAAAACAACATCCGAAGGAAAATCATGAGATCTGAAAATTAGATACATGTTTATACATTTCTCAAGTGGTTATATATATATATATATATATATATATATATATATATATATATATATATATATATATATATATATATATAAGATTAACAGGGTTTATTTCTCCTCCTCAGGAGAATTAAGTGAGTGTCACATCTCTCAGGAATTCCCTTTTAGAGGTCGTAAAAAATCCTTATCTATTGTAACAGGATTCTGTGAGTGTCCGAGTTCTGCCAGTGGTGTTAGCTTCGGGGGAAGTTAGACAGACCCTTGCTGGGAGAGTGAGTTTGCCGGATTATTCAGTAGACAAAACCAACAATCTGTGTGTGTGTGATTGGTCCAGACGCTACAACTACTATACACTCACAGTTCCCTCCATAGGACCTGGGCAATCGGACGAACATAACATCATATCAAATACATCTCAGTAAAGTCTACTAAATGAGGAAATTAGTGAAAGTCCTTGGATATGTGTGTGTGTATGTTTGTGTATGTCCATTTGCGCATCTGGCATTCCTTTGAGGAGATAGCAATCTCTTTTGAGGCCTGACCCCTGGCTGTGTGTGTGTGTGTGTGTGTGTGTGTGTGTGTGTTTGTTTGTTGTACACAAGTTCCTTCTTGCTGGAAAAGGGGAGGCTTGGTTTTAACTCAGTTCGCTATGAAAGTGTCAATGAACGCCATTAGTAACAGACTCTGTGGTACCCAGCCTGAGTTATGGACCAGAGTCAGAGAGGTTAGAAGCATTCTTACATGTATAAGTGAATGAGTCGTCCTGACATAGTCCAGATACCCTACATATTATACATCTAGAACAGCATATGCATAGCAGCCAATGACTAAATTACTCTCTTTTGACTCAGCTTCTTCCTTTTTCAGATATGATAAACATTATTGAATTGCAGAGAACGATCTGCTATATTCATTAATAATATGCCCCCCTTGTTTGGTTAAAGTCTGCGATATCACTGGGTATGCATTAAGATCTTCTTGGTGATCAGAAGTGATAAGCAAATAACATCTCTGTAAATGCTGAATCAATGACGAATTCAGGTTTTTGCGAACTGAAGGAAAGCCTCAGCATCTGCGAACTCAGACATGTGTACCAATCTTTATACCACAAGTATTAGAACATGATTGGATAGATGAGAAGGTAATAAGTGACGTAACAATTGAGTCTTCCCGGCAAAACTTATGCTAAAGCATTATAGGTCAGAAGTCAGATTGGTTTGGAACAATCAGAATATTATCTGGATCTGGATTAGAGTTGGATCTGGTTGAAGATCGGAGTCACGCCAGTATGGAGATAGGTTTGTTGAGGATCAGTGCCGATGGCTGTCGTGTTGATGAGACCTTCACAGGGGAGACACAATCTCTGCTGACACTTCAGGGATGCGTTGTGGTCGTGTCTAGGTGCAGGTCCTCCCTCTGATCTGGATACGGCCTGGATCCAGCTGATTACAGTAAACCTCGGAATAAGCAGAAAGACTAACATTAGCGTAGATGCCATTCTTCTTATGATGTAACAAGTACATCAAGTGTTATAGGAAGTGTTCCAGGTTCCGGCTTACCTAATTTATGCAGCCTAATAATCATTTAACTGATGTGAATAATAGGAATGTTTAATTTTCTATGTGTATGCCAGGTTAAAGAGATGTGTTTTTAGTCTATATTTAAACTGACAGAGTGTGTCTGCTTCCCGGACAATGTTAGTGTAGTGTGGGTTCAGTGTGGGTGTGATGGAAGAAGACAAGGGTCAACGTGACTGGAACTCGTACACTTTATTAACACTGAGTGAATACAGAACGACAGTATGCGCGAGGTGCGCCTTCACCATAGAAAACTCTATAGCAACGTTCAGAGACACTCTTTCCACTTAAAAATCAATAAACTCAGTCTATTATTTCTCCAGCTCTCCAGTCGTGTGTGGTGTACGAGTTCGCAGTCCTTCTCTCTCCCCGCTCTCTCACACCGCTTTTTTGCGGTCTCCCCACGCCAATTACTGCAATCAGAAACAGGTGTTCGTCATTTTGCACTTGACCTACTTACTCACCGCTCGGCTCCGCCCTCGCTCTCCGCTACAGACTCCGTTAAACCATGCCCCCCTCGCCACAGTTAGGAAGACTGTTCCAGAGTTTTGGTGCTAAATAGGAAAAGGATCTACCGCCAGCAGTCGATTTTGATATTCTAGGTATTATCGACTGGCCAGAGTTTTTGAGCTTGCTCAAGTACATGGGAGCTAAACCATTTAGTACTTTGTAAGTAATCAGCAATATTTTAAAATGTATACGATGTTTAATAGGGAGACAATTCAGTGTTGAAAGAACCGGGCTAAAATGGTCATACTTCCTGGTTCTAGTAAGAACTCTAGCTGCAGCGTTTTGGACCAGCTGTAGTTTGTTTATTATGCATGTAGGGCAACCACCCATAAGAGCATTACAATAATCTAGCCTTCAGGTCATGAGCGCATGAACGAACTGTTTCGCATTTTTCATTGAAAGCATATGTCGTAATTTAGATATATTTTTAAGATGGAATAATGCGGTTTTACAGATGCTAGAAACGTGGCTTTCAGATGAAAGATTGGTATCAATGAGCACACCCAGGTTCCTAACCGACAGAGCAGCCATCAATTGTTAGACAGTGTTCTAGGTTAGTATGTGCGAAGGTTTTTTGTCCAAACATTAGAAACTCTGTTTTTTCAGAATTAAGTAATAGGAAATTACTAGTCATCCAAATTTTTATATCAGCTATGCAGTCCATTAATTTCTTGAATTGGCAAGTTTTATCGGGGCGCGAAGAGATATAGAGCTGAGTATCATCGGCATAACAGTGAAAACTAATCCTGTGCTTCCTAATGATATCTCCCAAGGGTAGCATGTACAGAGTGAACAGCAACAGTCCTAGTACTGAGCCTTGTGGTTCTCCATACTGAATTTGTGATCAATAAGACATTTCTTCATTTACTGCTACAAATTGATAACGGTCAGATAAGTATAATTTAAACCATGCTAATGCAACTCCACTAATGCCAACATAATTTTCGAGTCTATTTAAAAGAATGTTGTGGTCAATGGTATCAAATGCAGCACTAAGATCAAGTAACACTAATAGAGATATACAACCACAATCGGATGATAAGAGCAAATCATTTGTAACTTTAATGAGAGCAGTCTCAGTACTATGGTACGGTCTAAATCCTGACTGGAAATCCTTGCAGATACCATTTCTTTCTAAAAAGGAACATAGTTGCGAGGATACTGCTTTTTCTAGTATCTTTGACAAATAGGGTAGATTTGAGATCGGCCTGTAATTGACTAATTCTCTAGGACAAGTTGCATTTCTTTAATAAGAGGTTTAATAATAGCTAGCTTAAAAGTTTTCGGTACATATCCTAGTGACACAGATGAATTAATGATAATAAAGGAGAACTCCGGTCAATTTTAACATTGAGCTCATTTTTTTGTAAATTTGGAGTGCTGTCAGTACAGAGAACAACGACAAAAATCGGTGTTGCCTACACCGTGTTACCCTCTTTTTAAAATTTGCACCCTGTTGACTTAAATGGGGCAAGTTTTAAACCTGCTTTTAGATTCTTAACATCCTTGATGTGTCATTACAAGTGCACAGCCATGTGAGTGATTTTATTCAGAGTGAACACGGTGAATCTGACTGCAGTAGATGTGAAAGATATGAATAAAAGTTATGTTAATTCAGCCAGCTCACATAAGCTCACACGGGGCTCCACCCCGAGGTGGTGGAGCTCCTGTGGAAACATTTCGGTCGTGCCGAGGTAGACCTGTTTGCATCCAAAGAGACATCACACTGCCCACTGTGGTTCTCTCTAAGCCATCCAGCCCCTCTGGGGTTGGACGCTATGGTACAGGCGTGGCCGAGGTCACGTCTGTACGCATTTCCCCCGATTGCTCTGCTCCCAGGAGTTCTGGAAAGGGTTCGCCGGGACGGGGTCAGTCTACTGTTGGTAGCCCCGTACTGGCCGGCCCGAGTATGGTTTGCGGACCTGGTATCTCTCCTTGTCGGCCCTCCTCTGGAGATTCCGATCAGGAGGGACCTTCTCTCTCAGGCGAGTGGGTCGCTTCTTTACCCCCGTCCAGAGCTGTGGAAGTTGTGGGCTTGGCCTCTGAGGGGGCCCAGCTCATAGAATCTGGTCTCTCGACTGAGTTCGTTGAGACCATCCTCCAATCCAGAGCTCCGGCCACGAGGAAATTATATGCTTTGAGGTGGAAACTTTTCACGTCCTGGTGTGGGCAACATCGGCTGGAACCAGTTAACTGCCCGGTGGGTGCAGTGCTGGAATTCCTGTAGGAGCGTTTCTCCACAGGGTTATCCCACTCCACACTGAAGGTGTACGTGGCGGCCTTATCTGCTTACCACGTCCCTTTAAGTGGAGCCTCTCTCGGGAGACACCCACTTGTAACTCGTTTCCTTCGTGGCATTTTGAGGCTGAGGCCAGCAGTTCGCACGAGGGTGCCGACCTGGGACCTTGCGGTTGTTCTAGAAGGTCTCTCTCTAGCACCGTTCGAGCCCATCGAAGAAGTTTCTGAGAAATTCGTTACTCTAAAAACTATTTTTCTTCTTGCTATCTCTTCTTTAAAAAGGATAGGAGATATTCAAGCTCTATCGGTCTCTCCCTCTCGCCCGGCATGGTAAAAGCCTTTCCCCTTCCTAGACCGGGCTATGTTCCTAAGGTCCCAACTAATTCTGTTAGGCCTATTGTACTGCAAGCCTTCTGCCCTCCTCCTTTTCTGACGTCGGACCAGGAGAAGCTTAATCTGCTCTGCCCAGTTAGGGCTTTAGACGCGTACGTCCACAGGGCTGCCCTGTGGAGGAAATCTGAACAGTTGTTTGTTTGCTTTGGACCACCCAGAAAAGGGTGTCCCGCGTCTAAGCAGAGGATGAGCAAGTGGGTGGTTGAGGCCATCACACTTGCCTATGAGTCGGCTGGTCAGCCTTCACCCTTGGCTGTCCGAGCTCACTCTACTAGGAGTATGGCTGCTTCTAAAGCTTTTTTGTCAGGAGTCTCTCTTCAGGACGTTTGTGATGCGGCAGGCTGGTCCTCACCGCATACATTCGTCAGGTTTTACCACCTTGACTTCAGCTCCACTCCAGGGGCGCAGGTGCTTTCGTCCGAATGTGCACCTTGACTACACACGATGGACACTTGCTCGTATGGCGACGTTGGTATTAGCGTTCCCACAGCGTTTCACGCAGCTCAATTTCCCTGAAAGGGAACGTCTCTGGTTACGTATGTAACCTTAGTTCCCCGAAGGGAACGAGACGCTGCGTGTCTGTGCCATACTCCCGGCATGCCCGTGAGCACTTGCTTCAGTTTTATCAGAAGCTGATGCGCTTGTGTTTTGGGAGTGCTTTATAGTTTCCTGGTCGATGACGTCACCCGCCTATGACGTTCCGTCTCGCCATTGGATTGATTTCATACGTGCTTCATGACGCACTCACGCAGGGGCGTTCCCGCAGCATTTCACGCAGCGTCTCGTTCCCTTCGGGGAACTAAGGTTACATACGTAACCAGAGACGTTTTCACTACCAGTGAAAAATAGAGATTCGAAAAATAAGCAGATCTAGACGTTTTTAAGGCTTTTCTGTACGCAATCATGCTCTCCACGAAATTCGAAAAACGTCTACATTTGTTTTCTTCCAGTTGCACTCCATTTTTCTGGCTGCTCTTTTAAGTGCCCGAGTGTGCTCGTTGTACGACGGCATTTGACTATTTTCTTTAATCTTCTTTAAGCGCAAAGGAGCAGCTGTGTCTAAAGTGCTGGAAAAGAGAGGGTCAAAAGTTTCTGTCGCAATATCGAGTTCTTCTAAGCTATCTGGGATGCTGAGGAGATGAAACTGATCAGGAATATTATGAAAAATGCAATCTTTAGTGGCAGAAGTGATAGTTCTAACATATTTGTAACACAGAGTTGGCTTTGCAACCTTGGCTAAATGGCGTATACATGAGACTAGATAATGATCTGAGATGTCATTGCTCTGCTGCAGAATTTCAACGGCATTAACATTGATTCTATGTGACAATTTTAGATCTAAAGTATGATTATGACAATGAGTGGGTCCTGATACGTGTTGTCTAACTCCAATAAAGTTCAGAATGTCTCTAAATGCCAATCCCAATGCGTCTTTTTCATTATCTACATGTGTATTAAAATCTCCAACAATTAGGACTTTATCTGCAGCCAGTACTAACTCCAATAAAAAAAATCTTTGATAAAGTCTGTATGGTGCCCTGTTGGCCTGTATAAATTAGCTAGCCCAAATGTCAAGCGCGATTGTGTTACATTAAGCACCGACACTTCAAAATAATTATATTTGAAACTAGACTTCTCAGTAATTCTGAAGATATTACAATAAATTACAGCAACACCACCCCCTTTTTCCTTCAGATGTGGCTCGATATTATAACAGTAATCTCGGGGGGTGGACTCATTTAAAGTAATGTAATTGTCTGGTTTTAGCCAGGTTTCTGTCAAACACAACATTAATAGGTTATAATCTGTAATCATATCATTAACAATAAGTGCTCTTGAAATAAGGGATTGAATATTCAGCAACCCGAGCTTTGTTATTTGTTCATCTGTATTATATCTATTTTTTTATTTGTTGAACATCGATTAAATTTTTACCCTAAAATGGGTTTGGGAGTTTTTTTGTATTTCCTAATTCGGGGAATAGACACAGTCTCTATATGATGATATCTAGATGAAAGAGTCTCTATGTGATGGGATTTATCTGACCTCAGTGACGTAAGACAGCTAGCAGATGGTCGGTTTAGCCAGTTTTGGAACGTGTTGGGTGTCACCCAGCCCTAGAGGTGTGACGATAACCGCATCACCGCAATATCGCGTTAATGAGATGCCTACCGCGGTGTGAGATCATCACCGCACTTTTTTTTTTCTGCTGAAAGTTACAGGAGTGCATATGGTGTGTGATATGAACTATAAACACATTAATCTTTGCTTATAATTTACTGTATTCTGTGAGTCCTATGTTCTTACATGCTGTCTTACATGCTGTCTTACATGAGGCACACTAGCACACACACGCAAGGTCTCTCACTCTCTCCCTCACTGCCGTGCGCGCACTACACGGTTTGGAGGAGCACAGTATGTGCGAACTCTTGCTTGCGAGCTCTAGATTGCGGGAGATTTTAACTAATTTGCGGGCATCAGGGAGCCGCTATCAATATGCGGGAGACTCCCGGAACTTCCGTGAGACTTGTCTGCTACAACCTCAGGCCAGCAGCGACAGTTAGGAGTCTCCGAGGCCTTTGCGAGAGGTGCGAAGTACCAAAGAGGCAGCAATCAGTGGCGAGCACTTACTGACAGCGTGACTCGTTATTTGGTTGAAGAAATGGTAAGTTACCATTCCGTACCGTTGAGAAGCCAGCGTTCAAAGCCATGCTACAGGCATTTGATAAGCAATATGTACTTCCTGACCGAAAGTACTTTTCTCAAACAGTGATCCCTGAAAAGTATGTGTCAGTGAAGGACAGCATAATACAGGACTTAAACCGCCAAACAGCGAGATTTGTTGCTTCTTCACTGCGGTAAGAAAAAATCCCATACCGTCACAGGCCTACCCAGCCCGTAGCTCTACATATATCTGTCAGCGAGGCACCTTGAGCCAGCGCCCAGGAGGAAGCAACACTTCTAGTTCAGTGTGCTCGCAACCCGAACAGGCAAGGCATGTCTTGGGAATGGTACGCCAAGACAACAGCATCCTCTATCCAGTGGGCTAACCTCTACTTGGAGACAGCCTTTCCCTTCTGCTGGCTTCTGTAACAGACGAAGAGCTGGTCAGAGGTCCTAAACGCTTTGCGTTCTTTCCACATATAACCGCAAGGAGCGGACGGGACAGAGAAAAGTCAGGGCTGGGTCTGCCTCCTCCGAAGGCAGCGCTTGCAGGTCAACGTGAGTCCAATGGGAGATTCCAACCCATCTTGCAGGAAGGAGAGCACAACTCTGATCGGACATCTTCGAGGGTCTTCCCGGTGGGAAAAATACCACTCAATGAACAGGTTCCACTTCAGTGCATAGAGGCGCCTCGTTGAGGGGAGAGGCAAACAAATCTACCTGTGCAGCTCCGAAGAAGTCCCATATCAGCTGGACCGACTGGGGATGGAGACGCGACTAGGCTGTTGTGAGAGCTCGTCAGCTGTACAATTGAGCACGCCAGGGATGTGAATGGCACGAAGCGACCTCAGATGCTTTTGACTCCGTAGAAGGAGATGACGACAGCGAGTTGCGACATATGACGGGAGCGTAGAACACCTTGTCGGTTGATGTATACAACGGTAGTAGTGCTGTCCGTACGGACCAGTACATGCTTGCCATATAGCGGCCCCTTGAGGCGGCCCATTGAAGGCGTACTGCAAGCAACTCGAGGCAAGTGATGTGCCAATGCAGTTGAGGCCCGGTCCACAGATGTGAGACTCCATGCACATTGTACGTGACCCCCCAGCCGGTGGCAGAGGCATCCGTGAATACCACAGCATGCCTGGACAGTTGTTCTAGGGGAACTCCTGCCTGTAGAAACGAAGGGTCCAAAAGTTTGGTGGCAGTGCGGGGTGACGGGCACCCGGTACATGCCGCTCTGCCACGCCCATCTTGGGACTCGGCCGTGAATCCAGTGCTGAAGCGGTCTAATATGAAGCAACCTGAGTGGCATTACTGCAGCTGCCATATGCCCCAGGAGCCTCTGAAAAAGTTTCAGTGGAACTGCTTTCCTGCTTTTGAACGAATTCAGGCAGTTCAACACCGCTCCGGACGTGCTCTGGTTGACCGAGTCCAACATTTTTTCTTGAGTACCGCTACTTCTCGCATGTAGCCGGTACTCTACCACTGACAGAAAAAGCGTCTGTGTCAAGCCCGTTTCACATATACTCCATTTGCAGTGCGTATGTGGTGCATATTTTTTCCGCACCCGTATTAACAGGTTAGAGCTTTCACACTGCACGGCGATGCGCTCCGGCGATCCGTTCCAGGAGCGGTGTGTAGCCTATACAGCAGTGCAGAGATCGTTTCCACACGAGTCTATTTCTGCTGTTCTGCACGTGCTGAATTAAAGTTACAGCGCATGGTTCGTGGTCAAAATGAACACAGATTGACATGAAAATATAATAATCTTACCATAAATGCATTTAATTAAATAAAATGTATAGTATCTCACCATAAATGTAGTTTTGGACTTGCAGACTTGGAGAAGTTCCGTTTTCTCACACACACACACACACACACACACACACACACACACACACACACACACATAGACACACACACACACATACACGCGCGCACACACACACACACACACACACGACTTGTTTAAATACATTTATGTTGTTAATAAACAACAATAAATTGTTGTTGTACCAGCAATATCTCCAAGTTTTGTTTTTCACAGTAGAAAAATTTTATGATTTGCCAGTGCAAGAGAGTACCGGCACCTTTTTTCCCCCACTTCAAGCACTGGGAAGAAGGTGACAGCCTTGAGTCTGAAATTACCTTAGAAGAACTATGCAGTGTTATGTTCAAATAAAGCTAAGTCCCTGGGAATTGATGGCCTTCCAATAGATTTATACCTGGCGCTGTGGGATCCACTAGACCACATTTGGTTACACACTATAAATAAGGTCATATTCAAAGGCTGTTTTCTCAAAGACCTCAATACAGCTCTCACTATGGTTTTACCTAAACGCTGTAAAGATCATTCAGACGGTTCTAATTAGAGGCCCATCTCCTTGATTAATTGGCGATGTAAAAATTTATGCTGAAGTTATTGCCAGACGTCTACAGTCAGTGATGCATGTATTAATTGACCCAGATCAATCGGGATTTATTACGGGACGTTTAGCTTTAGATAATGTCCATTGAGTGTTACATATTATTGCTGAATCCGGGAAATTAGAAACCCCCCCAGCCTCCTATTTATTGATGCTGAAAAAGCCTTTGATCGGCTGGAATGGAGCTATTTATGGTATACGTTGAAAAAGTTCAATTTTGGTGACTAGTTTATTAGAATGATACAAACTCTATACACTAATCCCATGGCTGTCACAGATACACCATTGTCAGCGTCAGACATTCACACTCCGTCCACTCGTTCCGCATCCCTGAATATTAATCACCTGCACCTGTCATCATCACCTGCCGGCAATCTGCACTCACTTCACCCACACCTTTAAGGGGTGGTAAAACACGATTTCACTTTTCTAACTTTAGTTAGTGTGTAATGTTGCTGTTTGAGCATAAACAACATTGCAAAGTTACAGCGCTCAAAGTTCAAAGCAAACAGAGATATTTACTTTTAAAGAAAACAATTTCTAAGGACTACAGCAAACAGCCGGTAGGGACTAGACGACATTCCTCCAGGGTTGCTGACGTCAGTAACCCCAATAAACCCCTCCTCCGAGAATATAAAATAAGGAGGACGAGGCCATTTTATATTGCGTTGGAGAAGAGTTATTGTGGTATAGGAGTGTTGTTGCCGCTGCAATGTCGTCGAAACGCTGTAATTTTCATCAGTGCCCGGATTGCAGGTCCACTTTGTTCAGCCTTCCTAGCGTCGTGCAGAGATGGGGACTCGAGTCTGAGACTCGAGACTTAAGTCGCACAAACAGCTGACTTCAAACTTGACTTGAGACTCGACCCAAAAGACTTCAGACTTGACTTGCGACTCGACCCAAAATACTTTGAGCTTCGAGACTCGTCAACAACCTTTCTAGAAATATGTATATCGTGCATTCTATCAGTTGCAGTTCTGGCGCTTCCGTCTCAACAGCCTAGTGTACAACGCGACAAATGCTCACATCAAATGTTAACGCAGTAGAACGGGACACAGCAGTTCAGTGAGTTCACAGAAGTTAATTATTTGCATGTGCTTTAAAGCCTTGCCGGTTAAATATGTCATTAACTGCTGATGCGCTGTTCTAACATGCTCTTTACTGAGCACGAACACCCGACGCGCACATGCACTAAAAGCCTGTCCAACAGCGCCTGATTACTGGACTAAGTTATCTTTCGAGTCTTATTTCGCTAATACTCTCAAATACACACAAGGTTTACAAAAAGAAAGTTGGTTATGTCTAAACTGAAAGCAAACCGAGAAAATTGAGAGAAACAGTGTTGCCAACTATTTTCAAAGGAAAGTAGCTAACGCCTTCCCTAAAAGTCGCTAAATGTCGCTAGATGACGTCATACGTCTATTAGCATATTCGTGACGTCATCGCGTCGTACTTGCGTTTTGCTTGTCTAATGTGTTTTCTCTATAAATTAATGCTCAGCTCACATACTGTATTTAATATATTATAATATAATATAGCCGAATGTAAAATAAAGCTGTTCTTGTTTCCTATATATGATTTGTCAGACAATAGAACGAGTGGCTATGATATAGGCCTAGTGAATGACTAAATTTTTTTATAGGCCAATGTGGAAAATTATTTGAATTGAGAGAGTTTGGGAGCCGGATGAACAAAAGCTCTGTGATAGTGAGTATTACAAGTAATACCGTAAGCACAAGAAAAGGAAGGAAACTAAATTATTTAAGTAAAATAAAAAAGAAAAGCAAATAAGTGATAAATCCGTGGAAAAACACTGCTCATTCACGTCTCTCAGCGGCCGTGCGCTCAACAGATGAATGTGCTGCTGCTCCTCTCAGCCATTTACTGAACAGGGTAGACGTAGCTACTAGAGTGAGTGACGTTTGAAAAGTCGCTAAAAATAGCAACTCATTTGCGCGATTCTTTTGCAGTCTGTACGCTATGAGACTATTTATTGAGACTCTTTTAGCTCCATAGTACGCGGAGGGGTGAACATCTCCTGCTCTGACTGCAGCTGGGAGGGGCTGCTGCGCGAGGACTGGGCCGCCTGTGAATGCTTTGGGACGGGGGTGGGACCCACGGCAGCACCCGCTGCTGGTTGAGAAGAGTAAGAAAGATATGTGCTTTCACGTCAGAGAGTCTCCAAAAGTCTCCAATAACACAAGAAAAAGTCGTTAGATTTGTCGCTAGTCGCTTTTTTGAAAATGTGTCGCTAGAGGGGTCTAAATACTCGCTAAATATAGCGACAAAGTCGCTAAGTTGGCAAAACTGGAGAGAAATCTGCTTGTCAAATGCATGTATATTAGACGTGTCGTGTACAGGTCTTAAAGAGACAGTAGCCCTAATAGTAAAAAGGCAGCCGCTTGTCCTTAAAGGGATAGTTCACCCAAAAATAAAAATTCTGTCATTATTTACTCACTGTAATGTTGTTCCAAACCTGTATTAATTTATTTCTTGTGCTGAACACAAAAGAAGATATTTTGAAGAATGTGGGTAACCAGACAGTTGCTGGTCCCCATTGACTTCCATAGGAAAAAATATACTATGGAAATCACTGGGGTACATCAACTGTTTGGTTACCCACATTCTTCCAAATAACTTCAACAGAAGAAAGAAACTTATTCAGGTTTAAAACTACTTGAGAGAGTAAATGATGACAATTAAAATTTTTGGGAGAACTATCTATTTAATGTTAATAAAACAACAAAACACAGAGGAAATCACTCACTGTTCTTGACTGAGAACTTTAATAGTAGCTTTAATAAGAATCAATGTATAATGTATACAGTGAAGTCTATATGTGGCTTTGACTTTGACTGAACATTTGCTCTCACTTTGCGGAAAAAATATCGGGATATATATCGTATATAATACGATATATATTATTATATCGAATATTTCACCAGGGGCCGGTTGCATAAACCGCTAAGACTAGTCTTACAAGTTAGACACCAATTTTTTTTCTTTAAATTAAATTTAAACAGTCGTTCATAGATTTTTTAAATCAGTTACATAAAAACATAGATTAGCCTAATTTAATACTCAAAAGTTAAACTGAACTTAAGACACTGTCTTAACATAATGGCTATGTTTATACAACCGGCCCCATGTTCGAGGGCTGGAGGGATGTGTTAAGTAGCAGAAGATTAGACTATATGATGTCGCAACACACTCACGGCAGTTCGTGAAATAGTCACGAAATTTAAATCTATTGATTCGTGTACACAGACACGATTTTCTAATTTTTTCGTGTCTCTCAGCACGTTTCCAAATTCGTGTCTCTCAGCAGGGGGACAGATCAGATGGCAAGAGAGACTTGAGACTTGACTTGGACTCGTGGCAAAAGACTTGAGACTTGACTTGAACTTGCCCCTCAAAGACTTGAGACTTGACTTGGACTCGAGCTCAAAGACTTGAGACTTGACTTGGACTTCCAAAAGATGACTTGTGAACATCTCTGGTCGCGGGAGTTAGGGATCAATGGTTAATTATTACCCAAATCTCGCTCTCTGTGCTGCACATTTTACGGAGGAAAGCTTCCACAATCTTGGCGAGTTCAATGCAGGATTCGCACAACGGCTTGTGCTGAAAGATGGAGCAGTTCCAACTTTAAGAACAGAAGCTGTTGTTTACGGGCCACAATCTGTAAGTATGATTTATTTTTCATCTATGTGTTTTCCTGTAATAGTTCGTATTGTTAATTGTACGTTGTAGCAAGGAAGTAAACAAATGACAACGCTGTTTAGCTCTGCAAACCAGCTTGTTAAATGCTCATTCATACTTAACGTTATCCGACAAACACCTAACGTTACAAACTTTTTTTAAATCTCAACAGCGAACTTGGAATTAGAGTAAATTATTCTTTGATTAGAGCTTTTATGTATTGTTTATCGCTTGTTTATCTACAGGCATGCTAAACATGGTTCTGTGTTTGATTTGGCTACTGCAGTAAAGCCAATGTTTAGTGTTCGTTTTGGGTTAATAGTTCTGTCGACAGATATTTGGCTACAATCGTTCAGAAACGATCACTATAGATCCGCAGTCTTTACTAAAAAGAAATCCCTATGAGGACTGTAGTAAAATTTGTTAGAACGATTATATGAAATTCTTGTTTATGAAGCTTATTTTTTTTGTAATACTATAATAATTAGTACAATTAAATAACAGCGTATCTAAAAGGTAATGAGACAACAAAAAACAAACCTTTCTGAAACGTTGTTTAACAGCCGTTCTTGAACAGGTTCTGCTCGATCATCTTCACTAACATTCTCTGGGTCTGATTCAGGCTCAATTTGGTATGTTTTTATTGACGCCATCGTTTATAATACACCAAAGCACAAACTAGGCTACCGGTAAATGTACGGGGCGTGACGTTTCCGGAAAACGTGCACTAGTCGGTTAGCGAATCACAACACACTGGGCCAGCTAACCAATCTGAGCCCATTGCGTATTTTTAAGGGACTGGCTTCATAGAACCCGGAAACCATCAGACCGTTTTTACAAGGAGGGACAGAGCAGTGTAGAATAAAGGTAAAATATATCAAAAATAATGCAATTTTTTAAAAACGAAGCATGAACACATGTTACAGTGCACCCCACAAACACAATAAAGCCTTTGAAAAAATGTGTTTTACCACCCCTTAAAATACACCACCAGTCCCCTCAGTTCACTGTCTGGTCTCGTCGATACGCCATCGACTTCCTGACTCTCTCCTTCGAGACATTCACCAGTCAGCTATCAACCTTACCTGCTTTGTGTACTTACCTGCTCTCCTTGAGAACCCCGATCTGCAATTCTGGACCATCTGACTTCAGCCTGCCTGCCATCTTCTGATCAGATCATCTCCGCTCATCCTGTAACAGATAAGAGACTCGGTCATGTTCATTCATCCATTTCCTCATCCGTTTACAACCTTCATCACATCAACTTACCTGCCGTGTCTGTTCCTGAGTGCTGTTAATAAACTTCTATACTACTTTACCTGTTTGTGTCATTCTGATCTGTGACAGAAGACCAGACCAACAATGCACAAACCAACAGATGACAGCAAAGAGGAAGCTTCACCCCCGGTCACTGTCGCTGAAGTCTTGCGAGACATTGTCCACCACCCGCCATCAGTCCTTCTACATCTGCCTCTGTCAGTCCCATGGCCCGACTAAGTTTCAAGTTTCAAGTTTGTATTTATTTATATAGCACATTTAAAAACAGCAAACAGGGCTGACCAAAGTGCTGAACAATACACAAGATAAAGAACAAGGACAAACCACACATTCATGACAGAAACTCACAATGAATTAAAAGCTAAAGAAAAAAAAATAGGTTTTAAGAGAGGATTTAAAAACAGTTACAGATTGAGCAGCACGGATGTAAACCGGAAGGCTGTTCCACAGCCTAGGGCCAGCAACAGCAAAGGCTCTGTCCCCTCTATTCTTTAACCGAGATCTGGGGACAGACAGAAGTCTCTGATCACCAGACCTCAGGTTTCGTGTGGGGTTGTGTGGACAGAGTAGCTCAGACAAATAGCTCGGTGCCAGATCATTTACGCATTTAAAAACAAATAAAAGAATTTTAAACTCAATTCTAAAATGCACAGGTAGCCAATGCAGAGATTTTAAGATAGGTGAAACATGATCAAAGTTGCGTTTTCTTTTGAGGAACTTTGCAGCAGCGTTCTGTACTATTTGGAGACGCGCAATAGACTGTTTGGGTATGCTAAAGTAGAGAGAGTTGCAATAGTCCAACCGCGATGTAATGAGCGCATGGATTGCAATCTCTAGTGTTTTCTCAGAAAGGGAGGATTTAATTTTAGAGAGAAGACGTAACTGAAAAAAGCAAGAACTAATCACCGCATTTATTTGTTTTTCAAATTTCAGGTTTTGATCCCAGAGAACACCTAGGTTCTTAATGCAAGATGACTTTGGATCAAGATAGTCCAGATCAATGTTGCTGCTATTATAGTTGTCATGGGGGCCAAAGACTATAACCTCGGTCTTGGATTCATTCATAAATAAGAAATTTTGAGAAAACCACGTTTTTACTTCCTCTATCAAAAAGAGATTTTAGAGCAGTATCTTTGTTGCGTTTCAGAGGGAAATAAATTTGTGTATCATCTGCATAGCAGTGAAATGATACGCCATGCTTTCTGAAAATGGAGCCCAGAGGAAGTAAATATATGGAAAAAAGAATGGGTGCGAGAATAGACCCCTGCGGAAAAATTACCCAGTTTAACAGAGAAACTTCTATTTGTTAGAGATATCTAAACCAGCTGAGGACAGTTTCCTGGATGCCAACAGAGTATTCTAGTCGGGATAATAGAGTTTTATGATCAACTGTATCAAAGGCCGAGGTTAAGTCTAACATGTTTAGGATCACAGAGTCACCAGCATCGGTTGCTAACAGTATATCATTAGAAACCCTTAAAAGTGCAGACTCTGTGCTGTGCAGAGGCTTAAAACCAGACTGGAAAGTTTCAGACTAGTGCCCTACTCTGGCAAGGAGGGGGAGTGCAGCGGTTTTCTCCTGCAATGTGAGTTGTACATGGAGATGCACGCCTCACAATTTCCTTCAGAAAGAGCGAAGGTCGCATTTATCACCTCCCTTCTCACCGGACGAGCCCTTCTGTGGGCTCGGGCACTATGGGATGCGATTGGTACAGTTACCCAATCTCTCGTTGACTTCATCGGCCACTTCCGTGACTCTCTCTCTCATTTCATGATCAATTATTTTGTTTACGACAAGGAAAAACATCAGTGTCACCATATGCATTGCAGTTTTGCACTCTGGCAGCTTCCAGCGGATGGAATGAGTCGGCACTAATCACCGCTTATCGTCAAGGTTTAAACCATGAGATTCGTTTACAGCTCGCCATTTATAATGAAGTCATTGGTCTAGAAAGTCTCATCCAACGTTCCATTCGAGTAGACAAATGTCGCACCGCTTGCCAGCTTGAAAGCCCTGCACTGCCTCCTCCTCGTCCTACAATCTCTGCCAGCCCTTCAGCACCAGAACCCATGGATATTAATTCAACTCATTTATCAGCAGTTGAATGTCAATGTCGTATTCACAATCTCTGTCTCTACTGTGGGATAGCCGGTCATCTTCTCGAGCGTTAATTGACTCCGGTGCCACTGGCAATTTCATCTCACTCACCACTCTTCAGAAACTTCAAGCCCGCCAAAGACCCATTTCTCAGACTCTTCATATACAGTCTATCCTGGGAAAGCCGCTCGGTCATGGGCAGATCCGGTACTGCAGTTCCACCATCACTGTGAAAATCGGCTGCCTTCATGAAGAGGAACTGTCGTTTCTGGTGCTGGAGGACTCAGCGGATATCATCCTGGGATGCCCGTAGCTGGAACTCCACTCGCCTTACATCTGTTGGTCATCGGGTGAGAAATGTCAATGGGGAAAAGACTGCTTTTCACACTGTTTATATTCTTTCAAGAAAACTCATCGCTCACCATCAACTCCGGTCCATGAAGCCACTGCTCTACCTCAGTCAAGATTCCAGCCACCAGTGAACATCATGCAATACCTGATACCTACCGGGCGTTCCAGGATGTATTCAATAAACAACTGGCAACTAAACTACCACCACTTTGGCCATGGGACTGTGCGATTGACCTGCTGCCTGGGGCTGTACTACCACACGGGAAGATCTACCCGTTGTCCATCCCGGAACAGAAGGCCATGGAGGAGTACATTGAGGAGGGTCTTCGTCAGGACTACATCCGACCATCTACGTCCCCTGCCGCTTCCAGCTTCTTTTTCGTTGTGTAAGGAATTGGATCGGGGCTCACCAGCTCTTTGGTCAATTTTAATTTTGGGGAAAAATATTCAACAGTTATTAATCTCTGATCAACAATCTATCGAATATAATTTGAGCCGAGTCCTTACGTAAATAAATTGCCCAACGAGGGGTTGTACAGCATACTCGTCTGCCAGGGCATGTATATAACAATTAAACACAACGAATTATGATCAATTAGGAATATACATCCTACACAGAGGGATATAGCTGATCTTCAAAAATGACCAAAACAATTGAAGCCTCCTTCTCAGTCCGCTCGTCCGCGTGCAGCGTTGTCGGAGGTTATCGATTGCTTTTGGTCTATCTAGCTTAAATTTTACTGACAATGTTTTGTGCACTCAACAATATCAGAATTGTAGCTTTGGGATCTTATATTAAAGAGGCTTTGTTATGTGGTCAACAACAACAGAGGCAATGAAGTATAAATGAGGTTTAATAAATGAACTACACTACATGTAAAACAAGGATATAAAGAAACAAAATGAAATGGAAACAATAAGGAAAGAAAAAGTAGAAACACAAGGAAACACAATCGCTAGCACAATCAGACCCTCAGAGACAGTCGCAGTTACACAATTGAAAGCGTCTAAATTTTGATGGAACAACTTGCATTCAGACCTGTTAGTGTGGTGTAGGAGAGAGCTCGCGGCGTCCTGGAAGTGGAAGGCGGACTTCTTTGGTTCCTCCACTCGTGGTTGATTCGCGGGAGATTCAAAGCGTCCTAAAGCAGTTCTGTATGCGTGAAGGTAGTCTTACACCGAAATGCTGGAAGGCTAGCGAAACGCACTAAGAACGGACTGGCTATCAGCGAAATGAAATGAAGACAAAACAAAATAAAACACAAAGATTACATCGGGGGACAGGATACGAAGGAAGGAGAAGGATCAGAGAGGAAAGGAGCAGAGAGCGAATGTCTCTATTTTGGGTTTTTTAAGGATGAACTAAGCACGCCCTGGTGAGGCGTGCCGGCCAATGGCAATGGCCCATCTTGAGGAGCGCGTACGCCCCTGGTTGGGTGGGGTTCGGCGGTAGTTTGCATTTTATGATCAAGGGTAAAATTAAGCTTACTTTGGTAACGGCATATACATGTGGTTATACATTTCACGATATTGATATACAGCTTAATAGATAGATCAGATTAAGAGGATTGTAACCATATCAAACATCACACTTTACAGACATAATGTTGCAGAGTTACATCTAGATGAATACATTCAGGCATTTATACGTCCCTTACACTTATTAGAATACATTCTTAGGACAGTCTGCACATTACAGTTCTTTTACATGTGTTTCAACATACCGAATCTGTTTTAGGAACGACTTTTAAATGGAAGATTAGGTTTCCTGCGTATGTGTACGTGCATGGACGCATGTGTGTGTGCGTTGTGGATGTGTATTGCGCGCGTGTGGGAGAAGGGAACATCTGTTCTTCTCTTCTCCCACCCGATTTCCGCCAGGAGGGAGTCCCAGGAGGCCTTGTTGTTGTCTCAAGAGAGAGAACACACTGCTTGTAAGACATTCGTGAACATCTATCAGCATAAATGCCCAAAAGTCCATTTGCTCCCCAGACTTCTAGGCGCCAATTCGAAAGGGGGGAGACCTTATCACTGGACCACATGGCCGTAGGAATGTGGGTTAGTTAGGGCTCTTTGTCCTCCTTTTGGTTGCGAGTTAATGATTTAATAAAAGAGAATTAATGATGGTCCTTGGAATCTCTACAGTTGGCAAGATGGACGGAGGCTTGCGCCCCTATATTGATTACCAAATCCTCAATAACTCCACAGTCAAGTACCGGTATCCCCTTCCTCTGGTCCCAGCCGCTCTGGAACAACTACGTGGTGCTCGGATATTCACCAAGCTGGACCTTTGCAGTGCCTACAGTTTGGTATGAATCCGGAAGGGAGACGAGTGGAAGACGGCGTTCATCACTCCTGCTGGCCACTATGAATATAGGGTCATGCCCTTTGGACTTTCCAACGCTCCCGCTGTTTTTCAAGGCTTCATGAATGAGATCTTCAGAGACTTCCTTCAAAGGTTCGTCATCATATACATAGACGACATCCTCATCTACTATGTCCGAGCACCACCATCATGTCAAGCATCTCCAACGTCTGCGCGATCATCAGCTCTTTCTAAAGCTGGAAAAGTGTGAGTTTCACCAAAAGACGATCCATTTCCTGGGTTATGCGATCTCTCCTCATGGAATTACCATGGACCAGAGGAAGGTGGAAGCTGTTTCCAACTAGCCACTGCCCACCAACTTAAAGGAACTTCAACGTTCTAAGGTTTCGCAAACTTCTATCGAAGATTCATCCAAGGTTTCAGTCAAATCAGCGCACCCATCACCTCTCTGTTGAAAAAAGGGGCCAAGTCTCTGTCCTGGACCACCGAAGCCTCCAATGCGTTCGAGAAGCTCAAAGCCTCCTTCAGCTCCGCTCCTACTCTCGTCCATCCAAATCCAGATCTTCCATTTCTCGTCGAGGTGGACGCCTCAACCACCGGGGTAGGAGCGGTCCTTTCCCAGCGGCAGGGGAAGCCACCCAGACCCCATCCATATGCCTTCTTCTCCAAGAAGCTGTCCCCAGGCGGAGCAGAATTATGACATCGGAAACCGGGAACTTCTGGCAATTAAACTCGCCCTAGAAGAATGGAGACACTGGCTGGAGGAAGCTAAACACCCCTTTGATGTCATCGCCGATCACCGCAACCTGGAATACCTCCGAGACGCCAAACGACTCAACACCCGTCAAGCCCGCTGGTCACCCTTTTTCACCCGATTCAACTTCAAAGTAACTTATCGCCCTGGAGACAAGAATGTCAAAGCTGATTCCCTTTCTCGTCTGTACCAACCTGACACTATCACCTCCAATCCATAATCATCCTCCCTCCAGCCTTGATTGTCAGCCCAATCCAGTGGAGTCTGGATGACCATATTGCCGATGCCACCCGGTCAGAACCTGCTCCGCCGGGAGGTCCTGAGGGAAGGATCTATGTACCAACACGTTTACGGCTGTCCCTCATGGACTCAGTCCATACATCTCCGGGCTCTGGACACCCAGGCAGCCAACAAACCCTCTCGCTTGTACAACAATGCTACTGGTGGCCCAGTATGACCCAGGATATCTCCCGGTACGTGAAAAGCTGCTCAGTCTGTGCCATGGGCAAAGTTCCCCGACGCCTTCCGGAAGGAAAACTTGTACCTCTTCCAGTACCCACAAGAATCTCTTCCAGGTCCCACCTCGGGGAGGATTTTATCACTGATCTCCCATCCTCTAACTCCAACACTTGTGTTCTGGTTGTAGTAGATCGCTTCTCTAAAACATGCAAGCTAATTGCCCTGCCTGGTTTACCCACAGCCTTCGAGACTGCTGAAGCTCTGTTCACCCAAATATTCAGACATTTTGGTATACCCGAAGACATAATATCTGACGAGGTCCACAATTCATATCCAGGGTATGGAAAGCTTTCTTCAACCTCTTGGGAGTTTCAGTCAGTCTCACCTCCGGATATCATCCCCAGTCCAATGGCCAGACTGAGAGGAAGATGCAGGAGATCGGGTTGATTCCCTGTCATATTGCCATGACCATCAGGACTGCTGGAGCCGCTACCTTCCCTGGGTCGAGTATGCACAGAACTCCTTACAGCAATCCACTATGGGTCTCATGCCCTTTCAGTGCATACTCGGCTTTCAGCCGCCCGTTTCCCTGGTCAGGAGAGCCGTCCGTGGGGTACTGTCACGGAGACACCATCGTCAGCGCCAGACCTCCACACTCCGCTCACTCGTTCCGCATCCCCTGAATTTTAATCACCTGCACCTGTCATCATCACCTGCCGGCAAACTGCACTCACTTCACCCACACCTTAAATACACCACCAGTTCCCTCAGTTCACTGTCTGGTCTCGTCGATACGCCATCAACTTCCTGACACTCTCCTTCAAGACATTCACCAGTCAGCTATCAACCTTACCTGCTTCGTGTACTTACCTGCTCTCCTTGAGAACCCCGATCTGCAATTCCGGTCCATCTGTCTTCAGCCTGCCTGCCATCTTCTGCTCAGATCATCTCCGCTCATCCCGTAACAGATAAGAGACTCTATCATATTCATTCTTCCATTTCCTCATCCATTTACAACCTTCAACTTACCTGCCGTGTCTGTTCCTGAGTGCTGTTAATAAACTTCTATACTACTTTACCTGTTTGTGTCGTTCTGATCTGTGACAATGGCCAGTGTATCTACTGGTAGATTCATCTCCGACAATTTTAATATTTGCAGAGGCAGGAGACAGGGGTGCCTGCTTTCCCCTCTCGTTTTCGACTTATCGAAAGAACCTCTGGCGCAGTACGTTAGACAGTGTAAACGTATTACCCCGGTTCAGTTAGGTTCATCAATCCATTTTATCTATATATACTGTATGCAGATGACACTTTATTATTTTTATCTGATCTACAACACTCCCTTCCTAATGCCCTCCAAAGATGAATTTGGCACACTATCTGGTTTTAAAATGAATCTTTTTTTATTTATTTTAATGCCTCTCAATTCAGATGGTTTAAATTTCTCTATTCCAAATAATATTCAGATATAAACACAAGTCAAATACTTAGGAATTTAGGTGAGATCCTATCATTTGAAAAGTTAATTTATGGAAAAGTTAAAGGTGGGTGTGTATGCCTTCATTACCATCTGCCCAAATGTCAACAACAAAAATGAATACCCTGTATCCATTTTATTAGCTCTATGCTTCCTCTCCCCCCAGCAGTAAAAGCTAGATTCTTTACTGATAAAATATATTTGTAATTGAAAGTATCTTCGCATTGCTTTGATATACAAAATTGGATGACTAGTAATTTCCTACTACTAAATTCTGAAAAAACAGAGATTCTAATTATTGGACAAAAAACTTCCACACGCAATAACCTAGAATACTGTTTAACTCTTGATGGCTGCTCTGTTAAGTCTTCGTCGTCAGTTAGGAATCTGGGTGTGCTCTTTGATACCAATCTCTCATTTGAAAGTCATGTGTCTAGTATCTGTAAAAGTTCATTTTTCCATCTTGAAAATATATCTAAATTACGTCATATGCTCTCATTGACAAATGCGGAACAATTAGTTCATGCGTTCATGACCTCAAGGCTAGATTATTGTAATGCTCTACTGGGTGGTTGCGCTGCACGCTTAATAAAAAAACTACAGCTAGTTCAAAACGCAGCCGCTAGAGTTCTTACCAGAACCAGGAAGTATGACCATATTAGCCCGGTTCTGTCAACACTGCATTGGCTCCCTATTAAACATTGTATACATTTTAAAATATTGCTGATTACTTACAAAGCACTAAATGGTTTAGCTCCGCAGTACTTGAGCGAGCTCTTAACCCATTATAGTCCTTCACGTCTATTGCGATCTCAAAATTCTGGCCAGTTGATAATACCTAGAATATCAAAATCAACTGCTGGCAGTAGATCCTTTTCCTACTTGGCACCAAAACTTTGGAACAATCTTCCTAACATGGTCCTGGAAGCAGATACAGTCTGTCAGTTTAAATCTAGACTAAAAACACATCTCTTTGGCTTAGCATACACATAACACATAATAGATTGCTATAATTCAATGTTAGGCTGCATAGTTTAGATCAGCCGGAACCGGGAACACTTCCCATAAATCCTGATGTACTTTGTACATCATAAGAAGGATGGCGTCTACGCTAATATTAGTCTCTTTGTTTATCCTGAGGTTTACCACAAACCGCTGCATCCAGGCCATATCCAGATCTGAGGAAGGACCATCACATGGACACGACGACAACGCATCCCTGAAGTGCCAGCCTCATCAACACTGTGAAGGCCTCATGGACACCTCAACAAACTCATCTCTATACCGGCGTGATGACTCCGACCCCTAACCAGATGAACTGGATAATTATCGTGAAAGTTCTGATCCAATCTGACTTCTGACCTATTATGCCGCCTAAATCATAATCATACACTGTTCGTTTGTTGGCCAAAGGAGGACTGGCCCCCTGACTGAGCCTGGGTTCTCCCAAGTTTTTTTTCTCCATTCTGTCACCTGATGGAGTTTTGGTTCCTTGCCACTGTCGCCTTTTTTCGCCTTTATTCGCCTTTATTCGCCTTTATTCGCCATTGGCTTTTGGCTTGCTTAGTTGGGGACATTTAACATTTAATTTTGAATTTAACAATACTATTACAACTTTACTTTCCTGTTATCTCTGTAAAGCTGCTTTGAAACAATTTGTATTGTAAAAAGCGCTATATGAATAAAGGTGACTTGACTTGACTTAAGTGGTCTACACTTCAAAGAAGTCAAATAAAAGGTGGATTGGGCTGCCCTAATTTTAAATGGTACTATTGGTCCTTTATCCTGCTCTCAATCATGAAATGGTTTGATCCTTGTTCACAGTCTTCATGGAAACAAATAGAAAACGAGAGCAAGATTTGCAAGATTTTTTATTTTCAGGCCTTTCACACAGGAAGTGCTCATCATATTATGGTCCTACTTTCCTACACTCTCCAAATATTAAAAAAGATAGAATCCTGTTTTTCATCTAAAACTATATGGCACACTCATACTCCTATTTGGCACAATTTGTGAACTTACTTTCTGATGGACAACATTTTATGTAGCCATCCTGGGCTATAAAAGGTATTCCAATGTAAAAGTACATAAAAGGAGAGGGATCAATCCTGGGTTTTAGAGACTTAATTGAAAGATTCAATATTTTTCATAACACTTCATTTTTATATTTTATATTTTATATTTTAAATTACGTGCTGTGTTAAAGGCCCATAAGTAGGGATGGGCGATACCACTTATTTTGTTTTCGATACGATACCGATACTTTCAAGGCCAGTATCGTCGATACCAATACGATACCTCTAAACTGAACTTTTAAATTTGAAAATTTCTTAAATTATTACTGAATTACTAAGATTAAAATGGGTAATGATACCCACTAAACATTATATTTGAAAGGCATTTTAACATTCAATATGTCTTAATTGGAATTTATTAGATTATATTTTTATTTACACATGGTTAAAATGTTTACTTGTAGTGGTAACCATGGAAATCTACAAAATATTATAGGCCTATTTGAACTATGGTCACTGTAATGTTCATTTTCATAAGGGACTGTCCAAGTCCTGTCCAAGTCCTGTAGTGCAAAGGGGTGGGTGAGGTTATGGGGGTAATAGTGGTCGAATAAGTTTTCTTTCTTTACTGCAAAATGTTCTGTATGCTTTCTCAAAAAAACAAAAAAACAAATAAAAGAAAGTTATTTTCCCATACCCCGGAAATGAACATTTCTTAGAATTAATAAACAATTAACACTGAGTGTTCGTAGGGCGAACAGGTTAATTGATCATAATATTAATTCTACTACATTAAGTTAATTATAATGAGTTATATAATATAATAATAATAGTGGTTACACTTTATTTTAAGGTGTTATTGTTACAGTGTAATTAAATATTTAAGTACAGTGTAATATTAATTAACTACATGTACTTACTATAGGGTTAGGGTAGGATTAGGATTTGGTTGAGGGTTAATTGCATGTAATTATTCATCATTTACTGTTATTACTATGGTAATTACATGTAACATATGTAACAAGGACACTGTAAAATAAAGTGTTACCATAATAGTATAATAATGAGTTATAATTACTAATTCATATTTCCCTTGAGCTAATTTGCTACACCTAAGTATTTATTTATGTAAAACATTTATTTGTATAGTGGTTTCATAATACATATTGTTTCAAAGCAGCTTTATGGAAAATGCATGTTTCAATGTTACAATGTTCTGGGTTCAAATAAATAGGGAATCTAGCATTACATTTTCTTTAATCTCTTTAACCCCACATAAGCAGCCATTCATTGGGGTATTGCATGAGGCACAAGTAATTTATAATGCAGGTTTTTCTATTTATTTATAATAATGTAGGAAAAAGTTTCACAGGCTCTGGTGCAGCAACTTTTCTTTATGTATTAATGATTCTTTTAGCCAGTTTCCCTGCTAGTGAAGGTTTTATTCTCTTGAACACATATGATGGAAAGGGTGCTTTATTCACATATGTGATATTCCAAATTTTAAGTTTAATTCACAACTTTGGATGGAAACGTGTCAAGCTTGTGGCAAGAAAGAAAAAACTCCACTGGTGGAGAGGCATTGGAGAAAAATGTTAAATGGAACCTGACTCATCTGTGGAAGCCCATCCTTCGCTGTCTATATGACAATAATATACAGCTCTAAGAAAAAACAAGTCATGTATTTAGTTAAACAGAAAAAATGGTGCTCTCCTTCTGCGCATTAAGGTGATGATTTCAGCTTGTGAATTGTGATGATTTGGATATAATTTGTCTTGTAAGTCATGAGCTAAGCCATTTAATTGAACAGTTAGCCAGTCTAGAGTCTCGAGCTTGTTTATGGAGGATTCAGGGCAGCCAGCTTGTAGTGCATTACAATAATCTACACTGTAAAAAAATATGCAGGTGGGTGTTAAATACAACCTGTGCAAATCAGTTATATTTTACTTAAGTATCTTAGTTAGCAAGTAAAATATATAAAAATGGGTACATTCTAACTACACTACCTATTTATTAACAGTAATATCTGAATCATTAAAAAAATGAGTAAAACATACCCCAATATATTAGTTCAGTCATTACAAATTGCGCATGCGTCAACTTCAAAGTCCAGGTGGGAATCTCGTAATTCAAATTCAACGTCTTCCAGAGGGACCACGAAGTGTTGAGCTCCAGGTAAGATGTTTTTTTTGTCGTTGTTTATCATGTTGATATCATATAACCCAAATATTAACTTATTTAATGGTAAGATTAATCAAAAGATTTGTAATTTGCTCGCTTCTGTTATCTTGTCGGTGACACAGCCAAGCTGACAGGTTTGAATTTGAGGTTGATCTATTTAGCTTTGATAGTGGAGTATACTGGGTCTTATACCGGCAAATGCGAGTAAAAATCTACATTGATAATTAAAATATTAGCTGCCATTAGTGTCATGTACATTGCTGAAATTAGTGAATGTGCAGCACATTGTGGCTGTGTGATTGAGGCTTTGTTCACGCCGACGGCGTTTTTATTTGAGACACGTTTGACGATGTCCTGAGGACAGGGTAACATTAAGTTAACTTAGGTGATCAAGGCCGAGAAAATAATAACAATAGCAGTAAAGCTGTTAATAAGGCATGCTGGATATTAATTAATGTTACATTTTCTTGCATTTAAATGATGATCTTCAGTGTTCTGTGTTAGAAGGGATCAAATCATAAAGTAATTTTATTTTTTAAATTAAAAAGTTATTATTTACGTATTCATATGATCATTAATTGAAGTGCTGATTAATAGGCTACAGAAACCCTGCTTTGTCTTGAAATGAATGACGTGACCAAAAAGACAACTGTTTTGGAACAACATGTTGTTAATATGGTTAAACTAACTTGAAAAAATGATATTCTTTTTCTTTTTAACAGGAGGACAAACTTGAGGGCCACACAAACCGAATAATGAAAGTTTTGGTGATTCATAATCCCACAGCCGAGGAGGACCCATCTGATGTGTGGGTTGTTATAGAGGAAACAATATGTTGTTATATGTGGAAACAAAACCACAGCATGCATTCTGTTGATGGGGCTGATGTATGCCCTCAACCTGGAGTACCGCAAAACCCTTAAATACACTTTTGACATGTTCCAAAAACTTTTTTTGGAACTTGATGCAGCAAAACCACTCAAAAAGGTTCAAAGCCTTAAGTACAAATTAATGGAATGAGCTGTTGTACTGCCACAGACTGTTTCATCCCATGGAGACCTGTTTATTTTTTTATTATAAGTTTTTAAGAAGTTGTTAGTGATTTGTTGTGTCTTTTGAAATTAAATGTACATGGGTTCTTTTTTGTACCTTTATGCATTAAAGGTATAGTTCATCCAAAATGAAAATTATGCAATCATTTACTCACCCCTATGTTGTTCCAAACTTGTATGAGTTTCTTTGTTCTGTTGAACACAAAAGAAGATATTTTGAACAATGTTGGTAATCAAACAGTTGATGGTACTCATTGACTTACATGGTATTTTTTTTTCCTACTATGGAAGTCAATGGCTACCATCACTGTTTGGTTACCAACATTGTTCAAAATATCTTATTTTGTGTTAAATAGAACAAAGAAACTCATACAAGTTTGGAACAACATAGGGGTGAGTAAATGATTACATAATTTTCATTTTGGATGAACTATACCTTTTAATTAATGTTTTTATTTATTTATTTATTTTAAATGGAATGTTTTTATCCATAGTATTTGGTCAATAAAGAGCCAATAAATTACTGTGTCCCATGTCTGGCCATTTTTAGGTAAATTTAACCATCTCTGAATAAGTAATGTTTAATTATTTCTATTCACTTATTATTATTAATAATAATTAAGTAGATTAACTGTTTTCTGCTAATAATAGAGTAATTATTACTCAATTTTTACAAGTAATTAACTGTGTAATGTATTGAGAAATATTTGTCACAGTGTCTGGTTTGTGTTCCCTGGGTTTCCACTAGAGGTCCTCTTCCATCACGGTGTCCTTCACTCAGACTACATTTCCCATCATCCTGTTTGTCATTCATTGATTATTGCACACAGCTGTTTCCCGTCACCTTGTTAGTATCTGTGTGTATATATACCCTGTTTGTTTCTGTGATTGTTGTCGAGTCCTTGTTTAATGTTACTGCACTTCGGAGATCTGTTCTTGTTTTGTTTCCTGTTTCTGGACTGCCTTTGTATGATTTTGAACCTTTGCCTGGCGACTACGATTTTGGATTACCCCAATAAATACCACTGCACTTGGATCCAAACCTTTTGTGTGTGTGCGTTCGTGACAGAAGGACTCGACCATGAATGGATCCAGCGGTACGGGGCCTCCGAAGACATTATTTTATTATTTCGCCATGGCTGCTCGCAGGACTGAGGAGACCATGACAGCCAACCGTCAGGTGGGAGAGGTGGAAGGCCCAATCTCACCACCTCATCACCAAAGAAGGAGAAGGAGGAGGTCGGCATCCACCACCCCTAAAGACCCAGAGGCCGTCCCCAAGCAGCCTGCTGTCGTCCCGGAGACTGTCCCGGAACAGCCCGCTGTCATCCCGGAGGCCGTCCCCGAACAGCCCGCTGTCATCCCGGAGGACCCGACTTTGGTGGTCTCTGATCCGGTTGATCCAGAGCTGACCACCATCAGTCCTGTCATGGCCAAGCGGGTGGTCTTCACATTTTATGTAGTGGCGGTCCTGCGTGCCTGGGGGGCACACACCTCAAGGGTGACTGTTCCTGTGCCCGAGCCGGTGACTGTTCCTGTGCCCGAGCCAGTATCTGTACCTGTTCCTGAGCCAGGATCTGTTCCTGTTCCACCGCCATGGCCGCCCGGGGGGACTTCGCCGCCCTGGCCGCCCGAATGGTCTTCGCCACCCTGGCCACCCGAAGGGTCGTCGCCGTTACGCGTGTTACTGCACTTCGGAGATCTGTTCTTGTTTTGTTTCCTGTTTCTGGACTGCCTTTGTATGATTTTGAACCTTTGCCTGGCGACTACGATTTTGGACTACCCCAATAAATACCACTCCACTTGGATCCAAACCTTTTGTGTGTGCGCGTTCGTGACAATATTAGGTAGACTCTACCTAATTTTGTTTAGTATTTCATAGCTATTAAAGTCAGGTACTCCTTACTCAAAAATATAGGATGAAATCTACCCAAACAAAATGAGTGCAAATTGTTACCTCACTTTTATTGAGTAGATTCTATAGGTTTGTTTTTAGGTAAAAAATGCATGAACTAGCTTTTCTGCAACAAAAATAGATAAAACTTTCCATAGTTTGGCATAAGGTGGAAAGTATTATTTTCAAAATACAATTTGCTGCCTAATGTAACACCTAGATCTTTAATTATAGAAGATGAAGTAACATAACATCCTTCTACTATATATGCAGGATTTTGGTCCAATGAATAATATATGCCTAGTATTTTTCATAGCTGTCCTGTAATGCAAATGAATGCAAAGTTGTCATATCACAGGTTTTGAATTAGCGCCTTGCTAGAAAGTGATATCTAGTTGATCACCCAGAATAAACCTGTTTAAAACCATGTTTTAAATCTGTCTTATTCAGAAGTCTGGTCGAAGGAAGGTTCAAGGGGAGGTGATGCCCACTCTGGACATGACGCTCTTTGACTGGACTGATTATGAGGATATGAAGCCTGCAGACACTTGGCCATCCAACAAAAAAAAGGGTATAAAAGCACATTCTTAAGGTCTAAACAATAAAAGTTATTTTATTGTCCATCAGATTTGTTTCCCACAGTAGTTTTTTCTTGGAGTGTTAAGACCTAGATATTTTCAATGATCTGGATAAATATTTAATTATAGGATTGGATGAAGTTCTCCCAGATATTTAAACCTCTGTGCCTAAATATTTAGCAAATTTCTGAATAAAGGATTTCATAGGAGGCCTGTGTCTATTTCCACCTATAAAGATAAACGCCGCAGCAAAAACAAGAGCAATGGGAACACAACGCTTGATTCAGAAGTCATTGAACCATGTGACCATCATCTTGACTGCCTTCCTGGTCAGTGCACCCCTATAATTGTTTAATATTACCATTATCTGAGGCAATGCTTCTCAAACCAGTTCTGAGGACGACCCCACCCACCACTGCACATTTGAATGTTTTCAACATCAGTCACACCCAATTTAAGTCTTGCAGTCTCTACTGATGAGCTAGTGAGTTGAATAATATGTTAGATGAGGGAGATATCCAAAAAGTTCCATGGTGGGGGTTCCTCAAAACTGGTTTGACAAGCACTTATCAAAGGAATATATATATATATATATATATATATATGTTCTTTTGCGTGGGGGAGCAAATAAAGTATGGCTTTTCTAGCAAATGAGATGTGCATGAATGTGGAGTGTAGGCACCAAGACTATTGTGGAATAATTTGAGAACAAAAATTAAATATATAGAATCTGCTGCTAGTTAGCTTGCTTATTTTGCTCATGAGCATTATCTATTTAAGGCCACATATTATGAAACTATGCTATTAAACACAGGTTATGAGCTGTAGTTTTAATCACACAACTTTGCAATGTTGTTAACAAATGTTCGTTGCAACTATGGTTTTGGGATACGCCAAATTTATGAACAAGACTATAATAGCCCCTCTGTTAAAAAGTTTGTTTTCCTCAAAAATTCACCTTCTGTGTTCCACAGTATCATTTAAAATTATATGAGATGTGTAGATTACACAATTTTAATGTTTTCAGAAAATTTAATTAATATGATATTCATTAGCAAAACATACTAGAAAATATTTTCCAGTGTTTACTTTTGTGGTTTATCTCATTGTGCTATGATCAGGTTCATGTTGTGACCTCAGAGAACATGAGTGCAAACCTCACAACCATGGTCTAAACAACAAGTGTTATGATGACTGCATGTGTGAGGAAGGTGGGTATGACTTTTCTGGTTTTCTTAGAGGCAAATTAACATTCTAGAGAGTAGAGTTCTCAACGGGCCTGAAAATTACAACCCGACCCGACCCGGCCCGTGGCTTTTAAGCCCGGACCCGATGTAACCCGACACATCAACATGAATTATCTGCCCGAACCCGGCCCGCGGCCGATTTTTTTTTTCTTTCTTTTTTTCTCATACACGTATTATCATGACCAGCAGACGGGAATTCAAATCAACCTTTAATGTTCACGTCTTTTAACAACAGCCTACAAACAATACAAACAACGGAAACAAACTTTAAATATATAAATAGGCTATATACTAAATATGCCTCAAATAAAAATCTTCTGGACGACCCTGTTTTTTTGCTGTCATATTTCATCAGCACCTTGCATTTTGAGCATTGCACATAACCTGTAGAATTTCCATCAGAATCCAGCACCACTCCAAACACTTTCCAGACCTCTGATTTTCCCACTCCAGTAGTAGCGACGGTGAATTCACCTGCGGCAAGTTTACTTTTCACCAACTCCATCTAAAGGTGTGCACGCAGCGGCGTCAGGTCTGCCCCCGCGATGCACGTTGCACGCAGCAGCCAGACTTTCTTTACGTTGAACTTTTTTTTTTCACTGAGTGGAAAAGATTAAGCTCGAGGTCCGACCCGACCCGAGTCATTTGCTTATATTTTCGACCCGAACCCGGCCGGGCCGACCTGGCCCATTGAGAACTCTACTAGAGAGATACTAAAAAGTATAAAAAGGATATCACAAAACCCATCAGGAATATGTCCAAGTCATATTTCACCAATAAATCAAAACATAGAAATAATAAATTGTAAAATTAGCTATTTTATACATTACATCGTCAAGTCAAGACACTTTTATTCATATAGCTCTTTAGACAATACAATACAATACAATACTGAACTGATCTGAATTCCGTTTAGTTCAACAACTGTGAAAAGTTAATCAATTATGTAATTAGTTAAGTTCATAAACAGCTCTGTAGAAAACGTCTTGGGTTATGAATATAACATTGGTTCCCTGAGAAGGGGAACGAGATACTGTATCCTAGGAGGCTAATGTGAACTGCCTCTAGCATGCCGGTGTCTGAAGCACGTGTCAAAACATGACAATAACATTGGCCGGCGACAGCCTATGATGTCATTACTAGTGTGAGCAGAGTACTACTGTAGTAGTACTACTCCGAGTACTACTCAGAGTAGTACTGTAGGCGCCTGTAGTAAACGTCATCCACGTTTTTTTCTGAAGGAGACGTGGGCAGACATGCCTGAAGCATGGCAATGAGACACAGTGTCTCACAGACACAGGTTCTCATGGAACCAAGGTTACATTCGTAACCCAATACTTTCCCTTTTGAATGGGAACTCACTGCGTCCTAGGATGCTAATTGAAAACAAATACCTACTCCGCCATGCTGAAAGAATGAGTGCTATATGGCTGACATTAGTCAATGACTTCAATGGCACTGATCCAGAGTCACAGTTCCCTGACCTAGGGGTACGTACCTGCAGTCGTCGTGACTCTATTCCCTAGGCTACATTGGGCAGCTTAGCTCAGGGCCTGGTATTCAAATAAGGGGAATATGACCAAGGATTCAAAATATATCCTGCCTGTCACCACAGGGGACACACCCCTGATGAGTGGAGGTGTCACAAGAGGAGACCTAGCAACACTTAGGGGAAAATAAGTGATTTCTACTCAAGTCATAGTGATTTTTTAGTCTGGCAGTAGAGACATCTTCCACTGGTAATGCGGGTAGCTAGCAGTGGGAAGGGTGCAGATTTGCGATCCAGCAGTCGTTGCCATGCTGGGCTGGAGGATGCTGAACTTCAGTTGTGCCAAGAGGGACCTTAAAGAGTGGACTGGGCATCTGGGTCAGTTGAATTTTCACAGGGTCCTTTGCAGGCTGGCTGCACCACTGAGGTGTGTGGGAAAGGCAATGTCTGCTGATGCAGAGGTCCTTTATGGACTGGACTGTGCTGCTGGAGGAGCCATAAGGGTCAAATGAGGTCCCTCAATGCTGGGGCCATTTTGCAGCTAGAGCGCAGCCGAAAGCTATATAAAAGAAACTCAAGACATGGTGTGTCTGTTAGTGTCTCCTTTTCCATCGAGTTGGAAACACAGAACAAGGGTGTGTCTACCCGGGGGACATATTTATTCCATACTGATGTGGAGGAGATTGAAGTCTGGTGCCTTTCCAATCCTGGATTGTGATTGGCCAATGGTGTCTGAAGTAGCCACAGTGTTGCCCACCCTATTGTGGAACTCATTTGCATATTATAAAGTACAGTGTTAAAACAGTGTCTTATATTTTACCCATGCACCATGCACATTTCTTTACCAAACCTCTTTTTTAAAATCATTAAAGGCATTGAATGGAACAGACCAGACACTCAAGTCATCGTCCATGCATTTGTTTATCTGTTAATAGATCTGTCCCGTGAACTGTTGTGTTAACAGTCAATAACCATTACCATAAACTGTGCTTTGCATGAATATAAAGTAGATGTGTTGCCGTTTATATCAATGTATGGCCTCCAAACATAGGTATATGAATGGATTTAGATAGATCTATGTGGCCTTTCTTTGTTTCAGCCACTGTTGCTGCATCCGAGAGGTCATGAAATAATTTTTATGGTAGTTCTTGCTTAAACCTTATGAATGAGTTTGGTGGTTAGAGTCAACCTGTAGTCCAATGAGAAGCCCTCATTCACCAAGGATCAAATCACAGTGTGGCACATCTTCTTCCACACCGGCAGTTAGAGCAGGGCCCTGCCATAAACTGGTCCCTGGGATGCCATCACCACAATGTTCACCACAGTGGCCACCATTGCTGCTATTAATCAGCTAATCGCGGCAGCAGTTTGCTTGGTGGCACGGAGAGAAAGATCTGTGGTGCAGCACAGTTCTGCTATCTCCTCAGGGAGCAACTGACCCTGGTCCTGGTCTTTCAGCAGATAAGCCTGGTCAGCCTGCAACACAACCATTGTGTGCAGGGCAGCCCCACCTGACCCGCTGTCACGTATGCTCTGCCATTCAAATGTGATGTCACAGGCAACGGTTTGGTCGGCAGAGTGGGATCCTTCAATGTCGATGCCCCAGCGAGAGATAGCTGGCCAGCATCTCTTCAACTGGTGGCATCGATTCATATCCATGCTCATGCATCCCCTCCCCTCTCGCATAATTTGCATGCTGGAATGGATGAATGCATTCCAAATATGGTATCTTTCACAATCTTTCCACCTCAGCGTGCAGATCGGGAAGAAACAAGGCTTACAAGAGCTGGGCGATTATGGACGAATAGATATCACTCTTCCAACCGGCTGAGAGCAAGCTCGCATTTCTCACACCGCTATGGTAGATCTAATCTGTCTGTGGCATGAGACATAGCCTCCAGCAACTCATGGTACGTGGGGCAGGCAGGCTGTTAGGATTCAAAAACATCATCATTCTCAACAGCCACATCCTGCTCTTCTTGGCTTGAAGCCAGAAGCGCACGCACTGCCGGATCAGAAGATGTGAGCATAACACATCCTCATCCAGCAGCTCGCCCTCATCAGCTACAGAAGAAGGAGAAAAAGCCATACCTTTCTTGAATTCCTCTGCAAGCTCCATCTGAGAGCCCCATGATCTCAGTTTTCTCCTCGCCTCAGCTGCAGCAGGTTCTGATTCGCAGGGTTCTTCATAGAAAAACGTACTCGGTTACTAACGTAACCTCGGTTCTCTCTAGAGAGGGAACGAGTACTGCGTAATATCTTACGCTATGGGGAAAACCTCTTTTCCACAAGATATTGAAGCCAAAAATTATCCTTAATTTTGTTTGTACATTAATCAATGTAAAACGCGTTGCGGCAGCATGCAGACATAGGCAAGACATCTCGCGTGCCTATTGGCTGACCTGCGGCAACAGCAGCAGCCTATTGAGAGAGGCCCTGCGTGACACCATATCCAATGGGGGCGCTTCGCGCCCATTACGTCACGTCCCGCCGGGATAGGCGTGGCCTTGGCCTATAAATATAGCTCGATAGGCTGATACAAACTGGTTTTCATCGCCGAAGCGAACCAGAGCGTGTTGTAAGCACGGCAAGATACGCAGTACTCGTTGCCTCTCTAGAGAGAACCGAGGTTACGTTAGTAACCGAGTACGTTCTCTTACGAGAGTATCTCTCGTACTGCGTAATATCTTACGCTATGGGGAACACAGTGTAACACGCCGTGCGTACTGGGATCCAACACAAAAGTCCAAAGGGCAGAAGCCCAGGGCTCATATAGTGCATAATCACCATAGACTCACAGAGAGTCAAGGAAGAAAGGCTAGAAGCGTCATTCCCTATAAATAGCATCCCACGGGAGCTAACCATATTAATAGTGCACCACGCAGCCAGGGTGAAAGCTTTCAGCCTGAACTGGGTGGCAGTACGGGTTTTGAATACCCATGGAGCTGTTCTATCGATCAGTGAGCGATGCACAAGCAAAACTCAGCATTCTGAGCCAGCGCAGCGGGACAGATAGTACTGAATTCTAGACAGACAGAAGCTTGGCCTGTAAGGCGGGAACCTCTAGGTTATAAAACCTTATAAATGTAGACGGCGAGGCCCAGCCTGCCGCCGTACAGATATCTTGCAAGGTAATCCCGCTAGACCACGCCCACGACGAGGCCACGCCTCTCGTTGAGTGCGCTCTTACACCCAAAAGACACTGCAGGCCCTTAGAAGTGTAAGCCAGCGCCATGGCATCGACTATCCATCTGGATAGGCTCTGTTTTGATGTGGCCAGTCCCTTAGAACGTCCGCCAAACAAAACGAAGAGCTGCTCAGTCTGTCTGAAAACAGACGAGAGGGACACATAAGCTCTTAGTGCCGTGACGGGGCAAAGGAGACTCGCGTCCTTCTCCTCATTGTGAACCGGAAGGGCGGACAGGGAAATAAACTGGGCCCTGAATGGTGTGTTGAGGGATTTAGGCACGTACCCGTGCCTTGGTTTGAGTATGACTTTTGAGTCTTTAGGCCCAAACTCCATACACGACGCGCTTACCGAAAGCGCTTGTAAGTCCCCTATGCGCTTCACTGAAGCGAGAGCCATAAGAAACACCGTTTTGAAAGACAGATGTTTCATGTCTGACAAATGGATTGGCTCGAATGGGGCACCTTTCGTGGCTTCCAAAACCGTAGAAAGGTCCCACACAGGGACTGAAGGGGGTCTGGGAGGGTTCAGCCTCCGAGCTCCCCTGAGGAATCGCACAACCAGGTCGTTTTTTCCCCAGTTACTGGCCAGACGTCGGTTTTGTAAACGCCGCTATGGCCGCCACATATACTTTGAGCGTGGATGGGGTTCTGCCCTTATCCAGCAGCTCTTGAAGGAAGGAGAGTACTTCCGTAACCCCGCAGTCCATGGGTGAAAAGCCCTGAGCTTGACACCAGGCAAGAGAACACAGACCATTTCGAGGAATAGAGCTGTCTAGTAGACGGGGCCCTAGCCTGCGTGATCGTGTTTAACACTCCCTCCGGGAGGTTAGCGGGTACCCGTTGATGGCCCATGCATGTAGGGACCATAGATCCGGGCGAGGATGCCAAATCGAGCCCTATGCCTGAGAGAGGAGGTCTTTCCTCAACGGTATAGGCCACGGGGCAGTGCTGGTCAGCTGCATCAGGACTGGGAACCAAGTCTGGTTTGTCCAGAGCGGAGCCACGAGCAGCACTGGGCATCCGTTTTCCCTGATTCGTTCCAACACCTGAGGCAGGAGCGAGACGGGGGAAAAGCATAGAGGGGGCAGCGGGGCCAGATGTGGGCCAGCGCATCCCTGCTCTTGGAGAAAAAGTTCGGACAGTGAGCGTTTTCTTGGGACGCGAACAGGTCCACCTGCGCTCTACCAAATGTCTCCCACAGCAGTCGGATCGTCTGCGGGTGCAGCGACCATTCTCCTGCTGGAACATTGTTTCTGGACAGTCTGTCTGGTCCTAGATTCAGGTGACCAGGCACATGCGCTGCTTTCAGTGAAACCAGGTTGTGCTGAGCCCAGACCAGGAGGCGTTCCGTCAGCCTGTAAAGGTTTCAGGACCTGATACCGCCCTGGTGATTTATGTATGCCACCACTGACATGTTGTCCGACCGGACCAAGACGTGGTGACCTTTTCACTGGGGACAGAAGCGCCGTAGCGCGTTGTCGACTGCCATCATTTCCAGACAGTTTATGTGTAGAAGCTTTTCCCGTTCTGACCACTGGCCAAAGAGCGGTCTGCCCTCAAGCAGCGCTCCCCATCCCGAGGTGGAGGCGTCCGTGGACACCACCTTCATACTCGAGGAAGTCCCCAGACTCACACCTGACTGATACCAGTCGGTTACTTTCCAAGGTTCCAGAGCTGAGACGCATTTTAGATCGACCTTGAGGCGAAACAGACCAGAGGTCCATGCCCGGGGTGGAACTCGCGCTCTCAGCCACAACTGCAGTGGGCGCATGTGAAGCAGACCCAGCTGGAGTACCGAAGATGCTGAGGCCATGAGGCCCAGCATTTTCTGAAACCTTTTGAGCGGGACTATAGAGCCGCGGCGGAAGGATTTCGCGGGGCGCTGAATGTCCAGTCCGCGCTCCAGCGACAGACGTGCTGTCATGGACAGCGAGTCCAGCACTGTTCCCAGAAAATAAATTTTCTGACTGGGAGACAGCGAACTTCGCCCAATTGAGTGTGAAACCCAGATAATGTGGTCCTGTGTTCTATGAGCTCTGAGTGTGATCGAGCTAGAATCAGCCAATCGTCCAAGTAGTTCAAAACTCGCATGCCCCGAAGTCTCAGGGGTGCGAGAGCCGTGTCCATGCACTTCGTAAATGTACGGGGTGTCAGGGACAGGCCGAACGGTAGGACTGTGTATTGATATGCCTGGCCCTCGAAGGCGAATCTCAAGAATCGCCTGTGACGTGACGCTATTTGTATTTGGAAATAGGCGTCTTTCAGATCTTTTGACATAAACCAGTCCTCCTGGCAAACTTGCGCAAGTATTTTCCTGGTTGTAAGCATTCTGAACTGGCGCTTCACAAGCACTCTGTTCAGCTGTCGCAGATCTAGAATGGGTCTGAGACCCCCATCTTTTTTCGGTACCAGAAAATATCTGCTGTATAGATCCCCTTCGCTCTGAGATAAAGGTTCTATGGCCCCTTTGCTCAGTAGTTTCGCTATCTCGGCTCGAAGTAGATGAGTTACTTTGTTTTTACCGTAGTTTCGACTCGCGCCGTGTAACAGCGGGGACGTCGAGCGAACTGCAGTGAATAGCCTCTTTTTATAGTGTTCAGCACCCATTCTGATACCCCGGGAAGCTTTGCCCATGCATCTGCATGAATAGCTAGAGGTAGAATGAAATCTGGGCTCTGGCCGCGGCATAGCGGCGGCCGGAGAGCTCCGGTGTGCTGAGAATAAACACTGTGTTTGCAGTGTACGAGGCGGGGGGCGCGCTGATCACAGCGGGCAGCCTGGCCGCGCTCGACTTCTCTATGACAGTTTGTGGAGAGAAGGCGACCGGGACGGACCCGGGGTCTAGCATGTCTGTGAGGGAATGTGGGCGCGGGATAGCGGGCACACTCACTGCACTGAGAACACCGTCGGCCTGAGCTGACTGAATGTGTGCTGGTTTCGTTTTTACAGAAACCGTGGGACATGCATCGTGTAGTGTTTGTGGGCACTGTGTCGTGGGCACATTCACTACATTTAATGCACAATCGACATGAGTCGATTTTATTCGTGCTAGCCCTGTACTGTGGCGGGCTGTGTCTGTGTGTGGGAACGGGAACTGAGATGTGGGCATTCTTACAACACTCATAACACCATCGGCCGTGGCCGGAATACCAGAAAATACACTCTTTTTGGGATTTATCTGGGTCGCCGTAAAAATGGCGTTTGTGTGCAGGCAAGCGGGCTGTGGTACCGGCTTGTTTACTGCGAAATACACTGGAACAGTCACATTGTTTGGAACTGAACGAGCGAGAAGTTTCGGTGGAGTCTGGCCGCGGCGAGACTTAAACACCGTCGTTTTCCTAGGAGGCTAGGAAGACTCTGAGCTGACTGTATGGGTGTTGGTTTCGTTTTACAGAAACCATGGTACATGCAGTGTGTAGTGTTTGTGGGCACTGGGTTGTGGGCACATTCACTACATTTAATGCACAATTGACATGAGTCGATCTCATTTGTGCGAGCCCTGCACTGTGGCGGGCTGTTTGTGTGTAGAAATGAACACTGGGCTGTGGGCATTTTTATTACACTCATAACACCATCGGCTGTGGCCGGAATACCAGAAAATACACTGCTTATATGATTTTTCTGGGTCGCCGTGGAAACACATTTGTGTGCAGGCAAGCAGGCCATGGTACCGGCTTGTTTACTGCAAAATACACTGGAACAGTCGCATTTTCTGGAACTGAACGAGCGAAAAGTTTCGGTGGAAGTCTGGCCGCGGCGAGACTAAATTTTATCTGCTGCGAGAGCTGGGATCGAACACGGGTCTCTTGTGCGAAGGCTTTGGGTTTCGCCACTGAGCCACAGGGGGAAACGACATAAGCTTCAATTAGCTCGAGCAGATAAGAGAGCGTCATCACAGTTTTGTGGGTGTCGGCGTTTGTTTGCAGGCGTGCGTGTTATACAACAGGCTCATTGCTGCAATATTGACATTTTCAGCCTCTCAAACTAAGAGGAGCTGAGAAATGTTTGAGAAATGGAGATTGGTCTGGCCTCGGCGGGACTAAAACACACTCTTTCCACATTTCGCCGGTGACGCATGCCCGCAGGGGCGGGGGCAGGGCCAGCTTTCTTATAACGTAAAGAAAGCTAGCCACGGTTTTGATGCTGGCCCGTTTCCCTGACGACTCGTGGGCAGAAGGGGGGGAGGTCCACAGAGCTCGCCCAATCCTCACTGTCCGACGCCAGGATAGAGCAGCTGGCCGTCTCTACAGATGCAGCTATCTCGTCGTCATTAATGGCGGAAGCGGTGGCGTGCGGCGGCCGTTGTCCGTCAGTGAGCAACTCGATTGAAGCTGATGAAGCTGGCGGGCGAACCGGTGAGCTTTCACGGGTTGGAGAAGGCTCGGGGACCCGCTGAGTACGGCGCTTTTACGGCGCGGCACTACAGCGGGCGGGAGTGCAGACTCGGAGAAAAAATGCCAGGCGAGTCCTCAGAGTCACCATGGCAATAGCTCGCAATAATGGCAGCCGCCGTCAGCGAGCGTGAGAGCTGCATGATCCTTACCCAGGCGGGAAACGCAGATGAAATGGCGGTCCCCGTCGCTGAGTGCGGCTCGGCACGAGCCACAGAAACGAAGCATCTTTAAAAAGACGCTGCTCTTTTAGATAAAGAGAGAGTGTGTGAGTGGCGACGGCGAACACACACTCTCAGCAGAGTAAAAGGATATTGACGCCGGAAAGCGTAGCAGGTACGGCGACTGAAGGTGGCGAGGTGAAGGCCAGCGACTTCAGGTTCAAGGCTCGTCCCGCACAAGGCTTGTTCTCGACGGCGCGGCTTCTCACTCTGGATCCAGCGATGCGTGAGCTTCGCTGAAGAGATGAAAATCAGTTTGTATCAGCCTATCGAGCTATATTTATAGGCCAAGGCCACACCTATCCTGGCGGGACGTGACGTAATGGGCACAAAGCGCCCCCATTGGATATGGTGTCACGCAGGGCCTTTCTCGATAGGCTAATGCTGTTGCCGCAGGTCAGCCAATAGGCACGCAAGCCGTCTTGCCTATGTCTGCATGCTGCCGCAACGCGTTTTACATTGATTCAAAATTAAGGATAATGTTTGGCTTCAATATCTCGTGGAAAAGAGGTTTTCCCCATAGCGTAAGATATTTCACAGCACGAGAGATATTCTGGTAAGAGAACTGCAATTCCCGCACAAGCAAATCAGGTGTCAGATAGCGCCAGATATCAGGTGATAGATAGGTACAGTAGTGATAGGGAAATGTGACCTGGAAATGATTTCTCATGATTCAATTAAAACATCTTGACTTCATTATTCAATCAAAGAATACATTTATTTGTAAGTAATTTTGCATGAAAAAGTCTGCTAAATGAATAAATGTAAATGTAAAATTCTTTAGGTCTGCGTTGTTATGCCAAGTTCCACCGCAAGAGGCGGGTGACCCGAAGACGTGGCCGCTGTGTGGAGCCAGAATCAGCCAACAGCAACCAAGGGGCCTTCATCACCATCTGACATATAAAGAGATGCATCCTCATACCCCATGACTGATAATGGACTGAACCTTAAGAATGTGGGCCAAAGTTAACTCAACCCACAGTATAAGAAATAAGGTTACAAGAGGCCATGCGGTATTGTGAATACAGTCACAACTGAAGGGCGCTGTTAGGCATGACACGAAGTAAAGTGCCTGCAACCCCTTCATCTGTGACTGTATTCAAAATACTGCACACCTTGAGTAGGCTACCTTATTGCTTTTTTAAAATGATTACCACCCCAAAAAAATATTTTTTTGTTTACATGCGCTGTCATTTATTTTTTAACACAATATGATATTTTCTCACACACATACATATGCTTATCTCTCAGCATTAAAAAAAGTTGGTTTTCAATCTTTTAATTTAAACCAGACCTGTTCGCAGCACAGCACTAAATTCCATTCAAAAGTATAACTCAATGAACATACAGTAACTGAAACAGAAAATATTTACTTTTGCTGAAATACATCATACATGGAACAGTTTTGACAGTATATTGATTGATTGATGTTGTTTACGTTGCTAAGAGTGGTTGCTAAGAGTGTTGCACAGCGAAACACCAATCTGTTCACTGAAGCGTCATAGCCATGCTTTATCGTATATAAAACACGGCTAATGACCATTCAGCATCATGAACCGGAGCTATCTGTTTTTTAAATGTTCCTATGCTGTACTAACCAGTCAGGGTTGTGCCCCATTCAGAATTAAATTCAGAATGGCTTATAAGGAGGAATTAAGAAATCAGGATAAAGAATTGGAATTTGAGACAGGAAGTAGAAACAGTAGAAGCTCTGAGTGTGAGCTCAGAAGCACTAGAAGATATTAATAAGGCAATTTTGAAATGCCGCCTATTGAAATTTGTCTGCAATTGGTCATTTCATCAAATGTCATCAAATTACTTTTTTGGACTATGGAATTAATCAAAGCCAACTAATGGACCATTGAATTGTCTGCACGTTTATCACTTATTAACACAGAGGTCTCAAACTCAGTTTCTGGAGCTAATCAAGGTATGCAAAATTACTAGAAACTTCCAAGCAGTTGAGTTGGAGCTGAACTCTGCAGGGCTATGGGTCTCCAGGAATTGAGTTTGAGACCACTCTATTAATGTGTGTAGTTACAGCTCAGTAGGTTACAGAAGTAATAGATTCAAATTTGGCCAGTATTTATTTATTTATTCATTTTTTAATTATCTGAAAACAGTGTGGTGAATTTTTGTGATGCTGGGTGGCAAAATTAAAATTTGTTTTACAGAAGTGAACGACCTAGGCCTATTAGAAATATGTACCTCTACCTACAAAACTCCAACATACCTATACATACAATTTACTTTAGTTTCCAGCTGAAATTAACACTAGAAACAGTACTTTTACTCCTTTTCACATAAATGATGATTACAAGGGCAGATTGTCTATTGATAAACAGTACTATAAATTTCAAACCGCTTTTACCATAGTGCATAATTTAAAAACAAATACATCATGACATCTACATCATATAACCAGCTTCATAGTACAACACAGGTCACAATAAAAAGAGTAAACTAAAATGACATGGTTGCTTCAGCAAATTCATTTTTTAAACACTATCTAGGGTATAGTGTAGACAGTAAGTTATTTCAGAAATGCCAAATTATTTGCAGAAATGCCAACACAGGCACTTATTTCCAGTGAGCCTGGGTTGGAGGGGAAACAATGTAATTTAGTTTAGAGAAATATGTCTAATTAGAGAATGTATTATGCATATCAGAGATTAAATTAGCATAAGTATATAGTGGAAGAATAGTGATTAAATTGATGATGCTGTTATTTATGCTGTGTTGTAAAACTTTAAATTTCTTTAAATTGCACTTCAGTCAGTTTCTCTATCTGTCATTCAAAATCCAATTCAATATTGGACTGTATCCACTTTAATTGCACAACTTACACTAATGACTTGAAAAGACGCCAATTCTTAAATTATGAATTTTGCCCAAACCCTGCTCTTTGTCAAAAGTTACTTGTTAAGTTTGTACAGATTCATTTGTGTCTGAATGAAAGGTTTTTTCTACTGCTTTCTAATGTGACACTATACTATAAATAACTACTGCTACTCTTGTATTCAAATTAATGTGGATTTGTTTGGTTTATTTATAATGTACACTTTATTTTTTCCTATACCAAACAGCTTTCTTTAGAGATGTTATCGTGGACAGGATATGTGCTATAATGACTGTGTTCTGACAGAAAGATAGATGGTTGAATGAGTGATTGTTACCTAAATGGGTTAGAGGGATAGAGATGGACAGAGGGGAGAGATGGATAGGTTGTCATTTTAAATCACTGAGCTTCTTTATGGTCTGAAATACCTCTGCGTCCCATCACTGTCTTGATTTAACTGATAGACATTTATGTTTATGAGGCTTTAGATGCTTTAGTCTTTGTAAAATCTGATTGGTTATCTTGTTTTCATCTTGAGATTTCTCAAGCTCCATGAATTGTCAATTATTTTTAACTGAAATGCCAGAAATAAACTTTACTAAAGACACAAGGATCCTAACAGTATTTTTTTTTCATCACAGATGTTCTAAGACAATAACCGACTATGATATATTGTACATGTTATTGCAAATATTTAGGTCACCACAACAATCTGTTCTTACAAACTTTTCTATAAGTTTCCTTACAACCTTTCTATACTGTGTGATTTGAAAAGGTGATTTACAAAGACATCTATGTTTGGACAACAATGAATGAATCGGATGAAATATAGGTTATGCATTTTTTATTTATTTCTTGACTCATTAGCTATGTTTGAAATAGCACACACTGCAATCAAAACACTCAACGCGCTCTCCCAGCTAATTAGGTGCAGAGACATTTATATCAGTACAAAAATGCAAAAAAAAGTCTGCACTCTAAGAATACTTGTGACAAACAGGAGATAAAGAATATACAAACGTTTCTGCTCTTTGCCTTCGTCAGTGACACTGGAATGGATTACCAATAATTTAACTTTGGTTTCTGAAAGTACTGACGTTTGCATGAACATCATAATTGCAACCATTATCAAATGTTGTCGGCTTCATCTTCAACTAAGTTTTTACCATGCTTTTTTCTTGTCCAGATCACCCAAATACTGAACATTTCTTGATTATTTCTTGATTATTTTGATAAAATAATTTAATATGTTGTACTTTGTTTATTTATTTATAAATGTTGAATATAATAGATGTGCAATTCACTGCAAATTTTGGGTCTGTTACTTTATGTACATTGTTGGGTAAATCAAAGGAGATTAAAATGAATCTTTTAAGAATAACTGAGATACCTAATACCTAAGTTTTAAGCATTTGCGTCCTTACCCTGATATATAACTTAAGCCTAAAAACAGGGTAGTGGTTATATAAATGGTGCCCGAACAGGGACCGTGAAGGCTCTAAGGAATTTGTTTGTTATCGAAACCCTGTTATAGCCATCAAAATGCAAAAGTTAAACTTTTTTTGTAAATCAATGATCTAGCGAGTCCAGCGAATTGTACTGCATTGGTTTGGTTCAGATCGGGTGAAAAACCTAGAACTAGTTCGCAAAAGTAGGTTTTTCACATAATCGCGAATATTTAATTATCGATTTGATTGACAGCAGTGGTTCTTGAAAGTTGTTCAGTGAGGAGATCTATCAAATGATATGCATATTGTGTGGATGTGTGAAACCACATGATTACAGAGGGCATAAAACTCATTAGCGCCAACTAGAGGCCGATTTCTTTCAAAATTCTTACAGCCCTCAGGGCCATGAGTTGAACATGCCTGGCGAGTTTCGCTTCGATTGGCCTCCGTTAACCTTATCTAATAGGTGCTCAAACTTTATTGGCCGATGGCGACCGTGTTTTTCAAGATACGCCAATGTCCTCATATACATAGATGGCACATTGGACCAAGACACTGTATACCAATTTTCAAGTCAATCGGACTAACGGTCAGGTGGTTCTAGCCCTTTTCATTTTTTTTTATGTTATAGCGCCACCACGAGGCCAATCGCCGCTGTTTTTTTAACGTGACCAAAGTTTGAGCCCATGCACATGTGTACCGAGTTTGGTGAAAAAATCTCATTTCATTCACGAGTTATAACCATTTTAGTAAAAATGGCTCCACCTACTTCAAACGTTTTGGTGCCCTTAGCAACTGTAAATTGATAATCAGACTCCAGAGAAATTTTTTGCACTGGTTTGGTTTTGGCGAAAACCCTAGGACTAGTTCGCAAAAGAAGGTTTTGGAAAAAATTCATGTACCCGACCCAGACTTCTCAACAGCATAAATTAGAGCACACCTAGAGCCACTGAAAGAGCTGATCAATACCTTCAGTGATTTGTATATTGAATCAGATGAGGAGGATGGGGCTGTTGTGGAAGATCCTGACGAAGCATTTCAACTACCACCTCCTCCACCCCCAGAGGTCTATGATGAGCCCGAGCATGCAGCACCAGATCCTAAAAAAAACATTATCAACGAACTTACCGTCTTGATGCTCTGGAAAAAAAACGTCAGTAACATTCAACAACAGGTGACAGAACAAATATCTGTAAGGGATTGTGAGGCACTGTGCAAATCTGTTGAAGAGAAAGTGTCATATCATATTGATCATGAATGTGGAAGAGTAAAAAAATATATATATATATCCACCTTATTCTTCATCCGTTCTATTTCCCATTGTAAGGATAATGACAGGCTATCCGGCCAGATGTTCTGAATTAGCGAATCATAACTTTCAAACACAGCCCTTTTGTCAGAGGAGAAGACAAGAGCTTCTGTTGGACCGCCTTAGGGTTAACTCCCTAGTGCCACGTTGGCTGAAGTCTCCCGAAGCGCCGCGTGACTTTAAAACAAGACAACATTGTGAACCAGATGCCAACCACAATCAGGACTTGTCCACTCATCAATTTAAAGAATACTCATGCACACATGATTCCCCGAGGGGCGAGCAAAAGTCCCCCACTCGTAAAGCGCTGATGAACTTGTCACCGCTGATACACACACACACACACACACACACACACGCACACAAACGTCCTTTGTGTGCAACTTAGGATAGAAATGTCCTTAATGTATATAACACAGAATTGTATCTGACCTTCCTGTATGCATGCATATCTAATTAGTTTTGTCTTATTCTATAGATGAAATTTGAGACTGTTCTGTAACTTCGAATCTTAAGTATACTTCCAAAGAAAGATTCCCTAACAGGATCACCTTCGGTAACTCTCCTTCTTGCTAGGTCATAAAACTTTATGACCCCCAAAAGGAATTCCAAGGGAGTCACAGCTCCCACTTGAATTCTGATAAAGAAAGAGGAATAGACTCTGCAATCTTATATTTGCTATAAGTATAACCACTTAAGAAATGTATAAACCTGAATTTGATCTTTCCTAGGTCATGGTAGCCAGTATTATGGCTTTATAGTCGTGTGAGTGAACATTAAATGTGTGTAATTCTGCATATGAATGTAACTTTACGTTTCTTCTACTCTTTCCGGCCATTCTTGGTACCTGTTTGACCATCTTGTTTTGACTAAACAAATCATACATAGGATATTACAGTAAAATGTATTGTTCTGTGTGTACAATCTTTCTGGGTAGAAATGACAAAATTTCATACCGTCACAAATTATCCTGACAGGACAAAGAAGAACTTTTCCCGCTCGAGATACTCTAAGATGATTGGTTCACGTACGCGAAGCAGGCGTGAACCCCTCCTCTCCATAAGAGACTGACACAGAAGTTTCTGCAGGGAGCACTTTCCCTGTGAGAGGTTTCCGGTTCCATGGCTCCTTAGGGAGCTTTACGCCGCGTTTCTTTTCTTTTCCTTTCTTTACTAAGTTTTATTTTCATATTCACCTCTCCTTCCACGAGGGAGATGAACTCTGAATTATTTCCTTGGTAACTTCACGTTCAGTGAACCTTTAAAACTTCCCGCGAGTCTGCTCGCCCCGGAAGACACGAGAGAACAAGCCTATAGCGCCGAAGGACAAACACGCACACGACTCTGCGTTCCTCAGCAACACAAAGAGAACCATACGCAAGTATAGGTTATTGATTTGATTTGATTGATGTGATTTCTTGTTGTCTCTCTAAAGGTTACGTTGTCTGTGATTTTTGCCATGCTGCGATCACCCCGGTGATCTCTCTCATCCTGACCGTTAGTTTCACTTTCTCATCCTCTTACTCTCTCTCTCTCTCTCTCTCTCTCTCTCTCTCTCCCAATCTCTCTCTCTCACTCCCGTTCGTTATTCGTCTGTCTCATTAGTTTTACTGTTTACTGTACATACATGTATCCCGTGTTTAAATGTAGAATTCTGTATCCGTAGTTTCATTTTATTAAAACCATTATATTCTTGATTGCTAATTGTCTAATCGTGCCCATTTTTACAAAGTCAATGAAATGTTTGATCTAGCTACAAAGCTTTACAATTCGTTACTATTTCAGTAACCTAAATTTTATAATAACAAGAAGGTGAATTTTCATGGCCAGAAAATTGGAATTATAAGGAGGGATAACCTTGTTGAGAAGTTGATAAGTTAATCTTACGGCCGTTTGCTGGACAAACAGATTGTTCGATAGCTAAATTAGCTCCATTAAAGGTTATCTCATATAATCGATCTGAAAGGGGACCATTGATATATGAATGAGAAATTATAATTCGTTGTGATTGATCATTCATATATAGAATCGATCTATTTTCAACTTCGATAATTTAACTGTAATATGCAATATTAATCATATTCATGATTAATTATTAAAATCCCCTATATATCATTTGAGCTAATGTTAATGCATTTAATGTAAGACTCATTGTCGCTACACCATGATTCATAGCGAGTTCAACGGACTAAACGGTTTTCTACTTCCGTGTTTGTTTACATAGCATGCGAGCACTAGCGTAAAGGCTATGGTGATATTTTTTAAAGTTAATAAAGTAGTAGATAATTGTTCGGTCAAGATGGGATTAATAGTCGGTGGCTACAAATTTTCATTTTGTTTTTATCTGTGATTTAATCAAATTAATGTGATCAGATCACTTTTGATGAATGTTTTTTTCGATTTAGTTTAGCGATGTGGGGATGACACAATCTGAAACACATGGCAAATGGATATAGATCAGACTCTGGTAACTAGGAATGAGTCACGATTTTTGAATATTTGATTAGTTGATTGTATTATAGAATATAGGTTGTGCGATTATTGTTTGTAAAAAATCCCCATGTTTTCGGCTGTGACACGTTTATGTAACCAGAGGCTGGCGATGCCAATAATGCATCTAAAAGCTGTCAACTCTCAGACAACAGAATAAGATACACATTGTCTCACACCAGAGTATGTGAGCGGAGTGGTAATATTTCCTCCAGAGCGAGAGCGCATTTCTGAAGATTACGCGCCGCTCGCAGTGACGCCCGCAGTGACGCGCTGGTTAGATAATATGTGAAATAAGCAGGGCTGCCCGTGCACGACTGAAGTTATGTATACTATATGGGAGAGAATGCTAAACCATAATGAGCGTTTTCGTAATATATTGCCTATTCCGCATCTCAATGCATGCATAAAGCTTGCCACAAAAAACGGAAAAAGTAATGATTATGCATGAAACATTTGAATTGTTTATTAATAAACTAGTGTTTTCTGTCAATGTCGACTGCAAAGATAAATTTGACATGCTGACTCGCCATCTTCGCAGTAGTGAACGCGCATAGAGAGAAATGCACACTTCATACGAATTAACCTACATAGGCAGAGAGCAGCACATTTCTGTTCATTTTTAATTATTGTGTTTAAAAGTAGACATTTCAAGCTTTCTATAGATATACTTCTCAGGTCTGTGAGGCAAGTAGCCTATCTTCGCTGAGTTTCGGTTCATTTATGAGACGCGCTCCAGTTCACACGCCGGTGCCTCCGTGTCCTGATTATATTGTCTACTATATTTGCTTCTTATTTATTAATCCAGGCAATTTGTTGATGAAACATTGATTAAAATGAAGATACAATTTATACTAAACGAAATTCACTTTAAAGAAAGGCTTTCTACAAAACAAAACTTAATAAGTGGTCAAAATCATGTCTGACCCATTCCAAATGTTTTCCAAATGTTTTCCGATATATTGGGCATGTTATGATCCTATCTGACTCATCTCGTGCGGTTCCCTTTTCATATAATCAACATAGATGAAATAAAAAAAAAAACATTATATTATGAAACATAAATATAAAACGGATGTTTTAGGTTTTTTTTTACTTATATTTAAACGTCACACCGCTCCGCTTTGCTCACATGCTCTGGTGTGTATACATGCATGTGTGTGATTTTCTAATAATAATCGAATATTACCCAGCGATCTTCGAATATTATTTTTCCTTGAAATGCCCATCCCTACTGGTAACGTTTGTCAACAAAATGGTGCGAACAGACATACACCCTTTTCGGTGGATGCTTCAGTTTTAGCGCAGCTAACCAAAAACGTCTACTCTCTGGCATTGAATGTAGCTGATACAGAACCGGACATGGGCATTCTCTCCTTTTTATCTTATGCTCAAAGCAATCAGTTTCTAAAACGTTTTTTTTATCTTCTTTGAATTGTTAAAACAACCAACAACAGCACATGTAGAGCCTGAACTCATTCTCTCACTGCTAATATACTGTAGTAGGTCTATCGCTACGAACCAGAAGTAGGCAACCGGAGTCGTCGTCATGGCGGCGCGCATTGTTTAGAGCAGAATAAGGTGGATAGAGATGCTCGTGCAAGATCTCTAAAAAGGCAAGACAGGAAGATAGACTGTAAACTACAAACATACAACCCAACAATTTCTACTCCCCATCCAACAACAAGTAGACCTGTTATCCACAAATTTGCTAAAGACATTCATTCTAATACTTACTGTACTACTGACAGTATGTCAGGACCCTTACGAAAAAGAAGTTTATTCAAGTGTGCTATTGGTATACTTATTTTAAACTAAAAAATAAAAAAGTATACTTTCAGTCTACTTTTTATGTACTTCTCAGAAATATACTTCAAATTGCTCTTAAGTATACTTGACTTATATACTGACAGAAAAGTCTAAGTATATTTGGCCTATACTTGTTGATCGAGATATACTTAAAAGTATAATTAAGTATTCATAGTACACTTGGCTTGTAGTTTTGATCGAGTAGCCTATTTAATATACTTTTTACATCGTTTTTCATGTACAGTCTTATGAAAGTTACATTGTTTGAAAATATTGATTAAAATATTAATATAAAACAGATATGTTTCTAATTCTGTGTATATGAATTTTTGTGTAGACTGGTAGTGTACATAGGAATTTACTTTAATTCTACTTTACTCTTTCTCCACCAATGACTGAATTTTACAGCTATCCATGTTTTCACTGTTATACGGTAGGGGGCGCTATGACACATCTTCTAGTACAGAATCTCCGGATCAAAACAAAGGAGAAGAAGAAGCGGAAACAAGTGATAGAAGGTTGCTCACTCAAATGTAAAATAACGTGATCATCAAACATTAAAGAGCGTGTAAATCAAAACTGCTTAATATTTCCAAATGAAATAAAGCGTTACACATGAAGACAAAACGACTGTGAAGCTTTGGGGTTGTTGTTGGACTCGATCTACTCCATCTGTGTTTTGATCATCGTTCTGAATCTGATCAAGGCGTAGTCTTTGACAAAAATTAGATTTTTTTCAACTTTTTTGTTTAAAATGTTGCCTTTCTAAATGAAACTTACCAACATTCAAGTGTTGATAAAAAAGGATGCATGAAGCTAATAAAATGTTTTTAAAATTAAAGTACAGTATAGTAAAGGTAGTTTTCAAGAATAAAAAATAACATTTGAACATAGTATAAGCCTATTGCAAGTGCAAAATCACATATAAATAGTAAACTAAAAGTATAATGTTATGTTCACTTAAAGAAAACTTGGTTTCACTTTATTTTGATGGTCCCTTTAACACATTCTGTTGTCTATAAGTAACATTGCACCTTCATGTCTACTAACTTTCATTAAAGTATTAGTAGAGTATTAGTATACAGGTAGAGGTAGGGTTAGAATAAGTTGACATGTAGTTGCAAAGTTACTTATAGTCAGTAGAGTGTCTGTTGGAGGAGCATCATAATAGAGAGTTTCCAGATATGAAGCAGATAGTCCACTAATATTCTAATGAGAGTTAGTTGACATGTAGTTGCAAAGTTACTTATAGTTAACAGAATGTTCAAAAGGGACCATCAAAATAATAAAAATAATAATACATAATTTTGTTACTGAAAACTTGTAATATAAAACTACTAAACTAGTAGTTTATTGAGAGTATACTTCAAAGTGTACTTTCATAAACTAAAAATTTGCTACAAGTATTAATATAGTAAACTACTAGTATACCCATAAGTTCACTTGCAGTACAAATGAGAAACGTAATTATGAACTAGTTGTGCACTTAAAGTTTACTAATGTTACACTATGCTATTTACTAATGTAAGTACACTTAAACATATACTTTTATATAATAAAAGTGGGCCAATTTAGTCCCAAGCGGTATTAAAATAGTACACTTACAAGTTTACTACTAGAACATATTGACATTAGTATACTTACTACATAATTATACTTAAAAATATACTTGAACATTACTTAAGTATACTTCATAAAATGAAGATTACGCAAAGATTAAATCAGAAGATTAAATATGAAGATTAAAATTCATAAAATTTCCCCTTTTCATATCCAGTATAACCCACCTGTCAAGCTTGAATTTCCTAAATTCTGTTCGCTGTCCACTAGGTGTGTCGCAATATACCGGTATTGACGATAACCGTGATATTCAAAGCATGAAATATCGACATTGTGTCAATTTAGAGTGTGACAACATACCGGTATTGGCGATAACCACAATGTTTAAAATTAATACGACTCTTATGATAACATGACACGTAAATACTCCAGCGCCAGTACCTGGTTGACCTCTCAGGTGGCAGTATTGCACCCGCTGATGTAACCCCTTTACTGATTCGTTCTTTTGACCCTCCCGGAAATGACCACACAGAGATGAAGCCAAAACGAATGAACACCCATCACGTGTTTACTGGGAATATGTGAAATGACACCAAACAGACATGAAATACAGCTCATCCGGTCATGTAACATTTTCCTCAACAGCTTGCGTAAAACGCTCTCGGTTACGAAACGTAACCTCGGTTCCCTTACGAGGGAACTCGCACTGCGTCGTTGAAAACGACTCTTTGGGGACGCTCCCTTAGCGTGCGCCTCTGAAGTATGAATGAAAGTAATCCAATCCTGATTAGTGTTGCGTCGTGACGTAACGTGACGGCATTACCGGAAGCATAAAAGAGACGCTGACACACACACACACACCAGCTTTCGCTCTTCAGCCAGCACTCTATGTTACGACTGTCTGTCTTATTTGGTGTTGTTTGTCCACATATATATATATATATATATATTATGGCAAGCCAACAGTTTAAGAAGTGTGTGCACCCCTGTCCTCGTTTCATTACGGATGGGAACACGCATGTTTTGTGTGTAAACTGTTTGGGAGCGCAGCACGCCCATTTTTGTGTGTGTCAGCGTCTCTTTTATACACTGTGAAGCACTACCCATGAGAGTGCTGCGCTCCCGGCTTGCTTTGATGAGCTCGGTCAGGCTCGCGTTCCCCGCGGTTCTGGTCCCGCGTCTGTTGAGGCGGCGCGGCGACTCAGATCGTGGGGTTCGCAGTGGGATCTTGCAGATGAGAATGAAACTGCTGCGGCACTTTCTCATTCTTCATCTGAGGATCCCGAAGCCCCTGCGAGTGGTGCAGAAGCCCGCGCCGCGGCTTCTTCTGCCCACGACCAGGTCCCGGTGCTTGAGCTCTCTGCTTCCGAGGAGGCAGAGGTGCTCAGCATCGAGGGGGATGACCGTGAGTCAGGCGCGCCAGTTCACAGCCAAGCATATGAGGAGCTGGTGGAGGTTGTGACTCGTGCCGTGGCCAGACTTAACATTAGCTGGCCACAAGATGAGCAGGGAACGCAAGTCAAAAGCAAACTAGACGAGTGTTTCCTGCGGCACAGGTCACAGCCTCAGCGCCGGGGTTTGCTGTTTTTCCCCGAAAACTGCCTAGTAAGCCCTGCAGAGATACATCTGCTTTAATAGGCAGGGCTTACATGGCGGCAGGTCGGGCCGGTTCATGTCTGCACTCTATGGCCATCTTGCAGGCATACCAGGCCGACCTCCTGAAAGATTTGGACAAAGGGGAGGGGCCAACTCCAGAGGATATCGTGGAGTTGCGTAAGGCCACAGATTTGTCTCTCCGGGCCACTAAAGAGACGGCCCGCGCCATTGGCCACTCTATGGCAGCTATGGTGGCCACGGAGAGGCATCTGTGGCTGAATTTATCAAGTTTAAAGGAGAAAGAGAAATCTGTTTTGCTGGATGCGCCGCTTTCTCCTTCTGGCCTGTTCGGCAACGCCGTTACATCGGTCGTCGACAGGTTTCAGGAGGCGAAGAAGCAATCTGCGGCGTTCCAGCAGTTCCTCCCCCGTAAATCGAAGTCCAAATCAAGTAGGGTGGGGCAAAAACATCAGCCCCAGCCATCAGCCAGCTCCTCACACCGCGCGGAGCAAAGGGAGAGCGTTTCCTCTAGAGCCCCTCCTCCGGATGCTCCCAGCAGAAGCCCTCCAGCCAGAGGGGCGATCTGAGGGATGTCCTTCAGGCTAGGAGGGCTTCAGGAAAGAGGTCCTAGCCAGGGTGGTGGGACCTCTGAGGGCTGTCCCCTCCGTTGCAGAGCAACCGAGGTTGTTCTCGCAGCGAGGCCCTTAAGTCAAGTCAAGTCAAGTCACCTTTATTGATATAGCGCTTTTTACAATACAAATTGTTTAAAAGCAGCTTCACAGAGAAGGAAACGATGTGTGTTGCCCGCTGTCGGTGACGCTTCGGGCCGCATCATCTTCCAGTAAACGCAAAACCCGTCTTTCTCAAAAAATAAAAAACGAGCATCAGTTATGGTCACGAATACCATTTCGACTACAGCCTGCCGGTCTTCCGCTTCAGGGGGTCGAGAAGGGTGCTCGAAAAACACCAGAGGCCAGTCTCGAGAGGCTGGTTACCTTAGTAGATTTTGTAGAGGCATGGTATCATCTTCCCAACATATCTGCATGGGTCCTGCATATAATAAAGTCAGGGTACAGACTGCAGTTCGGGCACCGCCCCCCCAAATTTTCTGGGGTGGTGCAGACTACAGTGGTTCCAGAGCAGGCTCAGGTGATGGAACAAGAAGTGCAATCTCTGCTGCTAAAGGAGGCCATAGAACGTGTTCCTCATTCAGACAGGGAGTCCGGATTTTACAGCCGGTACTTTATAGTTCCAAAGAAGGATGGGGGGTTGAGGCCAATTCTAGATCTCAGGGTTTTGAACCGGTCTCTGAGGAAGTTCAGGTTCAAAATGCTCACTATTCCTGTCATCGTGAGTTAAATCAGATCCGAGGACTGGTTTGTCACAATAGATCTAAAAGACGCCTATTTTCACGTATCCATCCTTCCATGTCACAGGAGATTCCTGAGGTTCGCTTTCGGGGGCGAAGCTTACCAATATTGGGTTCTTCCGTTCGGCCTAGCACTCTCTCCCCGCACATTCACCAAATGTATGGATGCAGCACTTGCTCCACTAAGACTTCAGGGCATCCGCATACTGAATTATATCGACGACTGGCTCATTCTGGCCCAGTCTCGAGAAATGGCAGTTCAGCATCGTGATGTCGTCCTTGGCCACATTCAAAAATTGGGGTTGAGACTCAACACAAAGAAGAGTGTGTTAGTACCGTCCCAGTGCACAACGTTTCTGGGCGTGGTGTGGAACTCGACTACGATGCAGGCACGCATGTCTCCTGCGCGTATCGCGTCCATTCTGGCGATGGTGTCCAAGTTAAAGCTAGGCCAGGCCACCACTGTAAAGCAATTTCAAAGACTGCTGGGCCTCATGGCAGCGGCATCCAACATTATACCTTTGGGCCTTCTACACATGAGGCCCCTTCAGTGGTGGCTGAAAGCCAAGGGGTTTTCCCCCAAGGGGAATCCATTTCGTATGATCAGAGTAACACGCAGATGCCTTCGTTCTCTAATAATATGGAAGAAACCTTGGCTCCTGTCCCAAGGGCCAGTGTTAGGAGCGTCATGTCGCCGGAAAACCGTTTCGACAGACGCCTCCCTCACTGGCTGGGGCGTGGTCATGGACGGCCGCTTTGCCAGGGGTCTGTGGCAGGACCATCATCATTTTTGGCACATTAATTGTCTAGAGATGTTGGCTGTGTTCAGGGCTCTGAGGAGCTTCCTTCCAGACATCAAAGGTTACCATGTCCTAGTGCGATCGGACAATACATCAGTGGTAGCTTATCTGAACCGACAAGGGGGACTCAGATCGTGCCCTCTGTGCAGACTGGCGCATCAGGTTATTCTTTGGTCCCAAGGGAAAATACTGTCTATCAGAGCAATGTATATTCCGGGGGTTCAGAATCAGGGAGCAGACATCCTGTCGAGGAAGGGGCTGAGGCCCGGGGAACCCCACTGGGGTTGGATGCCATGGTACAGGCCTGGCCGAGGCTTCGCCTGTACGCATTTCCCCCGATCGCTCTGCTTCCGGGAGTCCTGGAGAGGGTCCGTCAGGAGGGCATCAGTCTACTTCTGGTTGCCCCAGTGTGGCCGACTTGAGTATGGTTTTCAGACATAATTTCACTCCTGATAGCTCCGCCATGGCAGATTCCTCTGAGGAGGGATCTATTGTCTCAGGCGGAGGGCACAATCTTCCACCCTCACCCAGAGCTGTGGAACCTGTGGGCCTGGCCTCTGAGGGGGTTCAGTACCTAAATGCTGGTGTATCAGCCGGGGTGGTTGAAACCATACTTAGCTCTAGGGCTCCGTCTACTAGGAGATTATATGGCCTCAAGTGGAATGTATTTATCACTTGGTGTAAAGAACATAATTTAGACCCAGTTAACTGCCCGGTGGCTTCAGTTCTGGAGTTTCTTCAAGATCGTTTCTCTGCGGGTCTCTCCCCTTCCACGCTTAAGGTGTACGTGGCTGCCATTGCAGCTTTCCACGCGCCATTAAGTGATGGGCCTCTGGGGAGGCACCAGCTGGTCATTCGTTTTCTCCGTGGTACTTGGAGGATGAGACCGACAACCAGGTCCAGGGTTCCTGCCTGGGACCTGGCAGTGGTTCTGGAAGGGTTATCCCTGGCCCCCTTCGAACCTCTTCAGTCGGCTTCGCCTAAAGATCTTACATACAAATTGGTCTTTCTCTTAGCCATCACCTCTCTTAAGAGGGTGGAAGATCTCCAAGCCCTGGCAGTGACACCAGCTTGCTTGGAGTTTGCCCCTGGCAAGGTTAAGGCCTTTTTGCACCCAAGACCGGGCTATGTGCCTAAAGTGCCTGCTAATACGGCTAGATCTACGACCCTTCAGGCATTCCATCCTCCACCTCATGTGTCGGCAGAAGAAGAGAAGCTTAATTTGCTCTGCCCCGTCAGAGCTTTGAGTATTTACCTCGAGAGGTCCTCTTCTTGGAGGAGGTCAGACCAACTGTTAGTGTGTTTTGGTTCACCTAGGAGAGGGCTCCCGGCATCCAAGCAAACTATTAGTAATTGGATTGTTCAGGCTATTGCCTTGGCTTACGAGGTGCGCAATTTGCCTTCACCTCTGGCCATAAGGGCTCATTCGACTAGAGGTATGGCGTCCTCTAGGGCCCTCCTCTCGGGAGTTCCCCTCCAGGAGATCTGTGAGGCAGCCGGTTGGGCTACCCCGCACACTTTCTTTAGGTTCTATAGTCTACACCTCCCTAGTACGCCTGGCGCACATGTGCTCTCGTCCTAGCTGAGTGCCTGAATCAGTTTCACTCCAGGGCAGGCCTATTTCGGTGCATGGCCTAGTGGGCATTCGTTCCCCAAAGAGTCATTTTCAACGACGCACTGCGAGTTCCCTCGAAAGGGAACGTCTCGGGTTATGACTATAATCCTTGTTCCCTGAGAAGGGAACGAGACACTGCGTCGTCCTGCCACGCCCCTAGAGGCCTTTGATCGTCTTGCTTCATCGCGAGGCTAGTGTGTGTGTGTCAGCGTCTCTTTTATGCTTCCGGTCATGCCGTCACATGTTACGTCACGACGCAACACCAATCAGGATTGGATTAGTTTCATTCATACTTCAGAGGCGCACGCTAAGGGAGCGTCCCCAAAGAGTCGTTTTCAACGACACAGTGTCTCGTTCCCTTCTCAGGGAACAAGGGTTATAGTCATAACCCGAGACGTTCTCTCTAGATGAGGGAAAGAGTGTTGCGTAAGCTAGCTTACGCTACGGGAAAACCTCTTTTCTCGAGAATGCTGAAGCCAAAAATTATCCATAATTTTGCATTAATTTAAAACGCATTGCTGCATAGAGCAGACCTAGGCGAGACGGCTCGCGCGCCTATTGGTTGCTCTGCGGCAACTGCTGCAGCCTATCGGTGCAGCCCTCGCGTGTCACGTCCCGCCAGAATAGGCATGGCTTATATCTATATAAGCTGAGTCCAGATAGGGTGTTCTTTGGTTTTTCATACTGAAGCGAAACCAGAAGGTAGCACAAGCACGGCAGGGTTATGCAACACTCGTTCCCTCATCTAGAGAGAACCGAGGTTACGTTTAGTAACCGAGAGGATTCTCTTACGAGAGTACTCTCGTGTTGCGTAAGCTAGCTTACGCTACGGGAACCCAATGTAAAATGCCGTGCGTGCTGAAGTCATCCACACACATGGCCCCAAGGGCGTGTGCCCGGGGTGCACATTATAGTGGGTAATATCTAGACCGACAAGTAGTGGGCCTAAGAATATAACTTCCAGGTTATAAAACCTTATAAATGTAGACGGGGAGGAGAGGAGAGCTCTGAATGGAGTGGAGAGCACTTTGGGGACATAGCCGTGTCTTGGCTTGAGAATGACCTTAGAGTCATTAGGCCCAAACTCAATGCATGCAGCGCCCACAGAGAGTGCATGCAGGTCACCCACTCGCTTGACTGAACCGAGCGCCATGAGAAAAACGGTTTTGAATGAGAGACACCGTAGATCCACAGACTGTAGTTGTTCAAAGGGGTCGCCTTCATGGGGCCACTAGGACCGTGGAAAGGTCCCAGACAGGAACCAGAGAGGGTCGAGGAGGATTTAGTCTCCAAGCGCCTCTAAGGAAACGTATGATAAGATCGTTCCTTCCCAGTGACCGGCCATGCAAGGGTCTTGTAAACGCTGCAATGGCTGCAATATACACTTTGAGCGTGGAGGGGGACCTGCCCTCGTCCAGAAGCTCTTGTAGGAAGGACAGAATCTCCGTGATGCCACATTTTTGTGGATCTAGGTTTTGAGCCGAGCACCAATCGGAAAACACTGACCACTTAGAAGCATAGAGCCGTCTGGTAGAGGGTGCTCTAGCCTGTATAATAGTGTTCAGCACTTCTGCTGGGAGACCAACGGGTACTCGTTGTGGCCCATACATGCAGGGCCCATAAGTCGGGGTGCGGGTGCCAGATCGCGCTCTTGGCCTGAGAGAGCAGATCTTTCCTCACAGGAATAGGCCACGGGGCTGTGCTCGCTAACTGCATCAGCTCCGGGAACCAGCCTTGGTTCCTCCAGAGTGGTGCTACGAGGAGCACAGCACGTCTGCTCGCCCTGATTCGCTTGATCACCTGTGGTAACAGCGCGATCGGGGGAAACGCATAGAGCGGGAGGCTGGGCCAGTTGTGTCTTTTGCGAAAAACACTGGGCAGTGCGCGTTCTCTGATGACGCGAAGAGATCAACTTCGGCTCTGCCGAATGTGTCCCATAGTAACTGAACCACTCGAGGGTGCAGGGACCATTCCCCTGGGGGAACGTTGCTCCTGGACAGCATGTCCGGACCCACGTTTTGACAGCCCGGCACGTGCGCCGCCGTTAGCGAGCACAGATTTTGCTGAGACCACTCTATGAGGCGTTCTGCCAACGCGTGGAGCTTCTTTGATCTGAGACCGCCCTGACGGTCTATGTAGGATACCACCGCCATGTTGTCTGTGCGGACTAGGACATTGTGGCCCTTTAAAAAGGGGAGGAAATGCACCAATGCGTTCTCGACCGCTTTCATCTCCAGACAGTTTATGTGTAAGCGTCCTTCCTGGGCTGCCCACAGGCCGAAAACCGGTCTGGGCACATTCCCAACCTGAGTTGGAGGCATCTGTCGAGATCACTTTTCGTTTCGAGAACGTGCCCAGATCGACGCCTGACTGGTACCAGTCTGCCACTTTCCAAGGCTCCAGCGCAGTTCTGGGTCACCTTGAGGCGAATACGGCGGAGGTCCATGCTCGAAGCGGGACCCGCGTCTTCAGCCAGTGCTGGAGCGGGCGCATGTAAAGTAAGCCCGGTCGAAGCACCGCTGAGGCCGAGGCCATAAGGCCTAGCATCCTCTGAAAACTTTTGAGAGGGAGATAACTGCCGACCTTGAAAGACGCTGCTGAGCGCTGAATCTGCAGCGCGCGCTGTGACGTCAGCCACGCTGTCATTGACACCGAGTCTAAGTCTGTTCCCAGAAAGGAAATTTTCTGGCTGGGAGACAGCAAGCTCTTGGTCCAGTTGACTTGGAGGCCCAAGTCCTGTAAATGGCTGAGTAATAAAGCTCTGTGTGCTAACAGCTCCGTCTCTGACTGTGCTAGAATCAGCCAGTCGTCCAAATAGTTCAGTATTCGCATCCCCCGCATTCTCAGGGGGGTGAGCCCCGCGTCCATTCACTTCGTGAATGTGCGAGGTGCTAAATATAGACCGAACGGCAGGACGGTGTACTGATAGCTCTGGCCCTCGAAGGCGAATCATAAGAAAGGCCTGTGATGGGGTGTTATCTGAATCTGAAAATAAGCATCCTTCAGATCCACTGAGATAAACCAGTCCCTCGGGCGAATTTGCGCGAGGATTTGTCTGGTCGTGAGCATTCTGAACGATCTCTGCATGAGGGCTCTGTTCAAGCGCCTGAGATCTAGGATGGGTCTGAGACCGCCATCCTTTTTGGGGACAAGGAAATATCTGCTGTAGAAGCCTGATCCGCTCTGTATTAGAGGGACAGTTTCTATAGCCTCTTTTTCCAACAGTTTCGCTATCTCAGCACGAAGTAGGGTTAGCGTGGGGGTCTGCGAGCGAACTGCAGCGAGTAGCCTCGCTTTATAGTGTTTAGTACCCATTGTGACACGCCCGGGATAATTTCCCATGCTTTCAAATTTAAAGCTAGAGGGAGAATGACATCTGGGCTCTGGCGCTGCATGCGTGTAACACACAGCGCGCCGAGTTTGCATGCAGGCGCGCGCTCTGAGAGGCGCGCGCGCTCTCTGCACAGTGAACACAATTCACGGGCTTTGAGTGTGTGTGTCATAGAACGGGCCGTGCTTATGTGTGGGGGTGGGCACTGGGAAGTGGGCACCTTTCCTAGCTTTAAAGCACTCTCGGTGTGAGGCGGATAGTGTGTCATAGGGCATACAGTGTTTGTGAGTAGGGGTGGGCACTGCATAGTGGGCACCTTTTCTACATTTAGAACACACGCGGCCCGAGCCGGTCTCATTGATGTGGGCCGTGACTGAGTGTGTGACATGTGTAGGGGTGAGCACTGGGAAGTGGGCACATTTCCTACATTTACAACACCTTCGGCGAGAGCCGGACAAACAGACATAATGCTCTTTTTGAGACATATCTGGGTAGCCGTGAAAACGGCCTTTGTGTACAGGCGAGCAGGTCGTGTGACGGGCTCGTTGGCTGTAAAATACACTTCTCCAGTCCAAGGTTATTTTCGTAAACGAAAACTGAAACTAAGACTAAAACTATTGGTCAAAAAACATTTTCGTAAACTGAAATAAAATGAAAAATTCATAATAAATGAAAGACTAAAACTAAACGAAACTAACAACAGTTACTGAAAAACGAACTGAAATAAAATAATAATTAGCAAAAATAAATAATCGTTTTCGTAATTAATAAGCTCTTTACTTTGGTGGAAAATCTGACCTGTTGCTGTTTAAGGAAATGCCTGATATGGCGCTTCATACACGTGAAGTTTCTGAGGCGAGTAACCGCTGTCCTGCTGTGACGCGCTCAATGAAGGACCATAAAGTAGAATACATCTGTTGCAGTGGAATGGGAAATAACACAAGGTAATGAGACGCAAGTTGGACTTCTTTTAACTTGAGCGCAGCATTTTTAGAATGCCGTTTCATTCGACGCAGGTGCAACAGGGAAAACAAATTCGTCAAGCACAAAAAAACTTTAATGTTCTAGCCTACTACTGTATGTTTGAGATGTTATGTTTTTATGAATGCTGACAGGGTGAAAGGTGCATTTATTATTATTATCCACATGGAGACATTTCCCCGCAATGTATGGAATCAGGACACAACACACACACACACACACACACACACACACACACACACACACACACGTCTGGTTTCCTATCTTTGTGGGGACTCTCCATAGGCATAATGGTTTTTAGACTGAACAAACTGTATATTCTATCCCCTTATACTAAACTAATCCTACCCCTAAACCTACCCATCACAGAAAACTTTGTGCATTTTTACATTTTCAAAATTCAAAGTTTAGAACCATTAATTAAACCATTTCCCTCGTGGGGACTGCTGGCTGGTCCACACAATGTAGGTGATCTCAGGTTTTACTATCCTTGTGGGGACATTTGGTCCCCACAATGTAATATAAACAAGGACAAGAACCCGCATACAAAAACAGACAGACAGAAACTCTGATCCACTATCTTTGTGAGGACTCTCCATTGACGTAATGGTTTCTATACTGTACAAACTGTATATTCTGTCTCCTTACAGTACACTAACCTGACCCCTAAACCTACCCATCACACATTTCTGCATTTTTACATTTAAAAAAAAAAAATATATGTATGCTTTATAAGCTTGTGTACCTCAATTTAGGTCCTCACAGTAACATGAGTCCCCTTGAGTCTGTGTGCATTCAGGTTTAAGTCTCCACCAGGATAGAAAAACATGTACACTCTCACACACTGCATAGATACATTATTTAATCACACTGGCTTCACAGCAGGTTGTGTTGGCTGTAGTCAGATGAATTGAGCTTTTTTTGTTTTATTTTGTTTTTAATGTACCAGTGGTCACTCTGCTACATTTACAGCTGATAAAAGTAAACTAGGCATGTTTAACAAGATTTCATCTTTAATATGAATTAGTTTGTCTGAATTTTTCATAGTTTTTTCTTGTATACGTTTAAGTTCCATTTATTTGATGCTTTGTTCAATCTCAAACCATTATTTTATTTTTACTATTAAGATGTCTGCACAAGAGTTAACTGTAATCTGGGCAAACATTAAACTTTGCTGAAATTAATCGCTTTGGTCTACACTGGAAGTGTTCTGTTTTCTCTGCTAAACTATAATTACTAAAACTAAAACTGAAACTAAATAAAATAAAAACTAAATAGAAATGTGTTTCCAAAATAAAAACTAAATTAAAACTAACAAAACCATTAATGAAACTAACTAAAACTAAACTAAAATTTAAAGCAAAATTGAAAACGATATTAAAATAAAAACTAATTTAAAAAGCAAAACTATAATAACCTTGCTCCAGTCACCTCTGTTGAGGGAACTGAGAGAGCGAAGCGCGGTGTCTTTGATGGTGGTCCGGCCGCGGCGGGACTCAGCCATCTTCGTCTTCTCTGCGCTGTCAGGAAGACTTTGAGGGCTCGGGTTTCAGCACAATCTTGGGCCTGGGCCCCCGGGGGAGAGGTGGCCTGTGGTGGCTCGATGAGCGCGAGCGCTGCCGAGGGTCCTTCTGGTAACGGCGCTGTGAGGCTGGCGGCGCCTCACAAGTGCGTGGCCACCGCTTCCTCAACCGGAGGGATATAGAGGTAGCCCTTGTCTTTCGCGCTGTCAACAATTGAGAGCGTCGAAGAGACCGAAGACCGCAGCCTGGCAGAAAATGGCGCCTTCCAGCTCTTGGATAGCTCCTCGTAGTTCCGGCAGGAAGGGAGCGGACCTCGTGTGAGGCGTCGAGCGACGACCGGGTAGGAAGCAGCCGTCAAGCCTACTCGGCGCAGGTTCCTCGGGCAGCGACCACTCCAGGCCGAGGCTTTCCACGGCCTTGGTGATGAGGCGAAGAAGCTCGGCGTCGACGCTAGCCCGCACGCCACTCGACTCTTGCAGGGAAGAGGCGGGGTCTGGGTTGGAGCCTGACCATCCTTCGCTCTGTGAGGCGGCGAGAGAACAGCAGTCCTCTTCTGCGTTGTCCCCGTCGGAGTCCAGATGCACGGCGGAAGCAGACGGAGGCTGGCTGGCCGGCCGTGATCGAGGCAGGGGAACCAGAAAGCGATGCACGCGGGGACTCGGCCGGCGTGCGATCGCTCACAGGAATGATCTCCAGAGCCCTCTGCGAGCAGCGCTTTTTACGGCGCGGCCCAGACGAGAGAAGCGGAGGAGTGGGGTCCACGTCGAAGGTGGCTAAATGAGCCCGCAGGGTCGAAATAGCCATGTCGTCGCATTCTGGGCAGCCGCCTTGGGAAAGCGCGAGGTCGGCATGGTTCTGTCCCAGGCAGGAAACGCACAGGATATGGCGGTCCCCGTCGCTGAGAGGGGCTCAGCAAGAGCCGCATTTCGTGAAGCGAGGCATTTGCAACAACGCCTCGGCTCTTTTAGGAGAAGTGAGTTCGCGGGCGAACACACAGCTCGTTAGCTGTAAGATATGCAAGAAAAGGATATGAGCGCCGGATAGCGCAGCAGGAACAGGGGTGAAGCGGCGAGGAAATGGCCGTCTTCTCTTCTGCAAAGCAGATGGCTCGTCCCGCTGTAGAGCTCTTCGACGGCGCAGGCTTCTCCAGAGAGTCAGCGAAGCAGAGAGTTCACCCTATCTGGACTCGACTTATATAGACATAAGCCACGCCTATTCTGGCGGGACATGACGCACGAGGGCCCCCGCGCCCTGATAGGTGCTGACGTCATGAATAGTCCACCGATAGGCTGCAGCAGTTGCCGCAGAGCAACCAATAGGCGTGCGAGCCGTCTCGCCTAGGTCTGCTCTATGCAGCAATGCGTTTTAAATTAATGCAAAGTTATGGATAATTTTTGGCTTCAGTATTCTCGAGAAAAGAGGTTTTCCCGTAGCGTAAGCTAGCTTATGCAACACGAGAGTACTCTCGTAAGAGAACTCACTTTATCAATTCAACAAACAATAAATCACGTTTTCTCGTAATTAAGAGCTCAGTTTCTTTTCTTTTTTTCTGAACACAGAAAACGTAACATCATACAAACATTAGTACATCATACCTGGGAATATGTGAAATGACACCAAACAGACATGAAATACAGCTCCGGTCATGTAACTGTCAAAAATAATTATGAAATAAGTTATGTGAAAATAAACAATGAGAAATACAATAGATAACATGTGCTCCTAATGTGCTCGACAATGAGTTTCGGTATAAAATCAATTACTCATCAACTCTATGTCTCTTATGACTCAAATATGAAAATAAAATACTTTTAAACGAACAATTCTGACCTTAAAGAGAAATAAAATCATCCCTGACAACATTTTTATTTCTGTTCGACCGGAGAGAGTTCCCCTTCAGGGACTACCGCTGCGTGAACTCGCAGTGGGAACGCCCCCCAGCTTGACGCGTCTGAAGCATGAATGAAATCAGTCAATGGAGAGATGGAGCGTCATAGCGAGTGACGTCATCGACCAGGAAGCTATAAATATCCCCTGAGCACACAATACGCCAGCTTCTGTTACTTCAGCAAGCGCTCTGTGTGTGTCTGAAATCTTTCGATTGTGTTTGTCTGTTCTGTAAGGAGTTTATCACTATATATATATATATATTATATATTAAAAAAACAATATGAGCGAGCAGTATAGGAAGTGTCTTCCCCCCTGTACACGATACATCACGGGTGGGGATTCACACGAGCTATGTGTGGCTTGTTTGGGATTGCAGCATGCCCAGTCGGCTTTCGAGGGAGTCGATTGTGTGCATTGCGAGAGCTTTCCTCTGAGAACTCTGCGCTCGCGGCGATCACTCTTCGAGGAGAGCGGTATGCTGCGAGCTCCCCAAGGCTCGGGTCCCGCTTCTGTTGAGGCAGAGCGGCGGCGCTTGTCTTGGGGTTCGCAGATGGATCTCACTGGCGACGTTGAGACGGGCCCCGCCCTATCTCAGCTTTCTCCGGCGGGATCCAGTGCCTCTCACCCGGCTCTGGAATCACGCGCTGCGGCGGTTACTTCTGCCCGGGTGGCACATGATGATGTTGAATTGAGATTATCCAGTTCTGAGGAGCTGGATGTCGAAAGTTTTGCATCAGAGGAAACTAGTTTGTCACATTTTACTGAAAATGAAGAAGGTTTGATGGATGTGTTATCTCGGGCTGTTGAAAAGCTCAGTATCGAGTGGCCAGCTGATAGTCAGGAGTCTAGAAATAAAAGCAAACTAGATGATAGATTTCTGTCTGCACGACCTCAACCTTCTCACCGGTGCTTACCGTACTTCCCAGATCTTCATGCTGAGGTTTCAAAGACCTGGGTTAGACCGGTTTCAAGCAGAATTTACACAAATCAGTCCAATGCTTATGGTAATATCGTTGGTGCTAAATCTGCTGGTTATGTGACGATGCCGAAGGCGGAGGAGACGCTCGCGAGCTATCTCTCTCCTGCTTCGTCGTCTTCACTTAAAGCACCGGCTCTTCCATCTAGACCACTAAAAAATACCTCTGTGCTGGTGGGGAAGGCTTACTCGGCGGCTGGGCAGGCGGCTGCATGTTTGCATACGATGGCTATTATGCAGGCTTATCAGGCCGACCTGCTCAAAGATGTGTGTGAGGGGGGAGAAATTTCTGCAGATATGATTAGCGAACTCAGGCAGACTGCTGATCTCACTCTTCGTGCCACCAGAGAGACCGCAAAATCTATCGGTCGGTCTATGGCAGCCATGGTGGCCACAGAAAGGCACTTATGGTTGAGTCAGACCTCTATGAAAGAAAAAGACAAGACTCTCCTTTTAAATGCTCCCGTTTCGCCTGCGGGCCTCTTCGGTGACGCTCTTCACTCTGTCACGTAGGGCTGGGCGATAAAACGATAACGATAATTATCGCGATATAATTTTCCTCGATAAAACGATAACAACAGTTCGATAAATGCTCGATATAATGCTTACGCACTATGTGTAATGCTGCGCATGCGTTTTGCAGACCGGGCTTCCGAGTGCCGCACGCGGTGTTATTGACAGACACACAGTGGCTGACAGGCTTGAGGAGTTGAGTGAAGCAAGAAAAATGAGCGATAGTGGAGAAAATACAACGCCCACGACCAGCTCGGAGGACACAGACATCGTTGACAAGAAAGGTCACTCAACTTCAGTGGTTTGGACATATTTTGGCTATTTGCGATCCGACAAAAAACAGAGCGACGTTCACTGCAAACTGTGCGGACGACTAGTGCCATCAAAGACAGGCAATACCTCAAACTTGTTATATCATTTAAAACAATGCCACCCATTAGAACACGAGGAAGCTAAGAAATTACAGTCCCAATCCCAAATAAGTGTTAGTAGCCGTCGACCATCTACAAGCACCAATGCGACTCAGCAAAGTATCATATCATCATTTTTACACGCCGTGCCTTACGACAAAAAAAACAAAAGACACGAAGACATCACAAAAGCAGTTGCTTATTGCATTGCAAAAGACATGCTTCCCATTAGCGTTGTCGAAAATGAGGGATTTAAGAAGCTTATCCGCGTCCTTGACTCCAGATACGAGCTACCTGGCAGAAAACATTTTTCACAGACAGCGATTCCCCGAATGTACACGGAGTGCAGGGAGAAGGTAGAGCGCCAGCTGCAAAATGTGCAATTCTTCGCCTCTACTTCTGATATGTGGTCTAGTCGCACATCTGAGCCTTATCTGAGCCTCACTGTTCATTTTATTGACAAAGACTGGAATCTTCAGAGTAAATGCCTCCAAACGGCTTACTTTCCAGAAGACCATACAAGTGAAGTTATTGCCCAAGGAATGATTGAAGCACTCGCCTCCTGGGGGCTGAGTGAAGACCGACAAGTGTGCATCACAACTGATAGTGGTGCAAACATGGTAAAAGCCACTTCACTCAACAAATGGACACGACTTCAGTGTTTTGGGCATCGACTACACCTGGCTATTGGTAAGTTTTAGTCTCCGTTCTCCATTTAGTAACAAAACTGCTGTAGAAGTAATAATATAATAATAATAAAAAAAGAAAATAATTTAAGAAGAATCAAATCATTATTTTATTACTCCTTTGTTCTTAAATGTTAGTGATTATAAGCATGAAGCAATATTTAAAACTGAAAAATATGCTGATTTAAATTGTAATAAATATGATTAAAAAAAATAATAAATATGAATAAAATGATGATAAAAAAGTAAAATTTTAAAAGAATCAATACTAATTAGTCCTTTGTTCTTAAAGGTTAGTGATTACAAACATGAAGCAATATTTGAACCTGAAACATATGCTTATTTGAATATTTAATATGAATATTCTGTTATAATGTATATATCTGTTTAGAACTTCAGATGTTTTTTTATAACATACTATTGTGGACTTACTCAGATACTTTCTTTGCTCATATTTTTTCTCTATTTCCTTTCCTTCTTCAGAAAGAGCTGGGAAGGACAAGAGGATGGATCGAGCTGTTGGGCTTTGTAAAAAAGTAGTGGCTGCCTTCTCCTTCTCCTGGAAAAAGAAGAGAGACCTTGCAACTGCTCAGGAAGAACTTAAACTACCGAAGCACAAGCTGGTGACAGAGTCACCTACCAGGTGGGGCTCCTGTCAAAAGATGGTGGCAAGGATGATTGAGCAGCACAAGGCTATCTTTCAGGTACTCACTGCTGACAAGAAAACCAGGCACTTGGTGCCCACCTGGCAGGACATTGAAGTGCTGGAGTCAATGAATGAGGCCTTAAAGCCACTTCTTGAGTTCACAGATTCACTCTCTGGTGAATCTTATGTGAGTGTGTCCTACCTTAAGCCTGTGCTGCACCTCTTCAGAACAGAGCTCCTGAATCCCTCTGATGATGACACACAGCTCACAAAGGACATAAAGACAGCAGTCATAGAATATCTCAATGAGAAGTACGATGATGAGATAACAGACGAACTGCTTGATATGGCATCCTTGCTTGACCCGCGCTTCAAGACTCAATATATCAGGCCAGACAAGATTGAAGCCATCAAAACAAGAGCAGTGACTGAGATTCTGAGAATGGAGGGAGACCAAGGCCCATCCACTTCACAGGCTTCATGCAGAATAGAAGAAATAGAGGCAGAGGGAGGCGCTGCTGCAGCTCTTCCTCTTCCTGTAAAGAAGCAGAGGAAGTCACTGGGCAGTTTTTTTAAGAAGCCATGCCCCAGCAACACAGGACTCAGTGACATGCAGTCAGTGAAGGGGGAGCTGGAAAACTATCTCATGGGTCCAGATGCAGACAGTGAAACAGAACCCCTGGATTGGTGGAAGGTGTATGACAAAAAGTTTCCTAAAGTGAGCCAACTTGCAAGGTGCTACTTGTGCATCCCTGCTACCAGCTCCCCATCTGAGAGGATTTTTAGCACAGGAGGGAACATTGTGACCTGTCACAGGGCAGCTTTAAAACCTGAAACTGTAGACAGGCTTGTCTTTCTTGCCCGTAACTTGTAGAGTAAAAAAAAAAAAAAATGCTGACCACAGTTAAGATTTTTCTTTTATTTCTTTTATTTCTCTTGTCAATCAATGTCATTTATTTATAAGGTTTGGCATGCTGGCATTTTTGTTTATTGACAAATATTATCTTTAAAGCACTTTAATTTTGCATTTGCAGTCAGCAGAGCCAAGTGTCATATTATTACAGTTCTTGATTTTTCTATAAAGATATTTACTTTATATTTTCTGTTCTATTTATATAAATAATATTCTACTCTATTAATGTTGATTTTAGTAATGAATACATTACACAATTAACTATCTGGTTTCTACATCTTTCATTCAGGAACAAAAATATGCCTTTAATCTTCAAAGACATAAAGATTTGAAATTTATTGTGATAATTATCGATATCGACTGATATGGAAAATTATATCGTGATATTTTTTTTGGGTCATATCGCCCAGCCCTACTGTCACGGAGAGGTTCCAGGAAGAGAAAAAACAGGCGGCTGCTTTTCATAAGTTTATCCCTCTAAAAGTGCGTGTCACTGGGGCTGCTGAACGAGGGCAGTCCCAGCCGTCGAGTTCGTCTTCCAAAAGAGCACAGCAGAAGCGGAGTGTCGCGTCTCGTGCCCCCCCCGCAGAGAAACTGGAGGGACGAGACGGGGCGCTCTCCGGCGCGGCCTTCTCGGGGCAGGACTGATCTGAGGACAGTCATTGTCGCCAGGAAGGCCGCGTCGAAAAAGTCCTGACGGGCTGAACGTCAGGACTCTGAGGGTGGTCCCCATCGGGAAAGACTTGAGTTCACCGCACAAAAACACGGTGCCCTGTCTTTCTCGATGCCCTCAGGGGTCTGTTCTACTAACCCTGCCTATACAGGGCGTAGAGAGACTCGGCGAGCGATTTCCCGAGGGACGCTCGCCCCCTCCGAGGAGGGTTGTGGAGTGCCCACACCAGCTGTTCCCTGCCAGTATGTTACAGGGCGCTGTGTCGGTCACTCGGGATGTTCATCCAGAGGCCAGCGTCGAGAGGCTGGTTCCCTTAGTAGAGTTTCTGGCGGAATGGAAAATTCTCCCCAATGTTTCTCAGTGGGTCCTGAATACTATAGAGAACGGGTAAGCTATTCAGTTCAGAACGCGTCCACCTCGGTTCAGAGGGGTTCTGCCCACAGTGGTGGGCCCCGAGCAGGCTCTGGTATTAGAACAGGAGGTAAAAACTCTGCTACTAAAAGGAGCTATAGAGCGGGTTCCTCCTCCCAGCAGGGAGTTAGGATACTACAGCCGGTACTCCATCCTTCCGAAAAAAGATGGAGGGCTGCGTCCCATTCTAGATCTGCGTCTCTTAAATCGCGCTGTAGGGAAGCTAAAATTCAAGATGCTCACTCTAAAGCAGATCGTGTCACAAATCAGATCCGAGGAATGGTTAGTCACGATAGATCTAAAGGACGCTTACTTCCACGTATCTATCCTCCCTCAACACAGGAAGTTACTGAGGTTCGCTTTCGGGGGCGAAGCATACCAATATCGGGTTCTTCCGTTCGGCCTAGCACTGTCACCCCGCACGTTCACGAAGTGTATGGATGCAGCTATAGCCCCGCTGAGGCTGCAGGGCATCCGTATTCTGAACTATATAGACGATTGGTTAATTCTAGCTCAATCAGAACAACAGGCGGTTCGGCATCGAGATGTCGTTCTTGCTCACATCAAGAGGTTGGGGTTGAGGCTCAACGCCAAGAAGAGTGTTCTTTCTCCATTACAGAGAACCACTTTTCTCGGTGTAGTGTGGGATTCGACGACAATGCAGGCACAGTTGTCACCTGCTCGTGTTGCTTCGATTCTCGCCGCAGTAGATCAGGTCAAGCTAGGCCAGTCATCCACTGTAAAACAGTTCCAGAGACTGCTCGGTCTCATGGCAGCTGCGTCCAACGTGATACCTTTTGGCCTCCTGCACATGAGACCGTTACAGTGGTGGCTCAGAACCAGGGGATTCTCCCCGAGGGGAAATCCGCTTCGCATGATCATGAGTTCGCAACGGTGTCATCGAGCCCTGGTTATGTGGAAAGATCCTCGGTTTCTGTCCCAAGGACCTGTGTTGGGAGCTCCTTGTCGTCGCGTTATGCTAACGACAGATGCCTCTCTCACGGGTTGGGGGGCGATCATGAGTGGTCGCCCAGCTCAGGGTCTGTGGGAGGACCATCACCGTCTATGGCACATAAATTGTCTAGAGATGTTGGCAGTGTTTCAGGCTCTGAAACATTTCCTCCCAGACCTAAGGCGCCACCATGTTCTTGTCCGGACAGACAACACATCGGTGGTCTCTTACATCAACCATCAGGGGGGTCTGCGTTCTCGCCCACTTTACAAACTGGCACGTCAGATCCTTCTATGGTCCCAGGGGAAAATTCTTTCTCTGAGAGCTATTTATCTCCCGGGGTATTTAAATCAGGGGGCAGACATCCTGTCGAGGCAGGGGCCGAGGCCCGGGGAATGGAGTCTTCACCCCGAGGTGGTGGAGCTCCTATGGGAACATTTCGGTCGTGCCGAGGTAGACCTATTTGCTTCCCGAGAGACATCACACTGTCCACTGTGGTTCTCTCTCAGCTAGCCAGCCCCACTTGGGTTGGACGCGATGGTACATCCGTGGCCGAGGTCACGTTTGTACGCTTTTCCCCCGATCGCTCTGCTCCCGGGAGTTCTGGAGAGGGTTCGCCGGGACGGGCTCAGTCTTCTGCTAATAGCCCCGTTCTGGCCGGCCCGAGTATGGTTTGTGGACCTAGTGTCTCTCCTCGACGGCTCTCCCCTGGAGATACCGATCAGGAGAGACCTACTCTCTCAGGCGAGCGGGTCGATTCCTCACCCCCGCCCAGAACTATGGAGGCTGTGGGCCTGGCCTCTGAGGGGGCCCAGCTCATAGATTCTGGTCTCTCGACTGAGGTCGTTGAGACCATCCTCCAATCCAGAGCTCCCGCCACGAGGAAGTTATATGCTGCGAGGTGGAAACTTTTCACCTCTTGGTGTGGAGAGCGCCAGCAGGACCCAGTTAACTGCCCGGTTGGTACAGTGCTGGATTTCCTGCAGGACCGTCTCTCCACTGGGTTATCTCACTCCACACTGAAGGGGTACGTGGCGGCCTTAGCTGCTTACCAGTCCCCTTCAAGCGAAGGTTCCCTCGGGAGACACCCACTTATATCTCGCTTCCTTTGTGGCACCTTGAGGCTGAGGCCTGCAGTTTGCACGAGGGTACCAGCTTGGGATCTGGCCATCGTCTTAGAAGGTCTCTCCCTAGCTCCTTTCAAGCCCATCGAGGAAGTTTCGGAAAATTTTCTTACACTAAAGACTATCCTTCTTCTCGCTATCTCATCTCTAAAAAGAATTGGAGATATTCAAGCACTTTCAGTGGCTCCCTTGTGCCTGGAATTTGCTCCTGGTATGGTTAAGGCCTTTCTCTGTCCGAGACACACGACGGGGATTTGGTCGTATGGGGATGTGGGTATTGCGTTCCCACTGCGAGTTCACGCAGCGGTAGTCCCTGAAGGGGAACGTCCCGGGTTACGTAGGTAACCCTAGTTCCCCGAAGGGATGGACGCTGCGTGTCCTACCATTCTCCCGGCATCCCCTTGGGTCGCTTGCTTCAGTAACTTTTAAGCTGGCATATTGTGTGCTCAGGGGATATTTATAGCTTCCTGGTCGATGACGTCACTCGCTATGACGCTCCATCTCTCCATTGACTGATTTCATTCATGCTTCAGACGCGTCACGCTGGGGGGCGTTCCCACTGCGAGTTCATGCAGCGTCCGTCCCTTCGGGGAACTAGGGTTACATACGTAACCCGGGACGATTTTCCACCTACCATTTTCCTCAACAGCTTGCGTAAAACTGAAGAGAAAAATGGCAGATTCCACTCATAGTTTACCCTAGTCGCCTGTAGGTGTCCCCATATCCCTTTCTTTTAGATGCACTTAATACATTATATTTAATGAATATTTTAGGAATATTCTACAACATGAACAAACATTTTGGCATAATTCATTACAAATTTCTTTTACCCGTTACATTCTCCCCCACTGAATTTGCCAAAATATGGTAACCAAAAAACAAAACAACAAAAATTGGTTTACTCTTTTCTTTTTTCCTTCTAAAAACACAGAAATAAACCAGAATTGCCATACTTAGCACATTTATTTTGATCAGTTACAACTGTTCATATAAAGAACTGACAGGAAAAAGTGCAGCGCATATCACTTTTCCTTGCTCATGACCCAACTAAAATGCATCTTACATTTCATTTTAGCAATTCCTATTTACACACAGATGAACACAATACATTGCATTTAACACTTCATTATTTAAGACTAAGAACCGAAACGGACCATTTACCCAGGATTTGCTGTCTAGTATGAAACAAATTGTGCTGATTCATCGAAGAGATAAGGCGATTTACTGGTTTCAACAATCTGCCAAACTTTGACCTACGACCCTGTAACTCAGTACTGTCTACTGTATCATCAATATCAGGATTAGGATTACAGGCACTACTACAGGCACTACTGTTTTCAGGACTTTCCTGAAAGACCTGGCAGTCTGGAGAATCATTTCCAGGAACCACACTTTGCAATGGAACATCAACAACCTCAGCTGAGTCGTGAGCATCATATGACTCAATTATCTGCGGATCACCGTCAGCCACAACTGGGCCTTCATCATCAGACATCGAATCATCAGAAGATACAGAACAATTATCAGATGCACCATCATCTACAGAAAATACACTCTCATCATCATTTTTCCCCACAATGTCACTCAAAGGGAGGAAATTCACACACAAAAGAAGGTTTCTGTGTACCACCTTTAGCTGACCAGACACAGGGTGCTTAACTTTGAAAATGTGAGTGTTAGGATCACAATCAACCACTGTATATAATACATTTTCCCACTTGTCTGAAAGTTTGCGCTTCCCACGTTCACTTTTATTGGCTAATAGGACCCTGTCGCCAACTTCAATTCTCACTCCCTTATTTTTGCGATTGTACATGTGGGCTTGATGAGACTGTTCTTTTGATGTGTTAGCCTCCGCAACAGCAAGAGCATCCTTCAAATCCCTACTCAGAGACTCTACATACTTGGGAAGAGAGTTATTCGAATCATCCCACAGTACACTCTTGAAAATAACATCAATTGGCAGTCTTGGGGTACGACCAAACATTAGATATAAGGGAGGAAATCCCGTAGTCTCATGCACAGTGCAATTGTACACAAATGTTAATGTATGGAGCATTATCTTGGCCAATCAGGCCAATCTTGCTTTGGGCGTGGTTCAAGGGCTCTGATCATGTTTCCCAATGTTCGATTAAATCTTTCTGTGATTCCGTTGCCCATTGGATGATATGGTGTTGTTTGTGACTTCTTAACACCAGAAAACTCAAGCAAATGCCTAATAAGCTCACTACAGAAATTTGCCCCTTGATCGGAATGAATGCGTTCCGGGAAACCATAGTAACAGAAATAGTTGTCCCAGAGCTGCTTCGCCACTGACTTAGCTGACTGGTCTGGGCAACGAAAAGCATGGGCCAGCTTAGTAAAATGGTCAGTGACCACTAAAACATCAACTGACCTATTCTGAGAATCCTCCGCCGTCCAGAAATCAATGCAGACTAACTCAAGCGGAGCAGAAGTCCTGACACTCTCCAATAGAGCTCGACCCTCCGGCTCTGGTTTCTTTGCTAGCACACAACGACCACATACTTTAACATAGTCACGAACATCACGTTCCATGTCTGTCTAGTAGAAACGTTGACGAGACAGTTGGAAAGTGCGAGACTGGCCTTGGTGTCCAGCCTCATTGTGACATCCTCTCATCACGTCACCTTTCAAGGAAGAAGGTACCACGTACTGAAATATTCTGTGGCGTGTTAAGGGATCTGTTGAAACACGATACAAGACACCATCATTCAATAATAGCTTCTCCCACTGTTTCATAAAATTACGTACAGCACTGGGGTCCCCCATGCGCTCACGTCTCGAAGGCCTGCGTTTTCTGTCAACGTAGTATATCACTCTCTGCAAATGTTCATCCTCAATCTGTTTGTCTCTCAGCTCTTGACGCGAGTAAGAAGGAAGGGCATCAAATCTGTTGGACAACTCCAGCCAGAGGAGTGGCCCATATTTGTGCGTTTTCATCCCAAGAAAGGTGATTAGAAAAGACAGCAGCCACTTCGGCACTCGAGAAGCTCCCGGGCACATCATCTCAGTTGACACCTGACTGCTCACAAATGCCCGCTGGGCCTTTTGCACTGTCAAACACTTGCTGACTGGCGTTGGACAAACGGAAAACATCCTGTACAGCAGCACAGGTATGATTTCTTGTCTCCGCTAACAACACGTCCTAGGGTTCCCTTACTATGCGGTGACTAACATGACCGTCTGCAAAAGGTTGCCTGCTGAGTTGCCTATTGAGTTCTTCGGTCCAGGAACATATTTGATGTCAAACTCAAAGGCAGCGAGTTTAGCCACCCATCTTTGTTCACAGGCGTCGAGCCTAGGTTTGGTCAAAATATGCGTCAGTGGATTGTTATCTGTCCAAGCTGTGAACTGATGTCCTTTTAGCCAGTGATTAAATTTATCACATACGGCCCACTTGAGGGCAAGGAATTCAAGGCGTATCTGGATTGCGCTCTGGACAGTGACTTACTCACAAATGCAATGGGTCGAGCCCTGCTTTCTCCAGGACTCAGTTGCGAGAGCACGGCACCCAATCCCTCAGACGAAGCTTCAGTGGCAAGAATAAAGGGTCTGGAAAAGTCAGGATGAGCAAGGACAACATTGGACAGGAGGGCTTCCTTTAATGCAACCAAAGCCGCCTCACAAGCTGGAGACCAGTCATCAGCAGTGAGTTTTCTGGACGCGGGAGCTCCTCTGCGCCCAACGCCTTTAGCTTTCTTAACTCCGCTAGTCAGAACAAAAAGTGGTCGTGTAAGGGACGAACAATTCTCAATGAAGCGTTGGTACCAGATAATAAGGCCAAGAAAAGATTGGATTTTCTTAACCGATGGAGTGACGCCATCTGGGCACATCAGATCCGCAGAAGTAATTTTAGTAATTGCTTCAACTTTTCCAGGGTCCGTAGACACACCTCCCTCTGTAATCAAATGACCAAGGAATTTCTCTCAGAACACAGAACGTCTTAAGAAGTGGCATTTCTTCGGCGAGAGTTTCAAATTGTGCTTTTTCAGCTTTCCAAAAACAGTTTCAAGCCTCTGCAATGCAACTTCTTCGTTAGGTGCGAAGACCATTAAATCATCCAGGTAGCATAACAGTGACAAAAAATTCTGTTCACCAAAGATCCTAGTCATCATACGCATGAAGCTTGCGGGCGAGTTACAGAGGCCTTGTGGGTAGGCCTGTCGCGATAATCAATACATCAATTAATCGCACGATAACAAAAATGAGCTCGATAATTTTTCCGGCCGCGATAATTTCCATTTGCATGCTTGTTTGTTTTCCTCGTCTCTCTCTCTCTCTCTCTCTCTCTCTACCAAAGAGACTGGATGACAATATCAACGCTGACACATTGATTTTCTAATGTTTTTTTTAATTATTGTTTTTTTTTTTACTTTGCCTATTTACAATCGTATTTGATTGCAGAGCGCTGCTTGTCCCTCTCTCTCTCACGCGCGCTCTCTCACCCTCATATGAGCCGTCTAGGGCTTAAATCAAACTTCATTCAGGCACATATATATGAAACACTTGCACACACAAACTCTCCACGCACATAGCCTACTCATATGAGACACGCGTGGCACACAAACTCTCCACGCACATATGAGATGCGCGCGCACACACTCATATGAGACGCGCGCGCGCACACAAACTCTCCACGCACATACTCATATGAGACTCGAGCGCACACACACACACACACAAATTCGCGCACAAACGCAATGAGACGGAACACACACAAACTCTCCACGCACATACTCATATGAGACGCGAGCGCACACACACACACACAAATTTGCGCACAAACTCAATGAGACGGAACACACACAAACTCTCCGCGCAGGCGCGCACATACTCATATGAGACGCGAGCGCACACACATACTCATATGAGACTAATGTTCACACAGTACATGATATGATTCTCAGTGTGAACAGAAGTCACAAATTGGTAAGTGCATTTTTTGTTAACAGAGACACAGAGTCCATTGCTTTTATTGTTTTTGGTTGTTTTGTTAATTTAAATAGTCTTTAGAAATAAAAGTTTATTGATCTTTGAAAAGGTGTACCTGCATTATTATGCCATTATCATTAGTTTAGATGAAAATGGTCTCAGAACGACAATATTATCGTTTATTATCAATATTATCGTTTATCGCAATAATTTCTTGGACAATTTATCGTCCAGCAAAATTTGTTATCGTGACAGGCCTACTTGTGGGAGCCTATTGTATTCATGTAACCCAACCGATGTAGTGAACGTTGTATATTGTTTGTCGTCCTCATGTAACGGGATATTATAAAATCCTGAGGTCAAGTCCATGGTGCTAAAGAACGAATTGCCACCCAGTCCTGCAAGACAGTCTTCCTGATGGGGTAGGGGGTGCGCGTCTTTCACTGTTCGCGCATTAAGCCAGCGAAAATCAGCGCATATGCGAAGATCGCCATCTTTTTTCCAGCACAGAACCAGAGGTGATGCGAATTCGCTAACTGACTTACGGATTATACCCCTCTCTTCCATCTCGTTCAATGCAACACGTAACTTCTGGTATTGTGAAGGGGGAACTCGTCTATATGGTAAGCGAAAGGGCCTTTTGTCGAACAGACGGATTCTGTGTACAAAGTCCTTGACTTCACCGCAATCAAGAGAGTGTCTGGAAAAGATAGACTCATACTCGAGCACTAAGTCACACAGCTTCGCCTTCCAGAATTTAGAAACTTTGCAGTTTTCCAAATCAACATTCTCCAATCCACACTTTCGCAGCCTGTCGGTCAGTGTATCAGACTTACCCGACTCAGCAGCTGGCTGCTTAATGCTTGAACGAAGTGGAAGCTCAGGCTTAGTTTCACACACATCCTCCAATGCAATACAGGGGTAAACGTCGGCCACTTTGGCGTGTCGCCTCACAGTTACTGGCTTATCGCTAGGGTTGATCAGCTTAAGGGGAATCCAGCCATCGCCCCAAAGCGGAGTGAAAACATGACACACTAGAACATTCTTGGGGGCAGAACGGAGTCTAGATGGTTCCACCATAACAGTACTGCCTGGTTGGCTACAGGATTTAACCCTCTGGGGTCTGAGGTGTTTTCTGGGTCCTGGAGGTGTTCTGACATGCTCTGACATATGTGCTTTTTTCAGTTATTTATAAACATGTTAATGGCAAAGGTGTAAATTCACTCTATATAGCACAAACGGGGCTACCGAAATATGTGAGCAACATGTATGTACAAGTTTGTATTTTAAGAGAATATTGTTTATGCATGGATATTGAAAAAACTAAAACTTAAAGTTTCTGAAATAAGGCCACAAAACACATACTAAATATGTGTCCACACGACTTTTGACTAATAGATGTTGTGGCCTAGAGTTTTTTGCTTAAAAATGATCTGAAAATCATCCTGCCTAATCAATCACATAAAACAATACATTGATTTACATTTTGTAAAACACTTTTTGTTTGGAAAGGCAATATGTGAGGGGGCGTAAATAATGCTAATTCACACCTGAGAAGACAATGGCCTGTATAATTAGCGCATAATGAGCCTTTCACACAGACACACAGGTGTGTCACTGGATACCAAAGACAAAAACTATATACACACACACACACACATATTGTCAGGATATAAGACCCAGAGGCGGAGATAAGTGGACAAACGTGAGTTTATTTACAGTGATGAAATACTTTTCGGTTTCCGATCCAGGGAGGAACAAGGAGATCTTGGTGGACACGTGAAACACTTTGGTTTAGATGGCAGGACTCGGGAAACGGGGAACCAGGCAGGAATACTGGAGGCAGGGAGACAAAGGTGAGTATTTTCAGAGGTGGGTATAGTTACGTGACGGATCTTCGTTGGCAGACTTGGAAACTTCGGGACATCATGGGGAACGGTCTTCTCCTGTTGGAGGCTTGACCATGACTGAAGTGTGCATGAGTGTTTTATAGGGCTGGATAACGAGGTGACTGATTGGGAACAGGTGTGACTGGTCATTTAGCAGAGAGTGAATTCAGGTGTGTCAAAGGAGGATTCTGGGGAATGTAGTGCATGACGGTGATCCTGACAGTACCCCCCCCCTCTCCGAAGGCGCGTTCTCGCGCCGTATAACATCCAAAGGGGTGGGAGGGTGGGCGCCCTGGAGGCTGACGAGGGCGTGGCTGCACAGGACAGGAAGCCTCCAGGGCGGAGCTGGCAGCTCGTGGGACCAAGGTGGACACGGCTGCGGGTGTGGCCACGGCGGAGCAGGCTGTGGGCGTGGCCGTGACGGAACAGACTGTGGGCTTGGCCGTGACGGAACAGACTGTGGGCGTGACCGCGGCGGAGCTGTGGGACCCTCGGGCGTCCAGGGCGGAGCTGTAGGACCCTCGGGCGTCCAGGGCGGAGCTGTCGGACCCTCGGGCGTCCAGGGCGGAACTGTGGGACCCTCGGGCGTCCAGGGCGGAGCTGTCGGACCCTCGGGCGTCCAGGGCGGAACTGTAGGACCCTCGGGCGTCCAGGGCGGAGCTGTCGGACCCTCGGGCGTCCAGGGCGGAACTGTGGGACCCTCGGGCGTCCAGGGTGGAGCTGTGGGACCCTCGGGCGTCCAGGGCGGAGCTGTGGGACCCTCGGGCGTCCAGGGTGGAACGGACCCTTCGGGTGGCCAGGGCGGCGAGGACCCTTCGGGTGGCCATGGTGGTGAGGACCCTTCGGGTGGCCATGGCGGCGAGGACCCTTCGGGTGGCCATGGCGGCGAGGATCCTTCGGGTGGCCATGGTGGTGAGGACCCTTCGGGTGGCCATGGCGGCGAGGATCCTTCGGGTGGGCGCCCCCCCAAAATTTTAATGGGGAAATTGACAGGAAAGGGGGGATCCGGCAGCAAAGAGGGTCTTGGGCTGGGCAGGGCCAACGGTGGATCAGTGGGCTCTGGTGCAGGATCAGTGGGCTCTGGCGCAGGATCAGCGGGCTCTGGCGCAGGATCAGCAGGCTCTGGCGCAGGATCAGCGGGCTCTGGCGCAGGATCAGCGGGCTCTGGCGCTGGATCTACGGGCTCTGGCGCAGGATCAGCGGGCTCGGAACTGGACGGAACCAGCACATCATGGAACTCGGAACTGGACGGAACCAGCACAACCTGGGACTCGGAACTGGACGGAACCAGCACATCATGGGACTCGGAACTGGACGGAACCAGCACATCATGGGACTCGGAACTGGACGGAACCAGCACATCATGGGACTCGGAACTGGACGGAACCAGCACATCATGGGACTCGGAACTGGACGGAACCAGCACATCATGGGACTCGGAACTGGACGGAACCAGCACATCATGGGACTCGGAACTGGACGGAACCAGCACATCATGGGACTCGGAACTGGACGGAACCAGCACATCATGGGACTCGGAAATGGACGGGACCAGCACATCATGGGACTCGGAACTGGACGGGACCCGCACATCATGGGACTCGGAACTGGACGGGACCAGCACATCAGGGAGCTTGGAGCTGGACTCATTGGTCAGAACTGATGTTTGTGTAGCCCACACATACAGGATCGCTGCAGACATTACAATCAGCGCAGTGTCCTCTTGGATGTACTCACGTACGGTGTGCTCAGTCTCTGGCGGGCACGTGACGGGCTCAGGCTCTTGCTTGAAGACTGGCTCTGGCTCTCGCTCGAAGACTGGCTCTGGCTCTCGCTCGAAGACTGGCTCTGGCTCTCGCTCGAAGACTGGCTCTGGCTCTCGCTCGAAGACTGGCTCTGGCTCTCGCTCGAAGACTGGCTCTGGCTCTCGCTCGAAGACTGGCTCTGGCTCTCGCTCGAAGACTGGCTCTGGCTCTCGCTCGAAGACTGGCTCTGTGGGCGCAACGTGAAGATCTGGGCTGGGTTGAATCAGTGGCGAAGGAAACTCAGGACTGGTCTTTGGGCACTGTGTGGTGCATGAAGTCCTCTTCCTCTTCCTCCGTTTCCGAGAGCAAGAGGGCGCTGGACTGAACGGGATCAGCGGGGAAGGCTCTGTGGGACGAGACTTTGGCTTGATGGCCCATCTGGAACCACGCAGTGACATCAGCGGGAGATCGGCCAGGCTGGAAATCAATCCTGGAAGTCCATGAACTGACCTGATGGCTGGGTTGAAGGTTGCCGTGATGTGGCGTGCAGGCTTGGGATGACCAACGTGGAAAGCAGGCTTGGCGGGGCTGACGTGGATTTTGGGCTGAATGTGGAGATCGTGCTGGATATCTCCCACGGTGAATGAAGACCCACACACCCACAGCGTGCGGTCCAGGAATTCCACCAAAGGGAGGTGGAGATCTCCCAACAACAGTTGCTGGGCGAGAATAACATCCAGCCCACTCCAGAACTCATATGTGAGAGCTTCCTCATTCAATTTCAGGTTCTGGAAAAGATGAAGATAAATCCCTGCATAATCCTCTAGAGACCGGCCATCTTGTGGAACACAGAGTTCGTAAATCATCTTTTTCGGTTATGGTCAAGCCTTCTGTCAGGATATAAGACCCAGAGGCGGAGATAAGTGAATCACAAACGTGAGTTTATTTACAGTGATGAAATACTTTTCGGTTTCCGATCCAGGGAGGAACAAGGAGATCTTGGTGGACACGTGGAACACTTTGGTTTAGATGGCAGGACTCGGGAAACGGGGAACCAGGCAGGAATACTGGAGGCAGGGAGACAAAGGTGAGTATTTTCAGAGGTGGGTATAGTTACGTGACGGATCTTCGTTGGCAGACTTGGAAACTTCGGGACATCATGGGGAACGGTCTTCTCCTGTTGGAGGCTTGACCATGACTGAAGTGTGCATGAGTGTTTTATAGGGCTGGATAACGAGGTGACTGATTGGGAACAGGTGTGACTGGTCATTTAGCAGAGAGTGAATTCAGGTGTGTCAAAGGAGGATTCTGGGGAATGTAGTGCATGACGGTGATCCTGACACATATATATATATATATATATATATATATATATATATATATATACATACATACATACATACATACATACATACACTGCCCTTCAAAAGTTTGGGGCCGGTAAGATTTTTAATGTTTTTAAAAGAAGTCACTTATGCTTACCAATGCTGTATTTATTTGATTAAAAATACAAAACAAACCCAGTAATATTGTGAAATATTATTTCAATGTAAAACAGCTGTTTTCTATGTGAATATATAATAAAGTGTAATTTATTCCTGTGATCAAAGCTGAATTTTCAGCATCATTACTCCAGTCTTCAGTGTCACATGATCCTTCAGAAATCATTCTAATATGATGATTTGATGCTCAAGAAACATTTCTCATTATTATCAATGTTGAAAACAGTTATTTACATTTTTATTTCAGGATTCTTTGATAAATAGAAAGTTCAAAAGAACAGCATTTATCTGAAATAAAATCTTTTGTAACATTAAACACTACCGTTCAAAACTTTGGGGTCAGTAAGTATTTTTATTTTATTTTTTGGGGGAAATAAATCAAATAAATCAATACTTTTATTCATCAAGGAGGAATTAAATTGATCAAAAGTGACAGTAAAGACATTTATAATGTTATTTAAAGATTCTATTTTAAACAAATGCTGTTGTTTTTAACTTTCTGTTCATCAAAGAATCCTAAAACAAATGGTACACAACTGTTTTCAACATTGATCATAATCATAAATATTTCTTGAGCATCAAATCATAATATTAGAATGATTTCTGAAGGATCATGTGACACTGAAGACTGGAGTAATGATGCTGAAAATTCAGCTTTGATCACAGGAATAAATAATATATTAAAATATATTAAAATCGAAAACAGTTATCCTTACGTAAGTACCCTTATATTGGAACAAATACTATAATAACATCTTAGTTGATGAGTTTATTTTTGACTGAACATACTATATATTTACATATGAGCAGAAACTGGCTAACAAAAGCTTATTTGATGTCTATTTTAGAATTAAAACGTTATAATCTATCCAAAAACTATGAAATGTTGTCTTTCATATTTCATCTATAACATAAACAACAGCGCCCATATGTGCCCTTAATTCATTCACACACAGAAACTTGATTAAAATTTAAACAGTCTTTTTGCGTTTACAGACACTATTCCATATCGCGATTAGAACAAAGCACAAGAATAAAAAACTTACTCACAATTCTCGGCTAGATCCGTCGCTCCTCGAAATGAAAATAAACCAGCACATGTTCTGAGGTAAATGTCCCAGGATTATTCTTCACACAGCCTCGCAAGACGAAATAGTACATTAATCTGATGATTACATTTGTTGTGTTATCGCGTTTATGAGGGGTGTTGACACGTTTGCATGTGTTGCTTCAGATCATTTGCGTTTGAATACCGCGTAAATACTCGTTTGTCGCCGCACCCAACTAGAGCCGGTGTCCAGCATTGCACTCACGGTGATAGAATCATTAATACGAACAGGTGTGTAGAAGAGCGTATCCAAGCATTTAACGCGATGTATATTTTGAAAGACGACTTTCTGGGAATCAGGACATATATTCATAAACGATCTGAACAAAGCTTCGAAATGTTCATCCGCTTCGAGGGAATTTTCAAGGTCACCCACACACACCCCCCCCCCTCTCCGAATGTGGGCGTGTCAGTTTCCCTGACTATTAGGCGATGTTGGTGTAGAGGCTGAATTTGGGAATTTCGCTGTACAGTCACGTTTTGAGTGACCAGCGCCATGACATCTAAAACACAAGTTATCAGACCTGCAGTGATCGAATGTAGTATGCGTTGTGTCGCCAGAAATCTTACAGCTATAGATTCTCAAATAGCTTACCTGATCTATCTCAGCTGCTCAGTGAACCCAAACAAACAGATGAACTAGAGGAAATGACTAGCAGTTTGAGCACCATTTTCTCTAGTACATTAGAAATGGTTGCACCAATTAGATTAAAAAAGGTTAGAGAGAAACCTAAGGCACTATGGTACAACAGTGCTACGCATGTTATCAAGATAGAAACTCGTAACTTAGAGCGTAAATGGAAACAAACTAATTTAGAGGTCTTTAGAATCGAGTGGAAAGACAGTATGTCACGTTATAAAAAGGCTCTAGCCTCTAGCAGCCAGGGCTGAGCATCTCCGCAAACTAATAGAAAATAATCAAAATAATCCAATTTTTTTTTTAACACCGTGGCTAGACTAACAAATAAACAGACATCACCAGAGCAAGATATTCTGTTACAGTATACAGGTCCTTCTCAAAAAATTAGCATATTGTGATAAAGTTAATCATTTTCCATAATGTAATGATAAAAATTAAACTTTCAAATATTTTAGATTCATTGCACACCAACTGAAATATTTCAGGTCTTTTATTGTTTTAATACTGATGATTTTGGCATACAGCTCATGAAAACCCAAAATTCCTATCTCAAAAAATTAGCATATCATGAAAAGTTTTTCTAAACGAGCTATTAACCTAATAATCTGAATCAACTAATTAACTCTAAACACCTGCAAAATATTCCTGAGGCTTTTAAAAACTCCCAGCCTGTTTCATTACTCAAAACCGCAATCATGGGTAAGACTGCCGACCTGACTGCTGTCCAGAAGGCCATCATTGACACCCTCAAGCAAGAGGGTAAGACACAGAAAGAAATTGCGGCGTGGCATGGAGGCAATCAGCCTGTGGCACTGCTGAGGTGTTATGGAGGCCCAGGATGCTTCGATAGCGGCCTTAAGCTTATCCAGAGTGTTGGGTCTTGCGTCTCTCAACTTTCTCTTCACAATATCCCACAGATTCTCTATGGGGTTCAGGTCAGGAGAGTTGGCAGGCCAATTGAGCACAGTAATACCATGGTCAGTAAACCATTTACCAGCGGTTTTGGCACTGTGAGCAGGTGCCAGGTCGTGCTGAAAAATGAAATCTTCATCTCCATAAAGCTTTTCAGCAGATGGAAGCATGAAGTGCTCCAAAATCTCCTGATAGCTAGCTGCATTGACCCTGCCCTTGATAAAACACAGTGGACCAACACCAGCAGCTGACATGGCACCCCAGACCATCACTGACTGTGGATACTCCAGTGCTGCTTCTCTGTATCCCAGGTCAGGCGTTTCTGTCGCTGTTTCTGGTTCAAAAGTGGCTTGACCTGTATGCTTGAATGCGGCACCTGTAGCCCATTTCCTGCACACGCCTGTGCACGGTGGCTCTGGATGTTTCTACTCCAGACTCAGTCCACTGCTTCCGCAGGTCCCCCAAGGTCTGGAATCGGTCCTTCTCCACAATCTTCCTCAGGGTCTGGTCACCTCTTCTCGTTGTGCAGCGTTTTTTGCCACACTTTTTCCTTCCCACAGACTTCCCACTGAGGTGCCTTGATACAGCACTCTGGGAACAGCCTATTTGTTCAGAAATTTCTTTCTGTGTCTTACCCTCTTGCTTGAGGGTGTCAATGATGGCCTTCTGGACAGCAGTCAGGTCGGCAGTCTTACCCATGATTGCGGTTTTGAGTAATGAAACAGGCTGGGAGTTTTTAAAAGCCTCAGGAATCTTTTGCAGGTGTTTAGAGTTAATTAGTTGATTCAGATGATTAGGTTAATAGCTCGTTTAGAGAACCTTTTCATGATATGCTAATTTTTTTAGATAGGAATTTTGGGTTTTCATGAGCTGTATGCCAAAATCATCAGTATTAAAACAATAAAAGACCTGAAATATTTCAGGTGGTGTGCAATGAATCTAAAATATATGAAAGTTTAATTTTTATCATTACATTATGGAAAATAATGAACTTTATCACAATATGCTAATTTTTTGAGAAGGACCTGTAGTAGTAATGATTTTATGAATTTCTTCACTGAGAATATAGAAAGCATCAGAAACACAATTGTAAATGTACAATCTTTTATGGTGTCTTATGATTCAGCCTCAATTATCGTCCCTCAAGAACAACTACACCGCTTTACAACTATAGGACAGGAAGAGCTAAATAAACTTATCATTGCATCTCAACAACATGTTTATTAGATCCAATACCTACTAAACTACTGAAAGAAGTGTTACCTGTAGTGGAAGAGCCTCTTCTCAATATTATTAACTCGTCTTTATTTTTAGGTCATGTTCCAAGAATATTCAAGCTGGCAGTAATAAAACCTCTCATTAAGAAACCACAATTAGATCCAAATAACCTAGCAAATTACAGACCCATTTCGAATCTTCCATTTATGTCTAAAATACTAGAAAAAGTTGTGTCCGCTCAATTTTGCTCTTTCTTGCAAGAAAATGATATCTATGAAAAATTTCAGTCAGGATTCAGACCGCATCATAGCACAGAAACTGCGCTAGTTAAAATTACAAATGATTTACTTTTAGCTTCTGACCAAGGCTGTATCTCAATACTAGTTCTACTCGATCTTAGCGCTGCGTTCGACACTATAGATCATAAAATACTCTTGGATCGACTACAAAACTACACTGGTGTTCAGGGACAGGCATTAAGCTGGTTTAGATCGTACTTATCAGACCATCATTTTGTCTGTTTAAATGGGGAAAAATCTAAGATAACGTCAGTAGACTATGGAGTGCCGCAAGGATCGGTGTTAGGCCCTCTGCTATTCTCAATATATATACTGCCACTTGGTAATATTACAGTCCTTCCAGAAAAACGCAGAGTTTTTTTGTGATTGTTGCGGGCAAATATCCGTGATTATGCGGCCCGTTTTCTGTAAAAATGCGATGGAATATGCGGGATATTTATGCAATTTTATGCGATGAAATTGTGGGAACTTGCAAAAATTGCGGCAACTTGCAAAAATTGCGGGAACTTGCAAAAACTGCGGTTTGATGAAAAAGAGAAAAAAAGTGATTCCCCCAACACCCTGTTCTCACTAGGCTACTACATTAATGTAAAGAGTCATTTCTTATTACTTCCTTTGATAAGCAAGCATACTACATCATAGAAAGTGCTGGGAATATTTAATTTCTCATCTTGTTTTATTTCAGACTGTAACGAGTGTAAATAAGGTGTGGCCCCTTTAAGAGTTGCGCGCTCCCTGTTGAACTGTCTGCAGTGTTATATTGTATGTGCGCCTCGAACACCCCATGTGTGCGGGTAATTTCTTTTTGATGCTACTTCTTTTATCTTATTTTGTTAAGTAACGATGTGACGGTAGAACGTGTGACAGACAGTTATACGAGTTCGATTTGGGAATAAAGAGCGAGTTGTGAGATGCCAATAACTTCAGCTGTGAGCTATAGCTAATTGCATCACTTCATAACGTTCCCATGGAAACAGGGGGAAATGGCTGCTCTTGTGTGAAGCAAACGCAACATTTTTCAACTTTCTGCTAACATATATGTGACTTTTTTGCAACGAAAATGCGAGGATTATGAAATCATGCAAGCCCCCCATATTTTGCACGGAAATCGGCAATTTATGCGGCGAAAGTGCGGTGTATTTGAAAAAATGCGGCCCCGCATGAATATGCGGACTTTGGCTGATTATGCACCAAATCATGCGATCGCATAATCACGTTTTTCTGGAGGGACTGATATTATAAGAAAACATGGAATTAATTTCCACTGTTATGCTGATGACACTCAATTATATATTTCATCACGACCAGATGAAAACACTAACTTATCTAAATTGACAGAGTGTCTTAAAGATATAAAATGCTGGATGACGTGTAATTTCCTGCTATTAAATTCAGATAAAACGGAGGTATTACTTATCGGTCCAAAAAACTACCCACAAAACCTTGTACAATACAACTTTAATTTAGAAGGATGTCCTGTTACTTTATCCACTGCAGTAAAAGACCTGGGTGTTATACTAGACCACAACTTGTCTTTCGAAAATCATATTTCATATGTTACAAGAACAGCCTTTTTCCACCTTAGAAACATTGCTAAGCTACGTAACATGCTATCTGTTTCTGATGCAGAAAAGTTAGTTCATGCATTCATGACCTCGAGACTAGATTACTGTAATGCTTCATTAGCTGGCTGTCCTGCATCCTCAATAAACAAGCTACAGTTAGTGCAAAATGCAGCTGCTAGAGTTCTTACTAGGTCAAGAAAATATGATCATATAACACCAATTTTATCATCTCTACACTGGTTACCTATTAAGTTCCGTATAATTTACAAAGTATTACTACTGACCTATAAAGCCCTAAATGGTTTAGCTCCTGTGTATTTAACGGACCTTCTATCGCCCTACAATCCATCGCGTTCTTTAAGATCACTAAATTCGAGGCTTCTGGTCATTCCTAGGATATCTAAGTCCACTAAAGGAGGGAGGGCGTTCTCACATTTAGCTCCTAAACTCTGGAATAGCCTTCCTGATATTGTTTGAGGCTCAGACTCGCTGTCCCAGTTTAAAACTAGATTAAAGACGCATCTCTTTAGCCAAGCATTCACATAATGCTTACCTTTTATACTACTGTTGAATCAGATCGAATGCATTAATATTATGAACAGCAGCTATGCTAATTATTTCCCATCTGCTTTTCTGCTGTTATTTTTCTGCTCGGGACTAGCGTCCCGAGGTAAATAGCGTTTGTCATCTCCAGTTTGTATCCAGCCTCTCACGGGGACTTCAGATGCCCCAACACCTGCGATGAGATGACTAAACGCCTGTGAAGAGACGACTCGATGCCTGTGAAGAGATGACTCAACGCCGGCGATATGTTATGCCCTAAATTAATACATGATTAACTAACTGTATTTTTCTATGTACATTTCTGAAATGCACTTTCTGTAAAGCTGCTTTGAAAGAATATGTATTGTGAAAAGCGCTATACAAATAAATTTGAATTGAATTGAATTGAAGTTCCTTGGTCCAGCTGCGTTCCTTCTGTGCACTCTCCCAGAAGACTCATACTCAGGTTTACTCTTCTCCTTTGTCTTCAAGACTTCGATCAACTGAACTAGCATGTCAGCCATCTGATTCAGACCAGATTGATCCTTCGCATCCTGCTTAGATTCACCAGGCCCGTTGGTCCCCTGCTTCAGACACATTAATGCAGACTCAGAAACAACGTTAGAATTTCCACAGCATTGTATGGTCGTTTGTGCATTATGGCAGACTGGGTAGGTGTTTAGGTTCGGTCTTAGTTTAAACTCACGTTGGAAACCGTCTAAAAGCTCCTGAACATCTTTCGCAGTCCAGCATTCTAGTCCAGCATATCCTGGTCACTACTTTAAAAGTGCGTGCTAATTCAGGGTCTGGGCAATTTCTCACAAACATCATTGCAACTTCAGAATTTAAATTGTCCATTCTCCTGCCCTGCCCCTGAGACACTCGTCAGCTATATCTGCTGCCTTATTAAGGCGAAGCCAGTAGTCAGAAGGATTTTTGCCTTGTTTAGGCAATGTACTGTAAAAGTCTGCGAGTGGCATGCTAGAGTAGGACACTTCACTGAAATGCTGCTTGAGTATACTGTAAATAATCTCAGGGTGATTTGTGCAGTCAAGAACAGGGTTGCTGCGTAGGGCTACTTTCACAATGTATTTGGCTCTGTCCATTAGATGACTAACAATCTCATTAGCCTGTTCAGTAATTTTGACATTTCTTTTTTGCAGGTAAACTTGCATCATATCAATCCATTCCTTGAATGTCACATCTGCCCAAACCATCCCCCCTAAACACTGGCGGGTCTTTTTCATCTGATTTCAGAATAACATTAAACTGTGACAAATCAAAATTAGCACATTGCCTGTGTTGTTATTACCATTATTGGTTCTGGCAAATTCACCCCCTGACAAAAGTTTGGCCGTTACTGAGTCACCAATCTGTCTGCCCAATTCTTTAACTAGAGCACCCAATTCGCTGATGTCTCGATCGCTAGAACTTTCCACATTGCATGGCTTTGGGGTAGAAGTAATAGGGAAAGTTTTGTTTACATCATGAGCTGTATAATTTCCCCTAGTACCATCAGTAATGTGAGTCTTATAACCGAATTCGCCCGACCCCGGCTTGGTGTCAGAAAACTGCATCAAGTACTTCCTCCGTCCAATCCCCAAAAAAGAATTGTCTGCACCACCCTCAGCCATTTTTGCAAATGTAAAATACTCAGAATATTCTAAAACTAAACTCAAAAATCAGATTAATCAAACAAAACTGTTGTATAAAACACTTCACTTATCTTCAGTCCAACGTAAATTATTTTCCCTTTCGAAAGTCCCTCGAAGAGAAAAATAAAAAAAGAGAAAAAGTCTTTAACCGCAGAATCTGGCAACCGCAGTCCACTTGACCAGGTGAAGGGCGCGACATCCTCGCTGCTCTCCACTGTGGGCCTTGTTGTCATCCTTCCGGAGATCGGCTTTGCGTTGATCACAAACGGGAATCACGGCACCATTGTAACCCCTTTACTGATTCGTTCTTTCGACCCTCCCGGAAAGGACCACACAGAGACGAAGCCAAGACGAATGAACACCCATCACGTGTTTACTGGGAATATGTGAAATGACACCAAACAGACATGAAATACAGCTCATCCGGTCATGTAACATTTTCCTCAACAGCTTGCGTAAAACTCACTTCATCAATTCAACAAACTATAAATCACGTTTTCTCGTAATTAAGAGCTCAGTTTCTTTTCTTTTTTTCTGAACACAGAAAACATAACATCATACAAACATTAGTACATCATACCTGGGAATATGTGAAATGACACCAAACTGACATGAAATACAGCTCATCCGGTCATGTAACTGTCAAAAATAAATATGAAATAAGTTATGTGAAAATAAACAACGAGAAATACAACAGATACCATGTGCTCCTAATGTGCTCGACAATGAGTTTCGGTATAAAATAAATTATTCATCAACTCTATGTCTCTTATGACTCAAATATGAAAATAAAATACTTTTAAAAGAACAATTCTGACCTTAAAGGGGCTATGTGTAGCTTTTTACTTAAAAAAATATTTTTTCATTTGTACATTTATGAGCCAACCATAATGTAATAGAAAGAATGACACCTTAATGTCCACCACGGTTGCCTTTATCAGCCCGTAGGCTCAATTGTGTGGGGAGGAGTCGGGTTCGAATTGGCGCGAAAATTCACAAAATGTGACGTCATGCGCGTTCTCGTCTACTTGGGCTTACATCCGTACGGCAGCCATTAGTAAGCAGCGGCAATTGCTAGCAGTAACGTTTGTGTTTCAAATGGACTCTGCAGACGGAAAGAAGTGACCAGCCTCCAGCACAATCCAGACACCCACGGAAACTTCTTGTAAGTTTGAAAAAAAAGCCTTATCTAGTGCGGCCAAAACAGAGAGTGACCGCCGTCGGGGCAAAGACAAGAGTCAACATGATAATATAAAGTAGCACTGCAACATTTTACTAAAATATGGTCTGTCAAACAATAACCGTACTGTACTGTAACTTTTCTTACCTCTGTAAACATGCTGGTGAATCTCGATGAGCCGTCTGTGGTTGCTGCTGCAACTCTCTGGTTGCTGTGGTCGTGCTCGTACGAGCGTGCGCACCGAGAACCAGCATGAGACTGGCTGCAGTTTCTCTAACGGCTACTGGTGTCAGTAACGGTTAGAAATTTCAGAACTTACGCAATGCTCCTTTAAAGAGAAATAAAATCATCCCTGACAACATTTTATTTCTGTTTGACCGGAGAGAGATTTTCCACCTACCATTTTCCTCAACAGCTTGCATAAAACTGAAGAGAAAAATGGCCGATTCCACTCATAGTTTACCCTAGTCGCCTGTAGGTGTCCCCATATCCCTTTATTTTAGATGCACTTATTACATTATATTTAACTAATATTTTAGGAATATTCTACAACATGAACAAACATTTTGGCATAATTCATTACAAATTTCTTTTACCCGTTACACTGACACCTATCAAACAAGAAGAAGACGCAGTGCGTGGGCGCGGCCGCGGACGCTATTCTGAGAAGAACCATGTCGTCTGAGCGAGAGAGTGAAACGCTTTGTCCAAACCCGAAAAAAGTAAGCTCGCCAGTATGGGAGTCTTTTGGCTTCAAAGAAAACAGCACCTTAGACAGTCCAATCTGCAGAATGTGCCGGGCTACGGTCAGTGCGAAGGGGGGCAACACCACCAACCTTTTTACCCATCTCCGTGTCCATCACCCTGCGGATTACGCCATTTTACAGAGAGTAAGTTGTGATTTATTTTACTAGTGATGGAATTGGAAATGTGACATTAACTTGTTAACAGCGGGTTTCTGTGTTCATATATTTAAATAAAGGGTGATTATTAAGTACCTCGTTTTCTTTACCTGTTGTATTTGCACGTGATTTTGTTTTTTCAAATCTGCATGACTTTATTGGTGCCGGTGCAATGATAGGTTTAAGAGCTTAAAATATGGGTAACGTTACGCAAGTTAACAGGTTTTTTATTTAGTCCTTTAAAATTTATACAATGTTTAATAGGGAGCCAATGCAGTGTTGAAAGAACCAGGCTAATGTTCATACTTCCTGGTTCTAGTAAGAACTCTAGCTGCTGCGTTTTGGACCAACTGGAATTTGTTTATTAAGCATGCAGTGCAACCACCCTAATTACATTACATTAATCTACATTACATTACATTAATGCATTACAATAATCTAGCCTTGAGGTCATGAGCATATGAACTAACTGTTCCGCATTTTTCATTGAAAGCATATGTTGTAATATAGATATGTTGCAATAGATAGCATATGTTGTAATAGATAGGCTTTCAAATGAAAGATTGTTATCAAAGAGCACATCCAGGTTCCTAACCGACGACGAAGACTTGACAGAGCAGCCATCAAGTGTTAGACAGTATTCTAGGTTAGTACGTGTGAAGGTTTTTGGTCCAGTCATTAGAAACTCTGTTTTTTCAGAATTAAAGGGGTGGTAAAGTATGATTTCCCTTTTCTAACTTTAGCTAGTGTGAAATGTTGCTGTTTGAGCATAAACAACATCTGCAAAGTTACAACGCTCAAAGTTCAAAGCAAAGGGAGATATTTGCTTTTAAAGAAAAGGACTACAAAAAATGGCTGGTAGGGACTACACGACATTCCTCCCGGGTTTAGTGACATCAGCAACCCTAAAATGTACATAAACCCCGCCCCCGGGAACACGCAGTCCATGTTGAGAAGAGGAAAAGTTGTTGTATAAGAGTGTATTTGTGAGTCAGCTCAAACTTTAGCATCCTTCTTTTCATATGCAATAGAAAGTCACTCTGTGTGCATCTCACAACAGTTCCTATACGAGCGATTTATAGATTAACATGACCGAATATCCTAATTGAAGATAGTTAACTCCACATCAGCAACATAAATTCATCAACTAACCATTCAGAGACGTCCTGTTGCATTCTACATGTTGTCACTTCTTGAGTCTCTCCATCTTTGTCTGACTCCGTTTTAACATTAAAGGCAGAACAGTTTCTGTCATTTTAGTGTGTCTGCGTGAGGTAATCGCCCTGCTAACACACAAGAGCTCTTGAAACCCCGCCCTCTGCAGCAGCTCATTTGCATTTAAAGGGCCAGGCACAAAACGGTGCATTTTTGCTACCCCTCAAAATGTGACAACTTTAACATGCTATAAAAATATCTGTGGGGTATTTTGTGCTAAAACTTCACACACACACTCTGGGGACATCAGACATTTATTTTACATCTTGTGAAAATGCCATTTTACCACCCCTTTAAGTAATAGGAAATTACTAGTCATCCAAATTTTTAAATCAGCTATGCATTCCGTTGATTTCTTGAATTGGCAAGTTTCGTTGGGGTGTCGGGAGTTATCATCGTCATAACAGTGAAAACTAATCCCATGCTTCCTAATGATATCTCCCAAGGGTAGCATGTACAGAGTGAACAGCAACAGTCCTAGTACTGAGCCTTGTGTTACTCCATACTGAACTTGTGATTGATCAGACAATTCTTCATTTACTGCAACAAACTGATAACGGTCAGATAAGTATGATTTAAAATCATATGCAATATCATTATGGAAATCCTTGCAGATACCATTTCTTTCTAAAAAGGAACATAGATGTGAGAATACTGCTTTTTCTAGCATCTTTGACAAAAAGGGTAGATCTGAGATCAGTCTGTAATTGAATAATTCTCTAGGATCTCTAAGTTTTTTTAATAAGAGGTTTAATAGCCAGCTTAAAAGTTTTCGATACATATCCTAATGACAAAGATGAATTAATGATATTAAGAAGAGGACCTATGACCTCTGGAAGCATTTATTTCTGTAGCTTAGTCGGTATAGGGTCTAACATACATGTTGTTGTTTAGATGATTTAACGAGTTTAGACAATTCTTCCAGTCCTATTGCAACGAATGAATGGAATTTTTCCTCAGGGACACTACAATGCACTGCCTGATGCAATACTGTAGTAGATGGTTGCATAGTTATAACTTTCTCTCTAATATTAATCTTATAAGTAAAGAAGTTCATAAAGTTATTACTGCTATGCTCTTTGGAAACTCCAGAAGCAGAAGCTTTATTTCTTGTTAATTTAGCCACTTGTGTCAAATAAATACCAAGGGTTTTCTTTGTTTTCTTCTAAGAGAGTTGAAAAATAAGCAGATCTAGCCGTTTTTAAGGCCTTTCCTTACGCAATCGTGCTCTCTATCCACGGAATTCGAAAAACGACAAGTTTTGTTCTCTTCCAGTTTTGCTCCATTTTTCTGGCTGCTCTCTTAAGGGCCCGATTGTGCTCGTTGTACCACGGCGTTTGACTATTTTCTTTAATCTTCCTTAAGCGCAAAGGAGCAACTGTGTCTAAAGTGCTGGAAAAGAGAGTCAAAGGTTTCTGTCGCCATATTGAGTTCTTCTAAACTGATCAGGAATATTATTAACCCTCTGGGGTCTAAGGTGTTTTTGGGGTCCTTGAGATGTTTTGACATGCCCTGACATTTGTGCTTTTTTCAGTTGCTTATAAACATATTTATGGCAAAGGTGTAATTACACTCTATTTAGCACAAACAGGGCTACCATAATATGTGAGCAACATGTATGTACATGTTTGTATTTTTGAGAGAATATTGTTTATGCATGGTTATTGATAAAACTAAAAATTAAAGTTTCTGAAATAAGGCCACAAAACACATACTAAATATGTTTCCACAATAATTTTGACTAATGGATGTTGTGGCCTAGAGTTTTTGCTTCAAAATGATCTGAAAATCACCCAGACTAATCATTCACAAAAAACAATACATTGATTTAAATTTTGTAAAACACTTTTTGTTTGGAAAGGCAATATGCGTGTGGGCGTGAACGGCCCAACCCCTTATCATGAATAATTCACACCTGAGAAGACAATGTCTCGCATAATGATGAGCCTTTCATCATTCAGGTGTGTCACACAAGAAAGAATGTGATGAGGAAAAAGTAAATAAATAAATAAATATTATATATATATATATATATATATATATATATATATATATATATATATATATATATATATATATATATATACACATATATATATATATACACTGCCGTTCAAAAGTTTGGGGTCGGTACGATTTTTAATGTTTTTAAAAGAAGTCACTTATGCTCACCAATGCTGTATTTATTTAATTAAAAATACAACAAAAAATCAGTAATATTGTGAAATATTATTACAATTTAAAATAACTTTTTTCTTTTTTAATATATTTAAAAATATCATTTATTAGTGCCTGTGATTCAATCCTGTGATTTTAAAGTTGAATTTTCAGCATCATTACTCCAGTCTTCAGTGTCACATGATCCTTCAGAAATCATTCTAATATGATGATTTGATGCTCAAGAAACATTTCTCATTATTATCAATGTTGAAAACAGTTATTTACATTTTTATTTCAGGATTCTTTGATAAATAGAAAGTTCAAAAGAACAGCATTTATCTGAAATAAAATCTTTTGTAACATTAAACACTACCGTTCAAAACTTTGGGGTCAGTAAGTATTTTTATTACGGAGCCCCCCTAGTCCCACTTTGTCAAAAAATTTTATTATAACTATCTCGCGGCCTGAAGATAAGTATCTCGTGGCCTCAAGGTAGTATCTCGTGGCCTCAAGATAGTATCTCGTGGCCTCAAGATACTATCTCGTGGCCTCAAGATAGTATCTCGTGGCCTGAAGATAGTAAAGTGTCTGACACATGGACCCTTTGTTATTAAACTGGACCCTGTATTGCAATACTTCACATTCTGTGCTATATTCTCTGTTTTAATATTCAGTGTGCAATATAGTTTGCTGCAGTTCTGCTTCTATTTATTTACAACTACTGTTCATCACAATTCTGTTAATACATTAATATAAATCTTGTAGGCTGCATATCCAGTCCTTTATCATTCTTCTTCATATTTTATAGCCTATATTTATACTTTTCACATGTATATACTTGTTTATTTACCAACTTCTATTATTATTTATATTCCTTTAAATGTCTTGATGTGCACATCAACTGTGACACAAGAATTGTCCCCCGGGTTATCAATAAAGATCAATTAAGTATTTCTGATTCCGATTTTAAGTTAGCCTATAGTGGAGTGTGCAGACTGGTTCATTAATTGTTTAAGTGTTTCACGTTTTGGTAGTTTTGAATGTAAGAAAAGCATGTGTCCGTGTAGCCTAAGAAAAAACGTCAGCAGAGGGCGTTCTAGGCTTAGGTCATGGTACCTCCGTCTGGCTGTATTTCCATATGTGTATTTCCCGGTATTTCCCAGTTGACGGAAAGGAGCTGTAGAAGAACAGCAGATGATCATATGAATCATTGTGACGGCTTTACAGAGGTAAGAGTGTTTTAATTAGCACGGTGAACATTTAGTTAGATGGCAAATTACTGAGTTAAGATAACTGCAAGACTACCTAAGTGTTCGAGCTGGAAGCATTAGCGATTAGCATATAAGTTAAGCAGGCTCTTCAAACAGCATTACATTACTAAACAATGTTTGATTTATAATTAATGTCTGTCATGTAGTTTACTGGACTCGTTTTTTATCAGATCTAGTCGTTGTCTGGATGTGGGTGTTACAAAAGGTTGTGCTCTGGATGCATTGTGTATTATTTAATATATATTACAATTTATTTACTTTATTATTTTATAATAATTTTTTAATATCGTTATATTATCATTATATCTTAATGCTAATGTCATAATGTCAGTCTATATTAATATTATAATTAATTTTATTTACTATTCTTTTCAATAATTGATTTTTTTATTATTTATGTCATTTGTGTAATTATTTACGTTAAAAATTGTACCGGACTTTACGAGGCCGTTAGCCTAATGATAGCCGTTAACGTTGAATTAGCCTGCTTAACTTATATGCTAATCGCTAATGCTTCCAGCTCGAACACCTAGTTATCTTAACTCAGTAATTTGCCATCTAACTAAATGTTCACCGTGCTAATTAAAACACTCTTACCTCTGTAAAACCGTCACAATGTTTCATATGATCATCTGCTGTTCTTCTACAGCTCCTTGCCGTCAACTGGGAAATACCGGGAAATACACATATGGAAATACAGCCAGACGGAGGTACCATGACCTAAGCCTAGAACGCCCTCTGCTGACGTTTTTCGTAGGCTACACGGACACATGCTGTTTTTACATTCAAAACTACCAAAACGTGAAACACTTAAACAATTAATGAACCAGTTTGCACACTCCACTATAGGCTAACTTAAAATCTGAATCAGAAATACTTTATTGATCTTTATTGATAACCCGGGGGACAATTCTTGTGTCACAGTTGAGGGGCACATCAAGACATTTAAAGGAATATAAATAATAATAGAAGTTGGTAAATAAACAAGTATATACATGTAAAAAGTATAAATATAGGCTATAAAATATGAAGAAGAATTATAAAGGACTGGATATGCAGCCTACAAGATTTATAGAGAATATTGCACAGAATGTAGTATTGCACTACAGGGTCCAGTTTAATAACAAAGGGTCCATGTGTCAGACACTTTACTATCTTGAGGCCACGAGATAGTATCTTGAGGCCACAAGATAGTTATAATAATTTTTTTGACAAAGTGCGACTAGGGGGGCTCCGTATTTTATTTTATTTTTTGGGGGAAATAAATAAAATAAATCAATACTTTTATTCATCAAGGAGGAATTAAATTGATCAAAAGTGACAGTAAAGACATTTATAATGTTATAAAAGATTCTATTTTAAATAAATACTGTTGTTTTTAACTTTCTGTTCATCAAAGAATCCTAAAACAAATGGTACACAGCTGTTTTCAACATTGATCATAATCATAAATGTTTCTTGAGCATCAAATCATCATATTAGAATGATTTCTGAAGGATCATGTGACACTGAAGACTGGAGTAATGATGCTGAAAATTCAGCTTTGAACACAGGAATAAATAATATATTAAAATATATTAATAAAGCAATCTTTAGTGGCAGAAGTGATAGTTCTAACATATTTGTTACCCAGAGTCAGCTTTACAACCTTGGCTAAATTGAGCATACACAAGACTAGATAATGATCTGAGATGTCATCGCTCTGCTGCAGAATTTAAACGGCATTAACATTAATTTCATGTGACAATATTATATCTAAAGTATGATTATGACAATGAGTGGGTCCTGACACGTGTTGTCTAACTCCAATAGAGTTCAGAATGTCTCTAAATTCCAATCCCAATGTGTCTTTTTCGTTATCTACATTTATTCTTTCATAAAGTCTGTATGCTGCCCTGGTGGCCTGTATAGAGTAGCTAGCACAAATGTCAATCGCAATTTATCATTTACACTAGATAGTGTTACAATAAGCACCAACACTTCAAAATAATTATATTTGAAACTAGACTTCTCGTTAATTCTGAAGATATTACTATAGATTACAGCAACACCACCCCCTTTTCCTTTCAGACGTGGCTCGTTTTTATAACAGTAATCTGGTTTTAGCCAGGTTTCTGTCAGACACAACACGTCTAGGTTATAATCTGTAATCATATAATTAATAATAAGTGCTGTTAAAGTAAGGGATTGAATATTCAGCAACCCAAGCTTTATCATTTGTTCATTTGTATTATATCTATTTTTTATTTGTTGAACATCGATTCAATTTTTACCCTTAAATGGGTTTGGGAGTTTTTTGTATTTCCTAATTCAGGAAACAGACACTATATGATGATATCTAGGTGAGTCTCTATGTGATGGGATTTATCTGACCTCAGTGACGTGAGACAGCTAGCATACAGTCGGTTTAGCCAGTCTGTCTACTTCCTGACCTGAGGCCCAATTCGTCATGTTTGAGCTCTAAGACTATGTGCCATATTACTAGAGAGAAGAGCGGCACCATCCCAGGAGGGATGAATACCATCTCTTTTCAACAGGTCAGGTCTGCCCCAAAAACTTTTCCAATTATCTATGAACCCTATATTATTTTGCGGACACCACTTAGACAGCCAGCCATTGAGTGAGGACAGTCTACGGAGTATCTCATCACTCCGGCGAACAGGAAGGGGGCCAGAGCAAATTACAGTGCACACACAGAGTTCACACACCTCTTTAAAGTTAGTTTTAGTGATCTCCGACTGGCGAAGTCGAACATCATAAGTGCCAATGTGAATAATAATCTTAGAGAATTTGCGATTAGCATTAGCCAGCACTTTTAATTAGCTTTGATGTCAGGCGCTCTGGCTCCCGGCAAACATGTGACTGTGGTGGCTGGTGTCTCTATTTTCATGTTCCATGTAATAGAATCACCAATAACTAGGGCACATTCAGCAGGATTCTCAGTGGGTGTTTCACTGAGTGGGGAGAACCTGTTTAATGTTGTAATTGGAACGGAAGAGCTGTGTTTTGTCCCGTGACTACAGCGTCTCGAGGTCATCCAGTTGCCCTGCTGCATGGGCTCTGCAGTCGGAACTGAACAATGTACAGAGTTCACTAAGCTAGTCGCATCCAAATCAGTATCTAAAGCCCTTGCATTCTTACTATCCTCGTTTAAAGTTTGGATGCGTGTCTCTGGTTCTGAAATCTTCTCCTTCAGCCTGACTATCTCCCTGCATTTATCACATGTGTAGTCCTCACTGCTGACAGGGAAGGCTATACTATACATGTGACACGGAGTGCAAGTGACAGTAACAGGAGAAGACATTACTCTCCGTAGTTGGTTGATAGACTCGTAAAAGGCGTAAGCACGCACGAGACGGCAGGCACAGATGGCAGTTTAACCCTCTGGGATCTAAGGTGTTTTCTGGGCCCTGGAAGTGTTCTGACATGCTCTGACATTTGTGCTTATTTCTATTACTTGTGACATTTTCATGGCTAAAGTCTGATTACACTGTATTCAGCACAAACTCTGCTACAATAATGGCAACAGCATGTATGTAAAAGTTTGTGGTTTGTGAAAAACTAAAAAAAATTGTCACTGAAATAAGGTCATGAAACCCATACTGATTATTTATTCACAAGACTTTTGAAAATTGTATCACGTAGCCTATAATATTTGCTTCTATGTGAAACTATGTGAAAATCATCCTGCATACTCATTCAGATAAAACAATATATTGATTTAAAATTTGTAAGACATGTTTTGTGTAAGAAAGCTCTATTCGAGGAGGTGTGAATCATCATGAATATTTATGGGATTCACACCTGAGAAAGACAAAGACATAATGGCCCTACCTAAAAACTGGAAGTGTGTGAAGAAGGGAAACTGTGAGTGGTGCGGAAGAAAATTAGTCTAACGTTACATCTTTTTGGGCGTTCTTGTTGTTTTTTGGGGACAATTAAGACACCTCCTGATACCCGTGTTTAGGTTGTACACGTTCAGGAAATAAACCACAGCCGTTTGGTGCTTGTAAACCGGATCCTCGTCTCCTGTCTGTTTCTCTGGGAAAGTGCACAACGTCACAATATCATGCTGTTTTATTATCGAACATAAAAACATCATCGTGTTGTACATGTATTTAAATTTAGCATTGAAAGGCCTACCTGTTTATAGTTCATATTTCAACATGTTTCTGTCTATATATATATATATATATATATATATATATATATATATATATATATACACACACTTTAGTCTGGCACCAGTTCAACTAGAAGGTACAATATGAAGTTTACGCAACAATAACATGCTTAATATTATGAGTGGAAATTTCTTACCTTAAAAATCGTTCTCATCTTCAAATCACGTTCTTCTAATTCTTCTGAGGTAAATCAAAGGTAAACAGCACAGCACAAACACAATATGTCTTCCAAACTTGATGAAAAGCAGAGAAGTACTGAAGTCTCTGATTCTTTGTTTTTGAGGTAATGAGAGGTTTACAGGTTTGCGTTCCTTCACGTGGACGATTTGCACGTGAACAGCTCTTGCGGGCGTGGGTGTGGTCACATTAGTGCTAATGAGGACGCGTTTGAGAAACTGTACATCTGGTCGCTTTCATCCGGATTACTTAAACAGAGAACATTTGTTTTTGATATGATTTACATCATTTAAACAGAGACTTCAAGCTCTGTAAAGACATATGTCTCAAGTCTGTGTGACAAACATTCGCTGAGTTACAGGCAATTTTCTGTCAAGTCTCAGAATGAACTTCACATTGAGAGAGACGGAATCATGTTTATTTTCTTTATTTTACGAAAAACACAATATTTTGTTTTTATTATGAGTTTACACAAATAAAAGAAGAATTTTTTTTGTCTTTGAATGATGTATAACACTTTCCTGTATGACAAAAATTGACTGAGTTATTTGAGTCTCTTTTGCACTGATAAGAAAAAAGCGAGACAATCACGCCGGCGCTACCGCCAAGCCTACAGTTAACAGGCTAGTGAGATACTAGCGTCCGCAGTCAGAGGTCATTGACAGCAAGTTTACATGGCCCTGTCAAGTGTCAGCAGTCATTGGATATATTCTAAATGGATTTAAAGGGTAACTAAACCCCTGGTCAGAGCCTGACTCCACCCACTGGCAATATTTGAAAAATGCTGGAAAAGTGGGCAGAGCCCAGCGGAGGGGGGGGGGTGTGCACCTGAGACGCATCTCTCTGTAGGCAAGGGCGTGGTTAGCTGGTACCCTCAGAGGATAGGTCAGAGGGTACCACAACTTCCAATAGGAAAATTCAACTGCAGTAGCCACCATTCAACCTGAAGAGGGCAGCACTCAGATGTTTTTACACCATATATTGTAGAATTAACCCTAACACTTTAAACCCAAATGTCACAAAAAAGTACTCAAATCAATAAACAGCATTTATGAAGCTCCATTCTTACAGATCATTAACTAAAAAAAGTTGTTTTAGTGTTTAGTTACCCTTTCAAGGAGACCTATTATGCAAAATTCCCTTTTATAAAGTGTTTGAACACAGATGTGTGTCCACAGTGTGTGTAAACAAACAGCCTATAATGGTAAAAATCCACCCAATAATTTTTTTTATAATCCCCATATATTATTATCAATCTCTCAGAACAAGCTGTTTCAAATTCCCCCCTACTCCTTCAGAAGAGTAGGGAAACCCCGCCCACGACTGGTGACGATCTGCACTAGATCCCGCCCTGAGTGAGAAGCAGCAGTCTGACATTATAACTGTAAACAAAACAATACCTGCTCTATCTCCATGCATGCAGCATACATTTTCGGACTCTGTGGGCATCCTAATACAGTTCATACACAAGCACCCATTTAACAGTTTATAGATTAACATGATGGTACAGGCTAGTCGATAAGATGAATAAACTCCACAACAACTAAGTTGCATAAATGTATGCACTAACCATTCAGAAAAATGTCCATGTACAGTCTAACAGTTGCAGCCTCTTCCTGAGTCTCTCCATTTGTGTCTGACTCCGGTTCAAACATGTAAGGCTGCACTCCGCTACTGCCAGACTCCTTGCCTAACCTCAGTCTTAAGGGGGCATATGAAATGCATGGGAGGGCACAATTATTATTAGCCTACGTATATTTATAATAATCGTATACTCTATTCGCACAGCACGTAATCATCACGTTAAACATAACCAACAGCAATATGACCAGGTAGCCTATAGCCTACACCACATTACATAGAAGCAATGTTATGAATATCCATAAAACACTTGACTATACAACATATTAGATGTAACACCAGAAGCATCTCTCAAACATTGCATTTTAAAGCAGTCAACAGAGGGATATGCATTAGCATGAGACACACACAAACACACACACACGCACATACACACGCACAGAGACTTTGAACCTACCGGTACTTTGAGTGGAGGCAGCTCTGTCCTCTCTCCAGTCCCTCCTGTCAGTACAGCGGTAGGCGGCGTTTCTCAGAGCAAAACCTCCTCATCAAAGTATCCTTCCACTCGGACTTAAACTTGTGAGTGAGGTCCTTTTCAAAAGCAAGCTGAATCAGCTGGGCCTTGCGTCTGTGCAGCATACTGCGCCGATGCACTAAGAAGACGCCTTTTAGCGTGGAAAATGAGTTTTCACACATTGCTGTGGAAGCTCCTAAAGTTAGGGCAAGGGTGTACGCTGTGAGAACAGTCGGCATAGCATGGAGTGCACAGTTGAATGTGCTGAGGATGTTGGCTATTGTCCATTTTCCATCTTCGGGGGGAACCGGGCTGTCAGTCATTTTCTTCACCAGGAACTCACAAGCCACAGTATATCCAGATTCAACCACATCAGTTCCAGCTAATACCAGGAGAGGGGTTACCTTTGATGGGTCCAGAAAATTATCCTCGGCCCCTGGGTTCAAAGCAGCCAGTGCGCCAATGAGCTCGCTACTGCGCTCTCCAAAACGTGCATTCATCTCTCCTTGCACAGCATCGATAACACTGTAAAACAATCTCATTAACTCAGTCTTTTCGTCTGTCACTTTGTGGCTGACCAACTGTTTCTTCAACTGCAAATCCACGGAGGTTCTTGTTAATTGTGCGTCTTCTCTTGCTTGGACCAGGGTCGGTCACCGGCACAGCCTCAGTGGCCGATGCTGGAGGAGTGCAGAGATCCCACAGTGCAGAAAACTCGTTTTCTGTGCGCAGTGTCTTCACTCAGTCAGAACCGCTGTTCACAAGTGTCACTGCAGTGAACATGTCCATATCTTCGGCCTGTACTAGTCTGTTAGGTGGCTTGAAAAGTGACAACAGTTTCATAACAAGCTGCGCAATGAAAAGAAAACTGCGCTGCGTAATGGCACGAAGCAGCCCTGTAGCCTTGACGCGCACCTCCGCTCCAAGGCCTCATGTGTTTTCCACCTCGGTCAGTAATGTGGACATGTCGTGAAAACTCTTCACCACAACTTTGACCGTTGCCAAGTGGCCAGTCCATCTCTGGTCCAAGAGACGTTTCAGGGTATCGCCTTTATACAGAATAGCCACGTTTGGCTTCCTGATGAAGTTGTACAGCATGTTGCATACTCCGAAAAAATCCTCGACAGCTGCTTCACTGGACATGGAATGAATCACAACCAGATGAAGTTGGTGATTAAAGCAGTGAATATATGGTATGTTACGATCCAGCTTGTTTTGGAGCAATTTCTGCACACCACCATGCCTGCCAGACATGAGTGATGCGCCATCATAAACCTGACTCAGGATTTTGTCCGTGCTGAGTCCGGCGCTGGTGAGCTCATTAATGATGACACCTGTCAGAGCCTCTGCATCACTCAGATGTGGCCATTACCCAGAGGCACTCATACACACCATAGTTTTCGTCAACAAAACGCACAACTACAGATATATTTTCTTGGCCTAAAGGATCCCGTGTGCCATCCACTTTAATTTAATACCAGCTATCGACCAGACTTGTCTCACTATCTCCTCTGTCACGAGTTTGCTCATCATTTTCGATAATCTCGTTTTGTATCTGTGGGCTGGTATAGCGTGCATTCTGTGGGATTGTTTTTGTAATCCTTGTCAGTTCGGGATCTTTGCGCATAGTGTACTCAGAAAGAGACAAAAACAGCCCCATGGAGCTATTATCATCTAGCACACTGGCAAAACCAGCATTATCTCCACACAACGGCAATTGATTCACCACTAAAAACTCCAGCATACCAATTACGGCTGACATGTAGTATCTGTTGTGAGCCAGTTGCTCTGAATTTAAGAGAGTGGAAATCTCTTTTTTTGTCTCTCTACGTTTTTCTGAATCTCTCCACATTGCTTCACAGCCTAAATGTTCTTTTAAAGCTGAATGGTTATTTAAGCCCTTACCTTTTTACCATTTTATCTGTGGAAGACAGGAGTATTTTGCATCAAGTTTGACTTGTTCACGTCAACATTGGATTACCACTAATTGAACTTTTCTTTTTGAAAGTGCTGATGTTTGCATGAACATGACTTTATGACCTTCTTCACTTATAAGATTGATAATATCAGGTAAAAAATTATAACTATGCAACCGTCTACTACAGTATCACATCAGGCAGTGCATTGTAGTCTCACTGACTAGAAATTCGATTCATTCATTGCTATAGGAGAGGAAGAATTTTCTAAACTTGTTAAATCATCTAAATCGACAACATGTATGTTAGACCCTATACCGACTAAACTATTGAAAGAGATGCTTCCAGAGGTCCTAGATCCTCTTCTCAATATCATCAATCATCTTTGTCACTAGGATACGTACCGAAAACTTTTAAGCTGGCTATGATTAAACCACTTGTTAAAAAACTGCAACTTGATCCTACAGAATTAGTCAATTACAGGCCGAGCTCAAATCTACCTTTTCTGTCAAAGATACTAGAAAAGGCAGTATCCTCACAACTATGTTCCTTTTTAGAAAGAGATGGTATCTGCAAGGATATCAGTCAGGATTTAGACCGTACCATAGTACTGAGACAGCTCTCATTAGAGTCACAAATGATTTGCTCTTATCATCTGATCGTGGTTGTATCTCGCTATTGGTGTTACTCGATCTTAGTGCTGCATTTGATACTATTGACCACAACATTCTTTTAAATAGACTCGAAAATTATGTTGGCATTAGTGGAATTGCATTAGTATGGTTTAGATCATACTTATCTGACCGTTATCAGTTTGTAGCAGTAAATGAAGGGATGTCTTATCGATCAAAAGTTCAGTATGGCCTACCACAAGGCTCAGTACTAGGACCGTTGCTGTTCACTCTGTACATGCTACCCTTAGGAGATATTATTAGGAAGCATGGCATTTTCACTGTTATGCTGATGATACTCAGCTCTATTTTTCTTCAAGCCCTGACGAAACTTACTCCTTTTCCTATTTAGCACCAAAACTTTGGAACAATCTTCCTAACATTGTCCGGGAAGCAGACACAGTCTGTCAGTTCAAATCTAGACTAAAAACACATCTCTTTGGCTTAGCATACACATAACACATTATAGACTTCTATAATTCAATGTTAGGCTGCCTAGAAAATTATCTACTATACTATCTAAAGATTAGCCGGAACCGGGAACACTTCGTATAAATCCGGATGTACTTTGTACATCATAAGAAGGATGGCGTCTACGCTAATATTTGTCTTTCTGTTTATCCTGAGGTTTAACGCAGTCCGCCGGATCCAGGCCGTATCCGGATCTGATGAAGGAGCCGCGCCTGGACACAACGACAATGCAGACCTGAAGTGTCACTAGTCTCTCCCTTGTTAAGGTCTCCTTCCCTTTACCTCTGTACTGATAAAACGTCCGGGATAATTCCGATTTACGTGGCTCAATTACCACTAATTGAACTTTGCTTTCTGAAAGTGCTGACGTTTGCATGAACATGACTTTATGACCTTCTTCACTTATAAGATTGAAAATATCAGGTAAAAAATTATAACTATGCAACCATCTACTACAGTATCACATCAGGCAGTGCATTGTAGTCTCACTGACGAGAAAGCGATAAAGGAAGCGATAAAAAATTCTCAGAGCCACCAGGCACTGTTTTATGCAAATGAGCGGACGGATCGTCATTAAAATTTTTTTTGTTAGAACGGTGTCGTGTTAGGGGCCCCTAAGTTTATAACTAATGATCGTTGCGACGGAAGTGAATCAATCAAAACTAACTTTAGCTGGACAATAACTTTATTCTAGAGCTGCTGTAAAGCCAAAACAATCTCTGTTACTTTAATTTCCTATTATCACTGTAAAGCTGCTTTGAAACAGTCCATATTGTTAAAAGCGCTATATAAATGAAGGTGACTTGACTTGACTTGACTTGAACATCATAATTGCAACCATTATCAAATAAACATTGCTGTTGAAAATAACATGCAATTCACTGTAAATTTCGGGTCTGTTACTTCGTGTACACTGTTGGGTAAATCAAAGGAGATTAACATTCATCTTATAATAATAACTAAGATAACTAATACCTAAGTTTATAGCCTTTCCATCCTTACTCTGATATATAACTTAAGCCTAAAAACGGGGTAGTGGCTGTACTGTGGTAGATAATAACTAGCAGTAGCCTGTAAGCATGCTAAAGACAAATATGTTTATTATTATTATTTTTATTATTATGTGTACTATACGGGATGAGCAAGTAAGAAGAGACTAGTCTCTGTACTGAAATGAGCACAGTTATTGCTAATTGAGTGAAGCAAGCAACACACATCATTGTAGTCATGTACATATGCTGGTCATATAATTAGAATATCATTAAAAAGTTGATTTATTTCATTAATTCCATTTAAAAAGTGAAATTTGGATATTATATTCATTCATTACACACAGACTGATATATTTCAAATGTTTATTTCAATTAATTGTGGTGATTAAATCTGACAACTAATGAAAATCCCAAATTCAGTATCTCCAAAAATTTGAATATTACTTAAGACCAATACAAAAAAAGGATTTTTAGAAATGTTGGCCAACTGAAAAGTATGAACATGTACAACACTCAATACTTAGTTGGGGCTCCTTTTACCTGAATTACTGCAGCAATGTGGCGTGGCATGGGGTCGATCAGTCTGTGGCACTGCTCAGGTGTTATGAGAGCCCAGGTTGCTCTGATAGTGGCCTTCAGCTCTTCTGCATTGTTGGGTCTGGCGTATCGCATCTTCCTCTTCACAATACCCCATAGATTTTCTATAGGGTTAAGGTCAGGCGAGTTTGCTGGCCAATTAAGAACAGGGATACCATGGTCCTTAAACCAGGTACTGGTAGCTTTGGCACTGTGTGCAGGTGCCAAGTCCTGTTGGAAAATGAAATCTGCATCTCCATAAAGTTGGTCAGCAGCAGGAAGCATGAAGTGCTCTAAAACTTCCTGGTAGACGGCTGCGTTGACCTTGGACCTCAGAAAACACAGTGGACCAACACCAGCAGATGACATGGCACCCCAAACCATCACTGACTGTGGAAAGTTTACACTGGACTTCAAGCAACGTGGATTCTGTGTCTCTCCTCTCTTCCTCCAGACTCTGGGACCTTGATTTCCAAAGGAAATGCAAAATTTACTTTCATCAGAGAACATAACTTTGGACCACTCAGCAGCAGTCCAGTCCTTTTTGTCTTTAGCCCAGGCAAGACGCTTCTGACGCTGTGTCTTGTTCAAGAGTGGCTTGACACAAGGAATGCGACAGCTGAAACCCATGTCTTGCATACGTCTGTGCGTGGTGGTTCTCGAAGCACTGACTCCAGCTGCAGTCCACTCTTTGTGAATCTCCCCCACATTTTTGAATGGGTTTTGTTTCACAATCCTCTCCAGGGTGCGGTTATCCCTATTGCTTGTACACTTTTTTCTACCACATCTTTTCCTTCCCTTCGCCTCTCTATTAATGTGCTTGGACACAGAGCTCTGAGAACAGCCAGCCTCTTTAGCAATGACCTTTTGTGTCTTGCCCTCCTTGTGCAAGATGTCAATGGTCGTCTTTTGGACAGCTGTCAAGTCAGCAGTCTTCCCCATGATTGTGTAGCCTACAGAACTAGACTGAGAGACCATTTAAAGGCCTTTGCAGGTGTTTTGAGTTAATTAGCTGATTAGAGTGTGGCACCAAGTGTCTTCAATATTGAACCTTTTCACAATATTCTAATTTTCTGAGATACTGATTTTGGGATTTTCATTAGTTGTCAGTTATAATCATCAAAATTAAAAGGAATGAACACTTGAAATATATCAGTCTGTGTGTAATGAATGAATATAATATCCAAATTTCACTTTTTGAATGGAATTACTGAAATAAATCAACGTTTTGATATTCTAATTATATGACCAGCACCTGTATATTACTCTTACTATTATATCCAATATGGTAAAGTGATAAACACAGTACAGTGCAAAAGTTAGTTGTTTTTTTTACACACACACACACACACACACACACACACACACACACACACACACACACACACACACACACACACACACACACACACACACACACACAAGTAAGTTATTTATATATGTTGCTCTAGTGTGTCAGTAGGAAATATCAGTTTACATTTCCAAACATTCCTTTTGCCATTAATTGAATAATCCACTGAGATTTTTGTATGCACAAGCAGTCTGACAACAGCCGGTATGCTCCACATGGAGATCTGATCTAACACTGAAAGAAACCTACCAGCAAACCTACCAGAAAAACTATGTGCAAGTGTACCTAGGACAAAAGCTGTTTTAAAAGCAAAGGGTGGTCACACATTGATGTGATTTAGTGAACAGAAGTTAAAACTTAAGCCTAAACTGCCTAAAAGCCTACTGTTCACAGTATTGTAGTACATTAGCTTGAAGTCTTGTTTAGTGTCACATTGCATTTCAGAGTGTTATCCTGGTTCCCTGTGTCTTGGTTTTGATCTTCTGCTTGTCTCCCTGGATTTCCCTGTTTGCCTGTATCTTGGAGCTTGTTTTATGTTGGACTGTTTGCCTGTGGGTTTGACCATATGCCTGTTTTATGGATTATGATTATGGATTACCCTCAATAAAGCTGCATTTGGATCTTCAACCTAAAGTCTCGGGGGAAGTTCGTGACAGAAGACTTCGCCATTGCAATCCAGCAGCCGATTGAGATCCAGATCAACCATGGATGCTGTCGTCAGGAAGACCTGTTTATTGAGGAATATATTCATCAGTTCTGTGAATTGTCATAGAAATTACCTTTTGAAAAGATTGCATTAACTTTTTCGCCGCCATTGATGATTTATCTCGTCTTTTATGAGAAAACGCTTCCCTGCTATTGACGAGATTTTACGGTTCTCTTACGAGAGGTTCTCTCGTATTGCGTAAGTTGCTTACGCTACGGGTAAAGTCATCTTTTCTCGAGATATGAAGCCAAAAATTATCCTTAATTTTGTATTTATTGTCAACGCAGTGCAGCAGCTAGCAGACCTAGAGCAGGCTATCTAGCGTGCTCATTGGCTGCCCTGCGGCTACTGCAGCAGCCTACCACTGAGCCTCGCTTCACGTCGCGCCCTCTACGCATCACAGCCCGCCAGAATGGGTGTGGCTTAGCGTATAAAGGTACGGCTCGGAGGCTGCTTCCCTGATTTTTCATCTCTTCAGCGAAGCTCTACGCATCGCTGGATCCTGAGAGAAGCCGCCGCCATTGAAACCAGCGACCAGCAAGCAGAGGAAAGCGTCTGAGGAAGCCGGTCGACTTGGCCGCCTTCAGCCATCCGTGCCTGCTACGCTATCCGTACGCTACGCCTATCTTGCTCTGCTGTGCGTGTTCGCCGCCGCGACACACACATTTCCTAAAATCCTAAAAGAGCGCGAGGCGTTTTTATAAAAATGAGACCGCTCAAGAAGAAGCGCCGTTCACAGACACCGCCGGAGCCTGATGTGGCATTTAAGCGCTCGCTGGAGCCACTCCCTCGAGCTTCTCTCTCTCCTTCTCCGCTCCCCCTCCCGGATGCGCAGCTGCCGGCTCCGTCCCTCACTGCCGTCGCTTCAGGGGACGAGGCGGAAGGAGATGCCGCAGGTGACAGCTGCTTTATCCTGGCCCGAGAAAGGCCCGGATCCAGCTGCCATCACGGATTTAAGGAGCGACGCTCCAGCTCAGCTGCAGGCCGCTCACGTGATCAGCCTCCTGCGCGATGCGGTAGCCAGCGTCCAGCTCAGCCTCCGTCTTCGCAGCGACGACAGGGCGGCTGCCCTAGATCGCGCTCATCCAGCCATAACAGGCCGCCTCCCCCGCGGGGACCTCGACCTAAGATCACGCTGAAACCCAGTCCCCTTATTAAAGGCTACTGCAGCGGTGTATTCGGCAGCCAACGAGCCGGTAATGCAACCCGCTCGCCTGCACATAACCGCCGTTTCTACGGCGACCCAGACAAATCTCAAGAGTATAATGTCTGGTTATCCGGCTCACGCCGTTGGTGCCCTAAGTGTAGAAAATTTGCCCACATCTCAGTGTTCACCCCTACACGCAAGCACGATACCCCCGTGTCTCTCACACTCACAGAGCCCACTCTCATAAAGCTGGCAAATGCCGCTCGAGTGTTAGATGTAGGAAATGTGCCCACAACTCTGTGCCCACGCCTACTCTCTGCCCGCTCTGTCACACGGCCAAAACATTCAAGCATTGAGGGCACGCGCGCTGCGCCCATGCCTCCGGTTCAGTTTTCGAGCCCACGAAGTGTGGCGATCGGAACCCGGAGGCTATTCTGTCAATAGCTATGAATGTAAGTTATGTGCCCGCTCACGAGCACTCACGCTTACTAATAAACGCCCGGTGCTGCTCGCATCACAAAGTTCACTGCCGGGGCGGCAGTGGCACAGTGGTTCATGTAGGTTGTCTACAAACTGAAAGGTTGGTCGTTCGATCCCCGGTTCCACCTGACCAAGTGTCGAGGTGTCCATGAGCAAGACACCTAACCCCAGCTGCTCCCGACGAGCTGGATGGCGCCTTGCATGGCTGACACCGCCTGTAGGTGTGTGAATGAGTGAGTGAATGGGTGAATGTGAGGCAATATGTAAAGCGCTTTGGTGGCCATTGGGTCTGTGAAAGTGCTATATAAATGCAGTCCATTTACCATTTACAAAGTTATCTCAAAACGTTCCCTGTTCAAAGCAATCAGGATGTCACATGTGAAACAGCCAGCCATCGCTGTCAGCGAGCCGCCGTATTCAAGCACAGAGGCCCATACCTCCGGTTCAGTTTTTCGAGCCCACGAAGTGTGGCGATCAGGACCCGGAGGCCATTCTGCCCATAGCTATGAATGTAAGTTACGTGCCCGCTCACGAGCGCTCACGCTTACTAATAAACAATTCGTCCCCGGCGCTGCTCGCGCATCACAAAGTTATCACGAAACGTTCCCCGTTCGAAGCAATTGGGACGTCACATGTGAAACAGCCAGCCATCGCTGTCAGCGAGCCGCCGTATTCAAGCACCACACCTCCGGTTCAGTTTCCCGAGCCCACGAAGTGCGGCGATCGGAACCCGGAGTCCATTCTGCCCCTAGCTGTACATGTAAAAGCATGGGAAGCTATTCTGGGGGTATCAGAATGGGTGCTGAGCACAATAAGACAGGGCTATTCGCTACAGTTCACTCGCCGTCCCCCGCGCTTTCGAGCACGGACCGCGACGAAAGTGAAAGTGGAAGTAGCACATCTACTCCGCGCAGAAATAGCGAAACTGCTGTGCAAAGGGGCCATAGAACTGGTACCTCCTTCTCTGAGCGAGTCAGGCTTTTACAGCCGTTATTTTCTCGTACCCAAGAAGGATGGAGCTCTCAGACCTATCTTAGGTCTGAGATATTTGAACAAAGCTCTCATGAGAAGACCGTTCAAAATGCTCATGACCAGACAAATTCTCGCGCAAATTCGCCCCGAGGGACTGGCGAGAGACACCTACTTTCAGATTCAGATAATACCCCATCACAGGCCATTCTTGAGATTCGCCTTTGACGGTCAGGTATATGGTGGTCCTCCCGTTCGGCCTGTCTTTAGCACCCCGTACATTTACGAAGTGCATGGACAAGGCTCTCGCCCTCTCAGAAATCAGGGCATGCAGATTCTGAACTATTTGGACGATTGGCTGATTCCGGCACAGTCAGAGATAGAACTCTTATCTCACAGAAGAGTGCTCCTCAGTCATCTGGAAAGCCTGGGTCTTACGGTCAACTACGGCTCATTACTGCCCAGTCAGTCATTTTCCTTTCTGGGGATAGAACTGGACTCTGTGGCTATGTTCGACACCTGGCCGCATCTTTCGAGAAGGGCAGCGTCGCTTCTCTGAAAACATTTCAGAGAATGCTGGGCTGTATGGCATCAGCTGTAGCAGTGCTTCAGCTGGGCCTACTGCGCATGTGCCCGCTACAACGCTGGTTGAACGCTCGGGTGCCTCCCCGGGCTTGGGCTTCCGCCTGCAGACAAATCAGAGTGACTCAGAGCTGCGTTTCAGCTCTGCAGCCCTGGTTAGCGGCCGACTGGTACCAGCTGGGGGTGACGATGGGAGCTGTCTCATACCGAAATGTCATCTCGACGGACGCCTCCAACTTAGGTTGGGGCGCTCTCTTCGAGGGCAGACCGTTCTTTGGCCTGTGGTCAGACCAAGAGAAACGCCTTCATATAAACTATCTGGAGATGATGGCGGTTGAGAACGCGCTGAAGCGCTTCCTCCCATTCATACGAGACCACCACGTTCTAATCCGCTCGGACGACATGTCTGTGGTGTCCTACGTGAACCGTCAGGGTGGTGTCAGATCCAGGAATCTCTGCGATCTGACAGGACGCCTCCTCGTATTGTCTCAGCACTTACTGCGCTCGCTGAGAGCTGCACATGTGCCAGGCCACCTGAACGACGGCCCAGACAGACTGTCCAGGGACAACGTTCCCCCAGGGGAATGGTCCCTGCACCCCTAGACAGTCCAGTTGCTATGGCGCCTTTTCGGCAAAGCGTAAGTCGACCTTTTTGCGTCAAAAGACAACGCTCACTGCCAGATGTTCTTTTCAAAGAACGAGGACGCGTTGGCCCAAATCTGGCCCAGCCGCCCACTTTATGCTTTCCCTCCGGTCTCACTGTTGCCACAGGTAATCAAGAGAATCAGGGAAACGCACCACTCAGTGCTCCTTATAGCCCCGCGATGGGAGAACCAAATCTGGTTCCCGGAGCTGACGCGGCTGTCACGAATAGCCCCTTGGCCGATTCCGGTGAGGAGAGATCTCCTTTCTCAAGCCCGCGGCTCAATCTGGCATCCCCATCCAGAGCGCTGGTCTCTACACGTATGGTTAATCAACGGGTACCCATTGTCCTGCCAGAAGGGGTTATGGACACGATCACGCAGTCTAGAGCTCCCTCTACGAGACGGCTCTACGCGTCTAAATGGCCTGTGTTCTCCAAATGGTGTGCCGACAGAAATCTGGACCCACGAACGTGTGGGGTCTCGTGGTTGCTTGGCTTCCTTCAAGAGCTGTTGGATAAGGGCAGGTCCCCCTCCACGCTTAAAGTATATGTGGCGGCCGTTGCAGCGTTCGCTGAGTCGACGCGCGGCCAGTCAATAGGAAGGAACGAGCTTGTCATCCGCTTCCTTAGAGGAGCCAGGAGGATGAATCCCCCGCAACCCCCGTCGGTTCCTATGTGGGATCTTTCTTTGGCCCTAGAGGCCCTGAAAGCATACCCCTTTGAACCGCTAGATTCCGTGGATCTAAAGTACCTCTCGCCCAAAACCGTTTTTCTGACAACTCTGTCATCAGTCAAACATGTGGGGGATTTATACGCGCTATCCGCTATCCGACCAGATGACTCTAAAGTCATCCTCAAGCCAAGACATGGCTATGTCCCTAAGGTGATTGGCACTCCCTTCAGAGTGCAGGTCATTTCTCTATCGGCTCTGCCAGCATCCGATAGTGAGAGCGATGTTAATCTCCTCTGCCCTGTCAGGGCGCTGAGGGTTTACATTACATTACAGCTCTTTCTTTCGTTTGGTGGGCGCACCAAGGGTCTCGCCGCCTCGAAACAGAGTCTGTCCAGATGGATAGTGGACGCTATAGAAACTACTTATGCGTCTAAAGGTCTGCAAAGCCCTTTGGGCGTCAGGGCTTATTCCACTAGAGGCGTGGCCTCGTCGTGGGCCTGGTCCAGCGGGATTTCCATTGATGACATTTGTGAGGCGGCGGGCTGGGCCTCCCCGTCCACATTTGTTAGGTTTTATAACCTGGAAGTTCCCGCCTTGCAGGCTAGACATCTGTCAGTATGAGTGGGGTGTATGATCTGCCCAGATCTGATCGTGCGCAGACTACTCTCACGTGACTTTAGCTCTCCTGGTTGATCTGCACTATATGTTTTGATATGATTTATATAGACCGGCAACACCGCTCTGTATTCCCTATGGGTGCTTATGTACATGTGCCGGCCTGCGTTGCTGGCTGCCGAATTCCCACTTATCTATGTTCCCCGGGATTCCCTGGGTATTCATGAAATGGATGCTTGGTGCGCACGGCGTTGACAAGGGGTTCCCGTAGCATAAGCATCTTACGCAATACGAGAGAACCTCTCGTAAGAGAACGTACTCGGTTACATAATGTAACCTCGGTTCTCTCTAGAAGAGGGAACGAGTATTGCGTAACCTGCCGTGCTCGCGCCACGGGCGACTTTCGCTTCAGTCGATGAAAACCAGGGAAGCAGCCTCCGAGCCGTACCTTTATACGCTAAGCCACACCCATTCTGGTGGGCTGTGACCCATAGAGGGTGCGATGTCACGCGAGGCTCAGTGGTAGGCTGCTGCAGTAGCTGCAGGGCAGCCAATGAGCACGGTAGTTAGCCTGCTCTAGGTCTGCTAGCTGCTGCACTGCGTTGACAATAAATACAAAATTATGGATCATTTTTGGCTCGAGAAAAGATGACTTTACCCGGAGCGTAAGCAACTTACGCAATACTCGTTCCCTCTTCTAGAGAGAACCGAGGTTACATTATGTAACCGAGTACGTTATCACTGTTATATGGTAGGGAGTGCTATTGTGCATTTCCTGAACGAGTACACTATCTCCAGGTCAAAACAATGGCAAATAAGCAGAAATGAGTGATCTCAAATGTAAGCAGATGCATATGAAAAATAATGCGATCATCAACAATAAACAGCATATAAATCAAAAGGGCCTAATGTTACAGAGTGAAATGTCGACCCAGGAAGTGGATAGGACTGTGCAAGCTTTGGGGGTGTTGATGGACTTGATCTACTCAATCTATGTTTTGATCATTATACTGAATCTGATCCAGACGTATTATTTGACAAAAACACGATTTTCTCAGCTTTTGCTCAAAATTTTGCTTTTTTATTAAACTTACCAACATTCAAGTGTTGATAAAAAAATGCATGAAGCTAGAATTAAACAAATTTTTTGTTTTGTTTAAAAGCAGAGGGTCTGTTCTTTCTTTTGATTTATTGCATGTTCAGATATTCAAACAACAAAATATTCTGGGGGCCATGAAATTTTTGTGAAAATGACCAAAACTGGTGGTGGTGGCTGGCAACTTTTTCTCTCCAAAGTCTCCAGCCGTCATGGCCGCCACATCAGTGTTCCCAGCCTTCATGAACGTTGCATCTGAAGCTACCAAGGCAGTCCCTAGGCATTTGAGACTGGCTTCAAGTTTGCCAGACACACTGCTGAAATCAGTGCAAGCAGCTGGCATCTCTGCGATGTTATCAAGTCTGTGGGTCTCAGAGGTTCTCCCACTGCCAACGGCTGCACTTCCTGTAATGGCGGTTGCCATTTTGTGTGTTTGGGTCGCACATACGCTCTCACCACATGCAGAGGCGGATGAGTCCGCTACAGCCCATGAGTCTGCTCCAGCCCATGAATCCACTCCAGAATATGCTCAAGCCCAGAGCTCAGCCTTGTGTTGGCGCCAGCCCGTGACCTCTCTGCCTGTCCTGTCTCGACCACAGTCACCTATGAACTCTCAGTCTGTCCTGTCATGACCACAGAATGTCATCCCTGAGTTTCCTGTCTGCTCAGAGTTTCCTGTCTACCCTGAGTTTCGTGACTGCCTAGATACAACCACTGAGGTTGCCCTTGAACTCCCTGTCTGTTTCATCTCGGTCAGGAAGGCCATTCTAAGTTTCCAGTCACGGTCGAGTTGACATTAGCGTTGCCTGCACTGCCTGCCCTGTTATAATAATAATAATTCGTTACATTTATATAGCTCTTTTCTGGGTACTCAAAGCACTTTACATGGAAGGGGGAATCTCCTCAACCACCACCAATGTGCAGCATCCACCTAGATGATGAGACGGCAGCCATAATGCGCCAGAACGCCCACCACACACCAGCTTACTGGTGGAGAGGAGACAGTGAGGTTACACTTTATTTCGACAGTCACTTTAGACATTCTACTAACTATAAGTAACTTTTCAACTACATGTCAACTAACTGTCATTAGAGTATTAGTAGGCTGTAGTAGACTGTCAGTAAACGGTGTAGCGAATTAGCTCTATGAAATATTAATCAATCGTAACTTGTTATAATTGATTATGAATATTTGGATCAGTTAATCGGGTTAACTTGATGTAGCTACATTAACATTACAACGGATTACTCAGTTCATTCTGTGAACCCTCAATATTGGTTATTAATTAATTAATAGAAATGTACATTTCCGGGGCATGGGAAATGTTTTTCTTACTAAGTACTACTAAGAGCAAGTAGTTAAGATCGATATGCTTATTAACTTCCAGATATGAGCTTGAGACACGGACAACTTTACGTGTGATATGAACAAGACTTTATTAACTAGACTAAACATTTAAACTACTCTAACATACACACATACATGCATACAGTTTACCAAGGGAAAGAGAGCTGAAGAAGAATACAGGAAAGCAAGAAGTTATAGCATTGTTTGAAATTCAGCAGATCAACAGCCTTGAGCAAACAATCAGTTTAGTTCTAACACGTCCTTTAAGAGGTGTAAGGATACTTAATGTATCAAATAATGAGACTAAGTTTGATACTTGCATGTCTCGCCCATTTGAATTAAACTGTCCTGATGCAATGTGTTGAGGCTCCAGTTGATCTTTGCTGATGTTGTTTTGATGAGCGAGAACCGGTTGGAGTCAGAGGATCTTTGGTGAATGGAAAGACAAGGCCACAGCCTGGCACAAGCTTGGGGGTCCTTAGAACACTTCTAGTTTAGCATCATCTTCACATCAGGACTTCTCAGGAAGGACCAAGAGAAAGTCAACGGGGGCTCAGAGAGCCAAGAGTGTCCAGAGAGTCCGAAAGCCAAGAGAGCGAGCTAAAAGTCAAGAGATGCAATATAAACCCTTAGAAAGGTCCCACCTTTCAGGGTTGGCTCGGCCAATAAGAAAGGTGAAAGTCCCAGCTGGGAGAATTTGGTTTATGGCTCTTTGTTTCAAGGGTGTTCATTTGCATGTGCCCGCTGGAGGGGTGGTAGCCGATGAAGAAACTGAAAGATTCTTGTAATAATAATATGTTGTTGTTATCGACATATCATGTACACAGTCATGTCGATCTTCAAAGTACCAACTTATAGAGACTAAATATTCCATATGATGTTGGCTAACCATAGTATGCAAAGTCTGAAACATTAACCCATTAGAGTTTACAAGAAAACATAGGCCAAAACAACATAAGAAGGAAAATCATGAGATGTGAAAATTAGATACATGTTATACATTTCTCAAGTGCAACCAGAAGCAAACCTGGTTTTCTCAGGAGGTCTCCCATCCAAGTACTAACCAGGCTCAGCCTTGCTTAGCTTCAGTGGGCAACTAGTCTTGGGCTACAGGGTGATATGGCTGCTGCCACGGAGGCTGCTGCCATGGATATGGCAGCCAAGGAGGCCATTACTGAACTCTCTGCATGTTCTGACACGGCCCCAGAGGCCAACCCTAACCTCTCTATGCTCTTTATTCCAGTTCCACCTGATCTGCTGTGGTGGTCACCAGCTCCGCCTGCTCCCCCATGGTGGTCCTTAGCTACACCTTGGTGGTCTTCAGACCCGCTTGCTCCACTGTGATGGTCTTCTGCTCTGCCGTGGGGATCTTCAGACCTGTCTGCACTACTATGGTGTCCTTCTGCTCCACCATGGTGGCCTTCAGCTCTGCAGAAATGGTCTTCTACCCCGGCCTGCTCCCGCCCTGGTCACTTACCCTGCCTACTCCATTCTGGTCACCTGCTCTGTCGGTTACACCCTGGCTCCTTGATCCGCCTCAATCCACAGTCCTGCTTCCTTCCATGGATCTGGCCCTCCTTTCCTCCCCCGGTTCTGCCTCAGTTCCACCTCCCTCCCGGATTTGTGTGACTGGCTGAGCAGCATCTGGAATACGTTACTTAAGAGGGAATGTGTTATATCCACCAGCTTCCGTCTTGGTTATCTCACCATGGATTACATTTCCCACAACCCATTGCCCGGACTCATTATGCCTGATCACATCCACCTGTGTCTCATTATTCTTGTTAACCCTGGCTATATACACCCTGAGTTTTCTGTCATTCATTGTGAAGTCTTGTTTAGTGTCACACTGCATTTCGGAGCGTTATCCTGGTTCATTGTTTCTTGGTTTTGATCTTCTGTTTGTCTCGCCGGATTGGCTGTGTCTTGGACCTTGTTTTATATTTGGACTGTTTGCCCATGGTTTTGACCTTATACCTGTTTCATGGTTTATGATTATGGATTACCCTCAATAAAGCGGCGTTTGGATCTTCAACCTAAAATCTCGGAGCAGTTTGTGACAACTGCATATATACAGTACAATGAGTTTGAGCATTGGTTGCACTGATCAGTGAAGCCATCCATGTTTTTCTTCTGTCTGAACTATTCTTAACAAGTGACTGCGCAATTGAGGATTGCGCTAACTGGTTAGGGCCAATAAATAAATAAAACACGGGTCAAATTACAGGTCAGCCATGTGCCACCATTTTAAATTTTGTTGTTAAATGATGTTTCATCAGCACATTGGCATTTTGTAATGGAACTTTAGTATCATCAGCACCATGCCCTGAGGATACCCGAGAAGTTTTGTGACAAAGGATGCTGTCAAAAGGTATCACAAAAAAAAAAAAAAATCAACCATCAGATCCAAAGCAATTTACATGGCATTCAGGATATAGGCCTATGTTGTATCACTTCTTGCATTCTCTGGGAATTAATCCAATTACCTTGGTGTTACTAACACCATGCTCTAATGTTTGAGCTATAGGGAGACATTAAAATAATACATTGCTCCAAATGTATAAATACATTATTGTTGTCAATTAAATATTGATGCATTTAGAATTGTGCTGCCAAATTGGAACAATTTGCAAAATAATTTGTTTTAACTGGACTGCATGATTTATCTGAACTACATGAATATTGATATTAATAAAAAAAAATGTATTATGTGTGTTTCTCACAGTCCTTAAACTTAAAGAACTTAAACTGAATTTTATTAGCACAGTGACGAAAAGAAAAAACATTAGGTGAACACTGGCGGTTGAGTCTGGGCTTGTCATTGAACCTAGAACCTCAGGCGATGTTTGATGTCTCTGAAAAGCTTCCCTCAGAGAGCTCTACAATGCATGGACGTGTCCTCTAAACTGACTAAGTCTGTGGCATCGTCTCTGTCAAGGGACTGGAATGCTGTCTGCAGAGCAGGTGACCTTGCTTTCTCTGTCTTTGTATCGTTCTGCTTTTCTTGCAGTTTATTATCTCCTTATCCACTTTGTGTATTCTGTCACACTTCCTTCCTGAGTATCAGTGTTTCTCACCTTCAATTTCTCACCCTATATCAATATTTTAAACGATAAAGGCAAGGTTGTCCAAATTGTTTTTGGTTTATGGACCAAGCTAGTGGGCCCCACAACTACCAGGGGATATTCAAAGGAGATATTTAAAGGTTGCATGGCTCCAGACTGCAAAAGGTTCCACACTCTAAAAAACACTGGGTATCTAGGTAAATATAGGACATGTTGGGCTAGTTTTACCCAAGATATTAGGTTGTTTATTTAACCCAACAATAGTTTTAACAAAAATGCTCTATGTTCTTTTCCTTGCAGCCACAGACATTCAGCACGGAGGAGTCTAAGGTGGCTTTGGTCCTGACATTGCTCACAGGACGAGTGGCGCTGTGGGAAACGGCGGTGTGTGAAAATCGCCATCAGTGCTGTTCCTTGTTCCAGACACTTTCGGAGGAGATGAGGCGAGTTTTTGATCAGGCAACCACTGGGCGGGATTCTTTTTTGTGGGTAAGAAGGATGGATCTCTGCAACCGTGTATTGATTACCGAGGGTTGAACAACATCACAGTAAAGAATACATATCCTTTGCCGCTGATGTCTTCAGCCTTCGAGCGGTTGCAGGGAACCTCCATCTTCACAAAACTATATTTACGTAATGTCTATCATTTGGTTCGCATCAGGGAGGGGGATGAATGGAAACCGCGTTCAACACCCCCAGGGATCACTTTGAATATTTGGTTAGGCCGTTCGGGCTGTCCAACTCCCCAGCGGTTTTCCAGGCACTCGTCAATGACGTGTGGAAAGACATGGTAGACCAATTCATATATGTCTACCTGGATGACATATTGATTTTTTCGTCGTCTCTCCAGGAACACGTTCAACACGTCAGACAAGTGCTTCAGAGGTTGCTAGAGAATGGGCTTTTTGTCAAGGCGGAGAAATGCATGTTTCATGCACAGTCTGTTCCTGTCCTAGGCTACATCGTCTCGTCTGAGGGAGTGCGCATGGATCCTGACAGGTTTAAGGCTGAGATAGATTGGCCCAGTCCAGATTCCCGTAAGGCCCTACAGAGGTTTCTGGGGTTCGCCAACTTCTATCGGCGTTTCATTCGCAATTTCAGCCAACTAGCCACACATCTGACCGCCTTGACCTCTCCCAGAGTGACGTTCAGGTGGTCCGATACAGCCGAGATGTTCGCCAAACTCAAAAGTCGCTTTGTTTTCGGCTCCCATCTTAGTCGCCCCTGATTCCTCACGTCAGTTCATGGTAGAGGTCGACGCGTCAGAGGTGGGGGTAGGTGCAGTGCTTTCCTAATGCTCTTCCACAGACGACAAGATGCATCCTTGCGCGTTTTTGTCCCATCGTCTATCACCTGCCGAACGTAACTATGACATTGGTAACAGAGTTGGCAGTCAAGTTGGCGTTGGAGGAGTGGCGTCATTGGTTAGAAGGGTCGGAGGTACCTTTTATCATTTGAACCAATCACAAGAACCTTGAATAAATTAGATCTGCTAAAATACTCAACTCCAGGCAGGCTTGGTGGGCACTTTTTTTGGGGACATTTTTACTTTTCTCTCTCGTACCGCCCGGGATCCAAAACCATCAAGCCCGATTTCTTATCTCGTATTTTTGATCCATCCGAACGCCCGGTTACTCCCGAGTGTATTTTACCCGAGAAAATAGTTATCTCCACACTCACATGGGAGATCGAAACAAGGGTCAAGATGGCCTTAGAAGGGGTAACGCCTCTGCCCGGTTGCCCACCCAGTCGATTGTTTGTGCCGGAGGGGTTACAGTCCGACGTTATACGATGGGGTCATTGCTCCAACGTGGCTTGTCATCCAGGAGTAAACCGTACCAGCTGTTTAGTTAAGCAACGATTCTGGTGGCCATTAATAAATCGCGACATTCACAGTTTTGTGTTGGCTTGTTCGGTTTGTGCCGTTGGTAAGACGTCTAACCGTCCTCCTGATGGGTTGCTCCAACCGCTGTCTGTCCCTTGGAGACCCTGGTCCCACATAACGCTAGATTTTGTCACTGCCCTCCTGCCCTCTAATGGCATGACGGTTGTTTTAACCATAGTGGACCGGTTCTCGAAGGCGGCACATTTCATTCCCTTGCCCAAATTACCCTCTGCCAAGGAGACAGCGGTGACTGTCGTAGATCACGTCTTTCGTTTACATGGCCTCCCGATGGACGTGGTTTCCGACAGGGGGCCCCAATTTGTGTCCAAATTCAGGCAGGAGTTTTGTAGATTACTAGGAGCTACAGTCAGTCTGTCTTCGGGTTATCATCCCCAGAACAATGGTCAAATCGAGCGAGCCAACCAAGATTTGGAGAGAGTGTTACGATGTTTGGTGTCCAAGAATCCTTCATCCTGGAGCCAACAACTTTCTATGGTTGAGTACGCGCACAACTCGTTACCAGTGTCATCCACGGGCCTCTCTCCGTTTGAGTGTAGTCTAGGGTACCAGCCACCAATTTTTCCAAGTCTGGAATCCGAAGTCGCAGTTCCCTCCGCTCACGCCTTCGTCCAGAGGTGCCACCATACGTGGACCAGAGCCCGTGAGACTCTGCTCCAGGTGGGGGTGCGCACCAAGGCTAAGGACGATCGCCACCGGTCAAAGCCTCCCGTATACATCGTGGGTCAAAAAGCATGGCTTTCAACCAAGAACATTCCGCTCCGGTCCGTGTCTAATAAACTTGCTCCCGTTCCCTGTCACCAAGATCCTTAGTCCGACTCAAACTCCCTCCGGCGTACAGGAGAATTCATCCCGCCTTTCATGTGTCCAAATTGAAACCTGTACTTCATTCTCACCTTAATCCGCCGGCCCCGGTTCCCCCACCGCCGCGACTCGTAGACGGGGAACCCACGTATTCGGTCAATCATATTCTGCACTTGAGACGGAGGGGACGCGGATTTCAGTATCTGGTGGACTGGGAGGGTTACAGTCCGGAGGAGAGAAGTTGGGTTCCTGCTAGGGACATACTGGATCACTCCCTGATTGATGATTACAATCAACAGGTAAGTAGCCAGGAGGCGCTCCTAGAGGGAGGGGTACTGTCATGGTTTATGAATTCACTGTCTCCTTTCTTGTCTCGTGTGTATGTACGTGTGGGCGGGGGCGCTGATCACTGCCACTGATCTGTCACCAGCCGCGTCTCATCAGCACGCCAGCTGCAGCTGATCAGCGCACCCTATTTAGTCCCTCTGTTTTCACCTTGTCTTTGTCAGATCGTTGTTGGATGTTTCCTGTGTTCCAGCTTGTCTCATGTTCCCTTGTTTCCTGCCTGTCTCTAGTTTCCGTGTGTTGTTCGCTTGTTCCCGCACTGTTGATCGTCTCATCTACATCTTCCGGTTCTCCTGTCTCCACTACAACCCAGACTTTCACGGACCATATTTCGCACCACCTTCATTCTCAAGTCATCCTCATTTATATAGCGCCTTTAACAACGCAGATTGTTTCAAAGCAGCTGTACAGAGATAAACATATAATTTAAGGTAACAGAGATTGGTTTAGTTTAATAGTGGTTCTTGAATAATGTTTTTTCCAGCTAAAGTTAGTTTTGATTGATTCACTTCCGTCTAAATGATCATTTGTTATTAAATTAAGGGCCGCTAAGACGACACCGTTCTCTCTAAACAGACTTTAAACGTGAACCTGTGATAGACGCTGATGGCGTTCACATGCGCATTAAGAATTGATTCTATAGTTATGTACGTTTGAATATATGTGCGCAGGTTTGTAATTCCTTACAAACCATGCCTACACAAACTACTTGTCTATAAATTTTTATTCTCCGTTGAGACTGGCATTCCCACAGCGTCCCTGTGCTACCAAGTGACTTCCTGCAGACCATCATCTCATCTACCACCCTTCATTAATAAACTTACCTTTTTACTTGCAATTGAATCCTCAGACTTATTATTCCTGACATTTTGTAAATCACTCTCTTTTATTTTCGATCATAATTTACTGTTATAATTATACTCTATACATATTGCCTACATTTAAACTTGTTACAAAGATTAGAAGTACAGTTGTGGTCAGAATTATTGGCACCTGTCATGACCCCTGTGCTGTCTTGTGTTTTGTAAAGACGTTTTGTTGTAGTATAGGGGAGAGCGGGGCACAACCTAACACATTTTGGTTTTGGCTCAATTATTAAAAATAATAAGTTAGATTCATCTTTTTTTTACACAAGCAACATACACATCTCTGCTACAAATGAACACTTTTTGTAGTTTTTTTCTAGGACCTACCATTTTCATACTGTTGCACTTAAAGTGACAGAAGTGCAAATGTTACAACTTACCCCATTTGCGGGGTTAATTGTAACAGACAGGGGGGTTAGTTGTAACACTTGTGTGTAACACACATAATTCAGTAAAAAAAAAATCTGTATAGTTTGATATTGTTTGTGCTTCTGTATAGATAGATATCCATTGATTCATCCCTCATCCTTCTATTATGGATCAATATCATGGATAGAGATATAGGAAAGGTGTCACAGGTCGGGGTGAGCGCCAGTGGGCCGCGCACCCCTAAACTGAAACACCACCCTGAGGAGCAGACCGTGGAAACACATGAGGCAGACAAGAGGTTAAAATAACAATGTTTCTTTATTGGATAAAAAGTCTTAAAAAGTTGGCTCCGTGGTTCTTTTTTCCTGGCGACAGTGGCTGAACAGCAGAGGATCAGTAACAGCGCTTAGCTTCTAATTCGCTCACCGGCTCAGTGATTCTTCATTCCTGGCGACAGAGACGGCTCAATGGTTCCTCCAGCTCTAGACATCAGAGGGTCAGTAACAGCTCATAGCTTCACATTCGCTCACCGGCTCAATGATTCCTCCAGCTCTGAACATCAGAGGGTCAGTAACAGCTCATAGCTTCGAGTGGAAGTAGAATTTAGAATTTCCCGCACTCGTGCAATCAGTAAAACACTCAAGACTTCAAACATGCTTGTTTCCACACTAGACATTGCAATCCACAATACCTCCCAGTGAATTAAGCCTCCACTCATATCTCCGCCGGGATCCTTCGTGCCGCTGGCTTGGGGTTCTCCAGACTGTATGAGGAATAAACATACCACAAGTTCTTTTCTTTCGCGGCTTCCCTCCGCTGCCTTTGTGCCTCTCTCCCTGTGTGTTCACTCTTTTCTCGACGTGTCTTTCTTCTCTCTTCAAAATGGCCTTTTTTTATACTCCACTTTGGGAGCATATGCCCCAATCACCACTCCCTCCACACCTGCCGCTCATTTGCTTAATAATCACCCGGTGACAAAGGGCTGCACAGTTTTGCTATAAATAAATATATAAATAAAATCATCAAATATTGTAATTGCAATTGAATCATGTTTGTATGTGGCAGCTGCATGCAAAATTATTATTATTATTATTATTAATAACAGTAATAATAATAAAAACGTGCTTAAAATCACATTTTAAAGGGTTTATTGCATGAAAAACAGGCTATATTTAAATAAATAAACAAGTGATCAATGCATAGTAAAAAAAAATATATATAAAAATATATTGTTGTTCACATTGTTTGTGAAAATCAAACAAAGTTAAATATATAAATAAATACTCAAACCTGAAAAGTTATGTGGCTCCCTGTTTTCATTTCATTATCATTGTACACTTGGCGGCTTAGTTGTAACACTGCTACAACTAACCACGCTGTGTAAAACAAATAAAAGCCTAGCTAACAGTTGCTAGGAGTTGCATTTTGATATGTTTCAAAATAGTGCTATGTTTTAGCCAACAGGACAGTGATTAAGATAATATAAAGTTAGATTTGGTGACGTACACACCCAACCCAGAAACCGAAAAAAAAGTATGATGAAAAAATGTACTTGCATGGTGTCAAAACACTCTTTGTCCAGTATCTTCACGAAATCTTATCAAGACTTTCCACAAATTCGCGGGAGACTGTCTTCTGGCAGCGAGAGAAAAAGAGGGGAAACTAGGGGTGCACAATATATAGAATCAATATCGTTACCGCAATATCACGTTGCCCGGTATCATTATCGAAAGTCTCGCGATAATTATGCGATAATTTTTTTTATGTGTCCCGTCCCGTCCGACATGCAGACGGAGTACTGAAGGAAAATGAACATTGAGCGGAAGTACGTAGGAAGGCGGAGCCAGGCTAGTGTGGAACTCCGCGGGAACATAAATCAGTGAAGAAATAGACCGAGACAACAAAACAAAGCGAAAGAAAAGAAAGGACCTATAAAGAGAGAGCAAAGGGAGCAAAAGAAAGATCACAAAAGTAATCAAGTAATCACATCAAGCAAACGAGCAAACTATCGCAAATCAAAGCGAAAGTCAGTCGCAGACGCTTAACACACAATCATCATCATTAAAAGTAAAGAAACAAAATGATCTTACCAGTGCTGTTGCCGCTCTCTCTTATTGCGGTCTTTGATTTTGATTTTAGCTGATGATCAATAAAATGCAGCTCATATCTGTTGCTTTCGGTGACGTGAACTCCATTAAAGCTCCAGTAGGTAGCTTTTGTAAACAAATATTTGTTAAAACTGTCATTATGTCCTCACAGTAGAATATGAGACAGATAATCTGTGGAAAAAATCGAGCTCCTCTGGCTCCTCCCTGTGGTCCTATTGCCATTTGCAGAAATACACCGCTCCCGGTCAGAAACAACCAATCAGAGCCAGGAGGAATGTCTTAGCAGTGTCAATCACGCTCGTGTACGCGCTGATCACCCCTCTCTTGCACAGCGCGAGCGCGTGCCGTCGTTCGTGACTCTCCTGTTCGAACTCGTTCATCCAAATGAACGAATCTTTTTTCGAGTCATTTCGTTCGTTGAATGAACGAAATGACTCGCAAAAAGATTCGTTCATTTCGAACGAGTCTTTTTCGGAGTCATTTCGTTGATTCAACGAACGAAATGATTCGAAAAAGATTTGTTCGTTTTGATGAACGAGTTCAAACAGGAGAGTCACGAACGTGCATCACAGAACAGAGCAAGGCCAGCATTTGTGCTTATAAAACTTAAAGTTTTTTATTTATTTTTGAAATGACCGATCGTTTCGCTAGATAAGACCCTTATTCATCGTCTGGTATCGTTTAAAGCCCTTTGAAGCTGCACTGAAACTGTCATTTGGTCCTTGAAACGTTTGTGTCCTATTGAAGTCCATTATATGGAGAAAAAGCCTGGAATGTTTTCATCAAAAACCTTAATTTCTTTTCGACTGAAGAAAGAAAGACATGGACATCTTGGATGACATGGGGGTGAGTAAATTATCAGCAAAAGTTTTTTTTGAAAGTGAACTAATCCTTTAACGTTATCTTACTAGCTATTTATAACTTATAGAAAGAGTGCAACGTTATAAAGTTACATGTATTGCAAAATACATAATGATTTGAGGACCAAGTTTGTAGTCAAAGTATGGGCAAGCCATAGTCAATGTAAAGCATATTGTTGATGTTTCGTCCCTATTAGTGAATGTTCCATAACTGTTTATAATCCGCCGTCATCGGTGGTCCTGCTTACTAGTCTGCGCGTTCACGGCAGGCTCCGCTGTGGGGGAGGAGCTGTGGAGGGAGGGCTGTAGCGCAGCAGAGAGCAAGGGGGTTGGACCTGGAAGTTGTGCTTGTTCAAATTTTCAGGCTAAGTCAACATTTTCTCAAAACTCCCTACTGCAACTTTAAATCTGCATATAGCGCGGGAATTGAAGATCGGATTTATATCCGTTTTGTGAAAACACATTTATGTGACCAGGTGTAAATGGAATCGTTTTAATAAATCAGATAGCTATCCGATCTGAGAAAACGCATGAAGTGGCCAGGTGCCGAGGAAAGTGCAAATTGCCTTCTAAAGGCGGTTGCATGGTTGTTGATGGGCCCTGTTTCTCTTGACATTTTCTTTTTACTTGTTTTTAATTTTAGATTCATTTGATTGTTTCTAACATTTCCTGTTCTATAGACATGCTCATTTATTTATTTTTATACTGTACAACCAGTAAAATATGTCCTTAAATAAGTTACTTATTTATTCATGTTGTACCAGTTCAATATGACTGTCTGTTGAAAATAAACCTTGTGTTGTAAGAATTTGTAAGAATTTGTTTTATTTGTTATGAATCTCTTTTTATGCGTTTTTCCATAACTTTTGTAAATTTACAAATGTTTAAAAATCTAAAAATTATATATATTATAATATCGATATCGCAGTATCACATTTTTTTTTAATATCGTGCACCTCTAGCGGAAACACAACCTGCTTGATCCTGACTAACTATGTAAAAGGTCCGTGTTACATTTAACCCCGCGTTAGGTTGTGCCCTGCGCTCCCCTATTCTTAGTTCCCATTGTTTCTTTGTTCACTTCCTGTGTTTGGTTTCTGTTTGCGTTGTACCTTGTTTGTCGCCATAGTTACCCTCATTAGTTCCCATGACATCTAATTACAAACACCTGTCCCTCATCAGCCCCTTGTTAACCTGTCTATTTAAACCTTCAGTTGTTGTTGGTTGGTCATTGCTCAAGTATGTTTGTTCCTATCGTTGCTTTCCTGCCTGCTCTCTGTGGATTATACTATTGTTCTAAGATGGCGTTTGAAACACCACACGCTGGTGACACCTGCTGGTCAAAACAGTGTAAATACAACAAATAATCATGCCAATCATGCATAAAAACGTCTCGGTTACGTATGTAACCATCGTTCCCTGAGTAGGGAACGGAGACGTTACGTCGGATGACGACGAATGGGGTTTCGCTTAGAAAGCCTATCAGCTTCGAGTATTACAAAACGAGCCTATGGCAAAGAAATGCCATGGGTCTGCGGAATTTGCATGACATAACTCCGCCCCACCTCGTGGATATAAAAGGAGGAAGTCCGCAACAGCAGTTTATGTTTCTTCGCTGAGGAGCCAAGACTGAGCTCAGGCGATCCCCGCGGTACAGCGGAAAGTGGCAGGCAGACGTAACGTCTCCGTTCCCTACTCAGGGAACGAGGGTTACATACGTAACCGAGACGTTCCCTTTCGTTGTCACTCCGAGTTACGTCGGATGATGACGAATGGGGTTACCAGTCTAATCACGCCACCTTCTCAGCTGTCTTCCAGTGTCCTGCGTAAATCGAGGTCCCTGACATAGAAGGACGAAGGACTCAATTTTAACACAGGAATACCAAGGTACACTGGGAAGCATATCCCAAGCTAGGGGAAGTATGCAATTAATGCCAACCCAGAGGGGGGGGGGGACTTAGAGAATACACATATGACCCGAAGGAAACATATGGAGAACACTGGGGTGTCCAGCCGCAGGTGGAATATTTCAACCCCAGGGGTGGCAAGGTGGCTTGCCAAGGGAAAGACACATGCTCAGAGAGGCTTACAGTGGAAATACACATGTGGGGGACGCTCAGGGGAGGGACCATGCACACGGGAGGCACCTAGCCGACGCGCAGGCAAGAGACCATGGCGCGGACGTCAGGAGTGCTGGAGGAGCTCAGGGCTTTCGGGGAAGCTCACCTGAGGAGAATATCGCACGTATCCAGTCCGTGGAGTGGAATGGCGAGCAAGCGAAGACACCCGAGCGGGTCCGGTACTAGCTAGTTGAAGCGAGTACATGGAAGGACACTGGCTCCACTCGGAGATTATAGAATCTGGCGAATGTGTTAGGTGTCGCCCAGCCTGCAGCTCTGCAGATGTCTGTTAGCGAGGCGCCATGCACTAGAGCCCAAGAGGATGCCACACTCCGGGTGGAGTGGGCCGTCACACCAAGGGGGCACGGTCGGCCTTGCTGCTGGTATGCCAAAGCTATGGCGTCCACTATCCAGTGAGACAACCTTTGCTTGGAGAGAGCCTTTCCCTTCAGCTTCCCACCATAACAGACAAAGAGCTGGTCTGAGGTCCTGAAACACTGCGTCCTGTCTACATAGGCGCGAAGAGCGCGTACTGGACAGAGCAGTGCCAAGGCTGGGTCTGCCTCCTCCGGGGGCAGCGCTTGCAGGTTCACCACCTGGTCCCGAAAGGGAGTGGTAGGAACCTTGGGCACGTATCCGGGCCGGGGTCTCAGGATCACGTGAGAGAAGGCCGGCCCGAATTCCAGGCACGCTTCGTCGACGGAGAATGCGTGCAGGTCCCCTACCCTCTTGATGGAGGCCAGTGCAACCAGGAGCGCTGTCTTCATTGACAGGAACTTAAGCTCAACTGATTGCAGGGGCTCAAAGGGAGCACTCTTCAGGGCAGTTAGAACCACTGAGAGGTCCCAAGAGGGAACGAGAGGAGGGCGAGGAGGATTTAGTCTCCTCGCTCCTCTCAGGAACCTGATGACCAGGTTGTGCTTCCCTACCGACTTACCTTTGACGGGGTCATAATGTGCGGCAATGGCGGCAACATAGACCTTAAGGGTGGAGGGAGACAGCCTTCGCTCCAACCCTTGCTGAAGGAAGGAAAGCACAACGCTGATCGAGCATCTCCGGGGGTCTTCTCGGTGAGAAGAGCACCAGTCGACGAAGAGGTTCCACTTCAACGCATAGACGTGTCTCGTGGACGACGCTCTAGCGGAAGTGATGGTAGCCGCCACCGCTGGTGGAAGGGAACTCAAACCTACCTCGAGCCGTCCAGGAGCCACACGTGGAGGCTCCAGAGATCGGGGCGAGGGTGCCACAGGGTGCCCCGTCCCTGAGAAAGACGGTCCTTCCTCAGAGGAATGGGCCAGGGAGGTGCTGTCGCGAGGAGTGCAAGTTCGGGGAACCAGGTCCGGCCGGGCCAACACGGCGCGACCAAAATGACCTGCTCCTCGTCCTCCCTGACCTTGCGCAAGGTCTGCGCAAGAAGGCTCACTGGGGGAAACGCATATTTGCGGCCCGGCGGCCAGCTGTGCGCCAGTGCATCCGTGCCGAGCGTGCCCTGGGTCAGGGAAAAATACAGGGCGCAATGGGTCGAGTCGTGAGAGGCAAACAGATCTATCTGTGCGTCCCCGAACTGGTCCCAAATCAGCTAAACCGACTGGGGATGGAGTCGCCATTCTCCAGGGAGGGGCTGAAGCCGTGAGAGCTCGTCGGCTGCACAGTTCAGGGCTCCGGGAATGAAAATGGCTCGAAGCGACCTCAGATGCTTCTGACTCCATAGAAGGAGGTGGCGGGCGAGTTGTGACATACGGCGGGAGCGTAGACCACCTTGATGGTTGATGTACGCTACAGTAGCGGTATTGTCTGAGCGGACTAGTACGTGTTGACCCCTGAGCAACGCCCGGAAGCAGTGCAGGGCAAGGCGTACTGCCAACAACTCGAGGCAATTGACATGCCATAGCCGCTGGGGTCCTGTCCAGGAGCCCGCAGCAGCATGTCCATTGCACATGGCGCCCCAGCCCGTGGTGGAGGCATCTGTGGAGACCACAACATGCCGGGAAGCTCGTTCCAGGGGGACACCCGCCCTGAGAAAACTGAGGTTCGACCACGGGGTGAAGAACTGACGGCAGGTCGGAGTAACTGGTACCCGGAGCGTGCCTTGATGCCATGCCCACCTCGGGACTCGGTCGCGAAGCCAAAGCTGAAGCGGTCTCATATGAAGCAATCCGAGCGGCGTGACCGCGGCTGCAGATGCCATATGCCCCAGGAGCCTCTTAAAAAGTTTCAGTGGAACCGCATTCTTGCTCCTGAGATGTCTCAGGCAAGTCAGCAGTGACTGCGCGCGCTCGCTCGTAAGCTGCGCGGACATGGCGACCGAGTCGATGTCCATACCGAGAAAAGAGATCCTCTGCACGGGGCAAAGTTTGCTCTTCTCCCAGTTGACCCGAAGGCCCAGACGAGCTAGGTGCCGGAGCACTAGGTCCCTGTGTTCGAGAACCTGATCTCGAGAGTGAGCGAGGATCAGCCAGTCGTCGATGTAACTCAGGATGCGAACCCCGTGTTCCCGAAGGGGAACAAGGGCAGCCTCGATGACCTTCGTGAAGGTGCGAGGAGACAGGGCTAGCCCGAAAGGGAGAACCGTGTACTGGTATGCCTGCCCCTCGAAAGCAAACCGTAGGAACGGTCTGTGTCGAGGAAGAATGGAGACATGAAAGTAGGCGTCCTTCAGGTCGATCGCTGCAAACCAATCCTGGGGCGCACGCATTCGAGAACGCGTTTGGCGGTGAGCATCTTGAACGGCAGCCTGTGAAGGGAGCGGTTCAGCACGCGCAAGTCCAGGATTGGCCGTAACCCACCGGTTTTCTTGGGGACAATGAAGTAGGGGCTGTAGAACCCGGACCTCATCTCGGCTGGAGGGACAGTCTCGATTGCACCCTTCGCCAGCAGGGTGGCAATCTCTGCTCTCATGATAGGGGCATTGCCACCGACCAAAGTGGAGCGGACTCCCCTGAAGCAGGGAGGAGACCGTGCGAACTGAATCGCATAGCCGAGCCTGATGGTGCGCGCGATCCAGCGGGACAGACGGGGAAGCTCTAACCAGGCTCCCAGGAACTGAACCAGCGGGATCAAGCGGACGACAGGCGTCCCCCCGCATGGGGCAGCGAAGCGGAGTAACTGGCCCAGACGTGGACGGCATAGCGGCCCGGTGTGGGGGCACAGTTAGCAACCGCGCCCTGACAGAGGGGGCCAGGGGAGGACCAGGCTGGTCGTCCCGCGGGGGCCTGCTCTGCCAGGGGTCTGGCGACAGAGGGGGACAGGGGCGAAGCGGTCCGTGGACGGCACGCCTTGTCAACCACCTCTGGGACAGAGGGGGGCGAGGAGAGCACGGCTTGTGGGCGGCGCTCTGTGTCGCCCGAGAACTCTGTGAGCTCAGGGAAGAGAGGGTCGTTTCTGACTTTAACCACTTTAGGGTGCTGCCCACCCGTGGGTGAGCAGCGGGGAGCGGAGAACAAAAGATTCTCCCCCGGCCCTCCACCGGGGGAAGGAGTGGTCCTGCTACCATGTCCTGAAAAACGACCATCTTCCCTGAGCAGCCCGTCTCAGGAGCGCCGCTTGGCCCGGCGTTTAGCGGGGGGCGGGGCGGGAGAGGGCTGTGGCGCCTTCTTACGGCTTCCTCCGCGACCGGCCCGGGGTGGAGGCTGCTGCGTGGGCTGGGCGGGAGGGGCGGGAGCCGCAGGAGGGCGCCCTCGGCGGGAAACAGGACGAGGCGTCTGCCCGGCCGGCTGGGTGGAGACAGCAGCTGGCCGGCGGGGCAGAATGTGTCTTATGGCCTCGGTCTGTTTCTGGGCGGTTGAAAACTGTTGGGCAAAGTCTTCAACCGCACCGCCGAAGAGGCCGGCCTGGGACAAGGGGGCGTTAAGCAGACGGGTCCGCTCCGCGTCCCGCATGTCAGCCAGGTTCAGCCAGAGATGTCTCTCCTGGACCACGGCTGTGGACATCACCAGACCCAGGGAGCGCGCGGTAACCTTCGTCGCCCGGAGAGCAAGGTCGGTCGCGGCGCGCAGCTCATTGAAGAGCCCTGGGTCTGTCCTACCCTCGTGCATGTCTCTGAGCATCTGGGCCTGGTAGACCTGCAGAGTGGCCATAGCATGCAGTGACGCAGTCGCCTGTCCAGCCGCTCTGTAAGACTTCGCCACCAAGGTCGACGAAAATCTACAGGCTTTGGATGGGTGCTTAGGCTCGCCACGAGAAGAAGCACTCTGAGGACATAGTTGCATGGCAACAGAGCGTTCAACCGGGGGGAGCCCAGTGTACCCACGGGCGGCTGCATCATCGAGGGGAGGAAAGGCGGATGAGACCAACGAGCGGTCACGGGAAGACAACGGGGTCTTCCAGGACTTCGAGATCTCATCATGCACATCCGGGAAGAAAGGTATTGGGGTTTGCCGAGAACGAGGGTCGGCAGCCTTACCCAAAAACCAATCGTCCAGCCGCGAGCGCTTAGGACAGGGTGGAGGCCTCCACTCAAGCCCGATCCTCGCGGCTGCCCGGGAAAGCATGGCCGTCATCTCCGGATCAGACTCGAGCTCAGCCGTATGCACACCGGAAGGTGGCAGCTGAGTCGAGTCTTCACTTCCGGAAGAATCAAACCCACCTAGTGATGCTGCAACAGACATGGCATCATCCTCTGTAGCTTCGACCGAAGCACGCGGTCCACCAGAGGGTAGATCCGCAGGAATCGGCCGCTCACTAGCGGGCACTGTCATTGAAGAGGGGGGCTGGGGTCGCGGACACATAGTCGGCGCCTTGTTCCAGACCGTTACCCTCAGGTCACCCTGGCCACCAGCCGCAGGGCGGGGGGTGGATGAGGGGACTCTCACTCTTGCGAGTTCACTGAGTCTCGACCGCAATGACGCGATGGTCATGTTCCCACAGAGAGAACATGAGTCATCCACGAGCGCTGCTCTAGCATGATCAATGCCCAAACATACTATGCAACGCTTGTGCCCATCAGAGTCCGATACCAATCTGCCGCAACCAGAAGTACACGGGCGAGGCATCTTTAAAAAGACGTGCCGCGTGTAAGCTCTTTTAGTGTTGAAGCACCCGGGGAGAAACGCGCCGACTGGCAGATCACTGCAGCATATCAGCAGGAAGCACGCTCTCGACGAAGATCGCCGTCACACCAACACTCGAGGCACTCGTTTGTAAAGCTGACAATTCAGAGATAGCTTGTGGAGAGAAGAATACACTTGGCTCCGAAGCGAAAACATAAACTGCTGTTGCGGACTTCCTCCTTTTATACCCACGAGGTGGGGCGGAGTTACGTCATGCAAATTCCGCAGACCCATGGCATTTCTTTGCCATCGGCTCGTTTTGTAATACTCGAAGCTGATAGGCTTTCTAAGCGAAACCCCATTCGTCGTCATCCGACGTAACTCGGAGTGACAACGAAAGGGAACAACTTTTACAAACCCATTGCAAATGTTTTTTATTATTAATTTTTTTTACATATAATCTATCAGATGCAATTAACTAATTGTCTAATACCATTAAATATTAAACGTCTGTATAACATGTAGTACTTGTTTGGTTTGTTCTATGGATGGGTCAGCTAAACAGAGACTATTAACTACTATTATTCCTTTTAATTATACAAATACCTTGTTAAATAGAGACTTAAGGTGTGTCCCAATTCAGTCATAGTGGCGTGATGAAGGCTGTCCCAATTTGAAGGGACCTTCGAATGCGGCCTACTGTCAGTGTTGCCAAATTGGACTACTTTTAAGCGAGCGGCAACCTTCCAGTCTGTTTCTTGAAGCCAACACGGAAGTGGCTTAAACTGCAATTCATCGACTGGCCGCTAGAGACTCCAAAAGGGAGTCAATTCCATATATCCCCCATGTTAAAATGCCTAACTTTACAGCAGAAAAAAATATGTTTACAGCCTGTTACAATAATTGGTTTTGGTCTATATAGCTAATTTTGCCCTTAGTGAAAACTGTTGGGGGGTGAATTTTTTTAAGTTTAATTTATATTAAGCCTTAAAGTTCTGCATAATTAAGGGCGTGGCCACTTGAGTGACAGGTGGATTGCCGCTGCTATCACTACTAGCCATTTGTCTGCTGTTAGCCGTCATGTCACCTCAGCTAATTTCAGCCGTTGAACTTGGCATCTCTGCCGTGTTTGTACTTTTTTTTCGGGATTATTTCATACAATTTAATACACCCATTATACCTCCACTCACGCCTTTGGATTCCATCATTGTCAGGTATTGAGAGAACAACAAGCGTTTTTTTTTTTTCCAGTTGGATTCCTCTGTGAACATGCACTCATTGATGTCTGTCTGACAATTTCGTTGCTTGTAAGTTTTCCGATATATTCAGATTTAAAAACGTCTATAGATATAGAGGCTACACTCGTTCTGCGGTACCGTTGCTCTCACGGAATGAGCGCGGATTTCTAGTGCGTTTACTTGAACTTCTTAGGTAAAATATCTTTGGTTTGACCTATTTGAGAGGGGCGGCCAAAATCTGAATTTAAAATTGACTGAATAAAGTTCTCTACGAACTTGACGTGCGATGCCGCGCTGACTGACATGTATGCGCATGAATCACTGTCACATGCACACGCTCAGAGCAATATTGTAAGTTACTGCATAATACATTTTTAACTAGCAGAATAATACAGCATCACGATACACATAGTCTCACTTTTAGCTATGTCTTTTAACTATTATATTATTTTGAAGGGCAAAAACAGGAACTTTAACTATTGGCTTTACATCATCAAGTCAGCTGTCACTTTAGTGCGAGGCCCTGTGCGGTCACACACTTGGCACAGCCCTTGCGACGGTTCTAAACTACCTTGATCACGTCGAGCTAGGCGGGCGTAGTTTCAGCAACCAGGCACCCCAGCTTCACCCACGGCCCGCCTCTTTGCCCAGATGGTGACGGCCACTTTAGGCTTCAAAAATGCTCTTCAGAAAACTAGGGGTAATGTCACGGACACTACGTCCATATTTTTTTACAGTCTATGCTTTTAAGTTGTTGCCGCGGGTAAACATTTTTTTTTCCACTGGTTGATTTCCACTCCCGTAAGTACGATTTCAGTGCTCCAACACCCCCAAAACATCCCTTATACGCACAAATCCAGTGTAGAATTCAGCGGCCTGATGGAGAAGAGCCGCTGGGCTTTTTGGGCTACTTTTGTTGGACAGACCTGGTAATCCTGCCTACTGTCCTCCTTTCCCGGACCGCGAAGGATAGAACGAGGAACTAGCACCAGCCAAGAGAAACGAGACCGAGAGGATGAGCTGATCGAGTTAATTAGGGATGACATGAAGTTTCAGAGAGAGACAGAGGAGATCACAGGAAGGCAGGGAGAGAATGTACAGAATGTTTTCTATTCTTGACAGATTGGTAGAGAAATCAACTTTTGGTTATGTGGATTCAAATTTGTAATTGAAACAATCGTAGGCTATACATTACTTGTATGTAAGTTATATTTGTAAAAGAAACAAAAAATTATTCTGTATATTATTTTTGTATATTATTTTATAATAATATACATATTTTTATAATAATATACAATATAATAATATTATTTTATTATAATATTATTCAGTATATTATTTTTGTCATTTTAATTCATTTGTAAATTAAACAAAATAAATTGTTTTATACATTTTTACTTACAGTACTTTTCACAAGTATTTTAAAAAATAATTACTTTTAAGATGAGAAAAACAAAATACAAGTTTAAATGAACAGTATACATAAAACAGATATGAAGAAAACATTTTTCTGTAGACTTTATTGAGCTGAGCAGGAGGTCCTGGTAGTGGTGCTGCTGGACTTGGATGGGCTGCACAATAGAGACACTAGTAAGAGATGAATGCATATTTCCACTGTCCACAAACAGGTTTGCAGGGCTGACTCAGGCGTGGACTGCCACTCACTGAGATGTTCTCAGAAAGAGGAAAGAATAAATGAGATTAACTCATATACTCAAAAATCAAACCATAAAATATTTTAACATGCAAAACTGTCCTATGAGCTAAACTCTGCAGGACAGTGGCCCTTCAGGGCCGATGTTGCCTACCCCTAATCTAAATTACATTTTTTAATTTTTTCTAATATATACTGTTCATATTTTTTTAAACCATATCTAATTTCAAAATCTAATATCCATGTGTAAAAAGTCAGTTTTTCATAATAAACACAATATTTGCCTCTGAGATGATGTGGAGTTGAATAACAATCTACTTCAAAATTATACTTAAAAATAGAGTAAATGTATTTCATTACATTCCACCACTAGTTATTTGCAAAAATGAAACTCACAAAATGTATTGTCACATTAACAAATTGTTGCTAGCAGTGTTCAATGGGATGGTCTGGTTTTGTCGCCTAGCAACTATGACAGCCGTTGTGACTAGCGGCATTTCGAAGGACCTTCGAATTGGGATGGCCTTCGTCACGCTGCGATGACGCAATCGGCTATACTTTCCCTTTAAACAAATCTCGGTGCGTCCTTCGAAGGCCACGTCGGCTGCGCACTTTCAAGGACGCAGCCTTCAAAGGATGCAGCCCCTGAATTGTTTTGAAAACTGTTTGAAACACGCTCCAAGCCACGAATTCGAAACAAATGATTTGTAAAGGTTTCGAAGCTTCACAAAGCAGTGTTTTGAAAGCGCCCGTTACTAGCCTACCCACACGTAACAGAATGACCGACCCTACCATTAATCCAGCAACACAAATATTGCATCTCCATCAGGGAGACCCTTTGTTCGAGACTTTATTGAACTGGCACATCTTACCTCGTAGGACACGGTATGTCTCATTATTTTTTTAGAGGGGGGCTATCTGAATCACTCAGTTCAGTCATGCCACTGCACGACTCTCATTGGAGTTTAGAATTTTATATTGACTTGGCACTGCAATTTGCCGTGGGTGTTGCAGAGGAGGAACACAACATTACTGCTGTACCAACCACAACAAAGTGTCCAGCCGTCACGGCCGCCACGCCAGAGTCTCCAGTCGGCATCCCAAGACCAGCGCCATCTTATCACCGGCCTCAGCGCTCTCAAGCCCATCGGTCTCAGCACTCTCAAACCCACCAGCCGTAACGCCGCCAGTCTCAGAGGTAGACCTTTCATCTTCCGTGCTCCCTATGATGGCTACCACCGTTTGTGTGATTGTGCTGCACACACCTCGCTTGTTTCTCCTGCGGAGGCAGCGAAATTTTCCCCTGATGTCCCCAGATGTCTCTGTTACGGCCATGCACCGTTTCTGAACCCTCTTTGTCTCCTGGTGGTGTCAGTTTGGTCCATGAGGCTGACTTTGAGTTCCCTGTGCTCAGGAGCGGATCTACCAGGGTGGAAACTGCTACCCTAAGAAAAAACTTTGCCACCCCAGAATTATCACAGAATAACATATAAATGTAATCAGTGTTTCAAGTACTGCTTTTCAGCAGTGGTGCTTCAATGTGATGACATAAAAAAGACAGTGCAACACAAAACAATGACAAGAAAACATTTCAATAAACTTGCATGATGGTTGCACGCGCATGCAGTACGCTCAGTGTAGTCAGCTTCATTAACAAATGACTCTTATGAACTGGTTCTTTGTGAGTCACAAACACAACACAGCCCAGTGCACTTACAAATTGTTTTTCATTTGTTTGTGAATCGGCTTCTCAGCTAACTCAGAAGTCCTCTGAGTAAGCAAATCCCGTCCATATGTCTGAGATTCATTTCGTAGCCTAATTGTTTGGCGAGCTGATTTTCCGACCGCCCGCTCCACTTTCGTCATACATATAGCGCTTTTTGCCATCTGACGAAACAATAACATGAAATCAATAAGAAGATCCAGATCACAGAAACTAATAGCAGAGTTAGGTAAGAATCTAATCATATTGCAGTTTGTCTCGATTGCTAACACATCATAACTGATTAAGTTGGCCCAATTTCTCAAACCATTCATTCAGCTCTCAAACAAAGACAAACTTCTAAAAACGTTTAACAATGAGTAAACATTAGTTAGCAAAACTGATGACGAAACCAATCAGAATCCCTGCATCCTGGACAGCAATATTTACACATACAGTATAATTACAGTAGACAGTACCAGTACTTTAGATTAGGGAAATTTGACTTTTCTACAGTATGTACAGAAACTGTAACACATGTTGTACACCCTCAAAATCGTTATTGTCATCTTTTTTGCAGCCGTTTTATATGTGTAATTTATTTTTGTAGAACTGAAAAAAGGCTTTATGTAGTTGCTATGATAGCAATGATGTAAACGAAGGGCAAAGCTTTGCCTTCGCTAGAATGCTAACTAATATTGCAGGTTGAGGTCAGGACTCTATGGCATGTCTTTATGGACCTTGCTTTGTGCACTGGTGCACAGTCATGTTGGAACAGGAAGGGGTCATCTCCAAACTGTTCCCACAAAGTTGGGAGCATGAAATTGTCCAAAATGTCTTGGTATGCTGAAGCATTAAGAGTTCCTTTCACTGGAACTAAGGGGCCAAGCCCCTTAAAAAAGTCCTTAAAAAGTCCAGTGGCGACGTGCCTTTTTACCACTGCATCCAGCGCTTTGCATTGCACTCGGTGATGTCAGGCTTGGGTGCAACTGCTCGGCCATGGAAACCCATTCCATGAAGCACTCTATGCACTGTTCTTGAGCTAATCTGAAGGCCACACGAAATTTGGAGGTCTGTAGCTATTGACTCTGCAGAAAGTTGGTGACTTCTGCGCACTGTGCGCCTCAGCATACGCTGACCATGCTCTGTGATTTTTATGTGGCTGTTGTTCCCAATTGCTTCCACTTTGTTATAATACCACTAACAGCTGACTGTGGAATATTTAGTAGTGAGGAAATTTCACGAATGGACTTAATGCACAGGTGGGAACCTATCACAGTACCACACTTGAATTCACTGAGCTCCTGAGAGCGACCCATTCTTTCACAAATGTTTATAGAAGCAGTCTGCATGCCTATATGCTTGATTTTATACAACTGTGGCCATGGAAGTGATTGGAACACCTAATTCCAATGATTTGGAAAAAAATTTGCTTAAAATTTCAAGCTTCAGCTAATAGAAAGAATCAGTCTTCTGAGCAAAGGACACAGACAAAGGGAATCCCCAAAGGAACAAAGAACACAAATGCAAGTAGCCCTCCAGATCCTAGCCTACCTGATACATTGTTATAAAATGTAATAACCCTGGCTAATGATTAAAGGGTTAAATTAATGATTGATTCAGGTCTTATATGGCATATAGTGCTAGAAACTTGGGATTTCATAATTTCACTCTCTTAAATCTTTCTTCACTTTCTTTCCTTCTGCAAATTGTGAAAATGTGTACTTGTTTATATAAGACTCTAATCTGCATCTTCAGGACGTGTAGGAGGTGGTAGTAAAGCACTATTTTCATCATCCTGTAAGCTCCACCCACTGGCAATGTCGTGGTCGAAGGTACTCTGCGTGTATGTCTTCCCTGACGCTTCTGGAAAAGTCACTTGAATTTTATTAAACAGTTTAGTTCAAATTTAATTCTGACATCAAGAATAATTTAATCTGACTCCAAATTTAAATGACTCTTTGTATGTGCAATTTCCTAACTTAACAGCCTCGGATTAGTTTAGACCATGGATTATTCTGGGTATCCCATAATTTCAAATATTCTTTCATTAAGGACCTGGTATCGCTTTGAGACGTCACGTCTATGCGCTCACGATCACAAACTAGCCAGTTCTGAAATAGTCAGAGGATGCAGTGCGAACTATTTTACCCTTAAGACGCCGCTCACTGCTGACTCATAACAAAGGTGTAATTTTTTAATAGTCGCAAGATGCAACGTGCTAAATCAGTCATAGTCAGAAATCGGAAGGTCTCCTTAATGAGGTGCCCCATGCCCCATTCATTAGTGCCTTCGGTTTGAACTATCCTGGACAGAGATTAGAGGAAATACCAGACTGCACATTAATCTACTAGAAATAATGACTTCAGAGTAATGCAGAATAAATCAAGGTTAACATTTATTTTTGCCAGGCCGGATTAAGCATCAAATTAAAAGAATTAAACAAATACATAGTATACAACTGATCAGCATATAATAGTGATACAATTCAAAATACAATATCAAAATAGTTTCAAAGAGTCAGCATATCTGGCAATAGAGACACACAGCAACAGTGTGGGAAGTTCTGTTTACAGATGCTTCCCTGAATGGTTTGCCAATTCCCTTTAAATACCCAAGTGGAACAAAAGAACAATAAACATCTTGCACCCAAATATTTATTCGGCTTTCGTTGGACCTTTTCTCGTGCCCCAAGTGGTCACGCCTGATTTTGGAGGATAAAGAAAAATGGTTGGGGCATCTCCCGCATCAGAAGAACAGGCATTGTTTTCTTTGTTCTGACTGTTCTGCTGCTGCGGGAATGAAACCCCCTTACCATTCGCACCAGAAGTATTTATTTTGACCTCACATAAAACAACTGGAGGCAGTCTATTTGTGAGATTTCTATGAGTGAATGAGGAGATAGTGTGAGGAGTTGGGAACTCAGCATGGGAGGGATTAGATTAGATTGGGCCAGTTGTGGTGTGCTCTCTGTCCCTAGATTCCTTCTTCAGATTTTTTAGTTTTATTGCAGGTTTGAATTCTTGAATTCAGTCTTAGTAGAAATCCATCCTTACAATCCTTAGACTCATCCTGCTCAGGCTCCAGATAGACTGCTGGATGACTGAATCAGGTCTCGCATGGGTCCCCGATGCAAAGTAAATGCACTTGAACTATAATTAGGCTCTATGCGTTACTCACTCCCAGTCTCTGCATTTTCAGCCGCCATTTTGAAACTTTATGAGGAAGTATCAACTTCAAAATGAGTATACATGCAATAAATTGACTTGCAGGAGCATAAACAACATGTCCTAAAAAAAATCATATAAATGAGATACTTGGAAGTACACACAGCTTTTACTCAGCATAATTTGGATGGTCCCTTTTCAGGTGCCATTTTGTTTAATAAACTTCCTTAAATCTCAGTTGGAAGAAAAACAATATACCAATATATTAGTGTCATAATGTCACAGTTTGTTTTGGTTTTGGTTTTTGTGTCATGTTCATGTTTTATGTCCTTTGTATTCGTTTTCCTGTTTGCCATGTGCTTTCCTTGTTTGTGCCATGTTCTAGTCATGTGCTCCCCTCGTCATGTGTTCTATGTTGTCATGTTCTCATTGGTTTATTGTATTGCTTGTGCACAGGTGTCCCTTGTCTTGTTAGTAGTCTGTGTATTAAAGCCCTCATGTTTGCCATGTGTCTTTGTCAAGTATTGTTTCCCTGTATCCTCGGTTGGTATGGTCGTGGACCTCGGTTGGTAAGTTTAAGTGTAGAGTGCCATGCCATGCCATGCCTTTGTTTGGGATTATTTGAGATTATTTGAATAAACTGCATTTGGGTTCTCCAAGCTTGCCTTCAGTGGAAAATTCATTACAGAATACTTGACCCACCATGAACCCAGCAGTTGCCCTCCTGTGTTTACGCCAGGGGAATCGCCCCCTGGAGGACTATGTTGAGGACTTTCTAAAAGTATTTCACCAGGTGGATTTTAATGATATCGCCTTGAAGGACATTTTTCGAGTGGCTTTAACCGTCTGGGGTCGGCGGTTGCGCTGGCACGATCACTCGTTTTTTTTCTTAGAGCAAAATACACTCAAATAACTCTGTCTATGTTTGTTATACAGGCAAGTTTTATACATCATGCAAAACTGTTAAATGTCTTCTTTTATTTGTGTACACTCATAATAAAAACCAAATGTTCTGCTTTTCGTAAAATAAAGAAAATAAACGATGCGCATTCTGCTGTCTCTCTCAGTTTGAAGTTCATTCTGAAACGCGACAGAAAAGGAACTGTAACTCAGCGAATACTTGCCACCCATTCGTGAAATATGTTTTTAAAAAGCTTGAAGTGTCTATTTTAAATGATGTAAATCATATCAAAAACAAATCTTACGTTTAAGTAGTCCGTATGAAAGCAACGAGATGTACAGTTTCTCTCATTAGTTCTTCTTATTATCTCTGTAACCACACCCATGCGCACAAGCGATTCACACTGGATTTACCTGGATTTTCTGGATTCTGGATTTAAGAAGAATAATGCGATTTGAAGATAAGATTATTAAGGTAAGAAATGCATTATTATTAATAGTTAGTGTGTTATTGTTGCATAAACTTCACATTGTACTAGTTGAACTGGTGTCACTTGTTGAACTCTGTCTCCTTTCCAGCAATAAGCTGGTGTGTGGTGGGCGTTCTGGCGCAATATGGCTGCCATCGCATCATCCAGGTGGATGCTGGACATTGGTGGTGGTTGAGGAGATTCCCCCTTCCACATGTAAAAGCGCTTTATAAATGTAACAAATTCTTGTTATTATTTTATAAAACACAGCATGATATAAAAGTAGGCTGGTATGAGTGTTTACACTAACATGATGAATATTATCATGTTTAGACCCGTGTTTACAGTTAAATACTGTGTTCGTGGATATCTGTTCAAACTTAGATGTTTATAATGTGGTAACAATAATGTAAACGCGCTGTGCACTTGAAAGCAAAATGCGCCAAACATTAGGCTACATGTTTTTACTCCAATCTGATTTCATAACGTCATAACGAATGATAACATTTGAAGTAACATATGATAATACATATATGTTTCTCTAGTGTAGTGTACTGAAGTGTTCCCTTTTATTGATTTATCGTTATGGGCCGCCCACATTTCTGTAAAGTAGTATAAAGTATATGCATACAAGGCACAACAAATATATATACAAATATATTTGTAAAAATATATTTATACAACAAATATATACATATGTATAAATGGTGCTCATGGATGACTCATGTTCTCATTGCAGGAACATGACCATGGTCGCGTTACGGTCGAGCCTCCGTTACCTCGAAAGAGGTGGAGCCCCTTCGCTTATTCCCCGATCAGGCGCTTCTTCTGCCCAGCAGAAAAAGCCTACTTTGGTTAATAGCCTTGGTGACCTGAGGATCACAGTGAGAGGTAACTTGCCGAGCCAGTCTCCTCGGGCCCCTCACTCCTCTATAACGCTACCCGCGGAGCCTCCAAGAGAGCACGCTGGGCCGTCCCCGGGGGTCCCAGTCATTTTGTTTGGAGCTCCACCGGATGATCAAATGTCGGTCGCTGCATCAGAGGGTAAGCTAATGTCCTCTGGGGATGAAGACTCGGCTGCGCTGCTTCCTTCGGGTGCGCCAGCGTTATCCGAGTCAGACCCAGAGCTCACGGCTTTGCTTTCCCGGGCCGCCGCAAGTGTCCGGCTCAAGTGGAACCCTCCACCGTGTCCCGAACCTTCACGGCTGGACGATTGGTATCTTGGGGCGGCCCCTGCTGGTTCTCAGCACCCTGCCCCAGTGCCTTTCTTTCCAGAAGTGCATGAAGAGGTTACCAGAACATGGACGGTACCTTTTTCTGCCCGAAACCGTTCTAGTGCCTCTTCCTCCCTCACTACCCTCGACAGCAGAGCAGCTAAGGGTTACGTGGAGATCCCCCCGGTGGAGCTGTCTGTGGCGATGAAGCTGTGTCCCAAGCCTCTTGGCAGGGAAATCCGCGCCTCCCCTCCCGGGAATGTAAGTTCTCGTCCGCTGTCACGGACAACGCTTAGTAAGCCTGTGGAGAAACCTCCGCCCTGGATGCCATGGCGCTCCTGCAGGTCTACCAGCCCAAGGCGCTCAAGGAATTGCACGAGGTCAGTTCCGAACCAGGGGTTATGCAGGAACTGCGTACAGCGACGGACCTCGCCCTCTGGGCGACGAAAGTCACTACGCTCCCTGGGTCAGGCGATGTCCATCTTAGTGGTCCAGGAGCGACATCTGTGGCTTAACGCCCCTGTCTGCAAGGCCGGCCTCTTCGGTGACGATGTGGAAAACGTTGCCCAGCAGTTTTCCACTGCACAGAAGCAGACAGAGGCAATAAAGCACATCCTGCCCCGACGACCAGGTGCTGCCTCCACCCAGTCGTCGGTGGCGCATCCGCCTGCTCGTCGCCGAGGGTGCCCCCCTGCGGCTGCCTACGACCCTGTTCAGCCTAAGCAGCAGCCTCCACCCAGGCAGCAGGTGGCCGGCCGCAAGAGGAGCGCCCAGCCCGTCCAGGCCCCCGCTAAATCAGGCGGCAAGCGCAAGGGCAAGCGGCCCTGAGACGGGTGACCCAGCGATGGAGGAAGTTGCTCTCTAGTAAAACTATTGTCATGGTTGTGTAGTAAGCGCACAAAGAAGAAAGTTCAAGTTCAAAACAGTATTTAATAAAATCCTCAGGTAAATCCAAAAGAGAGCAGTAGCAGAAGCAACACAACATACCATAGACAACACCCGACAACAATGAACAGAAACAAAGGAACTTAAATACAGGTGCAAATGAGGTAATTAACGACATACACCTGACAGTGATGAAGACTCAAATAAGAAACCATGACAATAATCTAGGGATAGCAAACTGGAAAACAAAGTCCAAACTAAGGCTATGTTTACATGCACAACTTTTCATTCCGATTGATGAATCTGAATGTAGTGTTTACATGTTAAATATTAAACGAGTGATAGTTGATGTGCCCCTTTACATGTCACAACCTTCAAATCGGAATATATTTTTTGACATGCGCACACTGCACGAATATACAGAGTTTCCCACTGTTTGCGCATAATAACCATTCTCCTTCATTGGCTCTTTCTTTGTTTTAAACAGCACAGTTAATATATATGCATTTCTGGTCATAATTTGGAGACAATGACCATTTGAACCATTGTGGCGTGCTGCTTATGTTTATCTTGCAGTAAAAATGCCTCTCCCCACGCCCAAAACCAATCATCTGTGGATGACAAATCCGAAACAAGGACTGGTTGGACGTTGTTAGAATGACGGGACACTCATTTATAACACTTTATTCAACAAGAAGTACAGCTCGTTCCACGCTCAATACGTCATTACGCTATTTCTACGTCATTGCACATGCACAGTCCTTTCAGTTTCGGTTTTCAATCCGATCAAGCCTTTACATGTTCTCTCGATCGGATTATAAAAGGAATAAACCACCCCTTTCAATCAGATCGAAATTTCATAGGATCGAGCTCAATCGGATCGATTAAAGGACAATTCCAGACAAAAATTAACCCAGGGCTAAATAACACATGGGTACCGAGTCAACCGTTCTCTGGGATGCTTTTTCATGGTAATCGAATGTACCCAATTTTAACATTAGTTTTAGTTTAACCACAGATTAGTTAATAACTCTACTCTAGTGCATGGGGCATCAAATAAGTAAAAATAAAAATTGCTAGTTAATACCACTAACAAGGCTCAAAATAGCCCCACACTAACACGGTAGCATAATTAGGGTCTCTACCTGCAAACCGAAGCATTGAGAACTTTGTAAGTGTACAGACAGTTTAATAAGAAGATAATTTATAAAGACAGTACACTTCGCGTATATAGGCAGGAGCCATCTTTGGAAAACAGTCTCGACCAGTCGAACCACGAATGCCGTGCTATGTTCGTGGTTCGACTGGTCGAGACTGTTTTCCAAAGATGGCCATAATTAGAGACCTTAATTATGCTACCGTGTTAGTGTCTGGCTATTTTGAGCCTTGTTAGTAGTCCCAGATAGCATGGTGTCATTGATACAATGTTGAGTTTTGATCCAAACCATCATTTTCAAACCACCAAACCATCATCATGTTTAAAGTGCGTTGGATCAGCATTGAAATTTTGATGAAAGCCAACAGCACATATGGGTGGAGACAGTGACATTGAGCTAACAGTGATTTGTAGTTGATAAGCACAAGATCATTCAGGTATGTATCTCAGCAGAACACTAATGGGTGTTTCTCAATTAGTGGGGCGTTTTCAAACCACAATGGGCACTTTTAACTGCTTTACCCGATTTGCTCTAGTCCACTGGGGGCTTGGTTTAGGGGTGGGCCTTCATGATTTTGGCAAGTCTGCTAAAAAATGGTTGAAAAACATTTATTGTAGTTTGAAATTGGCCACTGATTGGTAAACGCCCATTTTGGTTTTGCATGTGCACTTCTCAGTAGTCTAATGCTTTCTCATTAGAGAGAAAACGTACTCGGTTACTAACGTAACCTCGGTTCTCTCTAGAGAGGGAACGAGTACTGCGTAATATCTTACGCTATGGGGGAAAACCTCTTTTCCACGAGATATTGAAGCCAAAAATTATCCTTAATTTTGAATTAATGTAAAATGCTGTGCGGCAGCATGCAGACATAGGCAAGACGGCTCACACGCCTATTGGCTGCCCTGCGGCAACAGCAGCAGCCTATCGAGAGAGGCCCTCCGTGACGTGATACCCAATGGGGGCGCTTCGCGCCCATTTCGTCACGTCCCGCCAGAACAGGCGTGGCCTTGGCCTATAAATACGCTCGACAGGCTGATACAAACTGGTTTTCATCACTGAAGCGAACCATCGCTGTTGTATGCACGGCAAGATATGCAGTACTCGTTCCCTCTCTAGAGAGAACCGAGGTTACGTTAGTAACCGAGTACGTTCTCTTACGAGAGTATCTCTCGTACTGCGTAATATCTTACGCTATGGGGAACACAATGCAACACGCCGTGCGTACTGGGATCCGACACCAAAGTCCCAAGGGCAGTAGCCCGGGGCTCATATAGTGCATAATCACCGTAGACTCACAGAGAGTCGGAGAAGAGAGGCTACAAGCATCATTCCCCATGAAATAGCGTCCCACAGGAGCTAGTTATGTTAACAGTGTTTCACGCAGACAGGGTGAACGTGTTCAGCCTGAACTGGGTATAAGTACGGGTTATTCAACACCCATGGAGCTGTTCTATCGATCAGTGAGCGATGCACAAGCAAAACTCAGCATTCTGCGCCGGCGCAGCGGGGCAGATAGTACTGAATTCTAGACCCACAGCAGCTTGGCCTGTAAGGCGGGAACCTCCAGGTTATAGAACCTTATAAATGTAGACGGCGAGGCCCAGCCCGCCGCCATACAGATATCATGCAAGGAAATTCCACTAGACCACGCCCACGACGAGGCCACGCCTCTCGTGGAGTGCGCTCTGACACCCAAAGGACACTGCAGGCCCTTAGAAGTGTAAGCCAGCGCTATGGCATCGACTATCCATCTGGATAGGCTCTGTTTTGATGCGGCCAGTCCCTTGAAGCGTCCGCCAAACAAAACAAAGAGCTGCTCGGTCTGTCTGAAGACAGACGAGCGGGACACATAAGCTCTCAGCGCCCTGACGGGGCAAAGGAGATTAGCATCCGCCTCCTCATTATTCACAGGGAGGGCGCACAGGGAAATAACCTGGGCCCTGAACGGTTTGTTGAGGGATTTGGGCACGTACCCGTGCCTTGGTTTGAGTATGACTTTAGAGTCATTAGGCCCAAACTCCATACATGACGCGTTTACTGAAAGCGCTTGTAAGTCCCCTACGCGCTTCATTGAAGCAAGAGCCACAAGAAATACCGTTTTGAAAGACAGGTGTTTCATGTCTGACAAATGGATTGGCTCGAATGGGGCACCTTTCATGGCTTCCAGAACCGTAAAAAGGTCCCACACAGGGACTGAGGGGGGTCTGGGAGGATTCAGCCTCCGAGCTCCCCTGAGGAATCGCACGACCAGGTCGTTTTTCCCCAGTGACTGGCCAGACGTCGGTTTTGCAGACGCCAATATGGCCGCCACGTATACTTTGAGTGTGGACGGGGTTCTACCCTTATCCAGCAGCTCCTGAAGGAAGGAAAGTACTTCCGTAACCCCGCAGTCTACGGGTGAAAAGCCCTGAGCTTGACACCAGGTAGAGAACACTGACCATTTCGAGGAGTAGAGCCGTCTAGTAGACAGGGCCCTAGCCTGCGTGATCGTGTTTAGCACTCCCTCCGGGAGGTTAGCGGGTACCCGTTGATGGCCCATGCGTGTAGGGACCATAAATCCGGGCGAGGATGCCAAATCGAGCCCTTTGCCTGAGAGAGGAGGTCTCTCCTCACCGGTATAGGCCACGGGGCAGTGCTGGTCAGCCGCATCAGGACTGGGAACCAAATCTGGTTCGTCCAGAGCGGAGCCACGAGCAGCACTGGGCATCCGTTTTCCCTGATTCGTTCCAGCACTTGAGGCAGGAGCGAGACAGGGGGAAAAGCATAGAGGGGGCAGCGGGGCCATACGTGGGCCAGCGCATCCCTGCTCTTGGAGAAAAAGTCTGGACAGTGAGCGTTTTCCTGGGACGCGAACGGGTCCACCTGCGCTCTGCCGAATGTCTCCCACAGCAGTTGGATCGTCTGCGGGTGCAGCGACCATTCCCCTGCTGGGACATTGTCTCTGGACAGTCTGTCTGGTCCCAGATTCAGGTGACCAGGCACATGCGCTGCTTTCAGTGAAAGCAGGTTGTGCTGAGCCCAGACCAGGAGGCGTTCCGTCAGCCTGTAAAGGTTTCGGGACCTGACGCCACCCTGGCGATTTATGTATGCCACCACTGACATGTTGTCCGACCGGACTAGGACATGGTGGCCTTTTATCTGGGGACAAAAACGCCGTAGCGCGTTGTCGACTGCCAGCATTTCCAGACAGTTTATGTGTAGAAGCTTTTCCCGTTCCGACCACTGGTCAAAGAACGGTCTGCCCTCGAGCAGCGCTCCCCATCCCGAGGTGGAGGCGTCTGTGGACACCACCATCACACTCAAGGGAGTCCCCAGACTCACGCCTGACTGATACGAGTCGGCTATTTTCCAAGGTTCCAGAGCCGAAACGCATTTCATGTCGACCCTGAGGCGAAACAGACCAGAGGTCCATGCCCGGGGCGGAACTCGCGCTTTCAGCCATAACTGCAGTGGGCGCATGCGAAGCAGGCCCAGCTGAAGTACCGAAGATGCTGAGGCCATGAGACCCAGCATTTTCTGAAACCTTTTGAGCGGGACTATAGAGCGGATGGGCGGATGGATTTCGTGGCGCGCTGAATGTCCAGTCCGCGCTCCGGCGACAGACGTGCTGTCATAGACAGCGAGTCCAGCACTGTTCCCAGAAAAGAAATGTTCTGGTTAGGAAACAGCGAACTCTTCGCCCAATTGACTGTAAGACCCAGATTCTCGAGATGCTCGAGTAATGTGGCCCTGTGTTCTATGAGCTCTGAGTGTGATCGAGCTAGAATCAGCCAATTGTCCAAGTAGTTCAAAACTCGCATGCCCTGAAGTCTCAGGGGAGCGAGAGCCGCGTCCATGCACTTCGTAAATGTACGGGGTGCTAGGGACAGGCCGAACGGTAGGACTGTGTATTGATATGCCTGGCCCTCGAAGGCGAATCTCAAGAATCGCCTGTGACGTGACGCAATCTGTATTTGGAAATAGGCGTCTTTCAGATCTATTGACATGAACCAGTCTCCCTGGCGAACTTGCGCGAGGATTTTCCTGGTCGTCAGCATTTTGAACTGGCGCTTCAAAAGCGCTTTGTTCAACTGCCGCAGATCTAGAATGGGTCTGAGACCCCCGTCTTTTTTTGGTACCAGAAAATATCTGCTGTATAGCCCCCCTTCGCTCTGAGCCTGAGATAAAGGTTCTATGGCCCCTTTGCTCAGTAGTTTGGCTATTTCGGCTCGAAGTAGATGAGATACTTCGCTGTTTACCGTGGTTTCGACATGCGCCGTGTAACGGCGGGGACGTTGAGCGAACTGTAGCGAATAGCTACAATAACTGTAGAAAATACACTCTTTATTGGATTTATCTGGGTAGCCGTAAAAACGGCTTTTGTGTGCAGGCAAGCGGGCAAATGAACCGGCTTGTTGACTGCTAAATACGCTGGAACAGTCACATCGCATGGAACTGGACGAGCGAAATGTTTCGGTGAAAATCCTGCCGCAGCGAGATTTGAACACCGTCGCTTTCCTAGGATGGCTAGGAAGGCTTTGAGACCTCGGGCTTGATCTCGATCCTCGGCCGGGGCCCGCACTGAGGGGGGCGGCGTCCAGCAGAGCGAGAGCGCGGTCTCTGTTCTCGGGCCTGGCGGCGCTGAGAAGCGGCGGCGGGTGGTGCGGGCTGTGGCTGTGAGCTCCGGGCAGACGGCTGTTTCGAGCGACCTGGTGCGGAGCTAGAGTGCTTCGGGAGGAAGTGCTTCATAGCCTGCCATGTCTTTTGAACCTCCTGAAATCTGTCCGCGAAGTCTTTGACGGCAGATCCGAAGAGGCCCGCTGACGAAATGGGCGCGTCGAGAAACACAGAGCGCTCCGAATCCGTCATCTCAGACAGCGTTAACCACAGGTGTCTCTCAGCCACGGTGAGAGAGGCCATGTTCCGCCCAACGGCCTGTGCAGCAGATTTAGCGGCGCGTAGAGCCAGGTCTGTAGCGCTCCTTAAATCCGCAGCGCTGATCGATCCCACGCCTTCTTCGTCCATTTTTCGGAGAAGGTCGGCCTGGAAGATCTGCAGGATGGCCATTGTGTGTAGCGCCGACACAGCTTGCCCGGCAGCGGTGTAAGCGCGACCGTGCATGGCTGACGTCACTCGGCAGGCTTTAGATGGCAACACCGTCTGTGCTCGCCGTCCAGCAGAGCGCGGGCAGAGATGTGATGCTACTGCTGCTTCCACAGGAGGAAGAGAAAGGTACCCTCTATCTTTCGCACCGTCCACAGTGGAGTATGCAGCAGAGACAGAGGTAAGCATCCTGGCCGAGAAGGGGGCGTTCCAATACCTCGCGACTTCTTCGTGAAGCTCAGGAAGAAAAGGCGCGGGTCTGGACTGTGATGGGGCGTGGTCCTTCTTGAGGAAGCATCCATCCAGCCGGTTGCGCGGGGGAAGCGCGGGCGCCTCCCTGTCGAGACCGAGGTTGTCGACGGCTTGAGAGAGCAGACGCATCAACTCTGACTCAATGCCAGCCCTTCTCCCGGAAGGCTCGCCAACAGTGGAGGGGAGGTCCACAGAGCTCGCCCAATCCTCACTGTCCGACGCCAGGATATAACAGGCCTCGGCTGTTTCGTCGATCTCAATGGCGGAAGTGGTAGCAGAAGGCGGCCGGTGAGCGACTCGAGCGATGCCGGCGAAGCTGGCGGGCGAACCAGCGAGCTTTGGCGGGCAGGAGAAGGCTCGGGAGCGCGCTGAGCACGGCGCTTTTTACGGCGCGGCGTTACAGCGGGCTGAAGTGCAGGCTCTGAGAAGGATACCAGGCGAGTCCTCAGAGTCACCATAGGCATCAGCTCACAGTGAGGGCATCCGCCGTCGACGAGAGCGAGAGCCGCATGATCCTCACCCAGGCAGGAAACGCAGATGACGCAGCGGCGAACACACACTTAGCAGTGATAAAAGGATATTAACGCCGGAAAGCTTAGCAGGTACGGCGGCTGAAGGCGGCGAGGTGAAGGCCAGCGGCTTCAGGCTTGAAGGCTCGTCCCGCAGAAGGCTTACTCTCAGACGACGCGGCTTCTCACTCCGGATCCAGAGATGCAGTAGTGCTTCGCTGAAGAGATAAAAAAATCAGTTTGTATCAGCCTGTCGAGCGTTTTTATAGGCCAAGGCCACGCCTATTCTGGCGGGACGTGATGAAATGGGCGCGAAGCGCCCCCATTGGGATCACGTCACGCAGGGCCTCTCTCGATAGGCTGCTGCTGTTGCCGCAGGGCAGCCAATAGGCGCGCGAGCCGTCTTGCCTATGTCTGCATGCTGCCGCACAATGTTTTACATTAATTCAAAATTAAGGATAATTTTTGGCTTCAATATCTCGTGGAAAAGTGGTTTTCCCCCATAGCGTAAGATATTACGCAGTACGAGAGATACTCTCGTAAAGGAACATACTGTAGGTGCATCCTATACAGACCTATTGTTTGTTGAGGAAGCCTAGCAGTTTCAAACAATGGTGCAGCTACCTTATTTCTCCATTCCTTTGTTTTGCGTGCTTATTTGCGTTTGATTTGTGTTGTTACTCACTGTAATTAGATACATTAAAAAGTTATTAAACTGTTTGAATAAAGCATCTATTTTTCTACATTCTTAAAAGATGCATCTTGCTTTAGTAAAGTTTATTAGGAATTTCCTGAATAAAGTTCTAACATTATTTAACAGATTTCTTGAAGTGCAAGAGACATGAACATGAGCAAGAATGTTACACTGCAAACATAGCCCATGTCTTGCACCCGTCAGTGCGTGCATGCAGAACACATTGCTCCTTTAGTAGGAGTGAAGGCAGATGAAGATGGACAATAAAAAAAAGAGAAGCACCCCCCTGATAATACTGACATTTATTATACACTGAGTTGTTGTCGACAGCATAATCACCTGACCTGGGACTTGATGATATCCTGAGCCTTATCACTGCTTAATCAGGTAACCATCCATATTCCTGAATCTGTATTAAATTTGAGAAATGTAACTCATTTCCATTCAGTTTAGCTTGTTTCCATGGAAACACTATAACAAAAAAAACATCTTGTGTTCATTAAGAAAGTGACTGACATGGCTATTTTTTTTGATATTTAAAGAAATTAAGGTCTACATAAGGTGAATCTGCAGCTTTAAAGGGATAGTTCAGCCTGAAATTAAAATTATGTCATCATTTATTTACCCTCAAGTTGTTCCAAACCTGTATGAATGTCTTTCTTCTGCTGCACACAAAAGAAGATAGAGTGAAGGATGTTGGTAACCAGACGTGATGGTTGATGGTAGCCATTGACTTCCATGGTATTTTTGTCCTACTATGGAAATCAATGGCCACCATCAACTTTCTGGTTACCAACATTCTTTAAAATATCTTATTTTGTGTTCAACAGAAGAAAGAAACTCATACAGGGTTGGAACAACTTGAGGGTGAGTAAATGATGACAGAATTTTCATTACAGGCTGAACTATCCCTGAAGAAATTTTCATTGAAAAAACCTAAGCTCTTTTATTCTACAAGATAAACGTGTTACTTGAATGCCAAGTAGTTTCACTGAAAATGAACTGAGATGTAGTTCCCTTTCGAGAGGTCTCTCCTATTGCGTAAGTAGCTTACGCTATGGGAAAACTCCTTTTCTCGAGAATATTGAAGTCTTTATGTAAAACGCATTGCAGCTGCACAGCTGACAGCAATGAACGAAGGAACTCGGTCATTGGCTGTGCTGCGGCAACTTGCTTGAACCAATGACGGGGCGACTCTGAATGCGCGACCAATGAGCGCGCTTCGCGCCTGCGCGCGTCAGAGCCCGCCAAGATGGGCGTGGCCAAGCTATATATTGGGCGCCCCGTCATGAGAGTTCTTTAGATTTAATCTCCTTCAGCGAACACCTTCTTCGCTGGATCCTCCGGATTATTGGAAGCCTTCGCCGCCGTGGAAAAGCATACCAGCGGGATTGCTACTAGGACGTCGGCACCTTCAGCCGCCTTCAAGCACCTCCTACTGAGCCATCCGGCGCGCCATATACGCAAGTATTTTACATCTGTTCGCCCCGCGACATTTGTGAAAGAGCAAATTTCCATTAAGGCGTTGTTTCAAATGCCTTCCTGCGCGTCGTGCAGAGACCTTCTCCCGGACGGGGATCGTCACATCATCTGCGCTCGCTGCCTGGGCCGTGACCACGCAGAAGCTGCATTGACCAAGGGCGGATGCCCGGAATGTGATGACCTGGGTCTCTCCGCACTACGGGCTCGCCTCGCCGCTTTCGCCGTGAGCGAGCCCATCGCCACCCCTCTGTTTGAGCCGCGCACTAAGAAAAAGCGCCGCTCACAGAGGCTTCCTGAACCTGAGCTCAGTGACGTCACGCCGAGCCAGTCTCCGCGTGCTTCACCGCCGCTCTTGCCTTCCCCACCGCCGGTTCAGTTCACCCAGCCGGACCCACACCCCTCTGGCAGAGCGGTGGGCCTTGTGACTTTCGGCGCGTCCGAGGACGACGGGGGAATGGACGACAGCTTGTCCATCGACGCTGCATCGGACGACTGGCCGGGCTCCACTCTCGACCCCGCCCCGTCGACGCTAGCTAGCACGAGCGGGGGCTCCACTATGGATACTGAGATTATCCGTGTCCTCTCTAAGGCCGTGAAAGACCTCGGGCTCGATTGGTCTTCTCCCGAAGAGCCAACCCGGAGCCGACTGGATGAGTGGTTTCTGCAGGGGCGCCAGCAGGCCCCTCGGCAAAGGCCTTCTCCCTTCTTCCCGGAAGTTCACGACGAACTCACCAAGTCGTGGAAAGCCCCCCACTCTGCGCGCCTAAAGCCTTCTTTTTCTTCTTCGCTCTCCTCAGTGGACGGCGCGAAGGAAAGAGGCTACGAGGGAACGCCGCCCCTCGAGGAGGCCGTGACCAATCATCTCTGCCCGCCCTCCACCACCGGATGGAAAGCCAAAGCTTCCCACCCCTCGAAACCCTGCCGCACTACCTCTGCTCTCGCCGGTCGCGCCTACGCCGCCGCCGGCCAAGCTGCATCAGCGCTTCACTCAATGGCGGTACTTCAAGTGTTCCAAGCCAAGCTTCTCCGCTCTATGGACGAGTCTGGCCCCGAACCCGAAGCCTTCAGGGACTTACGCAGCGCGACTGATATAGCTCTGCGAGCCACGAAGGCCACCGCCCAGTCCATCGGCCGTGCTATGGCTAATTTGACTGTTCTCGAGCGCCATCTGTGGCTGACTCTGACTGAAATGAAGGACGCGGATAAGGCGCCATTTCTCGATGCGCCTATCTCCACCAGCGGGCTGTTTGGACCGGCGGTTAAAGGTTTCGCCGAACGCTTCACTGAGGCCCAGAACGCTTCACAAGCTATGCGTCATTTCCTGCCAAAGCGCTCCAGCTCATCGCAGAGCAGACAGAGACCGCCGCAGCCGCAGCGGGCTAGAACAGCCCCCACCGCCTCTCAGCCCGCGCCTCAGGCTGACGCTCGACGCCGCTCGCGCTCTCACAACCGCAAGCCGCCTCCTGAGCGACGGGGTCCTCGGCCCAAGATTGTGCTGAACCCTGAGCCTCGAAAGCCGTCCTAGCCACAGAAATGAGAAGAGAGAGTACGTGTCTCGCAAAAGCCGGACCACTCTCTCCGCAAAAGCTCAAACATTACCCAGTCCCCTTACAGGCGGTTGGATATGTCCATACAGCAGTCAATGGGCCAGTCACAGAGCTCGCTCACCTGCAAACAAACGCCGTTTTTACGGCGACGCACAGAAAACACAAAAAGAGTCTTTTTCTGCCTGCATCACTAAGGGTTCACATGTCCACAAAGTGTGCATTCCCAGATACTGTCAAAACAGTGCCAAATTCATTCCCAGCTCAGGCTGCGCTTCCCATGAATGTAGATCACGTGCCTACGGTCATGTACGCACCACTACACACAAGCACTGTTCACACAGTTATAAATTCATCCCCAGTAAAAGCGGGAAACATTATAAAAGTGACGCGTGTGCCTACCACTGTTTATGCACCCCCACTTATAAACACTGCCCTTACAGTGTCAAACAAAACCTCAGCTCAGGCTGCGAGTTTTACAAACACAGCGCGCACTGTTGTAATCACACACGCGCCCATTCACTCACCTGCTCAGCGCGCGCCCGCGCCCCTGAGAGCTATGAGCTCAGGCGATTCGCTAGCCGGGTCCCTACGTCACAGCGGCCCGCCCCTAGCCTGTATTCAGCCCATATCTGTACACGCAGCGGCATGGGAAAACATTCCAGATATGCCGAAATGGGTATTAAATATAGTAAAGCACGGATACTCGCTCCAGTTCGCTCGCAGGCCACCACGTTTTACGACTGTGGTCGAGACGAAAGTGAGAAAAGAGTGTTCACATGTTCTACGCACCGAGGTGCACAAACTAATAGAAAAGGGCGCTGTGGAAACTGTTTCCCCCTCTCTGAGCGGGACAGGTTTTTACAGCCGCTATTTTCTCGTCCCGAAAAAGGATGGCGGTCTCCGCCCCATCCTAGATCTCAGACACCTGAACAAAGCACTAATGATTCGCTCGTTCAGAATGTTAACAACCAAGCATATCCTCGCGCAAGTGCGCCCAGGAGATTGGTTTCTCTCAGTGGATCTGAAAGATGCTTACTTTCACATTCCAATAGCGCCTCATCACAGGCCGTTTCTGAGATTCGCTTTCGAGGGACAGTCATACCAGTACACAGTACTCCCGTTCGGCCTGTCCCTGGCTCCCCGTACATTCACGAAATGTATGGATGCAGCACTTTCCCCCCTAAGACAAAGGGGAGTGCGAATACTGAATTATCTCGACGATTGGCTGGTTCTAGCACAATCAGAGAGTCAGCTAATAACACACAGATCTTGGATTATCAGCCATTTAGAATGCCTGGGTCTAAGAATCAATTTTGCAAAAAGCATACTATCTCCCAGCCAGAGAATTTCTTTCCTGGGAATAGTTCTAGACTCGATGCAAATGACAGCGCGTCTCTCATCGGAGCGCGCGCTCACCATCCGGCGCCTTGCAACATCATTCAGAGCGGGCGCGCGCGCCCCCGTCAAACGGTTTCAGAGGATGCTCGGTCTCATGGCCTCAGCATCGGCCGTACTCCAGCTAGGATTGTTGCATATGCGCCCTCTCCAACGCTGGCTCAAGAGCCGCGTCCCTACTCACGCGTGGCGTTCGGGCCACTTTTTAATCAGAGCGAACCACGGCTGTATAAAAGCCCTGACGCACTGGAAAGCCGCCGACTGGTACCAGTCAGGCGTGAGTCTGGGTGTGAACACAAGGAGAAAGATGATAACGACAGATGCCTCCAAAATAGGTTGGGGGGCCCTTTACGAGGGCAGGCCTGTCTCCGGCTTTTGGTCAAACCCGGAGAAGCGCCTACACATAAACTGTCTGGAAATGAAAGCGGTCGCTTTGGCTCTCAGAGCCCTGCTCCCACATCTAAAAAACGAACACGTCCTGGTCCGAACGGACAACATGACGGTAGTGTCGTACATAAATCGCCAGGGTGGACTCAGGTCGAGCTCCATGCATTCAATGGCCAGGAGACTCATTTTATGGTCCCAGCACAACTTGCGCTCGCTGAGAGCAGCGCATGTGCCAGGCGCCCTGAACCAGGGGGCAGACATGTTATCCAGAGACAAGATTCTCCCAGGAGAATGGGCTCTCAACCCTCTGACGATTCAGTGGTTATGGAAAACCTTTGGCATAGCGGAGATCGACCTCTTCGCCTCCAAGGAGAACGCGCACTGCTCTCTTTTCTTCACGAAAAGCACGGACGCGCTCGCCCAGAGCTGGCCGAGCCGCCCCTTATATGCCTTTCCCCCGATCGCGATGCTGCCACAGGTCATCAGTCGGGTCAGAGAGGAGGGAAACGCAGTGCTGCTGATAGCCCCACTCTGGAAGAACCAAACATGGTTTCCAGATCTGATGCAAATGCAATCTGCACCACGGCCGATTCCACTGAGGCCAGACCTCCTCAGTCAGGCCAGCGGGATGATATTTCATCCCCGCCCCGATCTGTGGGCCCTTCATGCATGGCCCCTCAACGGGTTCCCAGGAACCTCGCGAGCGGAGCACTAAAAACCATCGCTGAGGCGCGGGCGCCCTCCACAAGACGCTTATATGCCCAGAAATGGAAAGTGTTCGGTGACTGGTGTAATACCAAGGGCCTGAACCCTGTAACATGCGAGATTATGAGTGTACTCGTTTTCCTACAAGGGCTTCTGGAGGCGGGCCGCACCCCCTCCACGCTCAAAGTATATGTGGCTGCCATCACAGCGTCACACGACCTTGTAATGGAACGTCCATTGGGAAGAAACGACCTAATTATTCGTTTCCTAAGGGGCGCCAGGAGGATGAACCCTTCACGCCCCCCCTCAGTGCCGATCTGGGACCTAGCTACGGTCCTAGACGCTCTTAAAGGGCCCCCGTTCGAACCACTCCGAACCGTGCACCTTAAACAGCTCTCGCTCAAGACGGCGCTCTTGCTGGCACTCGCCTCGGTCAAGAGAGTGGGCGACCTGCACGCGCTTTCAACAAGCGCTGCCTGCCTAGAATTCGGACCTAACGACTGCAGGGTCGTCCTTAGACCGAAACATGGGTATATTCCTAAAGTGCTCACCACTCCCTTCAGAGCACAGGTTATCTCCCTAACTGCGCTTTCGTCTTCAGCAGACGAACACGACGCTAATCTACTCTGCCCCGTTAGGGCTCTCAGAGTGTATTTGGAGCGTTCTGCCCTATTCAGACAGACAGAACAACTGTTTGTATGCTTTGGCGGCCGTACGAAAGGTTCCGCCGTTTCAAAGCAGAGAATCTCTCACTGGATAGTCGAAGCTATAGCTCTGGCTTATGAAGCTAAGGGACTTCAATGCCCCTGGGGAGTCAAAGCACACTCCACCAGGAGTGTGGCTTCTTCCTGGGCATGGTCGAGCGGGATACCGATCGAGGATATTTGTGCGGCGGCAGGCTGGGCCTCACCGTCCACATTTATCAGATTCTACAACCTACAGGTCCCGACATTGCATTCCAATGTGCTATCAGCATAATGCTAGTTGAACTGCGAGTTCGTATCTAGATTATGTATGTGCTTGTGTCACACTGAGCGCCTTCTAGCCGCTCTGTATTTTTTCCCACATATAAAGCTCGCCTCTGCCGGCTAGTTGGATGATAACTTTGCTTTTTAGCTCAGGCACCTGCCTCTGGCTATCATAAGGCGAAGTTCAGCACGCACGGCGTTTTGCATGGTGTTCCCATAGCGTAAGCTACTTACGCAATAGGAGAGACCTCTCGAAAGGGAACGACTCGGTTACTAACGTAACCTCGGTTCCCTGAGAGGAGGGAACGAGTATTGCGTAAGCTGCCGTGCTTGTGCTTGGTTAGTTCGCTTCAGTCGTTTTAACCTAAAGAACTCTCATGACGGGGCGCCCAATATATAGCTTGGCCACGCCCATCTTGGCGGGCTCTGACGCGCGCAGGCGCGAAGCGCGCTCATTGGTCGCGCATTCAGAGTCGCCCCGTCATTGGTTCAAGCAAGTTGCCGCAGCACAGCCAATGACCGAGTTCCTTCGTTCATTGCTGTCAGCTGTGCAGCTGCAATGCGTTTTACATAAAGACTTCAATATTCTCGAGAAAAGGAGTTTTCCCATAGCGTAAGCTACTTACGCAATACTCGTTCCCTCCTCTCAGGGAACCGAGGTTACGTTAGTAACCGAGTCGTTAATGGTTATAGCTCAGAGATGTTTGTTCCTCTTCATGAAGAGTTTAGCTCCAGCACCTGCCTGGAAGTTTTCATTGATCCTAATGACCTTGATTAGCTGCCTCAGGTGTGTTTAATTAGGGCTGGAGATCAAATCAGACACCCCAGCCATAGTGCTTTCTTTTGATATTGAAGCATTAATAGATTTTAGAAAAATAAATTAAATAAACAGAATTTAACGACACTATAATCGTAGTTAGAATATTTTGTGTTCAGCAACTTTAAAAAAAAAAGTGAATCGTATTGTGTTTAGTATATTAACATTCTTGAATGTGACTGTATGTATGACAACTGAATTGACTCGTTCTTGAGTAACATCATGCTTTCTTTTTCAGATTTCAGAGAACCGAAAGGAAAAGAGTCTGATGCAAGACAGATTTTTGAAAACCTGAACCGTTGGACCACCTGTAGTTATGACATCAGACTTCTGAAGTCAATTTTTATTTTTAAAGGTTGAAATGCTTTTGTCCTATTTCTCCCCCTTTCTTTTTAAAATAATAATCTTTTAATATATTTTTGTCATTGATTGTTTGAATACAATAAATTGACTCAACTGCTGGAAAGGTGTCATTTATATTTTAAAAGGTTTTCGCCAAATTTTTAAATGGTCAGGAATTTGTTGACGCACCATTGAAGTGTAGTTGAAATGTAAATGTTGTTTCAACATTAACTTGGTACATCAGATGGTAATATTGTTTGACATTCCTTTTCAGTTGTATTTTCAGTGTTTCAACAAAATGTATTTAGAATCAACATCACATTGTAACATTGATCAAACCATATTACCAAAGATTATTTTTGTTAATTTCAGTGTTAATTCAACAGCAGTGATTTAGATTCAACATCATAGTGTAACATTGATTCAACAATATTACCATTGATTATTTTTGTTAATTTCAATATTGATTCAGCATCAGCGATGTAGAATCAATCATAGTGTAATGTTGATTCAATAGCATTACCATTGATTTTTTGTTCAACATAGTTTCAACATTAACTGAGGGTGCAAAAGTGATGTTGATAAAATATCACTTTGTAATGTTGAATCAATACTATTATCATTGATTTTTGTTTGAAATATCAACATTGCTTTACCATTAACTGAGGGTGCAAGAGTGATACTAAAGCAACATCCCTTTGTAACGTTAATTCAATGCAAATAGCGTTGACGCATCAACACTGAGTCAACATTGTATCAATGTCACCATGCTATCTGGTGTGTTAACTAGCAATTTTTATTTCTACTTATTTGATGTCCCATGCGTTATAAGCTAATCTGTGGTTAAACTAAAACTAACGTTAAAACTGGGTACATTCGATTAGCATGAAAACGCATCCCAGAGAACGGTCAACTCTGTACCCATGTGTTTTTTAGCCCTAGGTTCATTTTTGGCCAGAATTGTCCTTTAAGGTGTTTACATGAGGGCTTTTCAGTTCAATTGAGCCGTCAATCCGATTACAAATGGATTATTTGGTTGCATGTAAACGTAGCCTGAGTGAAATTGTGACACCTATTAAAAGAGTAATCTGACTACACATATACTATTCAAAATACTTAATATAAAATGTTAGACATATACTTTGATTTACAAAATAAAACAACATGTAATGCAGTGGTGTAGAAGAGAGTGCAAAAGAGACCTTCATGGCATAATATTTTTATAATAATTATAATAATAATAATTTTACTTTACAGAAAACTTTTATTTTTGGGAAAAAATCATTAGAAAGGAAAATTTCAGTACACTACACCAGAGAAAAATATATGGATTATCATATGTTCACTTCAAATGTTTTCATATTGGAGTACTCATAAACCATTCATCGAGGAGGTTGATGCATCCACTAACGGGGTAGGAGCGGTGTTGTCTCAGTAGCAGGGGACCCCAGACAAACTCCATCCATGTGCCTTTTTCTCCAAAAAACTCAGCCCGGAGGAGATGAATTATGACGTCAGCAACCGGGAACTCCTCGCCATCAAGCTAGCTCTATAGAAGTGGAGGCATTGACTGGAGGGTGCACAACATCCATTCACTGTACTAACCCCCGCTAGGCACGTTGGGCTTTGTTTTTTACTCGATTTGATTTCTCTGTTTCCTATCATCCAGGTTAGAATAATGTAGGAATTGAGGGCGAACCATATGAATCTTCCAGGTGATTCGTTCAAATATAATTCCACACAAAACTCAACATTCCAGATCCCCAAAACACCAGTTTAATCTCGGGCCATAAATGGAGTGGGCTCCAGCCAGTCCCAGCTAAAAAACTTTACGACCATGAAAGTTTCAAAGATATGTGCTCAAATAGAGGAAGAACTGGTCAAAGTTAGATAGTTTGGAAAATACTGATTGGTTCAGTGATGGCACGGCTTGGGACCCACCAAGATAACAGCAGAGATTGTTTGATCCCAAGACAAAGGATTTAAAACAGACCACCTCCTTCTTAAGGACCCCTGAACGACCCCAGAGTTGAAATCTCTTAAAACCACAGAGACTGAGACTTTACATTTAAAAATATATAAAATCATCCCAAAACAATTACTGACGGACTTCTAATCAAACATTGTTCAACTACATAATCCTATATTGTATCTACAACCTCTGTATGTGTCTATTATGCTTAGATCACATACAAGTCATGTAATTGTAAACTATTAGACGTATGAATGAAAGTGTGTCTTGATTCCTATCAATACGATCATATGTTCTTAATTCAGAAGATGGCTTGATTGAAATCTGTGTAAAATGTTTTGTGTTCTTATAATAGGAATAATGTCTAAACTGTTCCCTCCGAACTCTCTGCTAGAGCTGAAGAGTAAGGAGATCACAGATAACGCATGATTTACGATGAGAGGTGAAGAGAATGCCACCTCCCAAATAAAGACAGTGCCTAATTGGTCAGAACTCATCTAAGAGGTTGGACAAACCATTGAGTTTAAAATCTTAGGACCCGAAAAGCCAGTAGACTTTGTTGTAGAGTTTTGTTGAATTGAATGGAGGTTTGGTTTGTGAAATTGTTCACTAGAGCAGATTTACAGAAGTCATGGAGAAGCCATGACTGGTAACCGGACAGACGAGTAACCATGTAGACCAGCAGACAAAAGAACCCAAACAAGATCAGAAGAACATCCATGGGTTAAACAGCTTCATTCAAGCCATCTACAGTATAACTACTCTCATCTCACTTTTCTTTCTGTTTCTTAGCTTTATTTTTCTTTTCCGTTGAGAGTCTCGATTCTAAGTTAAGTTTTGCTGCAAAGTTTCGTTTAAGCGATTCGACTGCAAAGCCCGCTTTCCAACACCTAAGACTTTCATCCATCGCCAACACACCACGTGATTGGCCGCCCAGAGCCAGGCACGAGGGACCCGGGAAAATCCCTTTACGTAAACAAAAGGAATCCCAAAGAAACGCACTGACAAACACAAGTATACCTCCAGACTCTTAGCTGAACTGGTGCATTGAGATAAAATTGAATAACCCGCCTAAGAAACGATAGAAGGGTTAAATTAATGATTGATGGTTCATTCAGGTCATGTCTTATAAGTGCATATAGAAACTTGGGATTTCACTATCTCACTCTTGAACTCATTTTCTTTCCTCACTCTCTTTTTTTCTGCAACTCGTATGAATGTGTGTGTGCGTGGGTTTATGTTAGATATTAGTTTTATGTTTTAGAATAATCAATAAAGTCTTGTTTATATTTTAAAGATAATTGTCTTGTGTTATGTGCTTACAGATTTAGGGCCCTATCTTGCACCCAGCGCAATTGACTTTGTACAACGACGCATGTATCATTCGTATTTTGCACCCGCGCAAAGCGGACTTTTCCCTCCACAGACGCACGCCGGCAAACTAGGGAATGAACTTGCGCTCCCTGGGCTCTTCAGCGCAAAAAAGGAGGCATGTTCCGGCGCAAACAATCCCTGGCACTATTTTGCAGTTCCAGAAAACAATTGCGCCACTGACCAAAAAAAACCTAGTCTAAAATCAGTGGCGCGTTGCGCGTACATTCAGATGCTATTTTAAGCGCGCATGCTTGGCCATAATACAGAGTGTGAACAACGCGCATACACTGTAGATGATTCTCTCATCTACACAGATGCATTTTCCTTTTTGCAAATGATTAGGGTTGGGTATCGGTTGGGTTTTATCCGATACCAGTACCTACTCGGTATTTTTTAAACGGTTCCGGTGCTTAAACGGTTCTTGAAACGGTACTTAAGAAAACGAAACCGCACACACTTTGTCAAAAAATAATACCCTTTTATTTACAGGGCCAAACTGGACACAAATTTAACTTGTTTAAATTTAAATCTTTAAACAACATAAATACAAGTAACATATGGTAATAATAAATAAACCAATATAAAATAAAAATTCACATTTACATAATATCAAATAAACAATATTGTATCAAACAATGTAATAATACTAGAGATTACTACCAGGGTAATATAATCTCGACATGGCTACAGGTTCCCATGTTTTGTCAGCTTGAACCAGTCATGTAAGTTATCTGGATATTGTACTAGTTACGGCAGCGCTTAGCTTGGCGAGTTTGGTATTTCGTTCCCACTGTGTCTTAGCTACGCAGCATTGAGTGAACCTATGAAAGAGAACGTCTCTGGTTACTGGTGTAACCTGTGTTCTCTGAATAGGGAACGAGACGCTGCGTTCGCTGCCAAGCTCCTCGCGCTGCCGACAAGCTTCATTTTTCGGCAGAGAAATCTGAGGAGCAGATGATGCGCGCGCTAATATAATATGAGGCGGCGCCCGCGCCATCAGCCAATGGATTGGTGTGATTCTTTATGGGCTTCAGACAATCGGCACACCCAGAGGGCGTTCGACTCGTAATTTTACACGTGAAATGCAGCCAAACCTTGGAGCGTTTTGTCTTCGGCATCTTCATTAATCCCCTCGCTATCACCAGACGTTCTGGGAGTCTCCCGCATATTGATAACGGCTCCCTGATGCCCGCAAATTAGTTAAAATCTCCCGGAATCTAGAGCGAGCGAGCAAGAGCGCGCATGCGAGACAGAACAGACTGTGCTCCAAACCTTATAGTGCGCGCACGGCGAAGAGGGAGAGAGCGAGAGACCTTGCGTGTGTGCGCCACATGACACAGAGAGTCAGGCACCGAAATCAGGCACCGAAATTTTCGTTCTTATTCGGTCTGGTTACTACCGTTTACGTCGGAACCGGTTCCCTATTGGCACCGCGTTTCGGTACCCAACCCTACAAATGATACATTATTATAAGGAAAAATATTAAATCACGAGGAAAATCATTGTTGTGTCCATGACGATGGGAAAAATAGGCATAAAGCTTACACATTTAAGCTTTCAAGATGGCAGCCGAGCCACACCTATGTGTGGATCTCAGTTCTTGAGATCTCAAGATTTTAGGTTTGTCTTGTGATGTTTTATGTCTTTTAAACTTAAATAAGTATACTCTCGAAAAACAGGACATTCTCCTCCATACTGGGATTATTTTAATAGCGGATAAGGCTGAATTTTAACTTAAAACCTGGACATTGACCACCTGATAGCCCTGCTTGCTAGCCACCACCTGGATGCCCTGCTAGCAGCCTGCTACAGGTAGCCCTGCTTGTTAGCCTGCTGCAGCTAGCCCTGCAGCTAGTCACCACCTGCATGACTTATTGCTAGCCTGCTGCTGGTATTCCTGCTGCTAGCCTGCTGTCAGTAGCCCTTGTTAGCCGCCTCCTGGATGCCCTGCTGCTACCCTGCTACTGGTAGCTCTGGTAGCTCTACTGCTAGTCTGCTTTTGGTAGCCCTGCTTCCTAGCCTGCTGCTGGTAGCTCAGCCTGCTAGCCATCATCTGGATGCTCTGCTGCTAGCCTGTTGCTGGTAGCCACCACCTGGATGCCCTGCTGCTAGCTGCCCTTTGCTAGTTACCACCTGGATGTCCTGCTGCTAGCTCCACTTGCTAGCCACCTCCCGGATGTCCTGCTGCTAGCCCTATTTGCTAGCCACTTCCTGGATGCTTTGCTGCTAGTCCTACTAGCTAACCTCATCTGGATGCCCTGCTGCTAGCCTGCTACTTTTAGCCCTGCTTGCTAGCTATCACTTGGAAGCCTCCCTGCTAGCCTCCATTCTGTAGCCCTGACTTTCTGACTTCAAGCTACTGCTCACCCCTGTTAAGGCTGTCTTCAACTAAACCTGGTAACCTGACATCATGCATTTGTTTATATTCTTCATACTTTTACAGTCCAGCTTTATACTAGATGAATTTAATATGCCCAAAATGAGAAGTAATATACTGATACAGTTAAATTATGGTCATTTTTCAATTTCATCTACAAGTCATTATGAGATATACCGCCAGAAAATTGTTCACAAATTAATAAGACCCTGTATCTCCAGAACCTACTGTTGTTAAATGATCATTTTACTGTCTCAGATTACTCTTTTTCTCAATTCATAGAGGACAGTGGTAATGACAAATATTACCCAGCCAAACAAAAACTATGCTGTATGATTATGTTTTTTTTTATGTTATCTGGTAATGTTCAGCCCAATCCTGGTCCTGTTTCTGGTTTTCCTAACACTTTGAAATCCTTAGCCACTCCTTCAGATTTGAAAAGCAGACATGGCCTTGGTTTTATACATTTAAATGTTAGAAGCCTTGTCCCTAAAATGGATATAATTAAGATCTGGGCTAATACAACCAATGCTGATATCATTATTATTTCTGAAACCTGGCTTAAAAAATCTGTATCTGATGAACTTATTTCTATTGAAGGTTTTAAAGTTTATAGAACTGATCGGGTTGGCAAAGGAGGTGGGGTTGCCATATATGTGAAATTTAAGTTTATAAGCTCGGTAACCCTATCACTAACTAAAGCTAAACAGTTTGAAATTTTGACCGTGAAAGTGAATATCTCAAAAGACGCTGATATTACAGTAGTTGGGTGCTATAGACCTCCATCTGCTTCAAAGGATGCTTTCCAATCTATATCCGAAATATTACATGAAATTAATGACTGTGATATGAATTGGGACTGGTTTTCTGGGAACTCTGATTGTTTTAAAGATTTGTGTAATGACTTAAATTTAGTGCAACTTATTAATGAACCGACAAGAATAAATCCCAAAGCAGAAATAAAATCTACTCTCCTCGATCTAATCATAACAAACTCAATTCATAAATATACCTCAACTGCCGTATTTTGTAATGACGTCAGTGACCATTGTGCAGTCGCTTGTGTAAGAAATACAAAAATCCCCAAGGTAAAACCGCGCATCATCCTAAAAAGACATTTTAAAAGTTTTGAACAACAGGCTTTTCTGCATGATCTGTATCATAGTGAACTTAGCAGGGTGTCTTTGTTTTCGGATGCTGAAATGGCATGGGATTTTTTTCATTCAAATTTCAGCTCCATTGTAAATAAATACGTACCAATCAAAAAGTTTAGGATCAGTGGTAAGGACAACCATTGGTTCTCAGACAGTCTATCAGAGCTAATCTGTTTGAGAAATAAATTGTGGGCACAAGCTAGATTCTCCAACTCTTCTGCTGATTGGACTGCATTTAGAACTGTAAGAAACAAGTGTACTTTGATGATTAGAAAGTCCAAATCTGAGTTTTATTTGAAGTCAATCACAGAAAACTTAAACAACCCTTCAAAGTTTTGGAAATCAGTTAAATCTTTGTCGGGTGCACGTGTGACCTCAAACCTCCCTGAACAGATTCTCATTGGTTCAGATGAAATAAAAGACAAAGCAGTCATAGTCAATCAGTTTAATAAACACTTTATTCAGGCTGGGTTCATATTTAATCAAACCGTAAATAAATCTGTCCCATGTCCTGCCATGTCAGCATCTGAAAATGTAAATGTAAATGGGGAATTTTTTTATTTTAAACCGATTTCAGTGTCAGAAGTTCATAAAGCCCTCAGAGACTCTGATCACAAAAAGTCAGCAGGTACAGATAATCTGGACCCCTTTCTGTTAAAAGTGGCAGCTGATATTATTGCTGAACCCATAGCACATATTTTTAATTTGAGTCTTCTTTCCAACTCCATTCCCAAAAGTTGGAAAGCAGCCTATGTCCTCCCTTTACATAAAGGTGGAGACCCATCAGAATTGAATAATTACCGTCCAATATCAAAACTCTCTGTTCTGTCAAAGATCTTGGAATCATTTGTGAATGTACAGTTAAAACAGTATTTAGCTGACAACAACATTTTAAATAATTTTCAGTCAGGGTTCAGAAGTGGCCATAGCACTATTACTGCTGCTACTTTAGTGACATTATTGGGGCCTTAGATAAGAAGCAACACTCTGCTGCATTATTTATTGATCTTTCTAAGGCATTTGATTCAGTTGATCATGGATTGTTATTGACTAAACTACGTTCAGTTGGTTTAAGTGAGAAGGCTGTTGCATGGTTTCAAAATTATTTTGTAGATCGTACTCAATGTGTTTATGCTGAAGGTTATAAATCTGATTTTCTTAAGATAACTAAAGGTGTCCCTCAAGGATCAATCTCAGGACCCATTCTGTTTACAATTTTTATAAACGATTTGGATATAGATGTTCAAGCCAAATTACATTTATACGCTGATGATACAGTGGTCTATACTCAGGCTTCCACCATTTCTGTAGCAGTGCAGGAACTTCAGACTGCATTTCAGGCATTGCAAAACACATTACTGAGTCTAAAACTGGTTTTAAATACACAGAAAATAAAGTTTATGGTTTTCTCAAAAGCTCGAGCACAGATAATTGACAACTGTGGCCTCTTGTCCTTAGATGGAAAATCAATTGAGAGAGTGTCTTCATACAAGTACTTGGGGATATGGATAGATGATAAGCTCACCTTCAATGAACATATTACTGTTTTAGTCAAGAAACTTAAAGTCAAGCTCGGCTTTTATTTTAGAAACAAATCTTGTTTTACTTTTAGTGCTAAGAAGAAACTTGTGGAAGCTACTTTTCTGTCTGTAATTGATTATGGAGATATATTGTACATTGTTACGATCCTCTGTATTTGTTTTGTGTGGGTTGTTGGTGTTCTGTCTGTGTATGTTTCCAGGAGTGATTGCAGCTGGAGGGCCCTGATTGGTGGATCTACTGACCCTGACCCTAACCCTAACCCTAACGTCAAGAACATACTACACAACTCTTGAGTTTTAGACAATGTGAATTGGAGACACAAGCTGGCCGACCGCTCGGTAAGTCTAAATCAACGCTACTGGTAACACTTTACGGTAAGGGTACATGAATTATCATGAATTCAGGTATAAATTCATGAATGAATTAGGCATTAATTCATGCATTAATATCTCATGAATCATCAGGAACTAACATGAGTTCAACGTTTTTCATTCATGACTTCATGGATGAACAACACCTTAATTAAAACATTAACTAAGATGAGTACATCATCATGAATTATGATTTATTACGCATGATCATGATGTTTTCTTTGTTCACAAAAAAATGTGTCTTTACTATCCATTGTGGATAAAGCTAGTTATGGTACATGAATCATCATGAACTCATGCATAAAAAAAGCAATAATTCATGCATGCAAGACTGTCACAGTGGACAAACGGATCTGGGTCTACCCCAACCAGAAGCCACGGATGACCCGGGAAGTCCAGCAGCTGGTAAAGGAGAGGAACATCGCCTTCAGGTCCAGAGACAGGGCTCTCTACAGCACGGCCCGATCTAACCTAAAGAGAGGCATCAGAGAGGCCAAATCGAACTACAGGAGGAGAATTGAGGAACACCTGGGCAGTAACAACAGCAGGCAGATGTTGCAGGGAGTCCAGCATCTGACCAACTACAGGGCCAACCTCGGAGCTGCTGAAGGTGACATCTCGTTGGCAGAGGAGTTGAACCTCTTTTTTGCCCGTTTTGAGGTGACACCACCAGAGACAGCCACACCACACCTCACAGCAGCTTAAGTTGCACAGTAGAGGAGCATGAGGTGAGGCGCACACTGCGGGCCATCAATCCGAGGAAGGCTACAGGGCCTGATGGCGTTCCGGGACGAGTGCTGAGGGACTGCGCAGACCAGCTGGCTGGAGTCTTCACCAGGATTTTCAACCAGTCCCTGGCCCAATCCACTGTCCCACCCTGTTTGAAGTTCTCCACCATAGTCCCCCTGCCCAAGAAACCCCATATTTCCAGCCCCAACGACTACCGGCCAGTTGCACTCACACCTGTGGTGATGAAGTGCTTCAAAAAACTGGTCCGGAGGCACATCACAGCACTCCTGCCCCGAGGCCTTGACCCCAACCAGTTTGCCTACAGGGCGAACAGATCCACAGAGGACGCCGTAACCACAGCCCTCCATACTGCACTGTCCCATCTGGAGCAGCAGGGGAGCTATGTGCAGATGCTCTTTGTGGATTATAGCTCAGCATTTAACCCTCTGAGGTCGGCTATCGCGCTCGCTTTTTTTCTTATCAGTGCAAAAGAAACTCAAAATACTCTGTTGATTTTGATCTTACATATTAAGTGTTGTACATCATTAGATCCTGATAAGTGTCTATTTTTTTTGTGGATACTCACAATAAAAACAAAGTGTTGTGCTTTTCGCCAAAAAAAGAAAAACAAACATGATGCGCGTTCTGCCTTCTCTCTGTCAGTTAAGTCCATTCTGAAACGCGTCCGAAAATTAACTGTAATTCCACGAATACTTGTCATACAGTCACGAGTGTTTTTCCATAATGAAGCTTGAAATCTCTTCTTTTAAATGAATTAATTTATATAAAAAAACAAATATTCTCAGTTTATGTAATCTGTATGAAAAGAGAGAGATGTCAGTATTTTTCTTTCCAGCTCATTATACCTCATTACGCGTTAATGTGCCACGCCCACGGAGAGCGCGCCAGTATTCAAACGCAAACGATCTAAGGCAAGCCATTCAAACATGCCAACGCCCCCCCGATGGATTATAAAACACATCGTGTTTAGCAAGTATCTTGTACAGCTGTGTACACAGCGTATCCTTTCGCTGTTAGGAATAATACTATCTAATAACCCTGGAAAATGTAGGCTACAAGGAGTTCTGGTAGTTTCATTTCGAGGAGCAACGGATCCAGCTGATGTAGTAAGTCATTTATTCTTAAGTGCTTTGTTCTAATTGCGATATTGAATAGTGTCTGACTGTAAACCGCAAAAAGACTGTTTAAATATGAATTGCGTGTCTGTGTGTAGGCTAAATGATGAATGAACGGCATGCAGGCGCGCGCGCTTTGTTTACTACAGTTATACAGCGTGTGTCTGTGCCGTTCATTCACTCTCGCATCGACATTAGTAAACGTTATGTTTACATGAACACATCCAAACTATATTGCTATAGCCTACTAGGATGAGTAAAAATAGACTGAAATATGTTGAAATAAAATGTCTGTATAAGCAACAAGCTGCAAATTCACATGTATATACTAATATATCATACACAATATGTTACAGACTAAATATGAATGTTTAGACAAGATTTTGTGATTAGTTTTGGATAGATTATAAAGTTTTGACTGTAAAAAAAGACTACTGTCACATTAAATAGTTAAGCTTTTGTTCACCAATTTCTGCTCATAGTTAAATATACTATAGTATGATGTTTTGTCAAAAATAAAGTAGGTATATTGAATTATCAACTAAGATGTTATTATAGTGTTTGTTCCAATATTCAAACTAGTGAATCCTTACCTTTTTTAATACGTATGATAAAATGTATACTTTTTACAAAGAAATACACCTGAAATATTGTTAAAATTGTAATTGTTGTTGTAATTGTAACCTATTTGTAATTTGTTACAATTTCTAATTGTAAAATATGTATATATAGATCATTTCTTTTGTCCTTGCATTCTTTGGGATCCAAAACCAACATTATGGATGTGACGCGTCTGAAATACATAGAATCTGTTTGGAAAATCAACAATCAAACCATCATGGCACTTTTGTTGACGCATAATGGCTGTGTTTTGAAAAACTTGAAATGAAGTGGCCAAAATCATTTCTGTCTTGAAACAGATCACAATAGTCATATGCATGATTTAATATGAAGCGTCCGTAACGGTCACGTCCGTAACGCATTATTATGGTTGTTCAGAGCAAAGTAGTGAGATGAATTGTCTATCCTAATAAGCATAAACATAATTTAGCTTTGTTAATAAAGTTTCAAGTTATTTGCATTTATAATTGTCATATTAAATAAACTAAACCTTTAAAACGTTATGGACGTGACAGTGCACTGAAGCATCAAGACCTCTTTATTATAGCCCTTATAAATTCAACAGGCAGTGCTGTTCTGACCAAATTAGTATATTTATTTCTCAGGCATGCCTAAATCTTTCTGCAAAATGCTTAGTGTTAAAATAAAGTTTAAAAAGGGGGGTCTTTGATACCTTTTTTTGAAAGCATGAAATATGGCTGGTTGAAAATGTAATTTAAGCATTGTTGCTCACCTCATATCTGGTGGATAAACAAGGCAATTTTCTTAAAATTTTTGTTAAAGCACATTAATACAGTATATTACAGACCTAAATGGACAACTTAAAAAGGGTTTTGTTCTTTTGGTTAAAACTTTATTTTTTCATGGTAAAGATGACCTTTGCATGGAATTGCCCAGCTTCCTCTCTGGTAGTAGACAGAGGGTTAGAGTGGGTAATCGCACATCTACGGCCTTAAGCCTCAGCACCGGCTCCCCCCAGGGCTGTGTGCTGAGCCCCTTGCTCTATTCCCTATATACATATGACTGTACCCCAACCCACCACGGCAACACCATGGTGAACTTTGCTGATGACAGTGGTGGGGCTCATTTCTGGGGGGAACGAGTCTGCCTACAGGGATGAGGTGGAGCGGCTGACAGTGTGGTGCAGCAATAACAATCTGCTTCTGAACACCGCAAAGACCAAGGAGTTCATTATGGACTATAGGAAAAAGCAAACAATCATTCAACCACTTATTATCAACGGGGACTGTGTGGAGCGGGTGGAAGACTTCAGCTTCCTTGGAGTCCACATTGAGGAGGGTTTAACCTGGAGCAAGAACACCTCTGAGCTAATAAAAAAGGCCCAGCAGAGACTTTATTTCCTGAGAGTACTCAGGAGGAATAACATCACACAGAGGTTGCTGGTGTCCTTCTACCAAGCCTCCATAGAGAGCTTGCTGACATACTGCATGTGCGTGTGGTACACCAGCTGCACAGTGGCTCACTGGAAAGCGCTCCAGAGGGTAATCAACACTGCACAGAAAATCACTGGCTGCCCTCTCCTCACACTGGAAGAAATGGAAGCTTTAGCGTTAAGTTCGGCCAGGAAGACTCAATTGCTGCATCACTTATTACCTTCTCATCTATCCAATCATGTCTAATACTTGCGGTATAAAAGACCGGTTCTTACACGTTTGAGTTCGCAGATGCTGACGCTTTCATTTTTTACCCATCTGCAATAACTGTAATCAACGCTGTTAAAGTGAACTGAACTGATTGCAGGATTGGTGCAATAAGTGTGACTGTGTATATGTATATGAATGCCTGTTCAGGCTGCTTTTCTTTTAGACACTATTTATTTACTGTTTTTTTTTTAATTATATTAGGAATGATGCACTGGCTGGTTAGCACTTTAAAAAAATTTCGTTGTACATGTGACAATGACAATAAAGTTTTCTATTCTATTCTATTCTATTCTATTCTAGTCTATTCTATTCTATATCACAATATAAAGAGCAGGGTTATGGGGAGATGCCAAAGGTGGAAGAAATGCTCGTGAGCTATCTCTCCCCTGAATCTGCATCTTCCCTCAAGGCCCCGGTATTACCCACCAAGCCAGTAACATCAGCTTTGGTGGGTAAGGCTTATTCAGCGGCTGGGCAGGCTGCAGCGTTAGGAGATCTCGATGAAGGCGGGGGTATTGGCCCATAGATTTGTCTCTCAGGGCCTCCAAGGAGATGGCCACCTGGTGGCCACTGAGAGACATCTCTGGCTCAATCTGAGTAACATCAAGGAGAAGGAGAAAATTTTTTTAATGGATGCTTTTATTTCTTCCTCTGGCCTCTTCGGCGACGCAGTAAACTCTGTCGTCGAGAGGTTTCAGGAGTCAGCCAAGCAAGCGGCTGCCTTCCAGAAACTTCTCCTTTGCCAGACTCATCTAGCCCCAAACATCTAAAGCCAGCTCCTCACACCGTGCCACACAAAAACAGAGCGTGGCTTCCCGTGCTCCCCCACAAAAAGACTGGGGACACGGAAAGCGCGCTCAACCGCAGCCTTCAAGGGGTAAGACGGATCTGAGGACCGTCATTATCTCCAAGAAGCCTGCGAAGAAAAGGTCCTGACGCCCGAGGGCGCAGGCTATTGAGGGCAGTCACCCCCGAAGCTGAGCAGCTAACACCTCATTTTATGATGCCCATCTCCCTTTGGTGCCCTCAGGGGACAGTTATGCTAACCCTTCCACCTCGTGTGCTTCAATGGGCAGCGGTCTCCAGCAAGCACATCTCTCAGGTTCCACCCGGAAACGTAGTGGCCCTGGGATGCCCGTCCCCTCTGAGGAGGGTCCTAGAGCAGTCAGTTCAGTCGTTCCCTGCCGGTTCGCCGTTACAGGGCGAAGGGCTGATTGCTCAACAACAACTAAATCCAGAAACCAGTCTCGAGAGGCTGGTACCTCTATTAGAATTTTTGACAGCGTGGAAGCTACTGCCAAATATTTCTCGCTGGGTCCTGCAGACCATAGAAAGAGGTTATCAAATACAGTTTGGGTCTCGCCCACCCAGGTTTATGGGGGTCTTGAGGTTTGCTTTCGGGGGCAAAGCATACCAATATCGAGTTCTTCTGCTCGGCCTAGCACTATCACCCCACACTTTCACAAAATGCGTAGATGCAGCACCACTGCATCTACAGGGTATTCGCATCATGAACTACATCAACGATTGGTTGATTCTAGCTCAGTCGCATCAGTTGGCGGTTTGGCATCAAGATATCGTTCTCGCCCACATGAAAAAGTTGGGGTTACGGCTAAACGCCAAGAAGAGTGTGCTTTCTCCATTACAGAGGACCACTTTTCTAGGGGTAGTGTGGGATTCTATGTTGATGCGAGCATGTCTATCTCCGGCATGCATAGAGTCCATCCTGTCAACTGTGAAAAGAATAAGGCAAGGCCAGTCACTCACTGTAAAACAGTTTCAGAGACTGTTGGGTTTGATGGCAGCAGCGTCCAATGTGATACCTCTTGGCCTGCTGTACATGAGACCCTTGCAGTGGTGGCTCAGGACCAAAGGGTTTTCCCTGAGGGGCAACCCCTTTCGCATGATCAGGGTTACGTGGCGATGCCTATGTGCCCAGGTTATGTGGAAGAAACCTTGGTTCCTGTCCCAGGGCCCCGTGTTGGGAGCTTCTTGTTGTCGCTGGATGCTAACGATAGATGCCTCGGCTCAGGGTCTATGGGGGGACCATCATCTCTCCTGGCATATCAATCGCCTAGAGATGACTGCTGTATTTCTTGCTCTCAAAAATTTCCTCCCAAACCTCAAGGGCCACCATGTGCTGGTCCACACAGACAACACATCGGTGGTCGCCTACATAAATCATCAGGGGGGTTTGCGTTCACGTCCGCTATGCAAACTGGCGCACCAAATCCTCCTGTGGTCTCAGGGGAAGTTGCTCTCACTCAGAGCGGCTTACATCCCTGGGGCCCAGAACATAGGAGCAGACATCCTGTCGAGGCAGGGGCCGAGGCCCGGGGAATGGAGGCTCCACCCGAGGTGGAGGAGCAGATATGGAGGGCGTTCGGCCAGGCTCAAGTGGTTCTGTTTGCGTCTCCATGTCCACTCTGGTTCTCCCTCACACATCCAGCTCCTCTCGGACTGGATGCGATGGTACAGACGTGGCCGAGGCTACGTTTGTATGCTTTTCCCCCGATCGCTCTGCTCAGTTCACAGGGACCATCTGCGCCTACTTCTTATAGCCCCGCGGTGGCCGGGCAGATATTGGTTCCCAGATCTAGTGTCTCTCCTCAACGGGCCTCCTATGGAGCTTCCCGTTAGGAGAGACCTTCTGTCCCAAGCAGAGGGCTCTATATTTCACCCTCATCCCGAACTGTGGAACCTGTGGGCTTGGCCTCTGAGCGGACCCAGCTCATAGGGTCAGGTCTCTCAACCGAGGTTGTGGAGACCATTTTACCATCCAGAGCTCCCTCCACGAGGAAACTTTATGCCCAGAAGTGGAAGGTTTTCACTTCATGGTGTAGTGATCGTCAGCTGGACGCAGTTAACTGCCTGGTTGGTACAGTGCTGGAGGTCTATCCCCGTCCACTTTAAAGGTTTATGTGGAGGCCATAGGTGCTTACCACATTCCTTTGGGTGGAATGTCTTTGGGTAAAGACCACTTGGTATCTCGTTTCCTCCGTGGCACCTTGAGACTTAGGCCTGCTCCGCACACCAGGATTCCGATTGGGACCTAGCGATTGTCCTTCAAGGCCTTTCCCAGGCTCCCCTTGTGCCTTTGGAGGAGGTGCCAGCCAGATTTCTGACTTTAAAAACTCTGTTCCTCCTCGCTATCTCATCTCTAAAAAGAATAGGAGATCTTCAGGCTTTGTCGGTTGCACCCTTGTGCTTGGAATTTGCACCTGGCATAGTTGAATCGTTCCTTCATCCTAGACCAGGTTATGTTCCCAAGGTCCCCACTAATGCGGCCCAATCAATAGTGCTGCAGGCCTTCTGTCCTCCCCTTTTTCAGGATTCGGACCAGGAAAATAATAATTTGCTTACCTCCACAGAGCTGCCCTGTGGCGTAAAGCCGAAGGCTATCTCACTTGCTTATGAGTTGACCGGACAGCCTTCACCTACAGTAGGTGGACAACCAGAATGCCTATTACCGCCGCGCCGGCCACCGCGGCAAAACCACCGCGGCAAAAATAAACCAGTCGCATTTCAAAGTCATTCGCGAAATGACCGCCAGGTGGCGCAAAGGGATATCGCATTTTGAAATGTAAGTGGGGTTAATGCCAATTAACAGTAAGGATGAAATACTACAACTATGGTAAAAAGAATAGAACATTTTTTAGGACAGAAAAATAGAATGAAAAGTTAAGAATAGAGATGAGAACAATATAGCCTATAGGCCTAGACATCGGGCGAAATAAGCCTATTCCCCGGGGGAAAGGAGAGCGATAACAAAAAAGCAAAAAACAAAAAAAATTAATAACAAAAATAACAAACAAAAATAAATTAGATGCAATGAAGCTGATTATTTGTACTATTCTATTGAGGAATGAGACGAATGAAGAGCACTTCTCGCTCATGTGAGCGAACATAGGAGAAACGAACACTGGAGAAACTAACGTTTGGCAATGTCTCAGTGAGCAAATTCATGGCTGAGTGGTAGAACTTACGTTTCGATCATTTAGATGACACGGGTTCAAATCCCGAACAAACGTGGACCACTCAAAATTTTATATTAGCAAAATTTTATATTTATATTTTATATTTATATAAATATATTCATATTATATTATTTTATATTTTATATTATATTTATATTTTATATTTTATATTACAGTTATTAATAGATATTTGTTTATATTTATAAAATATAATTACCATGCATTTCCATTTTACACTAAGGAACAAATATTATCCAACAGAATTACTTTACATGTGTATAATAATACAATCATAATTTCAAAAGCAGTTCTGTTAAAAAAAAAAATATATATATATATATATTATTTATTTATTTGTTTGTTTGTTTGTTTGTTTGTTTTATTCCCTATAGCCTACATAGAGTTTTTAAAAACATGGTTTTAAGCAAGGTGCGATTTGCCATGGGGGACGGAGATTTCCTTCTGGTCTAAACATCCCTCTGCTGAATTATTTTAATATGCATTGTTAGTCGGGTTTTATTCTGGCATGTTGAATTAGTGTTCGACAAACGCGGTGGCACGTTCATTTGGATTTATTTTTCTCATATCAGCTAAAATAACTTAATAGGCTACTCCGTGATTTTTTGGTCATACCGATAAGAGTAGAGTAGCCTGCATCGTTCAAAACTGTAAACTTTTATTCATGTTACGCTAACGACAAAAGTTTATCTGTCGTCTCTGTCTCCGGGAACTGCGCGTCACAAATATGAACCGAAAGCCACTTGCCTCAGCTCAGTCACGATAAGAAATCGGCTATGTCTAAAGCCTTGGATTTTAAATGTCTAAATATTTAGGCTAATAAATGTTATCTGATTATAATCCATATGAAAACGAGAGGTACAGAGGATCTACTCAAACATGTTTAGCTATGATGTGAGTGCTTCCCAGTGAGAACATGATAAGGCAAGGGTGAAAATCTCACTCTAATTAAATAAATCGCCCTGAATTAAAATGTAAAAACAGATTAAATAATTTATTTGTCGAAATGTTGCAATATAGCTTCATTTAAGTTCAGAATTATTATATAAATGTTATTTAGTTTAGCAGCAGACGAAGCACCGTGGTTCGAGATTTATTTGAATAATAATAAAAAAAAAAATAAAAAAAAATTAATTCACAAATTGCATGCCTGGTTGTAAGGATCCAAAGATCCCTGTAGAATTTAATATTGAGGTGAACATTTTGTTCATGACAACAAATGAACATGTGTTTGAAGATTATATTTAGTTTTGCTTGGAAAAAGCTTGCACAAACCAGTTTTATTTCTTAAATTATTGAAATAATTAAATATTTAGTAGGCTAATAAACTTTTATGACAGAAATATCACTACATGTAGCTTAAATCATTTAATTCCTTCATTATCAACACTTTAATAGCCTAATGCTAATGTCTATAATAGCGATTTAAGTGTGAATTGCAACTTCTCTTTGTTTTAAGTCAGCCTCAAACTCAGATAGCCTGTGGGGGGGTTTGGAGGGACAGTTCAGTGCTTTATCTTGCGTGCAGGACAATAGGTGTTAATGTTCCGTCTTTCATATGGAGAGTGTCAGATAGCCAGGCTGATGAGCAGGCAAAGGCAAAATTCTTTTAAGGATAAATCTCTCGATGTTTCCAAATGTAGGCCCCATATCTTATTAAATTATAAATATTTTAGTTTATTTATTGTAGCCTATTTAAAGTTTTTTTTCACACAAAATTTAAATGTAAGTGTTCAATCCAGTTGTTTCAACTTTTTTTTTTTAGAATGTTTGAGCAGTGTGTATGATTGTCAACAATCTGGCATTATCTAAACATGAACTGACGACGCGTTCATGCCAAGAAACGAATGGGAGTGATCAGCAGATACAGAGCTCTTTAATTCACGATCAACCTCGTTTTATTGTAAGGTGAATTCAACAAGGCATGCTATTTCTTTGAAGCAACAGAGGCTAAATCATTTGTTTATGTTTTTTTTCATGTGTATGGATGAAACGCAGCAACATACAGTATTATCAGATGATGTGTTTTTACCCTGAAATGTTTAATTTTGAGAGAGATCCAGCGCGAGAGAGGCAAAGAAAAACTCATGTTTTTATTTTATGTTGCTTTGGACTATTTTCGTTTTGTATGCTACTGTTTTAATCGTTTAATTTAGCTGCAATTTCTTTGGCAATACAAATTTAAAATGTCGCAAGAATAAGATTCTGTGTTTCTTATTTTGCATCGCAAAGGAAATAAACTCTAAACTCGATGCAACCCTGTTTTGAAAAAAAAAAAACTGTCCCGACACTTTATTTAAATCTTGAATTGCTCGATGGGGTTTCAAACTTAAGTAATTTTAGTGTCTTTTTACATTACACAATAATTTAGCAGACTAAAGACAAGCTTCTTCATTTTCATTTTCTGACGCAATCGGCAGACAATCTTCCTTCGTCAGTTTTGTCTGTGCAGCGGCTCTACAGGAATGTAGCAAATTTATGTTGTAATGTGCCATTGATAATTAAACAAAACGCTTGATTTTAAATAAATAAACAGTTAATAAACTCGCTAACCTATTTAAGCATCAAGAACGGTAAAACGTTAACGCTGTCGGCCAACTTCGGTTAACAGCAATTCGGGTCGCTTGAAGCTCCGTGAGGCTCATGTTGTTGCGTTGACCACTGAGCTACCGTCTGAACGCTGTTAAGTTAATGTCTTACGCTCTTGCAAAGCATCATTGATGTAGCCTGAATATGTTTCTATTGCAATGTTTTAAGTTTTCATTATTTATTCAATTTAATTTCAGTAATTTCAGTATTGTGAATATTAATTATTTTAACTGTTTCACTTAAATTCATCTGCTATCAGCTTTCAATCGCTCTGAATGAGCCGCGGCGCGGCGGCAGATTACGCAGATTACGCAATAGAGAGAATAAATGGACACTATTCAAAGTCTGTGATTGTAGCGCCTCTTAGCGGTAAAAAGGCAGCAAATACACGCCAAATTTTTAAAGTATTATTCTGGTTGTCCACCTACTGTATGGGTGTTCGGTCCCACTCAACTAGGAGTATGGATTATTGTCAGGAGTGCCCCTACAGGACGTTTGTGATGCGGCAGGGTGGTCCACACCGCACACATTCGTCAGGTTTTACTCTCTGGACTTGAACTCTACACCAGGGTCCCGGGTGCTCTCGTCCTAGTGCTGCTCATTTGATTTGGGCAGGCTTTATAGTTTCCTGGTTCATGACGTTACCCGCTTCTGACGTTCCGTCACACCATTGGACTGATTTTACATGTGCTTCAATGTGCTTTTTCACATATTTGCGTTTTTGAAGTTTGCAGATGATAACTTTTTTTTTTAATCATTAAACGCCTGCACCTTGGAACCTATTTCAAGGTTTGTGTTCTTGAGTCGCCAGGCACTGTTATCGTGCGAATGGGCAGGTCGGAGCGCATTAAGCTGTTAGAACGGTTTCGTGTAAGCGGCCCCTAAGTCAATAACAAATGATCTTTGCAACGGAAGTGAATCAATCAAAACTAACTTTAGCTGGACAATAACTTTATTCTAGAGCTGCTGTAAAGCCAAAACAATCTGTTACTTTAATTTACTATTATCACTGTAAAGCTGCTTTGAAACAATCTATATTGTTAAAAGTGCTATATACATTAAGGTGACTTGACCACTGTCATAGTGACCCTTGCTCTCTTCCTTCTTTTTCTGGTTGCTGTTTGTCGCATAGTGAAGGAATACAACTTTGTCAAATGTTTAATTTAACTTCAAATACTATCATATATAAACTGAGAAGGTTCTGTAAATTGAATTTAGCATTCAGCTGTGGAGCACGAAAGTCCTGTCTTACTCTGTGTCTCTATATACAGCTGTCAGACAGGTTTTCTTTCTATTGTAAGTTAAATGAAACATGTTAGTGAAACTCTTGGAGACTCTCGCGAGCTTTTGTCTTAGCAAGAGAGAGTCCTGTCATTCCTGTTCTGGAGTCTCAGGGTTTGAATAGTTTTTTTCCTCTCTCTTTTAATACAGGTTACTAAACCTGTATACGAGTTTCCACCATCACAATGTAATCCCTCCTCTTAAAATGCCTATAATATACCATGTAAAGTTACTTTAATTTAGACGATGTTGGAATGACTGCAACAACGACAAGCAATAAAGAACTTCTGCTTGGAAAACTTCCACCGTCTCCTGGTCTGAGCTTCTAACTTTTCTAAAAAGAAAAAGATCACTACAGATGGTGCCCTGTGACCCGGATAGAATTAACTTCACCTGAATCCAGATTGGAATTCAAGCTCAAAGATCTGACTGCATTCCAGAGAGAATCTTACCTGAATCCAGAACTGAAATCTCCACTCAACAAAGACTGAGTTCCAGAACTGAAATCTCCACTAAACAAAGACTGAGTTCCAGAACTGAATCCTGAAACTTCAAAGCTCAACAAAGAACAATTTTTTTTAACTGAGTTCCAGACGGAATCCTTTCAGTATAAACAACGATTTGTTGAGTTTCACTCTATTCAAAGAACCACTGAAGACCAGTACAAATCTCTGCGCCGTCAGAGAACAGTTATCAGACAGCTTCAGTGTTTGGCTAACAAAGTTACCCTTTAAAAGTTTATTTTAAAGATAAAAGTATAGCCTCTACGTTGCTAGAGAAGGTATCCTCTAAAGTTAGGGAAGGTTAACATTACGTGTTAATATTGGTGAACCTCTGTTCAAACAGGGATGTGTTTATCCTCTAAAAGTTAGGAAGGTGAAAGATCCTTTGCATTTCCTTTTAGAGAAGATTAGCGTAACGTGCTAATATTTTGTGTGTTACCCTTTGCGCTGGGCAAGGAAGGTTAACTGTGTTATCGAGTGTAGCCTCTTTTGATCAGAGAAGATTTAGTGTTTTTGTTTGTTTTATCCTCTAAAAGTTAAGAAGGTGAAAGATCCTTTGCATTTTTCTTTTAGGGAAGATTAGCGTAACGTGCTAATAGTTTGTGATGTGTTGGTAACAAGGAAGTTTAACAATAGTTGATTTGTGTTAACAAGCGTACCCTCTGTGATCAGAGAAGTTTAGTGTTTGTTTGTGTGGTAACAAAGAAATCCACAAAATGATTAAGAAAAGTGCTAGACTAATCTCCACAGCTAAAAAAGGTGGTCTTGCTACTCCTTTGTGGTCAGATAGCGAATTTAAAACACTGTTAGGAGAGCACATGGACTACATAGTGACTGAGTCAGTTAGATTGGATTTGACAAAGAAATTTGGTATTGATCCAGACAAAGTTTTGTCTATTGAAGAATGCAAGAAGGTGTTAGGTGCATGTATCAGAAAGAAAAACATGACAGGCATAATCTGTTGCCATAGAGAATATAGCTTATCCATTGCACAAGAACAAGCTAGGTGTATTGATAAGTTAAATGAACAAAACAAACAATTGCACACTCAAGTGTCCTGTTTCAAGACAAAGGTGGGCCATAACCAGGCATCAACCAAATGTGACTCTGAAGACCAACAGTCAGATGAAAGCTATCCTGATTTACAGTCTTTCTGTAGACTAGAAAACACTAGAAATTCTGGTTTGATAGATAAAGATGTAAATGTAGTTGAAGTGTGTGGAGCAAGACAAAAGGCTCAGAATAGGGCAAACGGTGTTGATACAGTTCCATCTGCAACCCCCATACTGCAGCTACAAGCAGTCAAATTATCTTTAGGTCCTAAAGATATCGAGAGAATCGTTGAAAGTTTGCCATCAGTGCAAAGAAATTTTTCTGAGTTTAGGAGAGAATTGTCCAAAAAGATGCGGCTCCACGATATGTTTCTAGCTGAAGTCACCCAGCTAGTATCACAGATCTTGACTGAGTCAGAATTCAATAATTTTGAAAATGCTGTAAACAATTCTGAGTTTCAAAATGCCAGAAAAGATTGTTGGACCAAAAGTGGACTGGTCAAAGATCACTAGTTGTGTAGAGAAGAATGATGAAACTGTTACTGAATTCACAGAAAGATTTTGTCAGTCAGCTGCAGCTTACAGTGGAATATCAGACACATCAGAGAAGGTGTTAAATGATAATGGCCCCTTAGCTCGTACATGGTTTCATGGTCTTTTGTCAGAGCATAAAAATGCATTGCCTTTCTTAGACTTCACATGGTCCACTAGAACTCTGCAAAGTAACCTAGACAGTTTAGCTAATTGGGAAAGAGACTCTGATGTCAGGGCAAGAGTAAAAAATGCAGCCGCATCGTTTAAGGTCAACACAGAGAACCAACAGAAATGTAAATGTCCTAAGAGAGAGGGCAGTTGTTATTACTGTGGTAAGCCTGGACATTGGAGAAAAGAATGCAGGAAAAACAGAAAAAATGCAAGAGAAGTGAACAATGTTACTCAGCTAATTCTCAGCCTGCTGGCTGCTCTGAAGCAGCCCCTCCCCTCGTCATTAAACCTGCTGGGCAGCTGTTTTAGGTGTTAGACATACAGGCTGTGAGTGCTTAATTTCCCCAGTAACTTACAACAAAGATGAAAGACTTATGTTTGTTTAATAGAACAAAAGGAAAGTGACTGTCTCAGTTTTCCTTTGGGGGACACTGGTTAAGTAAACACACAGCCTTAAATGTTATTTTACAGCACAGGCCTTTCATCATTAATAGTGTTAGGTCAGACTGTAAACGTAAAAAGGCCCTCATGCAGTGTCCACAATAATGCCGAATATTGTCTTACAGCGTGCACCTGTCACGAATCCGTCCTCATGTATGATGTCTGCTATGACTAATAATAACCACTATTAAACTAAACCAATCTTTGTTACCTTAAATTATATGTTTATCTCTGTAAAGCGGCTTTGAAACAATCTGCGTTGTTAAAGGCGCTATATAAATGAGGATGACTTGACTTGACTTGACATGACTGAAGTTTTGTTAGAGGATGAAGGAGAAATTACTCACGATTGTGTTACGCTTACATATACACCTATGAGTGAAGTAAAAGAAACTTCCATAGAGAATTTAGAATTTGAGTTGTTTGTTGACGGTTCAGCTCAAGTCATTGAAGGTAACAGACGAGCAGGTTATGCAGTAACGTCCACCACGGAAGTGTTAGCTTCAGGACGTCTTCCAGATCATTTTTCAGCTCAAGCTGCAGAACTAGTAGCCCTAACAAGAGCATGCACGCTAGCTTCAGGATCAGTTGCTAATATCTACACAGATTCCAGATATGCTTTTGGGGTAATTTGTGATTTTGGTGTCATTTGGCAAACCAGACAGTTTCTAACTTCTGCTGGATCCCCCATTAAGCATGCTGAATTAGTGAAAGATCCATGAAACTTCCAAAGAAATTAGCAGTGATCAAAGTGAAAGCACATCTCACAACTAATACTACGGAAGCTAAAGGTGATGCTCTTGCTGATATGGCAGCTAAACAGGCTTGTTTCTATGCAACTGTACAAGTGTGTTCAGGTAGTGCAGCACAGAAGACAATTATGCCTCCTGAATCAATAATTGATCTGTACAAAGACGTTCCTCCATTAGAACCAAAGTGGCATGGGCCACATCAAGTGATGCTGATTACAGCAGCTGCAGTATTGTGTCAGGGAAGGAAAACCTGGACTCATTGTACACACTGTAAGGTTGTTCCTCCACCTACAGGGATAGGATAGGACACGAACCAGTGGGGAGCCGAGGGAAGAACCAATTGCAACAGGCGTCGGGGGTCAACCCTTCGGTGAAGAATCCCTCATAGGCCTTCCCATCCATTAATCCATCCTCACCTCACTGTGTTCTTTAGGTGTCATAATTAAGAGATAGGGAAAGAAGGAACAACAATAGCAGACTCGGAAAATTTACCACCCTAGTGTTTGAACCAATACTGCTCTACTTTAGCAGACTCAGAAAAGTTACAACCCTAGAACAAATACTGCTCTCCTGTCTTTTGTTTTCTCTCTTCCTCTGTGCAGGTACAACTTGATGGCCCGAGACCCATATGCACCGACCTCCTCGCCTATGAAGACACAACCTCAAGAAACAACTAGACCCACTTCCGAGCCAACTATCAGAGACTACGAAACCTTCAGTCATCCATCGACATGATCAAGATTGTCCTACTACTACACATCATGAAGATCGCACAAAGTCCGGACTCCAGAAACAACATATTCTTAGAGCTGATGAATATGTCACAAATGCCTTGTTTGCTGGAAAGAACGTTTGCAGGTCACATCCGAAGATGGTTGCATTCCAGGACTCACTTGTGCAACAAGACATTCTTGATCTTTCAGCAAAATCATCCAAGATGACTGAAGATAATTCTTCATGGTTCAGAAACTTGATTGATCACGAGAAATTCACAGTTCCAACCAGAAAAGACTCACGGACCCTAATTGCATGTTTTGTTTTCTGTGTCAGCATGCAATTACAGAAAAGCAAACACAGAGTGCATTATGTGCCTGTAACTATCACAAGTTGCAAGAATGAATTTTTAATTGTTTAAATTTGTATATAGTGTGGGAGTTATTTAGAACTCCCAAAGGGGGAATTGAAGGAATACAACTTTGTCAAATGTTTAATTTAACTTCTAATACTATAATATATAAACTGAGAAAGTTCTGTAAATTGAATTTAGCATTCAGCTGTGGAGCACGAAAGTCCTGTCTTATTCTGTGTCTCTATATACAGCTGTCAGACAGGTTTTATTTCTATTGTAAGTTAAATGAAACATGTTAGTGAAACTCTTGGAGACTCTTGCGAGCTTTTGTCTTAGCAAGAGAGAGTCCTGTCATTCCTGTTCTGGAGTCTCAGGGTTTTAATAGGTTTTTCCCTCTCTCTTTTAATACAGGTTACTAAACCTGTATACGAGTTTCCACCATCACAATGTAATCCCTCCTCTTAAAATGCCTATAATATACCATGTAAAGTTACTTTAATTTAGACGATGTTGGAATGACTGCAGCAACGGCAAGCAATAAAGAACTTCTGCTTGGAAAACTTCCACCGTCTCCTGGTCTGAGCTTCTAACTTTTCTACAAAGAAAAAGATCACTACAATAGCCACATTGAAAAAAAAAGTGTGTTGGATTTACATGATTTAATATTGTACATCGTTCCCACATGAACCAATTAAGTTAAACAAACATAATTTGTTCATGTAATGTAACTGTCAAAGGATACTCTTTTTTTTATGTGTATTTATGCTTTTTGTTATAAATTCATGTAAATTTGAGTTCATTCAATTTAAAAACAAATATAATTAAAAATGTATGAAAATGTGATGTTCAGAAGCTGATATTTATAATATTTTAAAAAAGTTAGGAGTTCTTCAAGTAAGATTTACGAAGAAAACGTAATATCACATGACCCGGTTGAGTTTGGAGCGAGTCTGCATCATTTTGGGTCAGAAAGAACATGAATACAGAGAAACAACAAATAGCCTGCAAAATAATTACTTTATCTGCATGGTTTGAGAGGTGCACACGATTATTTACCTTTATATATATTTCATAATGTTTATAATGTGGTTTTATACTTTACGTGCACAATGTGATGGGTTATTAATGAATTTAATTGGATTTGTCATATTTCTGTTGCATATAGGTGGACATTGGCACGAGAGACTTGTAAAGGACTAGGAAATGCATATTTTGAAAATTCTATGTTTTTATATCTTGTAGTTTTTAACGGTGTCTACTCATGAGAGAGAGAGAGAGAGAGAGAGAGAGAGGGAGAGAGAGAGAATAGCAACAACAGACATCTTTATGAAGTGTGGTCTTTTATTTAGTCAGACCTGTGCAGCTATTTGTAACTTCAACAACTGAATCCGTCCACAGCCTAAGCAAATGCTCCACTCCTCTCCACAATGGTAACCCATTTAATATAAATATAAATACTAATATAAATGGTTCTAATAATTCCAACGTAATTGACTATTAAACACTATCAAGTCTTCCCCTTTTCTCATTTTCTCAAAAACAAATAAAATAACACTTAATTTCAACATTTATTCTCTCTTGATTCGGCCATATGTAAAGCATGCTGGGAACTAACAAGCACAGCCCAGTTTCAGTTAATGCAACACAAATCATTCATGTAATCCCAACACAAACGGATGCAGTAAACTCGAATGTTACAAAGACGTTCCTCCATTAGAACCAAAGTGGCATGGGCCACATCAAGTGATGCTGATTACAGCAGCTGCAGTATTGTGTCAGGGAAGGAAAACCTGGACTCATTGTACACACTGTAAGGTTGTTCCTCCACCTACAGGGATAGGATAGGACACGAACCAGTGGGGAGCCGAGGGAAGAACCGATTGCAACAGGCGTCGGGGGTCAACCCTTCGGTGAAGAATCCCTCATAGGCCTTCCCATCCATTAATCCATCCTCACCTCACTGCGTTCTTTAGGTGTCATAATTAAGAGATAGGGAAAGAAGGAACAACAATAGCAGACTCGGAAAATTTACCACCCTAGTGTTTGAACCAATACTGCTCTACTTTAGCAGACTCAGAAAAGTTACAACCCTAGAACAAATACTGCTCTCCTGTCTTTTGTTTTCTCTCTTCCTCTGTGCAGGTACAACTTGATGGCCCGAGACCCATATGCACCGACCTCCTCGCCTATGAAGACACAACCTCAAGAAACAACTAGACCCACTTCCGAGCCAACTATCAGAGACTACGAAACCTTCAGTCATCCATCGACATGATCAAGATTGTCCTACTACTACACATCATGAAGATCGCACAAAGTCCGGACTCCAGAAACAACATATTCTTAGAGCTGATGAATATGTCACAAATGCCTTGTTTGCTGGAAAGAACGTTTGCAGGTCACATCCGAAGATGGTTGCATTCCAGGACTCACTTGTGCACAAACATGATGGTCCAACAAGACATTCTTGATCTTTCAGCAAAATCATCCAAGATGACTGAAGATAATTCTTCATGGTTCAGAAACTTGATTGATCACGAGAAATTCACAGTTCCAACCAGAAAAGACTCACGGACCCTAATTGCATGTTTTGTTTTCTGTGTCAGCATGCAATTACAGAAAAGCAAACACAGAGTGCATTATGTGCCTGTAACTATCACAAGTTGCAAGAATGAATTTTTAATTGTTTAAATTTGTATATAGTGTGTGAGTTATTTAGAACTCCCAAAGGGGGAATTGAAGGAATACAACTTTGTCAAATGTTTAATTTAACTTCTAATACTATAATATATAAACTGAGAAAGTTCTGTAAATTGAATTTAGCATTCAGCTGTGGAGCACGAAAGTCCTGTCTTATTCTGTGTCTCTATATACAGCTGTCAGACAGGTTTTATTTCTATTGCAAGTTAAATGAAACATGTTAGTGAAACTCTTGGAGACTCTCGCGAGCTTTTGTCTTAGCAAGAGAGAGTCCTGTCATTCCTGTTCTGGAGTCTCAGGGTTTTAATAGGTTTTTCCCTCTCTCTTTTAATACAGGTTACTAAACCTGTATACGAGTTTCCACCATCACAATGTAATCCCTCCTCTTAAAATGCCTATAATATACCATGTAAAGTTACTTTAATTTAGACGATGTTGGAATGACTGCAGCAACGGCAAGCAATAAAGAACTTCTGCTTGGAAAACTTCCACCGTCTCCTGGTCTGAGCTTCTAACTTTTCTACAAAGAAAAAGATCACTACAATAGCCACATTGAAAAAAAAAGTGTGTTGGATTTACATGATTTAATATTGTACATCGTTCCCACATGAACCAATTAAGTTAAACAAACATAATTTGTTCATGTAATGTAACTGTCAAAGGACACTCTTTTTTTTATGTGTATTTATGCTTTTTGTTATAAATTCATGTAAATTTGAGTTCAGAATTTAAAAACAAATATAATTAAAAATGTATGAAAATGTGATGTTCAGAAGCTGATATTTATAATATTTTAAAAAAGTTAGGAGTTCTTCAAGTAAGATTTACGTAGAAAACGTAATATCACATGACCCGGTTGAGTTTGGAGCGAGTCTGCATCATTTTGGGTCAGAAAGAACATGAATACAGAGAAACAACAAATAGCCTGCAAAATAATTACTTTATCTGCATGGTTTGAGAGGTGCACACGATTATTTACCTTTATATATATTTCATAATGTTTATAATGTGGTTTTATACTTTACGTGCACAATGTGATGGGTTATTAATGAATTTAATTGGATTTGTCACATTTCTGTTGCATATAGGTGGACATTGGCACGAGAGACTTGTAAAGGACTAGGAAATGCATATTTTGAAAATTCTATGTTTTTATATCTTGTAGTTTTTAACGGTGTCTACTCATGAGAGAGAGAGAGAGGGAGAGAGAGAGAATAGCAACAACAGACATCTTTATGAAGTGTGGTCTTTTATTTAGTCAGACCTGTGCAGCTATTTGTAACTTCAACAACTGAATCCGTCCACAGCCTAAGCAAATGCTCCACTCCTCTCCACAATGGTAACCCATTTAATATAAATATAAATACTAATATAAATGGTTCTAATAATTCCAACGTAATTGACTATTAAACACGATCAAGTCTTCCCCTTTTCTCATTTTCTCAAAAACAAATAAAATAACACTTAATTTCAACATTTATTCTCTCTTGATTCGGCCATATGTAAAGCATGCTGGGAACTAACAAGCACAGCCCAGTTTCAGTTAATGCAACACAAATCATTCATGTAATCCCAACACAAACGGATGCAGTAAACTCGAATGTTACATACATTTAAGCGGATTGAACACAACCAAATGAAGGTAGGACAAAATGAATAGCAATTTTGTTGCTTAAGCTCATATTAACTAAGCAATTTGAACAAGCAGCAAAAAAAAAAGAAAAAAAAATTCAGTGACGATGGGCCTCAAGTTACCACCAGCCCTATTGTAACTTCCTCGACCATAACTGAGTCTGACTGACACTGCAAGTTCATCATCTCTTCATTCAACCCGGAAGAATTTGACTGCAACTTCACCACCATCGAAACCTACTGAAAACTTACTTAACTGAATGGATGTTTGGTTATTTGAATGGATCACGGGGACCCTCTACTCTATTTGTAAGGAAGGTGTAGGGTGAGTGGAATCCATAAGCGGGTCTTTTATTAAAGGATCTAAACATAAAATCCAAACAGTAGTCACAACTCGTAGTCAGGTCACAGGCATTGGTCAAAGCACAGGCAAAACAATCGAATGGCAGACAAATCCAAAAAACAGCAATACGCTTAGTAAGGCAGAGAACTGGCAATACTTCGCAATAAGGTAGTGATAGCACATGGCTTAAATACAGAGTGACAGGAAATGACAAGACAGGAAAATAATGTGGCAGGAACAGGAAGTAACAGAGTTACTCTGGTGGACTGGTGCCTGATCAAACGTTACAGATTCCCCTCCCCTAGGAACACCTCCGGGTGTTCCTCTCCTAGTACAACCCCTTGGTCTGGGTGCCGGACGATTCGGGTGGGCTTGGTTAAAGTCTCTGATGAGTGATGAATCCAAGATGTCCTTAGTTGCTACTCACGATCTCTCCTCTGAGCTGTATCCCTCCCAATCTACAAGGTATTGCATCTGACCCCTTCTCCTGCGAGAATCTAGGATTTTCCCGAACTAGGTAGGCAGGAGCTCCATCGATCTCGAGCGGTGGAGGAGGTTGGAGCGGTGATAAGCCGTGGGCCGGTTTCAGGAGGGACACATGAAAGGAAGGAGAGATGCGGTAGTTATTGGGCAACTGTAAACGGTATGTGACAGGATTAACTTGACGTATAATCTTAAAAGGGCCAACATACCTTAGACTTAATTTCTTGCAAGAGAGTTTCAGGCGTAGGTTGCGAGTGGAAAGCCACACCATTTGACCTGGCTGATACTCCGTATGAGGACTTCGATGTTGATCAGCTTGGATCTTTTGAGATCGAACAGCTCGCTGGAGACGGACATGAGCATTGTCCCAGACCTGTTCACTTCTCCTAATCCAATCATCCACAGCAGGTACTTCAGATGGTTCCCCAGACCAGGGGAATAAGGGAGGCTGATAACCCAGGACACATTGGAAGGGGGTCAGACCAGTTGAAGAGTGCTTGAGGGAATTTTGGGCATACTCTGCCCATGGAAGGAATAAGCTCCATTTGTCCTGTTCCTGGCTACAGTATGATCTCAAGAATCTACCAATTTCCTGATTAAGACGTTCTACTTGTCCATTAGCTTGAGGATGATAGCCCGATGTGAGACTGACATTGAGGTTTAAATGTTTGCAAAAGGCTCCCCAAACCCGAGATGTAAACTGTGGCCCTCGATCCGTTACGATATCATCAGGTAGTCCATAAATTCTAAAAACTTGATTGAACAGAACTTGGGCAGTTTCCATGGCAGTAGGCAAACCTTTCAATGGAATGAGACAAGACTTAGAGAAGCGGTCAATGGAGACCATGATGGTGGTGAATCCTTGAGAGTAAGGAAGATCAGTGACAAAGTCAATGGAAAGGTGTGACCAGGGTCGTTGAGGAATGGGTAGTGGTTCTAGTAGTCCTGCAGGCAGTTGTCGAGCTGTACGTGACTGAGCGCAGATTTGACAAGCAGTTACATAGCTCTTAACATCTGCAGATAATGTTGACCACCAAAATGAATTTCTGACCAAAGCGGTGGTGCGATTAATTCCAGTATATCCAGAAGTGTGGGGATGTGTGGACCCATTGAATGATTCTGTTGCGAAGACTGGATGGAACATAGATTTTCCCAGCTGGACACTCTGGAGGAGATGACTCTTCATGAAGGGCATGCTGAATCTCTTCCATAATATCCCACTGGATGGGTGCGATGATAATGGAGGGTGGTAAGATAGTTTCTGGACTTATCTGTGAATCAACAGAGTCGTGGATACGTGACAATGCATCTGCCTTACTATTTTTGCTCCCTGGATGGTATGTGACTGAGAAATTGAAACGTGTAAAAAAAAGAGTGCCCATCTTGCCTGGCGAGGATTCAAACGCTTAGCGTCTTTGATATACTCTAGGTTTTTTTTGGTCTGTAATGACTTGGAAGGGATGAAGGGCACCTTCTAGCCAGTGTCTCCATTCATCAACAGCGGCCTTTATAGACAGTAATTCCTTGTTACCAATATCGTAATTGGTTTCTGCTGGAGTTAACTTTCGTGAAAAGTATGCACAGTGGTGTAGCTTGCCTGGCGTTCCATGACGCTGAGAGAGGACAGCACCAATTCCACAGTCCGAGGCATCAACCTCTAAGATAAAAGGAAGTCTTGGGTCAGGATGCTTAAGAATGGGAGCTGTGGTGAAACTGGACTTGAGCCTGTTGAATGCTGAAGTAGCCACTTCCGGCCATAATAACCTCCTGGGTTTTCCTTTAAGTAGTGAGGTGATGGGTGCAGCTATGGTACTGAAGTTACAGATGAATCTACGGTAAAAGTTTGCAAAGCCTAGAAATCATTGTAACCCCTTGATAGTGCTGGGTATTGGCCAATCCATGACAGCTCTTACTTTGGTATCATCCATTTCAACTCCAGAATAACTAATATGGTATCCCAGGAATTTGGTTGACGTAACATGAAACTCACACTTTTCGGCCTTGTCATTCTGGAGCAAGCGTGACAAAATAGTTCTTACATGACAGATATGTTCTTCCATGGAGTGTGAATAGATCAGGATATCGTCAATGTAGACAATAACATACTGATTCAAGAGATCTTTGAATACTTCATTAACGAAGGACTGGAAAACTGAAGGAGCATTAGCCAGCCCATAAGGCATAACCAAATACTCATAATGCCCCCTAGTGGTGAGAAAAGCCGTCTTCCACTCATCACCCTCACGGATTCTGATGAGATTGTAGGCAGACCTGAGGTCCAATTTGGTGAAATACTGGGCCTCCCATAATTGCTCCAGAGAAGGAATAAGAGGCAAGGGATGGCGATTCTTGACAGTGATTGCGTTGAGTGCTCGATAGTCAATACAAGGTCTTAAGCTACCATCTTTCTTGTCAACAAAGAAGAACCCAGATGCTGCAGGAGAGGTGGATGGTCTAATAAATCCATAAGATAAGGCTTCAACATATTCTTCCATGGCCTTGGTCTCCGGTATGGACAATGGGTAAACACAGCTTTTATTGCACAGTCCGAGGGGCGATGAGGTGGCAACTTGGTTGCCCTGTCTTTACTAAATACCTCAGCCAAGTCAGCATACTCAGTGGGGACATTATCTGGTAATGGAAAAGGATTCTTGGCTAGATGGGTAGTGCAGACTGCAAGTTTGGTGGGCAGTTCCAGACAGTGAGCGTGACAACGAGGTGACCAACGGACCAATTCCTTTTCCTTCCTTGAAAACTGTGGTTCGTGAGAAGATAACCAAGGATATCCTAGGATGACTGGGTTTCGTGGTGATGATATGACATAGAAAGTGATTTCTTCAGTGTGAAGCAAGCCAACTCTGAGTTTTATGGGGAGTGTTTGATGAGTGATATGACCTTTACCGATGGGACCATCATCAACGGCAGTAACAGCAATAGGAGATTCACATTTGGTCATAGGAATGTTCAACTGCTTCACTAAATCTTGATGAATCAAATTAGCAACTGCTCCAGAATCTATTAACGCTGAAAAATGGTGGTCTTGATTAGCATTTGACAAAATGATGGGAAGTGACAAGCATAAACTGATTTGTAAAGTATTAAACATGTGACTCACTCGATAATTGGGAGAGGGGTTGGCCGGGGGTTTAACAGGACAGTTGGAACAACGATGACCTGATTCACCACAGTAGAAGCAGAGTTGATTGAGTAATCTTCTTCTCCGTTCATCAGGTGGTAAGTGAGTATGTCCTATTTGCATGGGTTCAGCAGGACTAGACTGACATGGTATTTGAACAGTAGTAGCAGGCACATAATAACCAGACTTGGGACTTGGTTGTGTTCGTAAGAGATTGTCAATTTTGATAGCAAGGGTAACAAACTGGGAGAAGTCAAGGGAGTCATCTTTGCATAGCAATTTTGCTTGTAATTTAGCAGACAGACTTGAATGAAAAATGTGCTTCAAAGCAACATCATTAAACCCACTTTGGGCTGCAAGGTTGCGAAACTGGATAGCATAGTCAGAAGCAGGTCTGCTGCCTTGACGTAGCTGAGTTAGTTGAGAAGCTGCGTCCATGCCCCAGCAGAATATTGGAAGACACCACGAATCAACTGAGTGAAGTAATTGTATGACTGTTTGATACGGGTGTCATGATCCCAAACAGCTGTGGCCCACTCTAAAGCCTTCCTGGTAAGAAAAGTCATGATCCAGGTTAGCTAAGCGCTCTAGATTCCAGGTTAGCTAAGCTGACGTGCTGACGTACTGACTTAGTGTGTGTGTGCGCGTTGGGTGCGAAATTCAACATGGCAGCGCGCCGCTGCTAGATAAGACAAACAAACTTTGTATTTTTTTTTTTTTTTTTTTTTTTTCTTTCTTCTCTTTCTTTTCCGCTATAACATCACCCGCGTTAACCCTAACTTAAAACCTGGATTTCAACTCGGAACTGGACCAACTGGAGGATTACATTGACCATCACTTCAACAGACTCTGTAACGTTGCAATGGGCCGATCAAGCAAAGCCAAAAAACCACGCACTTCGGATTCACCCTTATCAACCGATTCACCGCCATCACCAACATCACCAGCTTCCACGCCGATCAAAACAAACTGCTGTTCCGACGTACTCTTATCAATCAACGAGCGCTTAGCTAACCTGGAATCTAGACTCTCATTAATCGAAGTACTGCACAAAGAATTTCAAAACCTCCGCCACAGCCTGGAATACAGTCAACAACAAGTCGATTCGCTCACTGAAGAAAACAAATCACTGAAAAGCTCCGTGGACACACTCACTACAAAACTCTCAGCAGTAAACAGTCAACTTACCTCCGTCACCGCTGAGAACAAAGCCATGCAAGAAACCATCCTGGATATACAGTCACGCAGTATGAGAGACAATCTAATCTTCTCCGGCATCCCTGAATCATCCACCGAGGACCCCGAAAAATCTGTTAAGGACTTCCTGATCAACCAGCTCAAACTTTCACCAGAGACTGTAGAGCACATCACTTTCCATCGCGTTCACCGTTTAGGACAGAAACACATCAACTCCACCCGTTCCCGCCCCATCATCGCCAAATTTGAACACTTCAAACAAAAAGTACTGGTACAGCGACAAGGACGACAGCTCAAAGGGACTCATTATGGACTCAACGATCAATATCCACAAGAAATCATCCGCAGACGTAAGCTACTTTTCCCCATCCGTAGGACAATGATCAATCAAGGTAAAAAAGCAATCATCACAGTGGACAAATTATATATTGATGGACAATTATTTAGAGAAAGACACTACTCCCTGGCTTTACTAATAATTGAAAATAGCAATGTAACATTTCCAATCCGTTTATGCTCAATTTATAGTCAATTCATAATCTTCATATTCTTTCATTAACCCAATTGCACCACACACGCACAATGTATTCTAAATGCACCTAAATAGCCTTGCTCACTGTTTATATGTTCTGTATTTGTTGTTTATAGGTATCCCTGTTTTATTTGTCATTTGTTGTTATAGATTTACACACACACACACACACACACTCACATCCACACACACAGACTTATATTCACACAAGGTAACTATGAAATATACATTATAGGTTCATGCAATTGAAATTCATAACTTGGAATATTCGTGGTGTTGGTTCACAAACAAAAAAAAATAAAGTTTTAAATTACCTAAAAAATACACAAGCGGATATATGTCTAATACAGGAAACACACCTCTCTCAATATACACAGAACAGCTTAAAAACTACACATTTTAACCACTGTTTTTCTTCCCACTATAATTCAAAACAAAGAGGAGTATGCATCTTAATAAACAAAAAAATACAGTTTAACCACCATACAACCATTTCAGATCCTGAAGGCCGTTTTATCATTATTAACATTTCAATCAATAATAATCCAATTACAATTGGCAACATTTATGGGCCAAACTCTGATGATTCCTCCTTCTTTGTAAATTTCTTCTCTTCTCTTTCAAACATTTCTAACGGTCCAATAATTATAGGGGGAGACTATAACACTGTAATCAATCCATCACTTGACAGGTCAAAACATACAGGAAAATCTGGGCAATCTTCCAAGACAATAAAACAGTTCATGAGTGATTTGGGTCTTTGCGATGGTTGGAGGCTACAACACCCACTTGCCAGAGAATACACCTTTTATTCTAATGTCCACCAAACCTACTCCCGCATTGATTTCTTTCTAACCAGTAATTCAATCATACCAAATATTTTAGAAACCAAAATACATCCGATCATTATTAGCGACCACTCTGCGGTAACTCTAACATGGAACCTATCTGCAATACAAAAGCACCCCACCAGATGGCGTTTTAATACATCACTCTTGAAAGATCCAGAATTTGACAGCTACTTCAAGAGAGAGTGGACATCCTTCCTTGAAATAAATGACTCTCCAAAGTCATCAGCATCGCTACTCTGGGAAACATGGAAAGTAGTTTTACGGGGGGAAAATTATTTCATATTCAGTACATAAAAAAAAAGGACAGAGAAAGAGAAACCCAACTGGAAGAAAGAATAAAAGAATTAGAAATTTTACATGCAAATAATCAATCAGAAAGCATCTATAAAGAAATTAGAGAAAAAAAATATTGCTCAATGAAATAATAAACAAAAGAAACCAGTTTCTGATTCACAGGCTCCGTCAAGAAACTTTTCACCATAGCAATAAATCCGGAAAATATTTAGCCAGTCAAATTAAAAGAAATAAAGAAAGAACAGCCATAACCTCCATCAGAAACTCGGCAGGGAAGCTAACCAACTCACCAGTTGAAATAAACAAGATATTTCAAGATTACTATACAAAATTATACTCATCTGATCTTGATCCAAACCAAGAAGACATAACCCAATTCCTCGATAACACCATTCTACCAAAACTCAACATGGAACAAATAAACACACTAGAATCACCAATCACTGAAAAAGAACTTCATTCCGCATTGAAAAGCATGCAAAATAATAAAGCACCAGGTCCGGATGGCTTCCCTGCTGAGTTCTATGAACATTTTTGGTCAACTTTATACCCACTATTTAGCAGAACAATAACAGACATGAAACATAACGCAAAATTCCCTTCCCACATGAATACAGCACTTATATCACTCATCCCTAAACCTAACAAAGACCACACCCTCACATCCAACTATCGTCCTATCTCACTTATGAATGTCGACATAAAAATTATTAGCAAAGCACTAGCCCATAGAATTGAACAAATTATACCGTATATAATCCATCCTGATCAGACCGGCTTCATAAAAGGTAGACATGCATCTAATAATACCCGCAGATTATACAACTTAATGCACTACTCATGTGGTAATGAGAGTATCTTTCTGTTGTACTGATTAGACGCCGAAAAAGCTTTCGATAGGGTCAACTGGAAATTTTTATTCACCACGTTACAAAAATTCGGCTTTGGAGAGTCGTTTATTAACTGGATCAAGATTTTATACACATCACCATCTGCCACAGTCACAACGAACGGACTAACATCACAAAGCTTCACACTGCACAGGGGAACGAGGCAGGGATGTCCACTCTCTCCATCCCTATTCACCATTTTTATTGAACCTTTAGCAGCAGCTATCCGTCAAAACCCAGCAATCAAAGGTATTGAAACACCACAACAAACACATAAAATCTCACTCTATGCAGATGATATCCTACTATATATACAAGAACCCCTAACATCTACTCAAGAAATAATTAAAACAATTCAGTCCTTCTCAAAAATATCAGACTATGCAATAAACTGGAATAAATCTTCCACCCTCCCTTTACATAAAACCAAATGGGATGTGGCTCCCCAGCAATCACCAATACCTATTTGTCAAGAGCACATCACTTACTTAGGCATTAAGATTTCCTCCAGACTGTCAGAGTTGGTAACACTCAACTTCACACCATTGCTAAAAAAAAATAGAAGACGACTTGCTCAGATGGCTCAATCTCCCAATCTCCATAATCGGCAGGATAGCAGCAATAAAAATGACGATTTTACCGAAAATTAATTACCTATTCTCAATGATTCCAACCCACCCCACACTCACCTGGTTTAAATCACTAGACTCCATTATAACTCGCTTCTACTGGAAAAATAAAACGCCAAGGATAAAACTCACTACACTTCAAAAAAGTAAGGTTCAAGGAGGACTAGAAGCACCAAATTTCCAATATTACTCAATGGCTAACCAACTGCAATACATATACAAATGGATTCACCCCACCCAATCTGATATTGTATGGCTAGATATAGAACAATCATTATGCAAAGAATTAAATATAGCTGACATACCATTCCTCACCAAATCAATTAAACAACACACATGTTTTAAGGCAGTAACTATAGCCACCACTCTGACAGCCTGGTGGAAATTTCACCAAATCACTAATTCTACATTAGCTCCATCTAACCTCACCCCACTGTGGAACAACCGTGACTTTATAAGCAATAAAAAAAACATTGAACTTTCACACATGGGCGGAAAAGGGTATCATCCACATTAAGCATATTTTCAAATCTAACACATTTAGACCATTTCCGGAACTGGCCCAGGAGTATGGCATCGGGAACAACGAATTTTTAAAATACCTACAACTCAAATCTTCTGTTCTGACAAAAATAAACATCAGAGACACAAATTTAGAACTTCCACCGGCAATATCAGACTTGGTCAACATTTCCTCCCCAAAGAAACTTCTCTCTAAAATATACAAAATGATCTCAAATCAACTTCAGACCATATACTTACCAACAATAAAATGGGAAAACGATCTATCAATAGCCCCTGATGCCAACTTCTGGACCCAAATCTGTAAAAACATCTATCACATGTCCAAAAATTCGAATCTTCAGTTAATACAATACAAAATACTTCACAGAACGCATTACACGGGCAATAGATTAGCTAAAATGGGATTCACATCAGAAATTTGCACACATTGCAATCAAAATTCTGCAGATACATACATTCATGCAACCTGGCACTGCACTCCAATCAAACACTTTTGGGAAGAGGTCACACAGGCACTATCAACTATAGTTGGCTGCCACATCCCAATGTCGCCTTCCCTTTGCTTGCTGGGGGACCTCACAATAATAACTGATAAAACCATAAACTCTAAAATACTCCTCACAGCTCTAGCCATCGCCAAGAAAACTATCCTCATGAACTGGAAAACCAGAAATAAATTACACATTAACATCTGGAAAAATCTTATAACAGACTTCATGGCAATGGAATTCGCATCTCCCCTTCATAATAACACATCTGAAACTGATCCCTGCCGTCCAACACTTTCTGACCTCTTACAGCTATGAATCCTTTCTCTGTTTTCAACTCTGACTTCTCTCACCTTCTTACTCAACCCACGAATATTCATATTAGTTGTTTAAACTTGTTTCTGTCATCATTGTTATTGCTATCTTTACTGTTACTGTTATGATTACTATTTTCACTTTTTTTTTTTTTTGTTTCATTGTTGTAACTACTGTTGTTGCTGTCATTTGCTCTTACCGTTATGATCACCACTGCCATCATCATTGTCATTTATTATTAATATTATTATTATTATTATCATCATCAATATTGCCATTGTCAATGCTGTTTTAGAATTAGATATCATTGTCATCACTAGTGCAATAGCTTCCCCCTTATCTCTTCATGGGTTTTTAATGCACCACAACATAGAATTAAAAAAAAAAAAAAAAAAAAAGAAGGATTAAGGATATATGGAAAAACCTCACAAACACCAAGGCAGGCTAGACAGGCGAGAAGTGGTTTCAACGGGACAGCATCTCTGTCCCAATTTGAGACACTCTCGCACTGTACTCCCTATTTTAATGCACCTTAGACATTGCACATAACACACATAACACAAAAAAAAAAAATTAAAAAAAAAAAAAAAAAAAAAAAAAAAAAATAGGAAAAGATATGGACTGATGAGATGAGGGGGAAGGTTATCTTATATTATATTATCTTATTATATCGTATTTTATGCAGGATTGACAATGGCAATTATTACATAGGAGGAAGGATGGAAGTAAAAAATCTACCAACACAATATTGGCAATATGGTGGTAGTGGGAAGTGGGATGGTGATGGTAATGACAATGGTAATACATAATAAACGGTTACTTTGTTTACGCATACACACACATACACATAACCACACTCACACCCGCACACATACACACTTAAACACTTAAATCACTCGTCACTGCTGGAAGTATGGATTTACAAGATTGCTCACTACTGCACTATGTTGGTTTGTTTGTATGTATGCCTGATTGTTAAATAAAAAAATAAATAAAAAAAAGAAAAGTCATGATAAAAGGAACACTTTGTATGGTCTTGGCTAAACTTTTCAGTTTGATTGGAAAAATAAATAGAACACTGTCTTAGGAAACCAGTGCAATTGTCAGGAGAGCCATCAAACTTATCAGGTAAAGCAGCCCGATCTCACGGCAATTCGTACGAATTTTACGAGGTGGCTAATTCGTACGAATTCATACGACCTCACTCGTACGAATTAGTACGATTTTTGCTAAATCGTACATATTTTACGAGTTGCCCAATTCGTATGAATTTGTACAAATGACCTACCCCTGACCCCGCCCCTAAACTTACCCATCACGTGGGTTTAGACAAATCGTACAAATTCATACGAGTGAGGTCGTACGAATTCATACGAATTAGCCACTTTTTAATCACTCGTACAAATTCATACGAATTGGTCGTGAGATAGCGTTGGGTAAAGCGAATCTTACCGGGTCAGGACGTGGGGCAGGAAGAGAATGAATATACTGTATCAGATGCTCGTTTGAGGCTTGCAGTGTCCTTAACTGGTGTTGAAAACCATTGAGCAGATCCTTCTGATACTCAATGGTAGAGAGGAGTTGAGAGACTTCCGCTGGTTTCGCGCCGGGTGAAGTCTTCTGTAAGGAAGGTGTAGGCTGAGTGGAATCCATAAGCGGGTCTTTATTAAGGATTATTAAAGGATCTAAGCATAAAATCCAAACAGTAGTCACAACTCGTAGTCAGGTCACAGGCATTGGTCAAAGCACAACCAAAACAATCGAATGGCAGACAAATCCAAAAAACAGCAATCCAAAAGCGTGAGTCAAAAAGCAGAACAAAGGTCATAACAGTAATCATCAAAGGAGAATAGTAGAACGCTTAGTAAGGCAGAGAACTGGCAATACTTCGCAATAAGGTAGTGATAGCACATGGCTTAAATACAGAGTGACAGGAAATGACAAGACAGGAAAATTATGTGGCAGGAATAGGAAGTAACAGAGTTCAATATTCAGGTGATGGCTCCCTCTGGTGGACTGGTGCCTGATCAAACGTTACAATACTAACATCACTAGCCCTAATTTTTCTTATAAATTTTTTTTGCACTGTAAGCACTGTATATACACTGTATAAATGAAAGCAATTATTTACAATGACGTCAATACACACATACATACACCGGTTGCTCAGTTCTGCTCTCACACGGAGTAATGAGCATAAGTGGGAGGTGTAGTCACATGGCTCTGATCAGGCTAGGATCACATGGTTTGTTTTTGCAGTGACTTTAGAGCACTGGACTAACTTCTGTTACACACCGTTATGATGAAAGTGTTTTATGCTTCCTTTGTGAAATACTGAAAACTACAGTGGGATTTTTAATCGAAAAGAGGCACAATGGAAATACCAGCCATAAGCCTCAAGGTAATTTATTAGTTTTTTTATTTATGTGTGTTGTATAGTTTGTACATTGATTGTTAAATGATCCATCAAAAGCTGAAAGATCAAAAGGAAAAGGTTGTTTTTGTTTTATGTAAAAAGTATTTATACACTTTATGAAACAGGAAAGATCAAATAAAAACATCAATAAAATTGTATTACATAATTCATCATTCTAAAGCAATTTTTTGTCAGTTTCATGTCTTACATTATTTCCTCAGATGTGCTTCCCTGATTCTAGTTGCACATTTTACTATTTCTCTGTCAATGACTGTTTCAAAACCTAAACTGTTTACCAAAACAGCATTTTCTGTGCATTCATCATATAGAGGCCTTCAGAAGTTTATCACAGTCAGGCCGGGCAACCAGGAACCCTTAAAATTATTAATGGAAATTGTAGTAAATACAGTTATTTTCTTTATTTTGTACCAAATTGGGTCTCACATTTTAGCTTTCTTTAAGCACTATTTACTTACGTAAAAATAAAATAAAATAAAATAATTGTTTGGTACAACATGCTTATTGTGTTCATGTTGTATTGCAAAACACTGCACTTTTGCTGAGATACGGGTAATGTTAGAGACAGTTTTCATGGTAAGGTTAGGTTTAAGCGCTGCAGGGGTGGGTGTAAAGGGACAACAGTAATTATAGATTTAATTACAGAAATTAATTACAGATGTAATTATATGCAGGTTAAAATATATGTACAATGTGAATATATGTGCTGTATTAATATTAATGTATCAAATTATTTATTTAAACCCTTATGTCTTAAAGGCAAATAAAGTGGGACCCAGAATTGTCCTTTTGTATTGGTTCATATCTTGATTCTTTTAGAAAAGCATTGCCTGCAACAAATTAAGTATTTTAGAGATACCCCAGATCATAGGTGCAGCATGTAGCCCAAAAATGCCCATGACTGAATGCTCAGTAGGTTTTGAGCCACGGCCTGTTTCTAGGGAATAGATCTGTACATTTACTCATGTGCTGCACTGTGCGTGTGTTTTCTCTGCAGGCAATCGTGTTGGTTCACTGGATACTGACAGTCTGGTGAGAGTTATGGCGCATTTGCCTTTCTCGTTTCTGTTTTTTTTTATCACTAACCTGAGGAATTTCACCTTTAGTGAAAGTTTATCATCCAGTTCTCAGTTCAGCAGAATTAGAAATACATTTCTTCTTCAAACTAAAGTGTGTGTGTATTTATAACATTTGAAGCCATAGCTATACAATTTAAAGCCCCTTTATATTTGTTATTAGTTGTTTTTTAATTTAATTGGGGCTTTAATTATATTTAATATATAATTGTGACTAGTCTGATTAAGAGTATTTTTACACACACACACACACACACACACACACACACACACACACACACACACACACACACACACACACACACACACAGTGTCCCTGAAAATGTTTACAATACAACACATACACGCACACACAGACACACACGTACGTGTGTGTGTGTGTGTGTGTGTGTGTGTGTGTGTGTGTGTGTGTGTGTGTGTGTGTGTTTTAAAATACTCATAATCAGACGGTGACTCCGTGAGGAGCACTGTCGCCTCACAACAAGGGGTGTTTTCTGTGTGGAGTTTGCATGTTCTCTCCATGTCAGCGTGGGTTTTATCCAGTTTCACCCACAGTCCAAAGACATGCAGATTAGGTGGATTGGACATGCCAAATTGTTGTAGGTGTGAAGGGCATCCGGCGTAAAACCACTGCAAAATCAAATGTGTGTGTAAAGCGGACCCTGCAACATGAAAAAAGCTAGCCCCACCTCGGACCATTGTTACGGTCTGCGTTGTGTTGTGTAATTGAGAGAAGCCATGGGACAACTGGAACTGCTGCTGATCTGGAGAGTTTGTTTTTGTGGATGTTTGGGAAGCATGTAATGGATGGAATAAACAGAGTACAGCATGATAAATGTTGCTTCTGTGATTTTATCACCTGCACAGATCAAAGACCAACTAATGAATCGGCCAAAATCACTGCATATAACTGACGCACACACATACGCTCAAACTGCTGTACACAGCAATAAAACTATTAAATCCAGTCCATCCATGCATAAAACACTTCTAAGCACATTTCTAACACTCTTAACAGAAATATATTTGAATATTATGTACTCAATCCAACTTCTGCCAACTTTTACACTTTATATTAAAAGAGAACAGCTAGCTGCTTACCTCTCCTAAAAAAACGATATGATTTTCACATAGGCTTTTGGATTATCGCTAAAAACAAGCTCTGTGATAAACAAAAGTTTATGATACTTGCACGTTTTGTCCATCAATATAATTATCACAGATGATCACAACTTTTTGTGATTTGAATTTTGAAGCCTAAAGGTAGGCTATAAACGAACTACACCACATTCCCACGATTCAACGTCACCATCACTAAGCTTCCAACAGCTCTTTCAGTTTTTATCTAAAACATTGTCCCAGAACGTTTAAGTTAGAATAGTTTGTAAGAGCACAATTATAAGCATAACGAGGCTGTAAAGAGAACTGAGTCTGTTCAGCGTGATGACGTTTAATCTACTCGACAGCCTCTGTAGTCCCTTTTAGCCACTTGTAAGCAACCACCTTTTTCAAGACACGTAACAGCTTAAAAAAATCATGAGTGGGGTAATATTGATGTATTTTATGTCGTAGAATAAAACGTGAAAGTGTTTTGAGCTTGTTCACCACATACCTTATTTCAGCCATTTAACCAAAACCCTGTTAAAAAAACCCATTGACTTCAGGACGATGGAACCAGAAGTGTTAAAATGCTAACCCACTTCCGCTTTTTGGCATACAAAGTGATGTCACACCTGCACCACTCTATTAATCATAAAACTCTTTTTCCCAAAATGACACTGATAAAGTTCAAAACATAATTATAATGTTTTCTTAATAAATACTATAAAAGTAAACAAATAAAAATGGACAGAAAGGATTATTATTGAAACATTTTGAATTTACACTGTGAATATAAACATCCGTCACACTAGGAGGATGGCAGTGAACTATTCAAAATGTATCGATTCTCACTAATTTTTCTTTTCTGTCTTTTAAATAGTAATTTCTAAAATAGCCTATTGCTTATGTATGTTCAAAAAGTCTTCCAGTTTTGAAGCCACACAGCATAACAAATAAAATATTTCATCTTTAGTTGTTTTTTATTTTGATTTCATTTTGTTGATGACAAATTTTCAACTCACTTTTTTTCTCTCTTTGCACTGTTATATTACTATTGTGCAGGACTTAAAGTGAGCTCAAAAGAAAAAAAAAATGTCAGATTATATTACCTTAAATCTGTAATGTAACAGATTGTTACAATTTTCAAAATGTAACTGTATTCAGTAATTTACTAAAATTTGTAAGTAATCTACCCAGCAATGAACCGTACTAAATTAAGTTAAATTGACAGCCCTAATTAAAATATTAGTCTTAACATTTGAATGTGTGTTTATGTGCAGGGCATGCTTGTTTCCCTGGCTTCCTACTTCTTATGTGTTGGGGAACGTGAGCGTTCTTGCAGTGGGAATGTGGGCCATAGCACAGAGAGACTCCATAGATGCTGTATTATTGGTAAGTGTGATTTTTTTTTTATTATTCACAAAGAGCATGATTTTCAGATCATGAAGGCCTAGACATTAATTTTATTCGGCATTTATTACAGATGAGAAATCCACACCTTTATGATATTTGAGTATTTCATAGCCATACTTTTGACTGGCCAAAAAGTCTGGTTCACATTAGCCGCTTTTCTACTGCTGTGCCAGTGCGAGCCAGGGCTAATACGGGACCTTGAGCACAGAGGCCAAAATCAAGTTGTGTTTCCACTGTCAGGCTGGTACCACAGTAGCCCTTCAGCTCAGCCCTAAAATCTGCCCTTAACATGCCTCCATTGAAAGACATCACACAACTTCACCATTTCACCAGCTGATTGAAAACTAGATAGCACAAAACAACTCTGTTAAAGGGGTCCTATTATGCTTTTCACACTTACATCAATTAAACAGGTAAATATTTGGCGTACTGTCTGGGTTGAGGGCTCCGAGCTCGGAATTTTTGCCCGAACCCAGAGTACTCCCCCCGTTGTTGTAAGTGTATTTAAGACTAGAAGTGAGGAGATGGGGTGGTGGAGGGATGCTGTTAAACTGTCAACGAACGGAGGTAAGTTTGCTGTATATATACACCTCTTAACTCGTTGATTGGCTTGATTAACAGAGTGTGCTCCACTCGTGTCTAATTAGGTTTGATTATCTGAGTGTGCTCCACGTGTGTTTAATTAGGTTTAATCATCTGAACGTGCTCCTCCCGAACTTTGTTAATAAAACATCATTTAGTGTGTAATGATGCTATTTGAGCATAAAAAAGATCTGCAAGGTTACAAAGGTCGAGGTCCACTCCAAAGGGAGATATTTTATTTAACAGAATCCACTTTCCAAGAATACAACAAACTAGTTAGTTTAAATAATCCCCGCCCACGGAATACGCAGAAAAGCGGACGAGGCCTGGATGAGCTGCTGCTATGTAAAAGAGATGCTGTTTTGTACAAATCTCATTTGTTTGACCTTCCAAAAGCTTATGAAATTAGAATGGGTCAAATTTATTTTAAATACTGTTCCTGAACAATATACTCCCGATGTTTATCTGTGCACATTTTATGAAGAACAGCTTCCAGAACCATGATGCAGTCTACACACAAAAGCTTCTCCAGAAATTGGGGCATTCTCCACTTTGTCGAGACAATCTGTTTTTTGTGGATCACAACTTGTAAGTATGTCTTATTATTTGTAGTTGCGTTTTCTAGTTCTGTTCTGGATGCTCCTCTTCTTTGTTAACATTGTCAGGGTCTGAATTGGGTTTGAAATTGCCGCCATCCAGCAGAACTCACGGTTTTGGAGGGCCGGGACATTTCGCGAACACACGCTAAGCACTGCCAATCACAACACATTGGGCCAGCTAACCAATCACAGCAGATTTCGTATTTCGGAGGGAGGGGCTTCATAGAAACCGGTACTAAACAACCTGTTTGGGCCAGACTGGGGAGAATGGAGCTGTAATAATGTAAAATATTTGAAAATTAATGTGTTTTTTGAACAATCAAGCATGAAAGCATATTCTAGTACACCCAAAAAACTAAATCAAGACTTCTTAAAAGGGCATAATAGGACCCCTTTAAGGCTTTTAAGTCCAAAGGCTTACACGTATAGAAAAATATTGTTAAAATGTCATATGTTTACGATACATTTCTGAGCATTTTGCATTTTTGTGTGGCCAGCCAAATAGATAAGTGCTTACAAGATGGTCGTTGAGCATGCTGAGACTACTTGTTATTTTATTTTCTTGTGTTTGTATATATTATATTTGTCACGCTAATGTTTGATATCTGCTCTTCTTCATTCAGTTCTTGATCGGGTTGGCAATGACCATCTTGAGTGACATTGTTCATTTTGGTCTTTACTATTTGACGCCTGCAAACTCGCTGGACTTGTTCCGTTTTAGTGCAGGCATGGCCATCCTGAGCCTGGTGCTCAAACCGGTTTCCTGTTTCTTCGTCTACCAGATGTACCGTGAGCGGGGTGGCGAATACAACATCAACTTTGGTAAGTTGGTGACTAAAGAAAGGAAAAAAAGATGGGTGACTGATTGTAATGTAATTGGTGATTGATTTATTTTGGTGCTTTGTGATGCATGTGAAAGTGTTTCAATGAAGTTAAAATACCAGCATTGTTTTCTCTGGTTTGTTTAAAGCAGTATCTAGCCTTTGTTTAATCATAATAATTATGTGGACAAGCAGAGTATATCCCTGAAAATGGCAAAATGAGATAAAAAGAGGAGCGGGTAATTGAGTTTTAGAGCTAGTCACAAGACGCATGCCCAACAGAGTAGCCCACATAAAAGAAGAGAGACATACATCTTGGCTGATCTCTGTTGTTTGAGGAATCGTGTGTGGACCTAAATGGATTGAGGTTATTATTATAAAGACCTTTATGATCCTTGATCTTAGCTGTTTTGTGAAGGTCTGAATCAAATTCAATGTGTTATTTCACTAGGTCTATTCACCCTGTAAATCTTTAGATAACAGTCAGAAATATATTTTTTTTAAATGGAAGAAGTCAAGAACATTTTAGACAAAACCTTTGAACCTTGAATCTGAAAAATATATTGTAGATCTTTTTTTTTTTTTTTTGAGTATCTGATACATCAGGCTTTTATATGTCATGTAGTATGAAATAATAGTGTAACCTTTAAATTTGCTAGTTCATTATTTTATTTTATTTCACTATTTGTAAATTGATTATTTTATTTGGGAAAAAAGAAACAGATGTTAAACAACAATAATTTATTTAAGAAAATATTTTTCATACATTTTTATTTGTCTTATACAAAGTTGTATATATATTTTGTGTATAGGTTATTTTGTGCTCCTGCATCTTTAAGGCAGAGCGCGCTGAAGAAAAAAAAGAAAGAGAAGTGAGTTGTATGCGAGTTACGCGGCTGTCCATGCTATTATGCCGATGTTTCTGAAGCATAGAAAAGTGAAAGAAGAAACGTGAATCAGTCTGTGACCCCTTATGTACCCCTTATTTACACTGCACACGTCTGCGGCGCATTACGGCTGCGACACGGCTACCGGAGCTGATCGCGGCCACTCTAGTCAATGCTTGTGTTTACACCAGCCGCGACGGGGCGCGTTTCAGAAGCGGCCCAGAAGCGGCTCTCCGCGCTGCTTCGCTAAAGATAGGCGCCTAGTCTATTTTCGACGGACGCGCATCCAAGCCGCACCGTAAATACACAATAAAAGTAAAAAAACACTGTCAATTTCAAAATAAACACCCTGTGCAGACTCCCAATTGTATTTCACACCAATATATCCTTGATAGAAGCCATAGACTGTAAGGTAAAAACCCAAAAATCAAGAAAAACCACGTCGGACAGGCAAATCACGTGGTCTCACGCATCCAGTCGCTTCGCTTCTGAAATGCTCCTGGTGTGAGTTGGCACCGGGTGGAGGACGGAAAAAAAAGGTTTTATTCCGTCCTCCACAGGGTGTTAATTTTGAAAGTGACAGGATATTATTACTTTTATTTTGTATTTACGGTGCGGCTTGGACGCGGCATCCGTCAAAAATAGACTAGGCGCCTATCTTTAGCGAAGCGGTGCGGAGAGCCGCATCTGGGACGCTTCTGAAACGCGTCGCGGCTGGTGTAAACAGAAGCATTGACTAGAGTGGCCGCGATCAATTCCGGTAGCCGTGTCGCGGCCGTAACGCGCTGCAGATGTGTGCAGTGTAAATAAGGGGTTACGGCTACCGGAGCTGATCGCGGCCACTCTAGTCAATGCTTGTGTTTACACCAGCCGCGACGCGGCGCGTTTCAGAAGCGGCCCAGAAGCGGCTCTCCGCGCTGATAGGATAGGTGCATGCCGAGTCTATTTTTGACGGATGCGCGTCCAAGCCGCACCGTAAATACAAAATAAAAGTAAGAAAATCCTGTCAATTTCAAAAATAAACACTCTGTGCAAACTCCCAATTGTATTGTACACCAATATATCCTTGGTAGAAACCATAGATATAAACATTAGATAAACACGGCAGTTCATTGGAACGAATGCGTCAATAGAGCCGCCATCTTGAAACAGGGGAACCGCTCATCAGCTTCAATGTAGGAATAAATCGTCATGAATGAGATTTTCTAGTTGTTTTGGTTTGTTCCAACGGTCAGACATGTATTTATTATAGAGTCCAGAGAAATCTAAAATTTTTTACAAAATTTCACAATCTTGTGAAATGTAATCCCTTGCTGTCTGGTTTTTAGATTTCGTTCGTGTGAACATCCATACGCAGCAGAAAAGTCCGGCATCATCCATGAATTCAGCGTTACCCAGCTACTTCCTATGACAAGACCCCTGTTCCAAGATGGCGGCGGTTTTGACGCATGTTTAGAACCCCAAGGCGACATCTAGTGTTTATATCTATGGGTAGAAACCCAAAAATCAAGAAAAAACACGTCGGACAGGCAAATCACGTGGTCTCGCGCATCCAGTCGCTTCGCTTCTGAAATGCTCCTGGTGTGAGTTGGCACCGCGTGGAGGACCTTGTTGGAGCCGTAAAGCGCCGCAGACGTGTGCATTGTAAATAACGCCGGTTTCACGCCGGTTTCACACTGCACGCGTTAGCAGAGCTTACCCCTAAAATCCACTGGATCCGTCTACGCCGCGGAACGTCAGCGCCACGTTTTTAATGCGTCCCTAGCTCGGCGTCAAAGTCCACTGGAAGCGTTTCAGCAGCGGAGCGTTGGTCTCCACAGGGTGTTTTATATTGAAAATCAACCAGATCCTCTATGCCGTTCTATGTCTGACTTCCTGCCCGGTACGATGTGCTCTGTGCTGCTTGACGCGGCAAGTGGCGAAAATAGACCTGCTACCTATTCTCTGCGGAGCGGAGAGACGCTTCTGGGAAGCTTCTGAGACGTGCTGCGTCCGCAGCTGGTGGACTTAAGAGCATTGACTATAATGGACGCGATTAGCTCCGGCATCCGCAACGCAGACGTTCCGCGCCGTAGACAGATCTAGTGGATTTTAGGGGTTAAGCAGCGCGTATTTTTTTTGGCGCCCATGTTAACAGATTAGAGCATTCACACCGCAAGCAGAGGCAGTGCGGCAGCACGTAGCAGGAGCAGAGCAGGAACAGAGCAGGAGCAGCAGTGCCGCGACAGTTTCGGCGCCCAGTCTATTTTTGCCGCGCCACTTACGCTGAATTAAAGTGACAATGCATTGATCATGGCCAAAATACACAGCAGTTTTACCCAAAAATCGCATTGATGATATCTATTGTGTTTTAAACAGTCAATCAAATGACCTTCATCAATTTAAAAAGAAAACAAATGTCCAAAAACAAACTTTTTGCCCAAACTACAAAAACGAAGATGAACCAAACGTTATATATTAATTAATAAAATAAGCTTCTTGACAAGTCTTTTCTCTTAAATGTATTTGAAAACGAAATAAAGCAATGCCAACTTACCCATTATAAAGTACTCTGTCTGTACACACGCCGCGGTTCAGCCACGCGTGTCAAACGCTGCCAGTGTGAAAGCAAAACGCGCGTGTTCTGCTTACGTTCACCGTACGCACTGCTCCTGCGCTCTGCGAACGCGTGCAGTGTGTTGTTCATTTGTCCTCTTTCGGCTCAGGAGCGGACAGTTGTGCTACCTTATTGATTTTTTTTTTTTCAGTGTGTCTCCGGCCTAACTCGCATACAACTCACTTGGCTTGTCAAAACTCATCACAAGTAGCTTTCCCACAAACTGAGAAGGTAACACACATGATGACATTAAAAATATGCAGCAAACATTAATTTAACATTACATGTAACATAAAACCCTACTGTACATAAATTATTAGAAAAAACTAGAAAGAAACTTTACTTACTAATACTTACATTGAAATACGAAATAACAAACATGCATCAAATGTGAATTGTCACACAGGGAATTGTCAATTTACGTTTTTTTCACTTTTAAATTATACAATTACTTGTTCATTTTCGGTTAAAAAAAACCTCTAAAATTACATTAAATGTAAAGTTAGATCTATCACAGTAATTCACCATATATAGGAAGGAAACTGTCAGGATTATGTTCTGTTCATTGTGTTTCATTCTGTTCACCTAGTGTTCATTAATCATCTTATTAGCTCCCTCATTTAGTCTGATATTAGGGGCTTTCGCACCGGAAAAACCTTTTCATAGTTACAAGAACTAATGGTGGAAGTACCCCCTTTTTAAGCTGTGCACTTTAAAACCTTGCTGTAAAAAAACTGCCAAATTCTGACAGTATTTGTTGTCTTCGAGAAAGTAGCCTGCATGAATATACTATGAATTAACAGCGCTCAAAGTCGACACTCAGAGGCTGTGTCCCAAACCAAACCCTATACCCTAATTCACTATTCCCTACATTAGTTTAATAATATAGTCCACTTGACAGAGTGAATGAAAAGTGAGTGAATTCAGACACTGATGAACACCTGATGAGCAGAATCACTGAAGGACAGAGAAACAAGAACAGAAAAAAGAGAAGAGATGAGCAGAAACACAAGAACAACTGAATTCCAGCCACAGCCGTAAGGCCCTTGAAACCAGTTTACAAACCAGTTTGACATTATTTCTTTAATACATTTACAGAAGTTCTTGTTGAGAAATAACTGAGGTTTAGATGTTGATGTTTTATTGAAATTAATAATGTTTGTAGTTTCCATTATGGTGATTTGCTTTAAGTCAAGTCACCATTTATGTATATAGCACTTTTTACAATACAGATTGTTTCAAAGCAGCTTTAGAGAGATAACAGGAAAATAATGCAACAAAGTTTGTTTCGGCTGTACAGCAGATCTAGAAGAAAATAGTGTCATAGTCTAGCTTAAGTAAGTTCAGTGATGGTTCATTTTTGTTGTAAAAAGGTTTTTAGTTAATTTATCTATACAGCCACTCTGGAGAAAACAGTGATGTCATCATCCAGCTCAGTTCAGTTCTCATATAATGGTGTCGATGCAGGCAGATCAATAATATTGTTGAATATTAAATATCCTCAACGGTAACACTTTATTTCGATAGTCCACTTTATACTTTATACTATAACTTTGCAGCTACATGTCAAGTAAGTATCATTAGAGTATTAGTAGAATGTCTGCTTAATATCTGCTAACACTTTATTTTGTTGGTCCCCACATAGACATTCTACTGACTATAAGTAACTTGGCAACTACAAGTCAACTTGTTCTCCTAACCCTAACACCTAACCATAACCTAACAGTCTACTGACAGTCTATTACAGTCTACTAATACTCTAATGACAGTTAGTTGACATGTAGTTGAAAAGTTACTTATAGTTAGTAGAATGTCTAAAGTGACTATCGAAATAAAGTGTATCCTCCCCAACTAAGCAAGCCAAAAGCCAAAGGCGACAGTGGCAAGGAACCAAAACACCATCAGGTGACAGAATGGCGAAAAAAAACCTTGGGAGTAACCAGGCTCAGCCGGGGCAGGGGTAGGGGGCAGTTCTACTCTGACCAACTTCCACCAACAAAAACCTGATGTTAAAAAGTCAAGGATCAACTAAAGCAAACACTGATCTCCATAATGGTAATTCAAACCAAACATTATTTCAATAAACCCTAAATATCTAAATATCTGTTAATTCTCAATGAGAGCTTCTATAGACATATGGCAGAAATAAAGTGTTTCTGCTTCTCTTTTTTTCTTTTTTTGTTGTTCCTCTATCCTTCATTGATTCTGCTTGTTAACAGCAGGTGTTCATCACTAATGCTCAACAATCACAATATATTCACCTAATTATCTCAATGCAGCACAGCATCAATATTAATTTTACTCTTAGTGTGAACATCCTGTGGGGATAGAAGGGTTAAAGGTGTAAGATAAAAAGACACTCTGCGAAACATTAAAATTACAGTAATTTTAACATTACTGTAATATTCTGTAACATTTCATAATAAACTGTAAATTAAGTTGAAACTATAGAAAAACAAAACTTTACCATAACAAAAAGTGGTCATTTTAGTTTAGAATCCAATTCTCACTATTAACTTCGACTTTTGCCTCAAACTCACAATTATTGCTTATTAATAGTAAGGTAGTTGTTACGTTTAGGTCTAGGGTTAGGGATGTAGAATAAGGCCATGCAGAAAATGGCATTAAAATGTGCTTTATAAGTACTAACTAGAAAAAGTTCGTCGAGACAAACTTTAAGTTGGCTTGTGAAAGTTTGGACCAGAAAGTTTAAAGAAGTTTAAAGTAGTTTGAAGTTTGCATTAGTTTAAAATGTTTAAATTAGTTTAAAGTTAAAAGTAGTTAGAAGTTTAAATTAGTTTGAAGTTTAATGTAGTTTGAAGTTTAATGTAGTTTGAAGTTTAATGTAGTTTGAAGTTTAATGTAGTTTGAAGTTTAATGTAGTTTGAAGTTTAATGTAGTTTGAAGTTTAATGTAGTTTGAAGTTTAATGTAGTTTGAAGTTTAATGTAGTTTGAAGTTTAAATTAGTTTAAAGTTTAATGTAGTTTGAAGTTTAAATTAGTTTAAAGTAGTTTAAAGTTTAAATTAGTTTGAATTTTAAAGTAGTTTGAAGTTTAAATTAGTTTAAAGTTTGAATTAGTTTAAAGTAGTTTAAAGTTTAAAGTATAGTTTGAAGTAATTTAAAGTTGCTAGGGTGTTTCTAGTGGGTTGCTAAGGTGTTCTGGGTGGTTGCTAGGTGGTTGCTAAGGTATTTTGGGTGGTTGCTTGGGTGTTCTTGGTTGTTGCTATGGTGTTGCTAGGGTGTTTTAAGGTATTTTGGATGGTTGCTAGGGTGTTCAGGATGGTTGCTAGGCGGTTACTAGTGTGTTCTGGTGGTTGCTATGGTGTTGCTAGGGTGTTTTAAGGTATTTTGGGTGGTTGCTAGGGTGTTCTGGGTGGTTGCTAGGCGGTTGCTTGGGTGTTCTGGGTGGTTGCTATGGTTTTTTAATGTATTTTGGGTGGTTGCTAGGGTGTTATGGGTGGTTGCTGGCAGTTGCTAGTGTGTTCTGGGTGGTTGCTATGGTGTTGCTAGGGTGTTCTAGGCTATTTTGGGTGGTTGCTATGGTGTTGCTAGGGTGTTTTAAGGTATTTTGGGTGGTTGCTAGGCAGTTGCTAGGGTGTTCTGGGTGGTTGCTATGATGTTGCTAGGGTATTCTATGGTATTTTGGATGGTTGCTATGGTGTTGCTAGGGTGTTTTAAGGTATTTTGAGTGGTTGCTAGGCTGTTCTGCAGGGTTGTTAGGCAGTTGCTAGCGTGTTCTGGGTGGTTGCTATGGTGTTGCTAGGGTGTTCTAAGGTTTTTTGGGTGGTTGCTAGGGTGTTCTGGGTGGTTGCTATGGTGAACTATTTATGAGTTTAAAAGTTCATAAGTGTATGAATTCATGAGTTTATAAGTTTATGAGTTTATAAGTGTATGATTTCATGAGTTCATAAGTTTCAAAGTCTATGAGTTTAGAGTTTATAAGTTTAAATGAGTAAGAGTTCAGAGTTTATTAATTTATGAGTTTAAGAGTTCATAAGTGTATGAATTCATGAGTTTATAAGTGTATGAGTTTATAAGTGTATGAGTTTATGAGTTTAGAGTTTATAAGTTTAAATGAGTCTAAGAGTTCAAGTTTAGAGTTTATTAATTTATTATGAGTTTAAGAGTTTAAGTGTAGATAGATAAGTGTCATAAATAGATGAGTTTATTAGTTTAAATGAGTCTCAATGGCTCATATAGTATATAGAATGGCATTTTGATTCAGTCTAGGGCTTCAAGGAGTTTAGATTTGAATTTTTGACAGTTGGGGAGTTTGAAAATCTGAACATTCCGCAATGTTAAGTCAAAGGGAGTTTTTTCCGACTTTGATCGTCATTTTTAGGAGAACCGTAAGTCCGATCAGTTAGAAAAGATATAGCAATTCGAGTCAGAACAGTTTAAGTGTCCGAGCCGAGTTTGGAGTATGTGGAGTTAAAGCTCTAGGAGGAGATTGATATAGAAATTTCAGAGTAAGAAGAAAAAGAATGACTAGAAAAAGTTCATTGAGACAAACTTTAAGTTGGCTTGTGAAAGTTTTGACCAATAAGTTTGAAGAAGTTTGAAGTTTAAAGTAGTTTAAAGTTTAAATTAGTTTAAACTAATTCAAACTTTAAAGTATAGTTTGAAGTAATTTAAAGTTGCTAGGGTGTTTCTAGTGGGAAAGAAAGATTAGTTAGAAAGAAAGAAAGAAAGAAAGAAAGAAAGAAAGAAAGATTACAAAGAAAGAGAGAGAAAGAAAGATAGAAAGATTAGTTAGAAAGAAAGAGAGAAAGAAAGATCGAAAGATTAGTTAGAAAGAAAGAAAGATTAGTTAGAAAGAAAGAAAGAAAGACTGAAAGAAAGATTAGAAAGAAAGAGAGAAAGAAAGAAAGAAAAAAGAAAGAAAGAAAGATAGAAAGATTAGTTAGAAAGAAAGATTAGAAAGAGAGAAAGAAAGATAGAAAGGAAGATTAGTTAGAAAGAAAGATTAGAAAGAAAGATTGAAAGAAAGATTAGAAAGAAATAGAGAAAGAAAGAAAGATAGAAAAATTAGTTAGAAAGAAAGAAGTAAAGATTAGTTAGAAAGACATAGATTAGTTAGAAAAGAAAGAAAGAAAGATTAGTTAGAAAGAAAGATTAGAAAGAGAGAAAGAAAGAAAGGTAGAAAGATTAGTTAGAAAGAAAGAAAGATAGAAAGGAAGATTAGTAAGAAAGAAAGAAAGAAAGAAAGATTGAAAGAAAGATTAGAAAGAAAGAAAGAAAGATAGATAGAAAGATTAGTTAGAAAGAAAGAAAGATTAGTTAGAAAGAAATAGATTAGTTAGAAAGGAAAGAAAAAGATTAGTTAGAAAGAAAGAAAGATTGAAAGAAAGATTAGAAAGAAAGAGAGAGAGAGAAAGAAAGAAAGATAGAAAGATTAGTTAGAAAGAAAGAAAGAAAGATTAGTTAGAAAGAAATAGATTAGTTAGAAAAGAAAGAAAGAAAGATTAGTTAGAAAGAAAGATTAGAAAGAGAGAAAGAAATAAAGATAGAAAGATTAGTTAGAAAGAAAGATTAGTTAGAAAGAAAGAAAGATAGAAAGGATGATTAGTTAGAAAGAAAGAAAGAAAGAAAGAAAGATTGAAAGAAAGAGAGAAAGAAAGAAAGATAGATAGAAAGATTATTTAGAAAGAAAGAAAGAAAGAAAGACAGACAAAGATTGAAAGAAAGATTAGGAAGAAAGAGAGAAAGAAAAATAGATAGAAAGATTAGTTAGAAAGAAAGAAAGGAAGAAAGATTGAAAGAAAGATTAGAAAGAAAGAAGGAAAGAAAGAAAGATTAGTTAGAAAGAAAGAAAGATTGAAAGAAAGATTAGAAAGAAAGAGAGAAAGAAATAAAGATAGATAGAAAGATTAGTTAGAAAGAAAGAAAGATTAGTTAGAAAGAAATAGATTAGAAAGAGAGAAAGACAGAAAGATAGAAAGATTAGTTAGAAAAAAGTAAGATTAGTTAGAAAGAAATAGATTAGTTAGAAAAGAAAGAAAGAAATAAAGATTAGTTAAAAAAAGATTAGAAAGAAAGAAAGATAGAAAAATTAGTTAGAAAGAAAGAAAGTTAGAAAGAAAGATTAGTTAGAAAGAAAGAAAGAAAGAAAGTTAGAAAGGAAGATTAGAAAGAAAGAAAGAAAGAAAGAAAGATTAGTTAGAAAGAAAGATTAGTTAGAAAGAAAGAAAGATTAGTTAGAAAGAAATAGATTAGCTAGAAAAGAAAGAAAGATAGATTAGTTAGAAAAGAAAGAAAGAAAGATAGATTAGTTAGAAAGAAAGAAAGATAGAAAGAAAGAAAGATTAGTAAGAAAGAAAGAAAGAAAGATTAGTTAGAAAGAAAGAATGAAAGATAGATTAGTTAGAAAGAATTAAAGAAAAAGATAGATAGATAGATAGATAGATAGATAGATAGATAGATAGATAGATAGATAGATAGATAGATAGATAGATAGATAGATAGATAGATAGATAGATAGATAAAATAGTCAGATGATAGATAGATAGAAATAGTTAGATGATAGAAAGATTAGTAAGAAAGAAAGAAAGAGAGAAAGAAAAAGAGAGAGAAAGAAAGATTAGAAAGAAAGAATGGGTAGATAGATAGATGGAAAAGTGTCATAGATAGATGAGTTTATTAGTTTAAATGAGTCTCAATGGCTTATATAGTGTATAGAATGGCAGTTTGATTCAGTCTAGGGCTTCAAGGTATTTAGATTTGAAATTTTGACAGTTGGGGAGTTTGACAGTCTGGACATTCCGCAATGTTAAGTCAATGGGATTTTCAAATGATTTTTTCCAAGTTTTGATCGTCATTTTTAGGAAAACCGTAAGTCCGATCAGTTAGAAAAGATATAGCAACTCGAGTCAGAACAGTCTGAGTGTCCGTGCCGAGTTTGGAGTATGTGGAGTTAAAGCTCTAGGAGGAGTTTGATATAGAAATTTCACTGCTAAGAAGAATAATAATAACTAGAAAAAGTTCGTCGAGACAAACTTTAAGTTGGCTTGTGAAAGTTTGTATCAGAAAGTTTGAAGAAGTTTAAAGTAGTTTGAAGTTTAAAGTAGTTTAAAGTTTAAGGTAGTTTAAAGTGTAAATTAGTTTGAAGTTTAAATTAGTTTAAAGTTTAAATTAGTTTAAAGTTTTTAAATAGTTTAAAGTTTAAAGTATAGTTTAGGGTGTTCTCGGTGGTTGCTATGGGTTTGCTAGGTGGTTGCTAGGGTATTCTGGGTGGTCGCTAGGGTGTTGCTAGGTGGTTGCTAGGGTGTTCAGGGTGGTTGCTATGGTGTTGCTAGGTGGTTGCTAGGGAGTTCAGGGTTGTTGCTTAGGTGTTGCTAGGTGGTTGCTAGGGTGTTCTGGATGGTTGCTAGGTGGTTGCTGGGGTGTTCTGGGTGGTTTCTAGGTGGTTGCTAGGGTTTTCTGGGTGGTTGCTATGGTGTTCTAACGCCTTTTGGGTGGTTGCCAGGGTGTTATGGGTGGTTGCTATGGTGTTGCTAGGGTGTTCTAGGCTTTTTTGGGTGGTTGCTATGGTGTTGCTAGGGTGTTTTAAGGTATTTTGGGTGGTTGCTAGGGTGTTCTGGGTGGTTACCAGGCAGTTGCTAGGGTATTCTAGGGTATTTTGGGTGGTTGCTATGGTGTTGCTATGGTGTTTTAATGTATTTTGGGTGGTTGCTAGGGTGTTCTGGGTGGTTGCTAGGCAGTTGCTAGGGTGTTCTAGGGTATTTTGGGTGGTTGCTATGGTGTTGCTAGGGTGTTTTAATGTATTTTGGGTGGTTGCTAGGGTGTTCTGGGTGGTTGCTAGGCAGTTGCTAGGGTGTTCTAGGGTATTTTGGGTGGTTGCTATGGTGTTGCTAGGGTGTTTTAAGGTATTTTGGGTGGTTGCTCGGGTGTTCTGGGTGGTTGTTAGGCAGTTGCTAGGGTGTTCTAGGGTATTTAGTTTAAAGTAGTTTACATTAGTTTAATATGTAAATTAGTTTAAAGTTTAAAGTAGTTTGAAGTTTAAATTAGTTTATAGTTTAAATTAGTTTAAAGTTTAAATAAGTTTAAATTAGTTCAAAGTTTAAAGTAGTTTGAAGTTTGAAGTAGTTTGAAGTTTAAATTAGTTTATAGTTTAAATTAGTTTAAAGTTAAAAGTATTTAGAAGTTTAAATTAGTTTAAAGTTTAAAGTAGTTTGAAGTTTGAAGTAGTTTGAAGTTTATATTAGTTGCTAGGGTGTTCTGGGTGGTTGCTAGGCAGTTGCTAGGGTGTTCTGGGTGGTTGCTATGGTGTTGCTAGGGTGTTGTAAGGTATTTTGGGTGATTGCTAGGGTGTTCTGGGTGGTTGCTATGGTGTTGCTATGGTGTTCTAGGGTATTTTGGTTGGTTGCTATGGTGTTGCTAGGGTGATTAAAGGTATTTTGGGTGGTTGCTAGGGTGTTCTGGGTGGTTGCTAGGCAGTTGCTAGGGTGTTCTGGTGGTTGCTATGGTGTTGCTTTGGTGTTTTAAGGTATTTTGGGTGGTTGCTAGGGTGTTATGGGTGGTTGCTGGCAGTTGCTAGGGTGTTCTGGGTTAGGTTAGGTTAGAAAGAAAGAAAGGTTTGAAAGAATTGTTAGATATAAATGTTAGAAAGAAAGAAAGATTAGTAAGAGAGAGAAAGAAAGAAAGAAAGAAAGAGAGAGAGAGAGAGAAAGAAAGGAAAGAAAGAAAGAGAGAAAGATTAGTTAGAAAGAAAGAAAGATTGAAAGAAAGATTATAAAGAAAGAGAGAAAGAAAGAAAGATAGAAAGATTAGTTAGAAAGAAATAGATTAGCTAGAAAAGAAAGATTAGAAAGAGAGAAAGAAATAAAGATAGAAAGATTAGTTAGAAAGAAAGATTAGTTAGAAAGATAGAAAGGAAGATTAGTTAGAAAGAAAGATTGAAAGAAAGAAAGAAAGAAAGAAAGAAAGAAAGAAAGAAAGAAAGAAAGAAAGAAAGAAAGAAAGAAAGAAAGAAAGATAGAAAGATTAGTTAGAAAGAAAGAAAGATTAGTTAGAAAGAAAGATTAGTTAGAAAGAAATAGATTAGTTAGAAAAGAAAGAAAGATTAGTTAGAAGGAAAGATTAGAAAGAGAGAAAGAAAGAAAGATTAGTTAGAAAGAAAGAAAGAAAGAAAGAAAGAAAGAAAGAAAGAAAGAAAGAAAGAAAGAAAGAAAGAAAGAAAGAAAGAAAGAAAGAAAGAAAGAAAGAAAGAAAGAAAGAAAGAAAGAAAGAAAGAGAAAGAAAGAGAAAGAAAGAAATAAAGAAATAAAGTTAGAAAGGAAGATTAGAAGGAAAGAAAAAGAAAGATAGAAAAATTAGTTAGAAAGAAAGATTAGTTAGAAAGAAAGAAAGAAAGATTAGTTAGAAAGAAATAGATTGGTTAGAAAAGAAAGAAAGAAAGATAGATTAGTAAGAAAGAAAGATAGATTAGTTAGAAAAGAAAGAAAGAAAGATAGATTTGTTAGAAAGAAAGATAGATTAGTTAGAAAGAAAGAAAGATTAGTAAGAAAGAAAGAAAGATTAGTTAGAAAGAAAGAATGAAAGATAGATTAGTTAGAAAGAAAGAAAGAAAAAGATAGATAGATAGATAGATAGATAGATAGATAGATAGATAGATAGATAGATAGATAGATAGATAGATAGATAGATAGATAAAATAGTCAGATGATAGATAGATAGAAATAGTTAGATGATAGAAAGATTAGTAAGAAAGAAAGAAAGAAAGAGAGAAAGAAAAAGAGAGAGAAAGAAAGATTAGAAAGAAAGAATGGGTAGATAGATAGATAGAAAAGTGTCATAGATAGATGAGTTTATTAGTTTAAATGAGTCTCAATGGCTCATATAGTATATAGAATGGCAGTTTGATTCAGTCTAGGGCTTCAAGGAGTTTAGATTTGAATTTTTGGCAGTTGGGGAGTTTGAAAATCTGAACATTCCGCAATGTTAAGTCAATGGGAGTTTTTTCCGACTTTGATCGTCATTTTTAGGAAAACCGTAAGTCCGATAAGTTAGAAAAGATATAGCAACTCGAGTCAGAACAGTTTGAGTGTCCGAGCCGAGTTTGGAGTATGTGGAGTTAAAGCTCTAGGAGGAGATTGATATAGAAATTTCACTGCTAAGAAGAAGAAGAAGAAGAATAAGTTTAAGTAGGATTTCAGTAAGTTGGCTCTCGAGACAAACTTTAACTTGGCTTGTGAAAGTTTTGACCAGAAAGTTTGTTGAAGTTTAAATTAGTTTGAAGTTTAAATTAGTTTGAAGTTTAAATTAGTTTAAAGTTTAAATTAGTTTGAATTTTAAAGTAGTTTGAAGCTTAAATTAGTTTGAAGTTTAAATTAGTTTGAATTTTAAAGTAGTTTGAAGTTTAAATTAGTTTAAAGTTTAAAGTAGTTTAAAGTTTAAATTAGTTTAAAGCTTGAATTAGTTTAAAGTAGTTTAAAATTTTAAATAGTTTAAAGTTTGAAGTAGTTTAAAGTAATTTAAAGTTGCTAGGGTGTTTCTAGTAGGTTGCTAAGGTGTTCTGGATGGTTGCTAGGGTGTTCTGGGTGGTTGCTATGGTGTTCTAGGCTTTTTAGGGTGGTTGCTATGGTGTTGCTGGGATGTTTTAAGGTATTTTAGGTGGTTGCTAGGGTGTTCTGGTTGGTTGCTATGGTGTTGCTAGGGTGTTCAAGGTATTTTGGGTGGTTGCTAGGGTGTTCTGGGTGGTTGCTATGGTGTTGCTAGGCTGTTCTAGGCTTTTTTGGGTGGTTGCTATGGTGTTGCTAGGGTGTTTTAAGGTATTTTGGGTGGTTGCTAGGCAGTTGCTAGGGTGTTCTGGGTGGTTACTATGGTGTTGCTAGGGTGTTCTAGGCTATTTTGGGTGGTTGCTATGGTGTTGCTAGGGTGTTTTAAGTAGGGGTGTAACGGTTCACAAAATTCACGGTTCGGTTCAATACGATACACTGGTGTCACGGTTCGGTTCGGTACGGTACGTTTCCGATACAGCAAAAAGAAAGAAATGCCAGAGAAATTTCCTTGATTTAATTTTTTTTATTATATTTTTATTAAAACTAACATCATAAAGTATGATATTTTTTAACTTTGAGCAATGATGGAGCTATACTTGACTTTTCTTAGGAGCATATAAAACAAAACAGCTCCTTGGACAAAATTAAATGTAATATTGTAGTAGGTTTATTTTAGTTCAGATTAACATTTGAGGGCAGCAATTGTATTCATAATGTCAAAATAAAACCGACGTGATGTTACTTGAAAGCATTATAGCCTACTATTCCTGCCAAACTTCCATGGTTACAGTTAGTAGTGTTACTAAAGTAAATCCATGGTGAATATTGCTGATCTGTGGACACTGATAGTTCATTCATGGCACAATGTTTCTTCCTGGTTTCCACGTCAGCGCTGTTTGATCCGTTAATAACGGAGAAATGCGAATGTTTCTCACTAGATCTCGCAGCGATGTTATTATTTAAGTGGCGAAGTCAAATGCTTTCTTTACTGGATGTCTCAGCGCTGTGTAGTAACAGTGCTGCTTGAATAATATCGGCTCGCGCTGCATTGGCCCAGACTGATAAACGGTCCGTCAACCACACAATAAACGAGTAGCTCAGTTTCGTTCCGCTTACATTACATTTGCCATTTGATGTTGGGCAATGTTGTGGTCACGCCAGCGTCTCTCACATTATGAGCGCGCTTGCCACGCGCGACGCGCCTACATTTGAAATAACGAAGTTTTGGTCGGCAGGAAAAATGGTCCAACGAACCGTTCGGTTCAAAAATGCGTACCGAAAACCGAACCGAAAGCCTCGTACCGAACGGTTCAATACGAATACGTGTATCGTTACACCCCTAGTTTTAAGGTATTTTGAGTGGTTGCTAGGGTGTTCTGGGTGGTTGCTAGGGTGTTCTAAGGTATTTTAGGTGCTTGCTATGGTGTTGCTAGGGTGTTCTAAGGTATTTTGGGTGGTTGCTAGGGCGTTCTGGGTGGTTGCTATGGTGTTGCTAGGATGTTCTAAGGTATTTTGGGTGGTTGCTATGGTGTTGCTAGGGTGTTCTAAGGTATTTTGGTTGGTTGCTAGGGTGTTCTGGGTGGTTGCTATGGTGTTACTAGGTGGTTGGTATTTGTCACAGATGGTTACTATTGGAGTTCTTAACACTTCCTTGGCATGATTTAGCACATACCTAATCGCTATTAGCATGTAGCTATTCACAGCTAGCATGTGTAGCATGTTGGAAGCCCTGTTTGCTAGCATGAGTCAAAAGAGCCAAACCACATCTCTATACGATGTTCTGATGCAGAGATATAGGTCTTGCAAAATGGTTGCTAGGGTACTCTGTTTGGTTGCTAGGGAATGGCTTGGCAGCTGCCAGTCATCAAAGTCCAAAGGTTGCTTGTCAGTATGAATGATATAAACCAACTCCCATGCCTCTGTGACATTCAGAATGGAAGATATCCCTCTATAGATTTTAGTTGCTAAGGTGCTCGACAATGGTTGCTAGGGAGGGGCTAGGAAGTGTTGAGGTGATTCATGATTGGGTGTGTGCTGCCCCGAGTCAAACGAGACCACCCATGTGTTTCTATGACACTTCTATCCGGAGATATTCTTTTGACCTCTTTCAATGGAAGTCTATGGGACTTGTTGCTAAGGTGCTCTAAATGGTTGCTAGGGCGTGTCTTAATAGCTTCACAATGATCCTGAGAGACTGATTGGTCATCTGAGAAAAATGAGCCCGTCCCCTTGTCTCTATGACACTGTGATCCAGAGCTATGTTCAATACAAAATCCCTATGCAATGCATCCCTATGCAAAATCCCTACACCATAGTAAGTCAATGGGGCAAATTTGAGCAGCTCCTGCCCCCCAGGGGTGCAACTTTTACCCCATTGTGAGGTATGTTCTTACAGAGCCTGCCAGCCTCTTCAAATGTGGTAAATTACAAGTTTCTGAGAAATCATTGGTCAGTGCTATGAGTCGTCAAAGTTTGTGGCAATGTTAAGTCTATGGGATTTTTTTTACCCAATGACTTGCCCCTGGGGCAAACACAGTACCCCCGATCGGTAAGAAAAGTCACAGCACACCTCTCCTCAATAATCCGCACAATTTGACGCCTCAATCAGGGGTCTGTGATGTCGGCGTGTATTTTTTTAACAGATGATTACTATGGAGTTTTTAAAAGGAGTTTTTATAGAGTTTTTATAGTGTTATTTAGTATGGCAGTACTAAATACTGCCATACTAAATAGGCCTGCGGCCTCGTGCCTATCGCCCACGGTTGCTAGGGTGCTGTAACTGGTTGCTATGGTGTGGCTATGAAGATTTTAGGCCATTACTTATTGGCTGCTTGATAAAATAAATCCTCTGAGGGAGAGAGAGAGGGTGGGTTTTTTAGGGTGAAAAAATTTTTGGGTGGTTGCTAGGGTGTTCTGGGTGGTTTCTATGGTGTTGCTAGGGTGTTCTAAGGTATTTTGGGTGGTTCCTGGGGTGTTCTGGGTGGTTGCTATGGTGTTGCTAGGGTGTTCTAAGGTATTTTGGGTGGTTACTAGGGTGTTCTGGGGGTTGCTAGGCGGTTGCTAAGGTGCTCTGGGTGGTTGCTATGGTGTTCTAAGTTATTTTTGTTGGTTGCTATGGTGTTGCTAAGGTGTTGTAAGGTATTTTGGGCGGTTGCTAGGGTGTTCTAAGGTATTTTGGTTGGTTGCTAGGGTGTTCTGGGTGGTTGCTAGGGTGTTGCTAGGGTATTTTGAGCGGTTGCTTGGGTGTTCTGGGAAGTTGCTATGGTGAACTATTTATGAGTTTTAAAGTTCATAAGTATGAATTCATGAGAGTTCATAAGTTTATGAATTCATGAGTTTCTATGTTTATGAGTTTATAAGTGTATAAATTCATGAGATTATAAGTTTAAATGAGTAAGTGTCCAGAGTTTATTAATTTGAGTTTAATGGTTTATGAGAGTTTATAAGAGTATGAGTTTATGAATTTAGAGTTTATGAGTTTAGAGTTTATAAGTTTAAATGAGTCTAAGAGTTCAATTTTAGAGTTTATGAATTTATTATGAGTTTAATATTAGATAGATAAGTGCAATAGTTAGATGAGTTTATTAGTTTAAATGAGTCTCAATGGCTAGAAAAAGTTCGTCGAGACAAACTTTAAGTTGGCTTGTGAAAGTTTTGACCAATAAGTTTGAAGAAGTTTGAAGTTTAAAGTAGTTTAAAGTTTAAGTTATTTTGAATTTCAAAGTAGTTTAAAGTTTAAATTAGTTTAAAGTTTAAATTAGTCTGAATTTTAAAGGAGTTTGAAGTTTAAATTAGTTTAAAGATTAAATTAGTTTGAAGTTTAAAGTAGTTTAAAGTTTAAGTTATTTTGAATTTCAAAGTAGTTTAAAGTTTAAATTAGTTTAAAGTTTAAATTAGTCTGAATTTTAAAGGAGTTTGAAGTTTAAATTAGTTTAAAGATTAAATTAGTTTAAAGATTAAATTAGTTTAAAGATTAAATTAGTTTGAAGTTTAAATTAGTTTGAAGTTTAAATTAGTTTCAAGTTTGAATTAGTTTCAAGTTTGAATTAGTTTCAAGTTTGAATTAGTCTGAATTTTAAAGGAGTTTGAAGTTTAAATTAGTTTGAAGTTTAAATTAGTTTAAAGTAGTTTGAAGTTTAAAGTATAGTTTGAAGTAATTTAAAGTTGCTAGGGTGTTTCTAGTGGGAAAGAAAGATTAGTTAGGAAAGAAAGAAAGATAGATTAGTTAGAAAGAAAGATTTTGGGTGGTTGCTACGGTGTTCTAAGGTATTTTGGTTGGTTGCTAAGGTGTTGCTAGGGTGTTCTGAGGTATTTTAGGCAGTTGCTAGGGTGTCATTGGTGGTTGCTATGGTGTTGCTAGGGTGTTCTGAGGTATTTTGGGTGGTTGCTATGGTGTTGCTATGGTGTTCTAAGGTATTTTAGGCAGTTGCTAGGGTGTTATGGGTGGTTGCTATGGTGTTGCTAGGGTGTTCTGAGGTATTTTTAGTGGTTGCTAGGTTGTTGCTAGGGTGTTCTGAGGTATTTTGGGTGGTTGCTATGGTGTTCTAAGGTATTTTGGGTGGTTGCTAGGGTGTTGCTAGGGTGTTCTAAGGTATTTTAGGCAGTTGCTAGGGTGTTCTGAGGTATTTTGCGTGGTTGCTTTGGTGTTGCTAGGGTGTTCTAAGGTATTTTGGGCGGTTGCTATGGTGTTGCTAGGGTGTTCTAAGGTATTTTGGTTGGTTGCTAGGGTGTTATGGGTGGTTGCTAGGGTGTTCTAAGGTATTTTGGCTCATGAATTCATGAGAGTTCATAAGTTTATGAATTCATGAGTTTCTATGTTTATGAGTTTATAAGTGTATAAATTCATGAGATTATAAGTTTAAATGAGTAAGTGTCCAGAGTTTATTAATTTGAGTTTAATAGTTTATGAGAGTTTATAAGAGTATGAGTTTATGAATTTAGAGTTTATGAGTTTAGAGTTTATAAGTTTAAATGAGTCTAAGAGTTCAATTTTAGAGTTTATTAATTTATTATGAGTTTAATATTAGATAGATAAGTGCAATAGTTAGATGAGTTTATTAGTTTAAATGAGTCTCAATGGCTAGAAAAAGTTCGTTGAGACAAACTTTAAGTTGGCTTGTGAAAGTTTAGACCAATAATTTAAACTTCAAACTTCTTCAAACTTAGTTTAAAGTTTAAATTAGTCTGAATTTTAAAGGAGTTTGAAGTTTAAATTAGTTTAAAGATTAAATTAGTTTGAAGTTTAAAGTAGTTTAAAGTTTAAATTAGTCTGAATTTTAAAGGAGTTTGAAGTTTAAATTAGTTTAAAGATTAAATTAGTTTAAAGATTAAATTAGTTTCAAGTTTAAATTAGCTTCAAGTTTGAATTAGTTTCAAGTTTGAATTAGTTTCAAGTTTGAATTAGTTTCAAGTTTGAATTAGTTTCAAGTTTGAATTAGTTTCAAGTTTGAATTAGTTTCAAGTTTGAATTAGTTTCAAGTTTGAATTAGTTTCAAGTTTGAATTAGTTTCAAGTTTGAATTAGTTTCAAGTTTGAATTAGTTTCAAGTTTGAATTAGTTTCAAGTTTGAATTAGTTTCAAGTTTGAATTAGTCTGAAGTTTGAATTAGTCTGAATTTTAAAGGAGTTTGAAGTTTAAATTAGTTTAAAGTTTAAATTAGTTTGAAGTTTAAATTAGTTTAAAGTTTTAAATAGTTTAAAGTAGTTTGAAGTTTAAAGTATAGTTTGAAGTAATTTAAAGTTGCTAGGGTGTTTATAGTGGGAAAGAAAAATTAGTTAGAAAAGAAAGAAAGAGATTAGTTAGAAAGAAAGATTTTGGGTGGTTGCTACGGTGTTCTAAGGTATTTTGGTTGGTTGCTAAGGTGTTTCTAGGGTGTTCTGAGGTATTTTGGGTGGTTGCTATGGTGTTGCTAGGGTGTTCTAAGGTATTTTAGGCAGTTGCTAGGGTGTCATGGGTGGTTGCTATGGTGTTGCTAGGGTGTTCTGAGGTATTTTGGGTGGTTGCTATGGTGTTGCTATGGTGCTCTAAGGTATTTTAGGCAGTTGCTAGGGTGTTATGGGTGGTTGCTATGGTGTTGCTAGGGTGTTCTGAGGTATTTTTAGTGGTTGCTAGGTTGTTGCTAGGGTGTTCTGAGGTATTTTGGGTGGTTGCTATGGTGTTCTAAGGTATTTTGGGTGGTTGCTAGGGTGTTGCTAGGGTGTTCTAAGGTATTTTAGGCAGTTGCTAGGGTGTTCTGAGGTATTTTGGGTGGTTGCTATGGTGTTGCTAGGGTGTTCTAAGGTATTTTGGGCGGTTGCTATGGTGTTGCTAGGGTGTTCTAAGGTATTTTGGTTGGTTGCTAGGGTGTTATGGGTGGTTGCTAGGGTATTCTAAGGTATTTTGGGTGGTTGCTAGGGTGTTGCTAGGGTGTTCTAAGGTATTTTGGGTGGTTGCTATGGTGTTGCTAGGGTGTTCTAACCTCTTTTGGGTGGTTGCTAGGGTGTTCTGGGTTGTTGCTTGGCAGTTGCTAGGGTGTTATGGGGTTGCTAGGCAGTTGCTAGGGTGTTCTAGGGTATTTTGGGTGGTTGCTATGGTGTTGCTAGGGTGTTGTAAGGTATTTTGGGTGGTTGCTAGGCAGTTGCTTGGATGTTCTGGGTGGTTGCTATGGTGTTGCTAGGGTGTTCTAGGCTATTTTGGCTGGTTGCTATGGTGTTGCTAGGGTGTTTTAAGGTATTTTGGGTGGTTGCTAGGCAGTTGCTAGGTGGTTGCTATGGTGTTGCTAGGGTGTTCTAGGCTATTTTGGGTGGTTGCTATGGTGTTGCTAGGGTGTTCTAAGGTATTTTGGGTGGTTACTAGGGTGTTCTAAGGTATTTTAGGTGCTTGCTATGGTGTTGCTAGGGTGTTCTAAGGTATTTTGGGTGGTTGCTAGGGTGTTCTGGCTGGTTGCTAGGGTGTTGCTAGGGTTTTCTAAGGTATTTTGGGTGGTTACTAGGGTGTTCTGGGGGTTGTTAGGTGGTTGCTAGGGTGCTCTGGGTGGTTGCAATGGTGTTCTAAGTTATTTTTGTTGGTTGCTATGGTGTTGCTAAGGTGTTGTAAGGTATTTTGGGCGGTTGCTAGGGTGTTCTAAGGTATTTTGGTTGGTTGCTAGGGGGTTCTGGGTGGTTGCTAGGGTGTTGCTAGGGTATTTTGAGCGGTTGCTTGGGTGTTCTGGGAAGTTGCTATGGTGAACTATTTATCAGTTTTAAAGTTCATAAGTATGAATTCATGAGAGTTCATAAGTTTATGAATTCATGAGAGAACATATGTTTATGAATTCATGAGTTTCTATGTTTATGAGTTTATAAGTGTATAAATTCATGAGATTATAAGTTTACATGAGTAAGAGTTCAGAGTTTATTAATTTATGAGTTTAATAGTTTATGAGAGTTTATAAGAGTATGAGTTTATGAATTTAGAGTTTATGAGTTTAGAGTTTATAAGTTTAAATGAGTCTAAGAGTTCAATTTTAGAGTTTATTAATTTATTATGAGTTTAATATTAGATAGATAAGTGCAATAGTTAGATGAGTTTATTAGTTTAAATGAGTCTCAATGGCTCATATAGTGTATAGAATGGCAGTTTGATTCAGTCTAGGGCTTCAAGGTGTTTAGATTTGAATTTTTGACAGTTGGGGAGTTTGAAAATCTGAACATTCCGCAATGTTAAGTCAATGGAATTTTCAAATGGTTTTTTTCGAGTTTTGATCGTCATTTTTAGGAAAACCGTAAGTCCGATCAGTCTGAAAAGATATAGCAACTCGAGTCAGAACAGTTTGAGCGTCCGAGCCGAGTTTGGAGTATGTGGAGTTAAAGCTCTAGTAGGAGTTAGACATAGAAATTTCACTGCTAAGAAGAAGAAGAAGAACTAGAAAAAAAGTTTGATGAGACAAACTTTAAGTTGGCTTGAGAAAGCCGGACCAGAGAGTTTGAATAAGTTTAAAGTAGTTTGAAGTTTGATAGATGGATTAGTTAAAAAGAAAGAATAGTTAGAAAGAAAACAAATGATTGGTTAGAAAGATAGATAAATAGTAGATAGATAGAAAGATTAGTTTCAATGAAAGAAAGATTAGTTAGAAAGAAATAAAGATTAGTTAGAAAGAAAGAAAGATAGATTAGAAAGAAAGATTAGTTAGAAAGATAGATAGAAAGAAAGATTAGTTAGAAAGAAAGATAGATGGAAAGAAAGATTGGTTAGAAAGACAGAAAGATCGATTTGAAAGAAAGATTAGTAAGAAAGAAAGAAAGATAGAGTAGTTAAGAAAGAAAGATAGATTAGTTAGAAAGATTAGTTAGAAAGAAAAAAGATAGATTAGTTAGAAAGAAAGTTAGATAGATTAGTTAGATAGAAAGAAAAATAGATTAGTTAGAAAGAAAGAAAGAAAGGATTAGTTAGAAAGAAAGATGGATTTGTTAGAAAGAAAGAAAGAAAGGATTAGTTAGAAAGAAAGAAAGGATTATTTAGAAAGAAAGATGGATTTGTTAGAAGGAAAAATAGATAGATTAGTTAGAAAGAAAGAAAGATAGATAGATTAGTTAGAAAGAAAGAAATATTATTTAGAAAGAAAGAAAGATTAGTTAGAAAGAAAGAAAGATAGATTAGTTAGAAAGAAAGATAGATAAATTAGTTAGAAAGAAAGAAAGATTGGTTAGAAAGAAAGATTAGTAAGAAAGAAATAAAGAAAGATAGATAGATTAGTTAGAAAGAGATTAATTAGAAAGGATGATAGATAAGTTAGAAAGAAAGATAGATAGATTTGTTAGAATAAAACAGAAAGACAGATTAGTTAGAAAGATAGATTTGTTAGAATGAAAAAAGATAGATTAGTTAGAAAGAAAGAAAGATAGATAGATTAGTTAGAAAGAAAGCTAGATTAGTTAGAAAGAAAAAAGATAGATAGATTAGTTAGAAAGAAAGAAAGATAGATTAGTTAGAAAGAAAGAAAGATAGATAGATTAGTCAGAAAGAAAAAAGATTGATTATTTAGAAAGAAAAAAATATGGATAGGTTAGTTAGTTAGAAAGATAGAAAGAAAGAGATTAGTTAGAAAGAAAGAAAGAGATTTGTTAGAAAGAAAGAAAGAGATTTGTTAGAAAGAAAGAAAGCTAGATTAGTTAGAATGAAAGAAAGAGATTAGTTAGAAAGAAAGAAAGAGATTTGTTAGAAAGAAAGAAAGCTAGATTAGTTAGAATGAAAGAAAGAGATTAGTTAGAAAGAAAGAAAGAAAGAAAGAAAGAAAGAAAGAAAGAAAGAAAGAAAGAAAGAAAGAAAGAAAGAAAGAAAGAAAGAAAGAAAGAAAGAAAGAAAGAAAGAAAGAAAGAAGGATAGATTAGTTAGTTAGAAAGAAAGATAGATTAGTCAGAAAGAAAGAAATTTAGATAAGTTAGAAAAAAAAGATGGATAGATTAGTTAGAAAGAAAGAAAGAAAGATAGATTAGTTAGAAATAAAGAAAGAAAGATAGATTAGTTAGAAATAAAGAAATATGGATAGATTACTCAGAAAGAAAGATAGATAGATTAGTTAGAAAGAAAGATAGATTAGTTAGAAAGAAAGAAAGATAGATTAGTTAGAAATAAAGAAATATGGATAGATTACTCAGAAAGAAAGAAAGATAGATTAGTTAGAAAGAAAGATAGATTAGTTAGAAAGAAAGATAGATTAGTTTGAAAGAAAGAAAGAAAGAAAGAAAGAAAGAAAGAAAGAAAGAAAGAAAGAAAGAAAGAAAGAAAGAAAGAAAGAAAGAGAAAGAAAGAAAGAAAGAAAGAAAGAAAGAAAGAAAGAAAGAAAGAAGGATAGATTAGTTAGTTAGAAAGAAAGATAGATTAGTCAGAAAGAAAGAAATTTAGATAAGTTAGAAAAAAAGATGGATAGATTAGTTAGAAAGAAAGATAGATTAGTTAGAAAGAAAGAAAGAAAGATAGATTAGTTAGAAATAAAGAAAGAAAGATAGATTAGTTAGAAATAAAGAAATATGGATAGATTACTCAGAAAGAAAGATAGATAGATTAGTTAGAAAGAAAGATAGATTAGTTAGAAAGAAAGAAAGATAGATTAGTTAGAAATAAAGAAATATGGATAGATTACTCAGAAAGAAAGAAAGATAGATTAGTTAGAAAGAAAGATAGATTAGTTTGAAAGAAAGAAAGAAAGATTAGTTAGAAAGAAAGAAAGATAGATTATTTAGAATGAAAGAAAGAGATTAGTTAGAAAGAAAGAAAGAAAAAAAAGGATAGATTAGTTAGAATGAAAGATAGATTAGTCAGAAAGAAAGAAAGAAAGACAGATTAGTTAGAAATAAAGAAATATGGATAGATTACTCAGAAAGAAAGAAATATAGATTAGTTAGAAAGAAAGATAGATTAGTTAGAAAGAAATATAGATTAGTTAGAAAGAAAGATAGATTAGTTAGAAAGAAAGAAAGAAAGATTAGTAAAAAAGAAAGAAAGATAGATTAGTTAGAATGAAAGAAAGAGATTAGTTAGAAAGAAAGAAAGAAAGAAAGAAAGAAAGAAAGAAAGAAAGAAAGAAAGAAAGAAAGAAAGAAGGATAGATTAGTTAGTTAGGAAGAAAGATAGATTAGTCAGAAAGAAAGAAAGATAGATTAGTTGAAAAGAAAAAAGATAGATAAATTATTTAGAAAGAAAGAAAGAGATTAGTTAGAAAGAAAAAGAAAGAAGGATAGATTAGTTAGAAAGAAAGAAAGATAGATTAGTCAGAAAGAAATAAAGAAAGAAAGATAGATTAGTTAGAAACAAAAAAGATAGATAGATTAGTTAGAAAGAAAGATAGATAAGTTAGAAAGAAAGAAAGAAAGAAAGATTAGTTAGAAAGAAAGATAGATTAGTTAGAAAGAAAGAAAGAAAGAGATTAGTTAGAAAGAAAGATAGATTAGTTAGAAAGAAAGAAAGAGATTAGTTAGAAAGAAAGAAAGATAGATTAGTTAGAATGAAAGAAAGACATTAGTTAGAAAGAATGAAAGAAAGACAGTAGTTAGAAAGAAAGAAAGAAAGAAAAAGAAATAAAGAAAGAAAAAAGGATAGATTAGTTAGTTAGAAAAAAGGATAGATTAGTTAGTTAGAAAGAAAGATAGATTAGTCAGAAAGAAAGAAAGACAGATTAGTTAGAAAGAAAGATAGATTAGATAGAAAGAAAGAAAGATAGATAGATTAGTTAGAAAGAAAGAAAGATAGATAGATTAGTTAGTTAGAAAGAAAGAAAGATTAGTTAGAAAGAAAAAAGATAGATAGATTAGTTAGAAAGAAAGATAGATTAGTTAGAAAGAAAGAAAGATAGATTAGTTAGAAAGAAAGAAATATGGATAGATTACTCAGAACGAAAGATAGATTAGTTTGAAAGAAAGAAAGAAAGAAGGATAGAATAGTTAGTTAGAAAGAAAGATAGATAAGTTAGAAAAAAAGAAAGATTAGTTAGAAAGAAAGATAGATAGATTAGTTAGAAAGAAAGAAAGATAGATTAGTTAGAAAGAAAGAAATATGGATCGATTAGTCAGAAAGAAAAAAGATAGATTAGTTAGAAAGAAAGAAATATAGATAGATTAGTTAGTTAGAAAGAAAGATAGATTAGTTAAAAAGAAAAAAATATAGATAGGTTAGTTAGAAAGAAAGATAGATTAGTTAGAAAGAAAGAAGGATAGATAGATTAGTTAGAAAGAAAGAAAGATAGATTAGTTAGAAAGAAAGAAAGATAGATAGATTAGTCAGAAAGAAAAAAGATTGATTATTTAGAAAGAAAGAAATATGGATAGATTAGTTAGTTAGAAAGAAAGATAGATTAGTTAGAAAGAAAAAAGATAGATAGATTAGTTAGAAAGAAAGATAGATTAGTTAGAAAGAAAGAAAGATAGATTAGTTAGAAAGAAAGAAAGAAAGAAAGAAAGAGATTAGTTAGAAAGAAAGAAAGATAGATTAGTTAGAATGAAAGAAAGACATTAGTTAGAAAGAATGAAAGAAAGACATTAGTTAGAAAGAAAGAAAGAAAGAAAAAGAAATAAAGAAAGAAAAAAGGATAGATTAGTTAGTTAGAAAAAAGGATAGATTAGTTAGTTAGAAAGAAAGATAGATTAGTCAGAAAGAAAGAAAGACAGATTAGTTAGAAAGATAGATTAGATAGAAAGAAAGATAGATTAGTTAGAAAGAAAGAAAGATAGATAGATTAGTCAGAAAGAAAAAAGATTGATTATTTAGAAAGAAAGAAATATGGATAGATTAGTTAGTTAGAAAGAAAGATAGATTAGTTATAAAGAAAGAAAGATAGATTAGTTATAAAGAAAGATAGATAGATAGATAGTTAGAAAGAAAGAAAGATAGATTAGTTAGAAAGAAAAAAGATAGATGGATTAGTTAGTTAGAAAGAAAGATAGAGTAGTAAGAAAGAAAGAAAGATAGATTAGTTAGAAAGAAAAAAGATAGATAGATTAGTTAGAAAGAAAGATAGATTAGTTAGAAAGAAAGAAAGATAGATAGATTAGTTAGAAATAAAGAAATATGGATAGATTACTCAGAAAGAAAGAAAGATAGATTAGTTTGAAAGAAAGAAAGAAAGATTAGTTAGAAAGAAAGATAGATTATTTAGAATGAAAGAAAGAGATTAGTTAGAAAGAAAGAAAGAAAAGGATAGATTAGTTAGTTAGAAAGATAGATATATTAGTCAGAAAGAAACAAAGAAAGACAGATTAGTTAGAAAGAAAAAAATATGGATAGATTACTCAGAAAGAAAGAAATATAGATTAGTTAGAAAGAAAGATAGATTAGTTAGAAAGAAAGAAAGAAAGAAAGATTAGTTAAAAAGAAAGAAAGATAGATTAGTTAGAATGAAAGAAAGAAAGAGAAAGAAAGAAAGAAGGATAGATTAGTTAGTTAGGAAGAAAGATAGATTAGTCAGAAAGAAAGAAAGATAGATTAGTTGAAAAGAAAAAAGATAGATAAATTATTTAGAAAGAAACATAGATTAGTTAGAAAGAAAGAAAGAAAGAAAGAGATTAGTTAGAAAGAAAAAGAAAGAAGGATAGATTAGTTAGAAAGAAAGAAAGATAGATTAGTCAGAAAGAAAGAAAGAAAGAAAGATAGATTAGTTAGAAAGAAAAAAGATAGATAGATAAGTTAGAAAGAAAGAAAGAAAGATAGATTAGTTAGAAAGAAAGATAGATTAGTTAGAAAGAAAGAAAGAAAGAAAGAAAGAAAGAGATTAGTTAGAAAGAAAGAAAGATTAGTTAGAAAGAAAGAAAGAAAGAAAGAGATTAGTTAGAAAGAAAGAAAGATAGATTAGTTAGAATGAAAGAAAGAGATTAGTTAGAAAGAAAGAAAGAAAGAAAGAAAAAGAAATAAAGAAAGAAAGAAAGAAAGAAAGAAAAAGAAATAAAGAAAGAAAAAAGGATAGATTAGTTAGTTAGAAAGAAAGATAGATTAGTTAGAAAGAAAGAAATATGGATCGATTAGTCAGAAAGAAAAAAGATAGATTAGTTAGAAAGAAAGAAATATAGATAGATTAGTTAGTTAGAAAGAAAGATAGATTAGTTAGAAAGAAAGAAAGATAGATAGATTAGTTAGAAATAAAGAAAGATAGATTAGTTAGAAAGAAAGAAAGATAGATAGATTAGTCAGAAAGAAAAAAGATTGATTATTTAGAAAGAAAGAAATATGGATAGATTAGTTAGTTAGAAAGAAAGATAGATTAGTTAGAAAGAAAAAAGATAGATAGATTAGTTAGAAAGAAAGATAGATTAGTTAGAAAGAAAGAAAGATAGATTAGTTAGAAAGAAAGAAAGAAAGATAGATTAGATAGAAAGAAAGAAAGATAGATAGATTAGTTAGAAAGAAAGAAAGATAGATTAGATAGAAAGAAAGAAAGATAGATAGATTAGTTAGAAAGAAAGAAAGATAGATTAGTTAGAAAGAAAGAAAGATAGATTAGTCAGAAAGAAAAAGATTTATTAGTTAGAAAGAAAGAAATATAGATTAGTTAGAAAGAAAAAAGATAGATTAGTTAGAAAGAAAAAAGATAGATAGATTAGTTAGAAAGAAAGAAAGATAGATTAGTTAGAAAGAAAAAAGATAGATTAGTTAGAAAGAAAAAAGATTGATAGATTAGTTAGAAAGAAAGATAGATTAGTTAGAAAGAAAGATAGATAGATTAGTTACAAAAGAAAGAAAGAAAGAAAGATAGATTAGTCAGAAAGAATGAAAGATAGATTAGTTAGAAAGAAAGAAAGATAGATTAGTTATAAAGAAAGATAGATAGATTAGTTATAAAGAAAGAAAGATAGATTAGTTATAAAGAAAGATAGATAGATAGATAGATAGTTAGAAAGAAAGAAAGATAGATTAGTTAGAAAGAAAAAAGATAGATAGATTAGTTAGTTAGAAAGAAAGATAGAGTAGTTAGAAAGAAAGATAGATTAGTTAGAAAGAAAAAAGATAGATAGATTAGTTAGAAAGAAAGATAGATTAGTTAGAAAGAAAGAAAGATAGATAGATAGATTAGTTAGTTAGAAATAAAGAAAGATAGATTAGTTAGAAAGAAAAAAGATAGATAGATTAGTTAGAAAGAAAGATAGATTAGTTAGAAAGAAAGAAAGAAAGATAGATTAGTTAGAAATAAAGAAATATGGATAGATTAGTCAGAAAGAAAGAAAGATAGATTAGTTAGAAAGAAAGAAAGATAGATAGATTAGTTAGTTAGAAAGAAAGATAGATTAGTTCGAAAGAAAGAAAGATAGATTAGTTAGAAAGAAAGATAGATAGATTAGTTAGAAAGAAAGAAAGATTAGTTAGAAAGAAAGATAGATAGATTAGTTAGAAAGAAAGAAAGATAGATTAGTTAGAAAGAAATATGGATCGATTAGTCAGAAAGAAAAAAGATAGATTAGTTAGAAAGAAAGAAATATAGATAGATTAGTTAGTTAGAAAGAAAGATAGATTAGTTAGAAAGAAAAAAATATAGATAGATTAGTTAGAAAGAAAGAAAGATAGATAGATTAGTCAGAAAGAAAAAAGATTGATTATTTAGAAAGAAAGAAATATGGATAGATTAGTTAGTTAGAAAGAAAGATAGATTAGTTAGAAAGAAAGAAAGATAGATTAGTTATAAAGAAAGATAGATAGATTAGTTATAAAGAAAGAAAGATAGATTAGTTATAAAGAAAGATAGATAGATAGATAGATAGATAGATAGATAGATAGATAGATAGATAGATAGATAGATAGATAGAGTAGTTAGAAAGAAAAAAGATAGATAGATTAGTTAGTTAGAAAGAAAGAAAGATAGATTAGTTAGAAAGAAAAAAGATAGATAGATTAGTTAGAAAGAAAGAAAGATAGATAGATTAGTTAGTTAGAAATAAAGAAAGATAGATTAGTTTGAAAGGAAAAAGATAGATAGATTAGTTAGAAAGAAAGATAGATTAGTTAGAAAGAAAGAAAGAAAGATAGATTAGTTAGAAATAAAGAAATATGGATAGATTAGTCAGAAAGAAAGAAAGATAGATTAGTTAGAAAGAAAGAAAGATAGATAGATTAGTTAGTTAGAAAGAAAGATAGATTAGTTCGAAAGAAAGAAAGATAGATTAGTTAGAAAGAAAGAAAGATTAGTTAGAAAGAAAGAAAGATTAGTTAGAAAGAAAGATAGATAGATTAGTTAGAAAGACAGAAAGATAGATTAGTTAGAAAGAAAGAAATATGGATCGATTAGTCAGAAAGAAAAAGATAGATTAGTTAGAAAGAAAGAAATATAGATAGATTAGTTAGTTAGAAAGATAGATTAGTTAGAAAGAAAAATATATAGATAGATTAGTTAGAAAGAAAGATAGATTAGTTAGAAAGAAAGATAGATTAGTTAGAAAGAAAGAAAGATAGATAGATTAGTTAGAAAGAAAGAAAGATAGATTAGTTAGAAAGAAAGAAAGATAGATAGATTAGTCAGAAAAAAAAGATTGATTATTTAGAAAGAAAGAAATATGGATAGATTAGTTAGTTAGAAAGAAAGATAGATTAGTTAGAAAGAAAAAAGATAGATAGATTAGTTAGAAAGAAAGATAGATTAGTTAGAAAGAAAGAAAGATAGATTAGTTAGAAAGAAAGAAAGATAGATAGATTAGTTAGAAAGAAAGAAAGATAGATTAGTTAGAAAGAAAGAAATATAGATTAGTTAGAAAGAAAAAAGATAGATTAGTTAGAAAGAAAAAAGATAGATAGATTAGTTAGAAAGAAAGAAAGATTAGTTAGAAAGAAAAAAGATAGATAGATTAGTTAGAAAGAAAAAAGATAGATAGATTAGTTAGAAAGAAAGATAGATTAGTTAGAAAGAAAGATAGATAGATTAGTTACAAAAGAAAGAAAGAAAGAAAGATAGATTAGTCAGAAAGAATGAAAGATAGATTAGTTATAAAGAAAGAAAGATAGATTAGTTAGAAAGAAAGATAGATAGATTAGTTATAAAGAAAGAAAGATAGATTAGTTATAAAGAAAGAAAGAAAGATAGATTAGTCAAAGAAAGAAAGATAGATTAGTAAGAAAGAAAGAAAGATTAGTTAGAAAGAAAGATTTAGTAAAAGATAGATAGATAGATAATAGATAATAGATAATAGATAATAGATAATAGATAGATAGATAGATAGATAGATAGATAGATAGATAGATAGATAGATAGATAGATAGATAAGTTCATTAGTACATATAGAATGGTAGTTTAATTGAGTCTAGGGCTTCAGGGAGTTTAGATTTGAGTTTTTGTGTTGTACACTACTGGGCCACCGTAGTCTTGGCTCAATTTGAACATGTTGCAATGAAAGTCAATGGGATTTTTATGGTTTTTAATATTAATTTTTAAGAAATCTGAAAGTCAAATCAGTCTGAAAAGATATAGCAACTCGAGTCAGAACAGTCTGAAGGTCTGACCCGAGTTTGGAGTTTGTAGAGTTAAAGCTCTAGGAGGAAATTTTTGAGTAAGAAGCATAATAATAACTAGAAAAAGTTCGTCGAGACAAACTTAAGTTGGCTTGTGAAAGTTTGGACCAATAAGTTTGAAGAAGTTTAAAGTAGTTTGAAGTTTAAAGTAGTTTGAATTTTAAAATAGTTTGATGTTTAAATTAGTTTAAAGTTTAAATTAGTTTAAAGTTTAAATTAGTTTAAAGTTTAAATTAGTTTGAAGTTTAAATTAGTTTGAAGTTTAAATTAGTTTAAAGTTTTATATAGTTTAAAGTAGTTTAAAGTTGCTAGGGTGTTTCTAGTGGGAAAGAAAGATTAGAAAGAAAGAAAGAAAGAAAGAAAGAAAGAAAGAAAGAAAGAAAGAAAGAAAGAAAGAAAGAAAGAAAGAAAGAAAGAAAGAAAGAAAGAAAGATTACAAAGAAAGATTAGTTAGAAAGAAAGAAAGAAAGAAAGCTTGAAAGAAAGATTAGATAGAAAGAGAGAAAGAAAGAAAGATAGATAGATAGAAAGATTAGTTAGAAAGAAAGAAAGATTAGTTAGAAAGAAATAGATTAGTTAGAAAAGAAAGAAAAAGATTAGTTAGAAAGAAGGATTAGAAAGAGAGAAAGAAAGAAAGATAGAAAGATTAGTTAGAAAGAAAGAAAGATAGAAAGAAAGCTTGAAAGAAAGATTAGATAGAAAGAGAGAAAGAAAGAAAGATAGATAGATAGAAAGATTAGTTAGAAAGAAAGAAAGATTAGTTAGAAAGAAATAGATTAGTTAGAAAAGAAAGAAAAAGATTAGTTAGAAAGAAGGATTAGAAAGAGAGAAAGAAAGAAAGATAGAAAGATTAGTTAGAAAGAAAGAAAGATTAGTTAGAAAGAAAAAAAGAAAGAAAGTTAAAAAGGAAGATTAGAAAGAAAGAAAGAAAGAAAGAAAGATTAGTTAGAAAGAAAGATTAGTTAGAAAGAAAGAAAGAAAGAAAGATTACAAAGAAAGAGAGAAAGAAAGATAGAAAGAAAGAAAGATTAGTTAGAAAGAAAGAGAGAAAGAAAGATCGAAAGATTAGTTAAAGAAAGAAAGATTAGTTAGAAAGAAAGAAAGAAAGAAAGATTGAAAGAAAGAATAGAAAGAAAGAGAGAAAGAAAGAAAGAAAAAAGAAAGAAAAATAGAAAGATTAGTTAGAAAGAAAGATTAGAAAGAAAGAGAAAGAAAGAAAGATAGAAAGATTAGTTAGAAAGAAAGAAAGATTAGTTAGAAAGGAAGATTAGTTAGAAAGAAAGAAAGAAAGAAAGAAAGAAAGAAAGAAAGAAAGATTGAAAGAAAGATTGAAAGAAAGATTAGAAAGAAAGATTGAAAGAAAGATTAGAAAGAGAGAGAAAGAAAGATAGAAAGATTAGTTAGAAAGAAAGAAAGAAAGATTAGTTAGAAAGAAATAGATTAGTTAGAAAATAAAGAAAGAAAGATTAGTTAGAAAGAAAGATTAGAAAGAGAGAAAGAAAGAAAGATATAAATATTAGTTAGAAAGAAAGAAAGAAAGAAAGAAAGAAAGAAAGAAAGAAAGAAAGAAAGAAAGAAAGAAAGAAAGAAAGAAAGAAAGAGAAAGAAAGAAAGATTGAAATAAAGATTAGAAAGAAAGAGAGAGAGAGAGAAAGAAAGATAGATAGAAAGATTAGTTAGAAAGAAAGATTAGTTAGAAAGAAATAGATTAGTTAGAAAGGAAAGAAAGAAAGATTAGTTAGAAAGAAAGATTAGAAAGAAAGATAGAAAGGAAGATTAGTTAGAAAGAAAGAATTCTTTCTTTATTTCTTTCTTTCTAACTAATCTTCCTTTCTATCTTTCTTTCTAATCTTTCTTTCTAACTAATCTTTCTTTCTTTCCTTTCTAACTAATCTATTTCTTTCTAAATAGATTAGTTAGAAAGAAAGAAAGAAAGATTAGAAAGAAAGATTAGAAAGAAAGATTAGAAAGAAAGATTTAAAGAAAGATTAGAAAGAAAGAGAGAAAGAAAGATTAGAAAGAAAGATTTAAAGAAAGATTAGAAAGAAAGAGAGAAAGAAAGAAAGATAGAAAGATTAGTTAGAAAGAAAGAAAGAAAGATTAGTTAGAAAGAAATAGATTAGTTAGAAAAGAAAGAAAGAAAGATTAGTTAGAAAGAAAGATTAGAAAGAGAGAAAGAAAGAAAGATATAAATATTAGTTAGAAAGAAAGAAAGAAAGAAAGAAAGAAAGAAAGATTGAAATAAAGATTAGAAAGAAAGAGAGAGAGAGAGAAAGAAAGATAGATAGAAAGATTAGTTAGAAAGAAAGAAAGATTAGTTAGAAAGAAATAGATTAGTTAGAAAGGAAAGAAAGAAAGATTAGTTAGAAAGAAAGATTAGAAAGAAAGATAGAAAGGAAGATTAGTTAGAAAGAAAGAAATAAAGAAAGAATTCTTTCTTTCTAACTAATCTTCCTTTCTATCTTTCTTTCTAATCTTTCTTTCTAACTAATCTTTCTTTCTTTCCTTTCTAACTAATCTATTTCTTTCTAAATAGATTAGTTAGAAAGAAAGAAAGAAAGATTAGAAAGAAAGATTTAAAGAAAGATTAGAAAGAAAGAGAGAAAGAAAGATTAGAAAGAAAGATTTAAAGAAAGATTAGAAAGAAAGAGAGAAAGAAAGAAAGATAGAAAGATTAGTTAGAAAGAAAGAAAGAAAGATTAGTTAGAAAGAAATAGATTAGTTAGAAAAGAAAGAAAGAAAGATTAGTTAGAAAGAAAGATTAGAAAGAGAGAAAGAAAGAAAGATAGAAAGATTAGTAAGAAAGAAAGAAGATTAGTTAGAAAGAAAGAAAGATTAGTTAGAAAGAAAGAATGTAAGATAGATTAGTTAGAAAGAAAGAAAAAGTAAGATAGATAGATAGATAGATAGATAGATAGATAGATAGATAGATAGATAGATAGATAGATAGATAGATAGATAGATAGATAGATAGATAGATAAAATAGTCAGATAAATAGATAGATAGATAGATAGATAGATAGATAGATAGATAAAATAGTCAGATGATAGATAGATAGAAATAGTTAGATGATAGAAAGATTAGTTAGAGAGAAAGAAAGATTAGTTAGAAAGAAAGAAAGATTAGTTAGAAAGAAAGAAAGAAAGTTACAAAGGAAGATTAGAAAGAAAGATAGAAAGATTAGTTAGAAAGAAAGATTAGTTAGAAAGAAAAAAACGATTAGTTAGAAAGAAAGAAAGATTAGTTAGAAAGAAATAGATTAGTTAGAAAAGAAAGAAAGAAAGATAGATTAGTTAGAAAGAAAGAAATATTAGTTAGAAAAAAAGAACGAAAGATAGATTAGTTAGAAAGAAAGAAAGAAAAAGGAAGATAGATAGATAGATAGATAGATGGATAGATAAAATAGTCAGATGATAGATAGATAGATAGATAGATAGATAGATAGTTAGATAGTTAGAATAGATAGATAGATAGATAGATAGATAGATAGATAGATAGATAGATAGATAGATAGATAGATAGATAGATAGATAGATAGATAGATAGATAGATAGATAGATAGATAGATAGATAGATAGATAGATAGATAGATAGATAGACAGAAATAGTTAGATGATAGAAAGATTAGTAAGAAAGAAAGAGAGAAAGAGAAAGAAAGAAAGATTAGAAAGGATAGATAGATAGATAGATAGATAGATAGATAGATAGATAAGTGTCATAGATAGATTAGTTTAAATGAGTCTCAATGGCTCATATAGTATATAGAATGGCAGTTTAATTCAGTCTAGGGCTTCAAGGAGTTTAGATTTGAATTTTTGGCAGTTGGAGAGTTTGAAAATCTGAACATTCCGCAATGTTAAGTCAATGGGAGTTTTTTTCCGACTTTGATCGTCATTTTTAGGAAAACCGTAAGTCCGATCAGTTATAAAAGATATAGCATACCGAGTCAGAAGAGTTTGAGTGTCCGTGCCGAGTTTGGAGTATGTGGAGTTAAAGCTCTAGGAGGAGATTGAGTTGTAAATTTTTGACAGAATAATAATAATAATAATAACTAGAATGTACATTTCCAGAAGAAAATGTGAAGTGGTGCTTGCAGTGGCAAAACTCACCACTCGGTTGCTAGGGTTTGGTACATGATTGCATACGAGCCAACAAACATGTCTGTACGATGTTCTGGTGCTGAGATATGGCTTATTCATGTTGTTCAGGTGGTTGCTAGGGTGTTTTGGGTGGTTTCTAGGGTATTCTGGGTGGTTTTTAGGGTGTTCTGGTTGGTTGCTAGGGTAATTTGGCTGGTTGCTAGGGCGTTGCTAGGCGGTTGCTAGGGTGTTCTGGGTGGTTGCTATGGTGTTGCTAGGTGGTTGCTAGGGTATTCTGGGTGGTTGCTATGGCGTTGCTAGGGTATTCTGGGTGGTTGCTTGGTGGTTGCTAGGGTGTTCTGGGTGGTTGCTAGGGTATTCTGGGTGGTTGCTATGGTGTTGCTAGGCGGTTGCTAGGGTATTCTGGGTGGTTGCTAGGACGTTGCTAGGTGGTTGCTAAGGTATTCTGGGTGGTTGCTATGGTGTTACTAGGTGGTTGGTTTTTGTCACAGATGGTTACTATTGGAGTTCTTAACACTTTCTTGGCATGATTTAGCACTTACCTAATCGCTATTAGCATGTAGCTATTCACAGCTAGCATGTGTAGCATGTTGGAAGCCCTGTTTGCTAGCATGAGTCAAAAGAGCCAAACCACATCTCTATACAATGTTCTGATGCAGAGATAGAGGTCTTGCAAAATGGTTGCTAGGGTACTCTGTTTGGTTGCTAGGGAATGGCTTGGCAGCTGCCAGTCATCAAAGTCCAAAGGTTGCTTGTCAGTATGAATGATATAAACCAACTCCCATGCCTCTGTGACATTCAGAATGGAAGATATCCCTCTGTAGATTTTAGTTGCTAAGGTGCTCGACAATGGTTGCTAGGGAGGGGCTAGGAAGTGTTGAGGTGATTCATGATTGGCTGCTTGCTGCCCCGAGTCAAACGAGACCACCCTTGTGTTTCTATGACACTTCTATCCGGAGATATTCTTTTGACCTCTTTCAATGGAAGTCTATGGGACTTGTTGCTAAGGTGCTCTAAATGGTTGCTAGGGCGTGGCTTAATAGCTTCACAATGATCCTGAGAGACTGATTGGCCGTCTGAGTAAAATGAGCCCGCCCCCTTGTCTCTATGACACTGTGATCCAGAGCTATGTTCAATACAAAATCCCTATGCAATGTGAAGGACGGCCCATTTCATGGGCCGTCCTACACCATAGTAAGTCAATGGGTCAACTTTGAGCAGCTCCTGCCCCCCAGGGGTGCAACTTTTACCCCATTGTGAGGTATGTTTTTACACAGCCTGCCAGCCTCTTCAAATGTGGTAAATTACAAGTTTCTGAGAAATCATTGGTCAGTGCTACGAGTCGTCAAAGTTCGTGGCAATGTTAAGTCTATGGGATTTTTTTTTACCCAATGATTTGCCCCTGGGGCAAACACCGTACCCCCGATCGGTAAGAAAAGTCACAGCACACCTCTCCTCAATAATCCGCACAATTTGACGCCTCAATCAGGGGTCTGTGATGTCGGCGTGTATTTTTTAACAGATGATTACTATGGAGTTTTTATAGAGTTTTTATTGAGTTATTTAGTGTGGCACGAGGCCTGTGGCTAGGGTGCTGTAACTGGTTGCTATGGTGTGGCTATGAAGATTTTAGGCCATTACTTATTGGCTGCTTGATAAAATAAATCCTCTGAGGGAGAGAGAGAGGGCTGTCAGCAGGGCTGTCAGGCCCTTTTCTGTGGGTGTGTGTGAAAGTGACAGTTGGGATTTGAATTTCTGAACATTCCGCAATGTTAAGTCAATGGGATTTTTTTTGGCCGCTTTTTCGTCCGCTGTGCGAACATCGTACAGCCGATCGCTTAGAAAAGTCATAGCACACCTCTCCTCAATGAGCCGCACGATTTGACACCTCACTCAGGGGTCTGTGACAAAATTTGCGGGACGAGTTACGCGCCAAACTTTGTCCAGAATAATAAGAATAATAACTAGAATGTACATTTCCAGAAGAAAATGTGAAGTGGTGCTTGCAGTGGCAAAACTCACCACTCGGTTGCTAGGGTGTGGTACATGATTGCATACGAGCCAACAAACATGTCTGTACGATGTTCTGGTGCTGAGATATGGCTTATTCATGTTTTTCAGGTGGTTGCTAGGGTGTTTTGGGTGGTTTCTAGGGTATTCTGGGTGGTTGCTAGGCGGTTGCTAGGGTATTCAGGGTGGTTGCTAGGGCGTTGCTAGGGTGTTCTGGGTGGTTGCTAGGCGGTTGCTAGGGTATTCTGGGTGGTTGCTAGGATGTTGCTAGGTGGTTGCTAGGGTATTCTGGGTGGTTGCTAGGATGTTGCTAGGTGGTTGCTAGGGTATTCTGGGTGGTTGCTAGGGCGTTGCTAGGCGGTTGCTAGGGTGTTCTGGGTGGTTGCTAGGCGGTTGCTAGGGTATTCTGGGTGGTTACTATGGTGTTGCTAGGCGGTTGCTAGGGTATTCCGGGTGGTTGCTAGGGCGTTGCTAGGCAGTTGCTAGGCTATTCTTGGTGGTTGCTAGGGTGTTGCTAGGCGGTTGCTAGGGTGTTCTGGGTGGTTGCTATGGTGTTGCTAGGTGGTTGCTAGGGTATTCTGGGTGGTTGCTATGGCTTTGCTAGGCGGTTGCTAGGGTATTCTGGGTGGTTGTTAGGCGGTTTCTAGGGTGTTCTGGGTGGTTGCTATGGTGTTGCTAGGCGGTTGCTAGGGTATTCTGGGTGGTTGCTAGGGCGTTGCTAGGCAGTTGCTAGGGTATTCTTGGTGGTTGCTAGGGCATTGCTAGGCAGTTGCTAGGGTGTTCTAGGTGGTTGCTATGGTGTTGCTAGGTGGTTGCTAGGGTATTCTGGGTGGTTGCTATGGCGTTGCTAGGCGGTTGCTAGGGTATTCTGGGTGGTTGCTAGGCGGTTGCTAGGTTGTTCTGAGTGGTTGCTAGGCGGTTGCTAGGGTATTCTGGGTGGTTGCTATGGTGTTGCTAGGCGGTTGCTAGGGTATTCTGGGTGGTTGCTTGGCGTTGCTAGGTGGTTGCTAAGGTATTCTGGGTGGTTGCTATGGTGTTACTAGGTGGTTGGTATTTGTCACAGATGGTTACTATTGGAGTTCTTAACACTTTCTTGGCATGATTTAGCACATACCTAATCGCTTTTAGCATGTAGCTATTCACAGCTAGCATGTGTAGCATGTTGGAAGCCCTGTTTGCTAGCATGAGTCAAAAGAGCCAAACCACATCTCTATACGATGTTCTGATGCAGAGATATAGGTCTTGCAAAATGGTTGCTAGGGTACTCTATTTGGTTGCTAGGGAATGGCTTTGCAGCTGCCAGTCATCAAAGTCCAAAGGTTTCTTGTCAGTATGAATGATATAAACCAACTCCCATGCCTCTGTGACATTCAGAATGGAAGATATCCCTCTATAGATTTTAGTTGCTAAGGTGCTCGACAATGGTTGCTAGGGAGGGGCTAGGAAGTGTTGATGGGATTCATGATTGGCTGTGTGCTGCCCCGAGTCAAACGAGACCACCCTTGTGTTTCTATGACACTTCTATCCGGAGATATTCTTTTGACCTCTTTCAATGGAAGTCTATGGGACTTGTTTAAGGTGCTCTAAATGGTTGCTAGGGCGTGGCTTAATAGCTTCACAATGATCCTGAGAGACTGATTGGTCATCTGAGAAAAATGAGCCCGTCCCCTTGTCTCTATGACACTGTGATCCAGAGCTATGTTCAATACAAAATCCCTATGCAATGTGTAGGACGGCCCATGAAATGTGAGTCACCATAGTAAGTCACTATGTCAGTCACCATAGTAAGTCAATGGGGCAACTTTGGGCTGCTCCTGACCCCCAGGGGTGCAACTTTTACCCCATTGTGAGGTATGTTCTTACAGAGCCTGTCAGCCTCTTCAAATGTTGCAAATTACACGTCTCTGCGAAATTCTCGCTCTGAGCTATGACTCGTCAAAGTTCGTCGCTATGTTAAGTCTATGGGATTTTTTGCCCAATTTTTTGCCCCTGGGGCAACCATCGTACCCCCGATCGCTTATAAAAGTCATAGCACACCATTCCCGAATAATCCGCACGATTTGACGCCTCATTCGTGGGTCTGTGACAAAAGCTGCGGGAGGAGTTACGCGCCAAACTTTTGTGTGGAATAATAATAATAACTAGAATGTACATTTCCAGAAGAAAATGTGAAGTGGTGCTTGCAGTGGCAAAACTCGCCACTCGGTTGCTAGGGTGTGGTATATGATTGCATACGAGCCAACAAACATGTCTGTACTATGTTCTGGTGCTGAGATATGGCTTATTCATGTTGTTCAGGTGGTTGCTAGGGCGTTGCTAAGGTGTTCTGAGTGGTTGCTAGGGTGATTTCGGTGGTTGCTAGGGTATTTTGGGTGGTTGCTAGGGTATTCTGGGTGGTTGCTATGGTGTTGCTAGGCGGTTGCTAGGGTGTTTTAGGTGGTTGCTATGGTATTCTGGATGGTTGCTATGGTGTTACTAGGTGGTTGGTAGTGTTCACATTTGGTTACTATAGAGTTTTTATAATGTTCATGGCATGATTTAGCACTTAGCTAATCAATATTAGCATGTAGCTATTCACAGCTAGCATGTTTAGCATGTAGCAAGTCCTGTTTGCTAGCATGAGTCAAAAGAGCCAACCCCCATCTCTATACGATGTTCTGATGCAGAGATATTGGTCTTGCAAAACGGTTGCTAGGGTACTCTGTTTGGTTGCTAGGGAGTGGCTTGGCAGCTGCCAATCATGAAGCTCCAAAGTCAATGTGAATGTATAAACCAACCCCCATCTCTATACGACGTTTTGATGCAGAGATATAGGTCTTGCAAAATGGTTGCTAGGGTACCTTGTTTGGTTGCTAGGGAGTGGCTTGGCAGCTGCCAATCATGAAACTCCAAAGGCTGCTTGTCAGTATGAATGATATAAACCAACTCCCATGCCTCTGTGACATTCAGAATGGACGATATTCCTCTTTGGATTTTGGTTGCTAAGGTGCTCGACAATGGTTGCTAGGGCGTGGCTAGGAAGTGTTGAGGTGATTCATGATTGGCTGTTTGCTGCCCCGAGTCAAACCAGACCACCCTCATGTTTCTATGACAATTCAGTCCAGAGATATCCCTTCGATCTCTTTCAATGGAAGTCTATGGAACTTGTTGCTAAGGAGCTCTAAATGGTTGCTAGGGCGTGGCTTGATAGCTTCACAATGATCCAAGGAGAATGATTGGCCGTCTGAGTAAAATGAGCCCGCCCCTTTGTCTCTACGACACTGTGATCCAGAGTTATGTTCAATATAAAAGCGGTTTCTATGGTGTAGGACGGCCCATTTCATGGGCCGTCCTACACCATAGTAAGTCAATGGGGCAACTTTGGGCAGCTCCTGCCCCACAGGGGTGCAACTTTTACCCCATTGTGTGGTATGTTCTTACAGAGCCTGTCAGCCTCTTCAAATGTGGCAAATTTCACGTTTCTGTGACATCCTCGTTCCGAGCTACGACTCGTCAAAGTTTGACGCAATGTTAAGTCTATGGGATTTTTCGGCCGGTTTTTCGCCCCTGGGGCGAACATCGTACCCCCGATCCCTTATAAAAGTCATAGCACACCATTCCCGAACAGGCCGCACGTTTTGACACCTCATTCGTGGGTCTGTGACAAAAACTGCGGGAGGAGTAGCGCGTCAAAAAGTGGCCAGAAGAATAATAAGAATAAGAATAAGAATAACTAGAATGTACATTTCCAGAAGAAAATGTGAAGTGGTGCTTGCAGTGGCAAAACTCACCACTCGGTTGCTAGGGTGTGGTACATGATTGCATACGAGCCAACAAACATGTCTGTACGATGTTCTGGTGCTGAGATATGGCTTATTCATGTTGTTCAGGTTGTTGCTAGGGTGTTTTGGGTGGTTTCTAGGGTATTCTGGGTGGTTGCTAGGGCGTTGCTAGGCGGTTGCTAGGGTATTCAGGGTGCTTGCTAGGGCATTGCTAGGGTGTTCTGGGTGGTTGCTAGGTGGTTGCTAGGGTATTCTGGGTGGTTGCTAGGGCGTTGCTAGGCGGTTGCTAGGGTGTTCTGGGTGGTTGCTAGGCGGTTGCTAGGGTATTCTGGGTGGTTGCTAGGGCGTTGCTAGGCAGTTGCTAGGCTATTCTTGGTGGTTGCTAGGGCGTTTCTAGGCGGTTGCTAGGGTGTTCTGGGTGGTTGCTATGGTATTGCTAGGTGGTTATTAGGGTATTCTGGGTGGTTGCTATGGCATTGCTAGGCGGTTGCTAGGGTATTCTGGGTGGTTGCTAGGCGGTTGCTAGGGTGTTCTGGGTGGTTGCTATGGTGTTGCTAGGCGGTTGCTAGGGTATTCTGGGTGGTTGCTAGGGCATTGCTAGGCAGTTGCTAGGGTATTCTTGGTGGTTACTAGGGCGTTGCTAGGGTGTTCTGGGTGGTTGCTATGGTGTTGCTAGGTGGTTGCTAGGGTATTCTGGGTGGTTGCTATGGCGTTGCTAGGCGGTTGCTAGGGTGTTCTGGGTGGTTGCTAGGCGGTTGCTAGAGTATTCTGGGTGGTTGCTATGGTGTTGCTAGGCGGTTGCTAGGGTATTCTGGGTGGTTGCTAGGACGTTGCTAGGTGGTTGGTAGTTGTCACAGATGGTTACTATTGGAGTTCTTAACACTTTCATGGCATGATTTAGCACTACCTAATCGCTATTAGCATGTAGCTATTCACAGCTAGCATGTGTAGCATGTTGGAAGCCCTGTTTGCTAGCATGAGTCAAAAGAGCCAAACCACATCTCTATACGATGTTCTGATGCAGAGATATAGGTCTTGCAAAATGGTTGCTAGGGTACTCTGTTTGGTTGCTAGGGAATGGCTTGGCAGCTGCCAGTCATCAAAGTCCAAAGGTTGCTTGTCAGTATGAATGATATAAACCAACTCCCATGCCTCTGTGACATTCAGAATGGAAGATATCCCTCTATAGATTTTAGTTGCTAAGGTGCTCGACAATGGTTGCTAGGGAGGGGCTAGGAAGTGTTGAGGGGATTCATGATTGGCTGTGTGCTGCCCCGAGTCAAACGAGACCACCCTTGTGTTTCTATGACACTTCTATCCGGAGATATTCTTTTGACCTCTTTCAATGGAAGTCTATGGGACTTGTTGCTAAGGTGCTCTAAATGGTTGCTAGGGAGTGGCTTGGCAGCTGCCAGTCATCAAAGTCCAAAGGTTGCTTGTCAGTATGATTTATATAAACCAACTCCCATGCCTCTGTGACATTTAGAATGGACGATATCCCTCTTTGGATTTTGGTTGCTAAGGTGCTCGACAATGGTTGCTAGGCAGGGGCTAGGAAGTGTTGAGGTTATTCATGATTGGCTGTTTGCTGCCCCGAGTGAAACGAGACCACCCTCGTGTTTCTATGACAGTGCTATCCGGAGATATCCTTTTGATCTCTTTCAATGGAAGTCTATGGAACTTGTTGCTAAGGTGCTCTAAATGGTTGCTAGGGCGTGGCTTAATAGCTTCACAATGATCCTGAGAGACTGATTGGCCGTCTGAGTAAAATGAGCCCGCCCCTTTGTCTCTACGACACTGTGATCCAGAGTTATGTTCAATATAAAAGCGGTTTCTATGGTGTAGGACGGCCCATTTCATGGGCCGTCCTACACCATAGTAAGTCAATGGGGCAACTTTGGGCAGCTCCTGCCCCACAGGGGTGCAACTTTTACCCCATTGTGTGGTATGTTCTTACAGAGCCTGTCAGCCTCTTCAAATGTGGCAAATTTCACGTTTCTGTGACATCCTCGTTCCGAGCTACGACTCGTCAAAGTTTGACGCAATGTTAAGTCTATGGGATTTTTCGGCCGGTTTTTCGCCCCTGGGGCGAACATCGTACCCCCGATCCCTTATAAAAGTCATAGCACACCATTCCCGAACAGGCCGCACGTTTTGACACCTCATTCGTGGGTCTGTGACAAAAACTGCGGGAGGAGTAGCGCGTCAAAAAGTGGCCAGAAGAATAATAAGAATAAGAATAAGAATAATAAGTATGTGAGATAACAATAGTGTTGCTTTGCCATAGGCAAGCACCACTAATAAGTATGTGAGATAACAATAGTGTTGCTTTGCCATAGGCAAGCACCACTAATAATAAGTATGTGAGATAACAATAGTGTTGCTTTGCCATAGGCAAGCACCACTAATAATAAGTATGTGAGATAACAATAGTGTTGCTTTGCCATAGGCAAGCACCACTAATAATAAGTATGTGAGATAACAATAGTGTTGCTTTGCCATAGGCAAGCACCACTAATAAGAATAAGAATAATAAGTATGTGAGATAACAATAGTGTTGCTTTGCCATAGGCAAGCACCACTAATAATAAGTATGTGAGATAACAATAGTGTTGCTTTGCCATAGGCAAGCACCACTAATAATAAGTATGTGAGATAACAATAGTGTTGCTTTGCCATAGGCAAGCACCACTAATAATAAGTATGTGAGATAACAATAGTGTTGCTTTGCCATAGGCAAGCACCACTAATAATAAGTATGTGAGATAACAATAGTGTTGCTTTGCCATAGGCAAGCACCACTAATAATAAGTATGTGAGATAACAATAGTGTTGCTTTGCCATAGGCAAGCACCACTAATAACTAGAATGTACATTTCCAGAAGAAAATGTGAAGTGGTGCTTGCAGTGGCAAAACTCACCACTCGGTTGCTATGGTGTGGTACATGATTGCATACGAGCCAACAAACATGTCTGTACGATGTTCTGGTGCTGAGATATGGCTTATTCATGTTGTTCAGGTGGTTGCTAGGGTGTTTTGGGTGGTTTCTAGGGTATTCTGGGTGGTTGCTAGGGCGTTGCTAGGCGGTTGCTAGGGTATTCTGGGTGGTTGCTAGGGCGTTGCTAGGGTGTTCTGGGTGGTTGCTAGGCGGTTGCTAGGGTATTCTGGGTGGTTGCTAGGATGTTGCTAGGTTGTTGCTAGGGTATTCTGGGTGGTTGCTAGGGCGTTGCTAGGCGGTTGCTAGGGTGTTCTGGGTGGTTGCTAGGTGGTTGCTAGGGTATTCTGGGTGGTTGCTATGGTGTTGCTAGGCGGTTGTTAGGGTATTCTGGGTGGTTGCTAGGCAGTTGCTAGGCTATTCTTGGTGGTTGCTAGGGTGTTCTGGGTGGTTGCTATGGTGTTGTTAGGTGGTTGCTAGGGTATTCTGGGTGGTTGCTATGGCGTTGCTAAGCGGTTGCTAGGGTATTCTGGGTGGTTGCTAGGCGGTTGCTAGGGTATTCTGGGTGGTTGCTAGGCGGTTGCTAGGGTGTTCTGGGTGGTTGCTAGGCGGTTGCTAGGGTATTCTGGGTGGTTGCTATGGTGTTGCTAGGCGGTTGCTAGGGTATTCTGGGTGGTTGCTAGGACGTTGCTAGGTGGTTGCTAAGGTATTCTGGGTGGTTGCTATGGTGTTACTAGGTGGTTGGTAGTTGTCACAGATGGTTACTACTGGAGTTCTTAACACTTTCTTGGCATGATTTAGCACTACCTAATCGCTATTAGCATGTAGCTATTCACAGCTAGCATGTGTAGCATGTTGGAAGCCCTGTTTGCTAGGATGAGTCAAAAGAGCCAAACCACATCTCTATACGATGTTCTGATGCAGAGATATAGGTCTTGCAAAATGGTTGCTAGGGTACTCTGTTTGGTTGCTAGGGAATGGCTTGGCAGCTGCCAGTCATCAAAGTCCAAAGGTTGCTTGTCAGTATGAATGATATAAACCAACTCCCATGCCTCTGTGACATTCAGAATGGAAGATATCCCTCTATAGATTTTAGTTGCTAAGGTGCTCGACAATGGTTGCTAGGGAGGGGCTAGGAAGGGTTGAGGGGATTCATGATTGGCTGTGTGCTGCCCCGAGTCAAACGAGACCACCCTTGTGTTTCTATGACACTTCTATCCGGATATATTCTTTTGACCTCTTTCAATGGAAGTCTATGGGACTTGTTGCTAAGGTGCTCTAAATGGTTGCTAGGGCGTGGCTTAATAGCTTCACAATGATCCTGAGAGACTGATTGGTCATCTGATAAAAATGAGCCCATCCCCTTGTCTCCTTGTCCTACACCATAGTAAGTCAATGGGGCAAATTTGAGCAGCTCCTGCCCCCCAGGGGTGCAACTTTTACCCCATTGTGAGGTATGTTCTTACAGAGCCTGCCAGCCTCTTCAAATGTGGTAAATTACAAGTTTCTGAGAAATCACTGGTCAGTGCTACGAGTCGTCAAAGTTTGTGGCAATGTTAAGTCTATGGGATTTTTCCCCCCCAATGATTTGCCCCTGGGGCAAACACCGTACCCCCGATCGGTAAGAAAAGTCACAGCACACCTCTCCTCAATAATCCGCACAATTTGACGCCTCAATCAGGGGTCTGTGATGTCGACGTGTATTTTTTAACAGATGATTACTATGGAGTTTTTATAGAGTTATTTAGTATCTATCGCCCACGGTTGCTAGGGTGCTGTAAATGGTTGCTATGGTGTGGCTATGAAGATTTTAGGCTATTACTTATTGGCTACTTGATAAAATAAATCCTCTGAGGGAGAGAGAGAGGCCCGTCAGGCTCTTTTCTGTGGGTGTGTGTGAAAGTGACAGTTGGGATTTGAATTTCTGAACATTCCGCAATGTTAAGTCAATGGGATTTTTTTGGCCGCTTTTTCGTCCGCTGTGCGAACATCGTACACCCGATCGCTTAGAAAAGTCATAGCACACCTCTCCTCAATGAGTTAAAGCTCTAGGAGGAGATAGAGTTTGGAAATTTTAGTCTCAGAAAAAGAATAATAACTAGAAAAAGTTAGTCGAGACAAACTTTAAGTTGGCTTGTGAAAGTTTTGACCAGAAAGTTTGAAGAAGTTTAAAGTAGTTTGAAGTCTAAATTAGTTTAAAGTTTAAATTAGTTTAAAGTTTAAATTAGTTTGAATTTTAAAGTATTTTGAAGTTTAAATTAGTTTGAAGTTTAAAGTAGTTTAAAGTTTATATTAGTTTAAAGTTTGAATTAGTTTAAAATTTGAATTAGTTTACAGTAGTTTAAAGTTTTAAATAGTTTAAAGTTTAAAGTAGTTTAAAGTTTAAAGTATAGTTTAAAGTTTAAAGTAGTTTAAAGTAATTTAAAGTTGCTAGGGTGTTCTAGGGTATTTTGGGTGGTTGCTAGGGTGTTCTGAGTAGTTGTTAGGCAGTTGCTATGGTGCTAGGGTTTTCTAGGGTATTTTGGGTGGTTGCTAGGGTGTTCTGGGTAGTTGTTAGGCAGTTGCTAGGGTGTTCTGGATGGTTGCTATGGTGTTGCTAGGGTATTTTGGGGGGTTGCTATGGTGTTGCTAGGGTGCTTTGAGGTATTTGGGTGGTTGCTAGGGTGTTCTGGGTGGTTGCTAGGCCGTTGCTAGGGTGTTCTAGGGTATTTCGGGTGGTTGCTAGGGTGTTCTGGGTGGTTGCTAGACAGTTGCTAGGGTTTTCTGGTGGTTGCTAGGGTGTTGTTAGGGTGTTCTATGCTATTTTGGGTGGTTGCTATGGTGTTGCTAGGGTGTTTTAATGTATTTTGGGTGGTTGTTAGGGTGTTATGGGTGGTTGCTATGGTGTTGCTAGGGTGTTTTAAGGGATTTTGGTTGGTTGCTAGGGTGTTTTGGGTGGTTGATATGGTGTTGCTAGGGTGTTGTTAGGTATTTTGGGTAGTTGCTAGGGTGTTCTAGGCTTTTTTGGGTGGTTGCTATGGTGTTGCTAGGATGTTTTAAGGTATTTTGGGTGGTTGCTAGGGTGTTCTGTGTGGTTGCTATGGTGTTGCTAGGGTGTTCTAGGGTATTTTTGGTGGTTGCTATGGTGTTGCTAGGGTGATTGAAGGTATTTTGGGTGATTGCTAGGGTGTTCTTGGTGGTTGCTATGCAGTTGCTTGGGTGTTCTGGGTGGTTGCTATGGTGTTGCTATGGTGTTCTAGGGTATTTTGGGTGGTTGCTATGGTGTTGCTAGGGTGATTTAAGGTATTTTGGGTGGTTGCTAGTGTGTTCTGGGTGGTTGCTAGGCAGTTGCTAGGGTGTTCTAGGCTTTTTTGGGTGGTTGCTATGGTGTTGCTAGGATGTTTTAAGGTATTTTGGGTGGTTGCTAGGGTGTTCTGTGTGGTTGCTATGGTGTTGCTAGGGTGTTCTATGGAATTTCGGGTGGTTGCTAGGGTGTTCTGGGTGGTTGCTAGGCAGTTGCTAGGGTTTTCTGGTGGTTGCTAGGGTGTTTCTAGGGTGTTCTAGTGTATTTTGGGTGGTTGCTAGGGTGTTTTAAGGTATTTTGGGTGGTTGCTAGGGTGTTGCTAGGGTGTTCTAGGCTATTTAGGGTGGTTGCTATGGTGTTGCTAGGGTGTTCTGGGTGGTTGCTAGGGTGTTCTATGGTATTTTGGGTGGTTGTTATGGTGTTGCTAGGGTTTTGTAAGGTATTTTGGGTAGTTGCTAGGCAGTTGCTAGGGTGTTCTGGGTGGTTGCTATGGTGAACTATTTATGAATTTAAAAGTTCATAAGTGTATGTATTTATGAAAATTAATAAGTGTATGAATTCATGAGTTTATAAGTTTATGAGTTTGTGTATAAGTTTATGAGTTTAGAGTTTATAAGTGTAAATGAGTAAGTTCATAGTTTATTAATTTATGAGTTTTAGTTCATAAGTGTGTGAATTCATGAATGTATAAGTGTATGAGTTCATGAGTTTATGATTTCATGAGTTCATAAGTTTATGAATTCATGAGTTTATAAGTGTACGAGTTTCTGAGTTTATAAGTTTAAATGAGTAAGAGTTCAGAGTTTATTCATTCATGAGTTTGAGTTCATAAGTATATGAATTCATGAGTTCATTAGTGTATGAGTTTATACGTTTATGAATTCATGAGTTCATAAGTGTATGAATTCATGAGTTTATAAGTGTACGAGTTTATGAGTTTAGAGTTTATAAGTTTAATGGAGTAAGAGTTCAGAGTTTGTTCATTTATGAGTTTGAGTTCATAAGAGTTTGAATTCATGAGTTTATAAGTGTATGAGTTTATAAGTGTATGAGTTTAGAGTTTCTAAGTTTAAATGAGTCTAAGAGTTCAAGTTTAGAGTTTATTAATTTATTATGAGTTTAAGAGTTTAAGTGTAGATAGATAAGTGTCATAGATAGATGAGTTTATTAGTTTAAATGAGTCTCAATGGCTCATATAGTATATAGAATGGCAGTTTGATTCAGTCTAGGGCTTCAAGGAGTTTAGATTTGAATTTTTTGCAGTTGATGAGTTTGAAAATCTGAACATTCCGCAATGTTAAGTCAATGGGAGTTTTTTCCGAGTTTGATCGTTATTTTTAGGAAAACCGTAAGTCCGATCAGTTAGAAAAGATATAGCACACTAAGTCAGAACAGTTTGAGTGTCTGTGCCGAGTTTGGAGTATGTGGAGTTAAAGCTCTAGGAGGAGTTTGATATAGAAATTTCACTGAGAAGAAGAATCGGAAGAATAATAATAAGTTTAAATAGGATTTCAGTAAGTTGGCTCTCACAAGCCAACTTAATAAGTATACAGAAGAACACTAGTGTTGCTTTGCCTATGGCAAGCACCACTAATAAGTATGCAAGAGAACACTAGTGTTGCTTTGCCTTTGGCAAGCACCACTAATAAGTATACAGAAGAACACTAGTGTTGCTTTGCCTATGGCAAGCACCACTAATAATAATAAGTATGGAGAAGAACACTAGTGATGCCTTGCCTTTGGCAAGCACCACTAATAATAAGTTTAAATAGGATTTCAGTAAGTTGGCTCTCACAAGCCAACTTAATAATAAGTTTAAATAGGATTTCAGTAAGTTGGCTCTTACAAGCCAACTTAATAATAAGTTTAAATAGGATTTCAGTAAGTTGGCTCTCACAAGCCAAATTAATAATAAGTTTAAATAGGATTTCAGTAAGTTGGCTTTCTCAAGCCAACTTAAGTATGCACAATAACAATAGTGATGCCTTGCCTTTGGCAAGCACCACTAATAAGTATGACGGATAACAATAGTGTTGCCTTGCTTTCAGCAAGCACCACTAATAATAAGTATGCACAATAACAATAGTGATGCCTTGCCTTTGGCAAGCACCACTAATAAGTATGGGGGTGGTGATGGCGCAGTGGATAAGACACATGCCTTTGGCGTGGGAGACCCGGGTTCGAATCCACTGTGAAACACCAATGTGTCCCTGAGCAGGACACTTAACCCCTAGTTGCTCCAGAGGCGTGCGACCTCTGACATATATAGCAATTGTAAGTCGCTTTGGATAAAAGCGTCAGCTAAATGAATAAATGTAAATGTAATGACGGATAACAATAGTGTTGCCTTGCTTTGAGCAAGCACCACTAATAATAAGTATGGAGAAGAACACTAGTGATGCCTTGCCTTTGGCAAGCACCACTAATAAGTATGCACAATAACAATAGTGATGCCTTGCCTTTGGCAAGCACCACTAATAAGTTTAAATAGGATTTCAGTAAGTTGGCTCTCACAAGCCAACTTAATAAGTTTAAATAGGATTTCAGTAAGCTGGCTCTCACAAGCCAACTTAAGTTTAAATAGGATTTCAGTAAGTTGGCTCTCACAAGCCAACTTAATAATAAGTTTAAGTAGGATTTCAGTAAGTTGGCTCTCACAAGCCAACTTAATAATAATAAGTTTAAATAGGATTTCAGTAAGTTGGCTCCCACAAGCCAACTTAATAATAAGTTTAAATAGGATTTCAGTAAGTTGGCTCTCACAAGCCAACTTAATAATACGTTTAAATAGGATTTCAGTAAGTTGGCTCTCACAAGCCAACTTAATAATAAGTTTAAGAAGGATTTCAGTAAGTTGGCTCTCACAAGCCAACTTAATAATAAGTTTAAGTAGGATTTAAGTAAGCTGGCTCTCACAAGCCAACTTAATAATAAGTTTAAATAGGATATCAGTAAGTTGGCTCTCACAAGCCAACTTAATAATAAGTTTAAGTAGGATTTCAGTAAGTTGGCTCTCACAAGCCAACTTAATAATAAGTTTAAGTAGGATTTCAGTAAGTTGGCTCTCACAAGCCAACTTAATAAGTAGCCAATATCCTTGTAATATGCATGCTAATAAGCCACTAGTTAATAGTTAGAATTGGACCCTAAACTAGTGTTACCCAAAAAGTTTACCGTAAAATCAAGGAAAAAACAGCAATGTACTGTCATGTAAACTCAATAAAAGGAGAGTAAATGCTGAAATGAAGAGTTATTTTATGTGTTTTAGCACAATATGATATAGTGAAGATCTGTTAATGTTTAATGTTCTATTGGGATTTAAAGGGTTTCTCTTGTCTGAGTTGTGTGGGTTACCATTGTGCTAAAGAGCCTGTGCTTCAATCCAGGAGAAGAAAACAATGTTTTTTTTATCGGACTAGAATGAAATAAGCTCACAGTAATATGCTCACATTGCCACCACATTATAAGTAGTTTATAAACTTAAAGGGATAGTTCGCCCAAAAATGAAAATTCTGTCAGTATTTACTCACCCTCATGTTGTTCCAACCCCGTAAGACCTTCGTTCATCTTCGGAACACGAATTAAGATATTTTTGATGAAATCTGAGAGCTGGATCACTCCTCCATACTCCTCCATAGGCTTCTTCAGGGATTGAAACTTGCCAGCCCCGAAAAGTCATTAAAGTAGTCTGATAGCGTAGAGCTACGTCACACGTAGGCTCACTATTGGCCGAAGCTGGTCATGTGGGTGATGCGTGTGACGTACAACAACAGAAGCTTACGCTATTACACTAGTGAACTGACTCGAGGCCCGGAGAGAAGGAAATAAATAGTTGAAAAAAGTCATTATTTTTTTTATTTTTTTGCGCACAAAAAGTATTCTCGTCGTTTGATAAACTTAAGACTGAGCCACTGTAGTCACTTGGACTATTTTAACGATGTCTTTAATGACTTTTCGGGGCTGGCAAGTTTCAATCCCTGAAGAAGCCTATGGACTAGTATGGAGGAGTGATCCAGCTCTCAGATTTCATCAAAAATATCTTAATTCGTGTTCCGAAGATGAACGAAGGTCTTACGGGGTTGGAACAACATGAGGGTGAGTAAATACTGACAGAATTTTAATTTCTGGGTGAACTAACCCTATAAACGGCAGCTGGCCAGTTTAAGGCAGTTGGTTTCTGCAAATGAAATGTTAACTCAAGTTTTAATTTAGTGCATGTTATCTTTGACAGTAACATACTGAAAAGTTGTCACGTTTAGTGAAGAAGATAGGCGTTGTAACAGGACTGTTAGACAGATCGTAAACTAATGAACAGGGAGAGCGCCGTCAAAACACACAATAACATCACAATCACAATCAATAACAATCACAATAACAAGCGCGCCGTTCTTCAGAGTTCCTACTGGCGGTGCGAATGCAACCAGCCCTGCATCTCAATGTCCATACTATCCATCCTAAACAGTATGTGAGATTAAAATAGTGTGTCCCAAAGCATAGTATGTTAAAAAGAGTATGCCAGAAGTCATAGGCATAATTTGCGGGAGGGACATGTCCCTACCACTGTTTCTCATGGTCGATATTGTCCCCACCACTTTTTGAAACATTTTGAGGCACGGATGTACCTAATACAAATAAATAAAACATCTCCAGTTAACTAGCAGAGTATTAATTTAGTTTGTTATTAAATAAAAGATGATCTAGCGATCTAATTGATTTCTAGATATCATAATGTTATTTTTCTTCATACATTTATCATTTAGTGTGTGCTCCCTGGTAATCAAACCCAAAATAAACTTTGAGCAGATATATTCATTTAGCTACATTTTATCTTCAGGAAAAATGTTGGTAAGTCTGGTAAAATCCTCTTTGGAGCTGTAATTTCCCCTCTTAATTCCACCTGCCCCCTTGTCAGTTTGCCTAGGTAGGTTGCATTTATTTGTTGCAAAGAAATAATGGAAGAACTTCTCTCTGTCTCTCGAATCACTTCATAACATAATCAAATAATTTCAACTCAAATCAATATTTAAACTACATTTATTTATGTTTAAGTTGCCATACTGTATAATAAACTGAATAATGTACAGTCAACTGGTGATTATTGAATACAGAATAGCCTATATACTGTAAATTATTTCCTACATAATTCTTTTACTGTTACTTTACTCAAGACACATTGATTATTTCAGTTCTAGATTCAGGCCTGTTTTTCATGTTCATTATTCATCTATCTTCATTATTTTTGTTCCTGTTCTTTATGCTCTGTCTGTGACTTCTCGTCTGTATTCACTGTCCTGCTTGCTGTCTCGTTGTATTCTGTATCTGTCTCTCAGACCTGGAAACATCTGTGGACAGTCGTTGCACCACAGACAGTGCTGACAGCACATTGCTCGGCCGTCACTACTAAACCTTCCCTCCATTTCCTCCTGCAGTCCTGTTCAGCTTTCTCTAAAACCGGAAGTTTTCATCTTGAGCTGCTGTGGTGAATTGTTTATGTGGACTTTTTCCTTGCTCTTCTTCACATTATGTCTTGGTATTTATGTTTTGCAACACTTTGCTTTTTCTTGTTAATATTCATGCATTTGAATATCTCCTGTAAGTCGTCTTTCATTCTTTGTGCATTCCTTTTGCTTGATGTTTGTGATATTCTTATATTCTGTGTGTGTATATGTACATGAGGTTTCAGAAAAATAATCAATTCTGTGTCAAGATTTTATTACACAATACTCAGAATACAACTTTTTCATGATAGTACTGTGCCATTAAGGTACTACAATAAATAAATAAATAAATAAATAAGTAAATATATATATATATATATATTATTTTCAGAAAATGCATGTGTGTACATTACAATTTAGAGTGATCTGTTATCAGAGATAACTGTGTTCAATTTATGCATTTCAGAAATATACAAGTAACGCAGCTAGCTAACAATGTCTTAATTTAACCCTCAACCTTCCCATGCATATTGAATAACTTCCTTTAGGACCCATATTTTTTTCCACAAGAGGTCTGCGAAGACAACCTATGTAAGATATTTTGAGCCGAATTAAAAGGGTCATGCATGAAATTGTGAGTTATTTTGAATGCAAGTTGAAAGAATACGAGGAATGTGCTTAACCCTCTGATGGTCTTAAAAAAAAAAAATCACACTTGTGGTCTTCGGGGTCTATTGGACCCCAGACAATAAAATTTAATTTTGTAACAGAACAATATTTTTTTTTCTAACAAATATAATTTTTCTCTGTTTATTAATGTTTTTACTCAACATTTGTGCAGTTTTTGGAGGATTTATGATTTATTTTTAATTTCTCTAAATAAATAAATAAACATTTATTTAAATAGGATTTTACAAAAAAACAGCATTTTACGTTAAATTAAATTTATTAAAAACCCAGATTTCAAAATTTCATTCCTGGGGATACCATGGATAATTTTACAAGGTTTAATGTAAGATTTTTGCCCATTTTTTTTGAAAATACAGGTTAAAATTTGTAATAAATCACTTTAACCACTAGATGGCTATAGAGCTCCATAAGGCGTATATGCTATTTGAATTACTGAAAGATTCTAAAGTTTCTAAAGTTGGATTCAGTTGGATTCATAAATAAAAATTTTAAAACACAATTATAACAAAAATAAAATACTTTTTGTCAAAGTTTTGCATTTTTTTGTACTGAAAAAAACAACAGTTTTTCAATAATGTTACAGTATGATTATAATCAAACCTGAACAACATGTTACAAACATAAATGTTGGAGTCTTAAGATTGTATCATTTATTTCAACTGAACTACAATAACAAATTAGCAAATAAAGCAGTAAAAAAAAAAAAATTGTAAAAAAAAAAGATTTGCGTTATTTTCTGCGTTGTTTCTGCGTTTTCTGCGTTGTATAAATTTATTTATTTATAGATATTTAAAATATATAATAAATCCTCCAAAAACTGCACAAATGTTGAGTAAAAACATTAATAAATAAAGTAAATTTATATTTGTAAAAAAAAAAAAATATTGTTCTGTTACAAAATTAAATTGCATTTTTTGGGGTCCAATGGACCCCGAAGACCACGAGTGTGACTATTTTTGTCACGCCTACATAAAAACAGATAACGTTCCGTTTTAATTTTTTTTTTTGTAGATCTAGGAAGTGTTGAGAGCCGTAGGAAGTTTCATACCATTTGGAAAAAGAGAAAATTTTTATTAATTCAAGCAAAAGTCATTTGGGGTCCAATGGACCCCACCGTACATCAGACTATTTATTTATTATTTATTGATCAAATCTAGTAATTTAAAGGTAAATAAAAAAATACATTTAAAAATTGAATAAAATAAGCTTTCTGGACAATTTATATATATATATTTTTTTTTTTTTTTTTTTTTTTTAAGGCTTCGGGTCATTTTGACCCACGAGGGAAAGATGTGTTACAAAGTGTGAGGGAAGATGAAGGTTAAACAAAGTATTAATTTGAAGGGAGAAACAATGAGCTCATTGAAGTAAAGAATACATGTTGTTTACAAATGATTAAGATAAACTGAAAAATTTTGCATTAGTGCATGTTGACATCTGAAATCCTCGAAGGAGTTGGAATCTGAAGTTTTCATAAGAAGCTGGATCCAAACTGGAGCTGACATACTCAGGACGGGCATCCCGAGATAAAACAGAAAAGCAAATGGAAAATAATTTGCATAGCTGCTATTTATAACAATAAAGAAAATATTAATATTAAGATTATTAATAATAATAATAATAATAATAATAAATTTTATTTGTTGGCGCCTTTAAAGACACTCAAGGTCACCTTACAAATCTTTCTAAAAACATCAGTATAACAACAACAGACAAAGCATATTATTATAATATACATTAGACACTGAATAATAAGATATTGCTCAATACATGTGCAATCATAAATAATCCTGTTTAATTAAATGAGTTTTAAGACAAGATTTATAAGTATGTTATCAATTACCAGGGAAAGGGAGTTCCACAAATGATGGGCAGCATAACTAAAAGCCCTACACTCATACTGTTCAGGAGAATGCATGGTAAGACAAAACACATTGATGAAGAAGATCTGAGGGTACGGACATGAATTTAAATTTGAAGAAGATCAAAAAGAAGAGAATTGCGATAACAGTTGCAATTAATAATATGGTTCATGTTTCATACATGAAAATATGCAGAACTAATAATATTATTACGACACCCAGACTTTTAACCTACATTGATGGAAAAACATGGACTCGTCAATAGTGACTGAGAAGCTATCAGATTTAGTCAGAGTAGATTTTGTACCTACCAAGAGAATTTAAGTTTTGAGTTTAAGGAAATTTGATGAAAACCAGTTTTTAATTTCAGCTAAGCAGCTGGACAGAGAAAGTGTAGGAAAAACAGAAGTAGGCATGGGTATGGAGTCAATATAATGCCAAATAAATAATACTATAATGCTAAATAATAAGTGTCGCAAAAGAAAATAAAGTTTTGCAAAACAAAAAAAAAGGATTGAGCAAAGAAAACAATTTTTACTCACAAAAATAAAGAATGGCAAAGGGGGGAAAAAGTACTGAGAAAAAAAAAAGTTTTGCAAACAAACATAAAGAATTGCAAAATAAAAAAAGTACTGCAAAAAGAAAGATCTAATTAATTTAAAAAATCAATGACAGCTGAAATCCTATTTTATATCTGCAACGTATTTTCCATACTCACAACGCTGCTTTTATTCTGCGTTTCAGTCAAGTGTGTGCTTGCAATACCTTTTTTCCTTTGCCCTTCACTTTTCTCTGCGTTCCTCTTCATGGCACTGTTTTAATGTGGGGCTGGAGTCAAGAAACCCAGCGAAGCCACGTCATCAGCAGGAGACGCAGATCGCAACAGTTAAAGGGACAATGTGTAGTTTTTTAGGTATTTTATTATCTAAAATCAATATTTTTATTCATAAATATGTCCTCAATGGTGTATAAATACCTCTGCCAAATATCTGACTTATCCTCGTAAATGAAGAATTTATTATCTTTATATACATGTGACGGGTAGGCTTCCATGTAGTTCCGCTATCTTGAAAAACTATAATAGCAGAGAGGGTCAAAAAGTACTAGGCCAATGCGTTTCCACAACGCGTTTTTGTTCAGAGCCAGTGTCACGTAACTGAAAGCAGCAGAAACGGAGGAGCAGACCAGAGCAGTGAGAAGCGCTTGTCACTGCCCCGGCAAGTCAGTCAGTAATTCATACTGTAACATTCGTTTGTTCGTTGTGTCAAGTTGCAGTTTGTTTGAAATAACAAACCTGTTCACCCGAAGGAAAACTCGACGAAGTGCTATTAGAAGACATCCTGTCATAGCTTTTTGGTACATAACAGCTACCGTAGATGTAACACGCACTTGAAAAAACAAGGCGAAAAAACACACACACACATTTTAATGTTGGCGAAATAAAGGGAAACAATCAACTGTACATACCTGGAATAATGGGCGTCAGTTTGATTTGAAATGTGCTGGGTACAGAGACGCGTTCAGAAGTGCATTTTCAGAAGTGCTGGGTACAATGACGCATTCATTTTTTTTTTGTCTTTCGCGTAAGTCATGTTTTGAAAGACGATGTCCTGTAGCTTAATAAATAAAAATGTTTACAAAAATGTGATGATGTCCGACTCGTTTTAGGAAGAAGAAAGCCTTAAGTTTTCAAAAAGCATTAGACATATGATCAAGGGCGGAGTGGCAATCGGGAGAGTCGGGACTTTTACCGGTTCTTAGCAACACCATCCGGCGACCTGGTGTGCGGCCGCTGCCTGCTTGTCAAACTGTGCAGCCTCTCTGCTCAGCCCGTAAATAAATGCATCGATCCGCAAATTTTGTTTGAGTTCTTAAATGGTCAAGTACAGTCGGATCTATGTATTTCTTGATGTGAAAATTCTCGGCACCAACACATATTAGATCTCATTAAAGACAAATTAAACACAATGTACTATTTAAATTGATTGCTGGACATCGGTATGTTATTGTACATAGGTACATCTGATTTATGATTTAGTATTGTTTTTGCAACCCCACCCCACCTGTCCCATCCACTTTTTAAAGCAAAGTTATGCCACTGCCTGGAATCCACCAGCATCCCTCTGCTCTGCCATGTTGACTTTAACTGTTGCGATCTGGGTCTCCTGCTGATGACGCGGCTTCAGAGTTTCTTGACTCCACCCCCATGTTAAAACAGCGCCATGAAGAGAAACGCAGAGAAAAGTCATAGACAGTAAAAGAAATGGACACAGCGACCCCCTTGATTTCAACGAAGAAAAGTGAAGCCCATTAGAAGCACTCACTTCCTGATGGCTGAGCGTACCGCGCAGGCTCAAACTGAGCTTGACGACGTAAATGTGACGTGAGCAACCTGTCTGATAGTTGTATTTCCAATTCCTCAAACGTTGTTGAAATATTTTGTCCCGTTGCTTTTATGGACTCTCCATCTATGGGCTTCTCCCTTGACTTTATGCCTCCATGTCCCCCCGATTGCCTCATAGACAGTAAAAGATTGCCTGCGAGCTTCTCCTCCTGTCTATACGGTAATTTCTTTACTGTGCGACAGGGTCGCGTGGTTATGACTCAATCGTTAGCCTATTTTTACAAAAACGGCTTCTACGGGGCCATAACGTAAGATACAAAGTAATGGAGCCTTTTATACATTGTCGTGTTTCTTTAGAAATTAATAATGGACAAATTAAGTCTTTGGACGCCTCAGATGTAAAGTTATTCGCTGTCAAAGTGACGCCAAAATAAATGGGAGTCAATGGAATGCTAACAGCAGATGATGGTCTGCTACAATGGCGGCCCCCAGGATGGCTTCAGTTTCCGGCTGATGGATTAACCCCTTGAGAAAAGTGAAGCGCAAAGGAAAAACGGTATGACTGAAACTCAGAATAAAAGCAGCATTGCAAATAACTTAGTTAGGTGTGAGTATGGAAAATATGTTTTAGATATAAAATAGGATTTCAGCTGTCATTGATTTTTGAAATTAATTATATCTTTCTTTTTGCAGTACTTTTTTTATTTTGCAATTCTTTATTTTTGTTTGTGTGGCAAGCAGGACGAGGCCGAGGGACGTGAGAGAGCGGCGCGAGGCCGGTGGCGTGAGTGTTAATGAATGACACCTGTGAGACGCACCGGTCTCGCATCTCTCAAGGAGGAGCAGAAGCATTAAAGGAGGAGCGACGACGTTGAAGATCGAGAGAGGAACAGGCCTGCTTTTATGTTTTATTTCTGTTTTGGTTAGCCAGCAGTCGTCCGCGAGGGGCTGCTGGCGGTACCGTTTGTGTTTGTTTTATTTTTTAACATTTAACATTTTTAATAATAAAATAAAACAAATACAAAAACAAAAGGATCCGAGCACTGTCACAATGCTGTGTTGTAGAACACAATGATGAAGGCAAAGGTTATTTTTAAGAAATCCACAGGAAGATAAATCACACAAAGAGAACTGCTTACAACACGTATAGAAGAGACCAGACAGCAAATGAATAGACACAGAGAACTTCAGTATAAAAGCAAATGCAAAATTAACTACACTCACCTGAACTAAATGACAGCTAATCAGAGACTATGACAACTAACTCAGTGGACACGGTGCAAACTGAAAATAAAGTCAAGTCACCTTCATTTATATAGCGCGTTTAACAATATAGGATGTTTCAAAGCAGCTTTACAATTATAATAGGAAATTAAAGTAACATGGAATATTTTGGCTTTACAGCAGCTCTTGAATAAAGTTATTGTCCAGCTAAAGTTAGTTTTTGATTGATTCACTTCCATTGCAGAGATCATTAGTTATTAACTTAACTTAACAAAGTCCAAACTAAGTGAGGGGATGACAAAGACAGGTGAAGCTGGGTATCATCAGCATAGCAGTGGAAATAAATACCATACTTCCTGAAAATGTGTCCAAGGGGTAAATAAATAATAATTAGAAGAGGGCCCAATAATTTCATGAGTGAAATTAAACAATAACAGAATATTAATGTTAGAATAAGCAATTTATCGCACCTAACATTAAAGTTTTAAATATATTTTTATAATGTAATACTTTTATATTGAATCTCCAAAATAATGTACAAACAACATATAGTACATATTTTGTATCGGGTTGGTTGAGGGTCTGGGTCTGTCTCTGTATATGTTGAAACCCTCCAAGAAGATCATTATAAACCACAACATGTGTAACACAAGGCTTTATTCTCTAGCTGTTGAATTTTCTGCCTGAGTGGTCGCAGAAGTGCTGATTTACTGCACTGTCTCAAGCTGTCAATATTTGCCTGTGTTTTTATTGCACAAAATAAGGGAATTGTGTTATCTTAAATTATTTATTGACATTCTCAGGTTGTGTTTTAATAAATGGATGCAATAGCAAATTGATCCCTTTTTTTCTTAAATTATGTTTTTGTTTTTACAAAGTAGTTTCTCATGCCTACGATATAATGGCTATAATGTAATTGAGAACAATTACCTCTGTGCCTGAATTGCCCACAGTGCATTAAAATAGTGAGTGGCCACCTCCTCATTTGTATTCTGTTGATGTACAATGGGATTTTTCCAGATAATCTGTCATAAGGGAATCTTCAGGCTGAATAAAGATAGCATATTGCTCCAGTGCTACCAGTGTAAATCACATATGTTGCAGTTTTACACTTTATTTCGATGGTCCACTTTAGACATTCTTCTAAGTAACTGCAACAGTGGCGCTGTGAAACACCTGCTTTTGAAAATACAGTATAGTTGATCCTGGAAAGCGTGCAATGTCACATTTGTAAACACGATGGCTTTCCTCTTCCATGAGGGGGTTTAGAGTCACAATGGCTTTGTATCTCCCGGAAATCCAGTAGAATTCAACCAATCAGATGACGAGTTCAAAACTCCTGAAATGTTTCCCATTTTGTGTGCCATATGCATCAGACCCTCAGCCAACGGTCCGTGGGCGTGATGTCTGAGGCTGAGACTAGTTGACATGTAGTTGAAAAGTTACTTATGGTTTATTGAATGTCTAAAGTGGACCATCGAAATAAAGCAGACATTACAAAAACTCATTTTCGGGAGGAAGCCGTGTAACATGAGTTACTTCATTCAATAGTATTTGTGCGCTTAAAGTAAAAGCTACGAAATCAGAATGCAAGTGGTCATAGGAGACACATTTGAAACGCATGCTAGTAACATGTGTTAATGCTAATGTGTCTTGGCTGACCACTTTTGATCAAATCACTTCTCTCTCACTCGCTCAAATTCTGGGATATTGTGAATAATTTGAGGGCGTCAGGGAGCTGCTATCATAATGCAGGGAACTTGCAAGAACTTCCGGGAGAGTTGGGATATCTTATACCTAATTAACTCTTGTTTTTGTCTGAAATTTCAGCTTGATCTCACAGAAACATACGAATTTTACAAGGTGGCGATTTCATATGAATTCGTATAATATGAACGTATGATTTTTAGAACATTTTAGAGACTGCTATTGAGTATACACAATTCCAGTAATTCAGAGTTTTTTTCTGATCTTATCTTTTACTTTCAGGTATCCCAACAATAGCTCGAAACAGAGATGCCTACCAGTCCATTGACCATCAGGATCAGTCTGGCAGCTCTGCCAGCACCCCTGGCCAAGCAGAAGATGGCAAAAACGGGCCACGGTCCTACTAAATAATGCCCAAACACAAAATATAACCAACCAGCTTTCTTTGTTGTCAAGGCCATGATGTATATGGATTTTTTTCTCCCAATAATATTATTTTGTAGGTCATGAATATACAGTTACACGCTCCAAAAGAATGAATGAAGATTTTGAGCAAACTATTCAAAAGGTTTACATTTGGTTCTGCAGAGGATGTTTAGATGTTGTGGTCTGGTAATTTAGAGGTCCATTAAACATCCTAGTGTTTTTCAACCCGAGGTCCATGTTTTACTTACAGGATGTTATACTATCTCTCATTGCGAGATGTTAGCTGTTTCCAAAGGTTTATAGTTTCCTGAAGCTGTGATTTTGGAGTGTTTAGAAGCTCTCCTGCTAAGTGTCCATCTGTCACTGTCGGCAAGTTGCAAATTGCAATCACTTCAAGTCCAAGATAGTTAGTTATACTCAACATATAATAGTCTGGTTTTCTATGTATTTATCTTCATTTAATATTTATGCAGCAGGACTCAACATGTGATACTTTTGTGAATCCTTCAAAGATTCAAAAGATTCTTGTTAATCCAAATGCTATGTAATCGGTTCTGTATTTGCGTAGTGCAATTTATTAGATTGGTCATGCTCACAGGATTATTTATTTGCTAAGCACGGTAATGCTAAAGTTGGACATCTGCAATTGGGATTCCCTATCAAATTTTCCTGAGTAACTAATTAGATTTTGGGATGACAGAAATGTATTTAGATACAAATGATTATGTAAATTGGTGCATTTGCCAAACATTGACATGAGTGTATTTTGAAGAATATTCTGATACCAGTATACACTCAACAGATTTGTAACAGAATTAATCAATCTTTTATGTATATGTATTATGGCACTGTGACTACTCTGGAAAATCAAGATTAGCACACCTAAAAAAATGAGAATTCTATCAGTATGCATTTTGTGATTCGTGGCACAGTGAAAGTCATCCGAATTTGGAACGACACAATCATTTTGTTTATGGGTGAACTGTTTCTTAAGCACAACCATGAGTGTTATTTTGACAGTGAAGAGAATATACAATTTTAGGTCTGTGTATTCAGTATGTTTACATGAATAAACTGGATAACTGAATGGTCATAGTTCTGTGTGCAATGTAACAACAGTCAATACTTTTCAAATGTGATGGCACTCCTATCCACCTTTTTCCTGAACGTGGAAGTCTCGCCCTTTATAGCATAATTACCCTTAACATTTCCGGTCTCCAGTGTTTCTAGAAAAATTTGCATATTTTCCAAGTTGATAATGTAATGTTAAACCTATGAAAATTGTTTAAAATGCACGTTTCCATAGTACCATTACTTTACATTGTCGCAATGATCGTCTTTTGTCAGTGCCTCGCCCGTCAAAGTTTAATGAGTGCGTTGATAACATGAAGCTGCCTTAAGTTAGCCACATTGAAAACAGATGGATGCTCATATCCTACACACAGCTCCCGATCGGGTGAAGTTCAGGGGGTTTTTTCAATGAAAAGAGCGCACTTTTGTGGGGAATAAACCGAAAATTCTCGGGACAGCAGCATTTGTCCAAATTTCAATATTAACCGTTCTATTTCATCAGAAAAACGATCTTAAAACAGGACTTTAAGTGTAAAATACCGAACTTGTCCATTAAAATGCAAGACATATGGCGCTCCATAGGGACATTCTTCAGATTTGATGGTGGTCAAAACACATACTTTCCAGGAATTTCTTTAGTTTGTTGCTGTTGTTGACTGCCACAACAACAGCAACAAACTAAATACATTCCTGGAAAGTATGTGTTTTGAGCTTAACTCTGCCCTCATTTTCATTTTTAGTGTTGTTCAAAAAGTTTCTGTTTGGTAATGGCGTATCTCTTTTCACCCTCTTTTAACAATGGGTAGAATGGAAGAGGATAGCATACAAACGGAAGTTAGAATCCATCATGGTGGCGCTCATTATTTTCTCAGGAAAAAGGTGGATATAAACATTTAAGTAATTTGAATGTTGTCATCTGTCCTGTTTGAAGCTGATTGCTTATGATATACTGTAGCTTGATTCATTACAAAATCAAGTTGTTCTTTCCTTCTATACAATGGTTCAACGCTATTGTTGTTTCTTTTGTCAGTTTGGCTTCAGCTGTAGAGTCTAACAGCTTGATGCAACATGCTAGTTGCACCAGATTGACCACAGAAACCAGAACTCTCATCAGAGATTTGGCTCCCAACAATGCTGATTTACAGTTTGCTAAAAAAATGTTTTATTAAATCCCCAGAAAATAGCTAACTCCCCTGTTGACATGTATGAGGAAGTTAAGGGTGCTGAATGAACTGAAACCAGTAGAATGACTGATACAGCTAGAAGTTTGTTTCTCCTGCAGAGGGCGCACCGTGGCTCGTAATGCCCCATTCACACTGTACTGCAGAGGGTTTCCAATCCTGTTTCTGGAGATCATCTCCAACCCTGATGAACTGAACCAGCTAATTAAGATCTTCAGAAGCACTTGATAATTACAGACAAGTGTGTTGGATCAGTTTTGGATCTGAACTCTGCAGGTAGGTAGATCCACAGGAACAGGATTAGGCACCTCTGCTATAATGGTTGTGTCTAAAATTGTTGTGTGGAATTTTAAAACGGGGTTAGATAGTCAGGCTTAATGATCCTGAGTTTATACACTTACACTTTAACATATAGACACAAACTGCCGATAATACAAAACTTTCAAACTTGACTTTCTATTCCAATTTGAAAGAATAATTATTTTTGAGTCAGATCTTATTTAAATGACATGAACCACTGACATTTATAACCACTATTTATTCATATTTTTTATTATTTAATAGTTATATTTTTAATTAAGTGGTTATTGTAAATAAGTATTTACTGAATTATTGTAGGCTATTTAGGGAACTGCTATCATCAGGCAGCACCTTTATAGCTAAAACCAAATAGAATGAAAAGTGGTAATGGCCTAACTGTTTTATTAAAATGGCTTTATTTAATAATAATAATCTAACAGTATGATTTAATGATACTGTCTGCTTTGAATAGCGGTGTAACAGATAAACACAATATTTAAAAAATCAAAACCAGAATTATCTATAAAACGATTAAAAATCCTATCTTTAACCACGTAACATTTGCCATGTGAATCGTGTTATCGAATTAAACCAATGAAATCAGTTTGAGACAGTTTACCCCCACCCCCTTTGTGACACGGTTTGTTATGTATTTCCAGAGAATGTCTAATAAAGGGGAGAATTGGCACTGTCTGGTTACTTCCGGTTTCTGGACTGGCTGCAGTAACACGTCTCTGTCCATGCGGGGGCGCTCGCAGGCGAGTGCAGAATGAATGGGAGTCTATGGGGTTTCAGTCCCAGAAATCCACTTTTCTCATGATGTAATTTTTTGTGAAGTAATTTTTAATTTTTTGTGAAAGGGGGGGGGGGCTAAGATAATACACTCAGCTGAAAATTGCATTTTTAAGTTCACTTATCTGTTAAAAAATCCGTTCAAAAATGTGATGACGTCACATAATTGCAGAATGCTAGCGTGTTCCGGCCAACAACGACCTAACCTGTAAGAAATCGAAAGGACATAAGTACTCGTTCATTCGACTTTTGGGCTATAATCTATATTGAACTTGCGGAATCAACAATAAAATCTACGTTGATTCAACGACAAGCAGGAGAAAGGGATACATTTAGCCGTCTAGCTCCATAGACTCCCATTCATTCTGCACTCGCCCGCGGTCACCTCCAGTGGAATTCTAATGGAACTGCAGCCAAGATGATATACAACGGGGCTAATAGGAAGTGCCAAGACTCTCCATAGACGGACTCTGGTATTTCTCATCTATCGCTTTCATTTCTTTTTTGGTGTCACGTGTTACTATCGTTTCGGTCTGTTTAGATTTGTAGACAGAAGTGATGTTTTTATATGTGTTTCAACATATAGGCTATACAATGCAGATCTCTGTGTCTCTCCTCGTGCTGACTTTGTCCGCACAGGTGTGGTCCAACTTTTGTCCATGTGCACGAGAGGAACTCTGTCAACCCATTCGATCTCAACCGGCTTTTGAGGTGAGTAACAGTTCACTCTGGACCCATCCAGCGATCAGCTGATGGCGTTAAATACGGACACAAAATATCAAACCAATTGGCATTTGCAAACATATTATGCTAGATCAGTCCGTGTACTTGTCGGCCAACGGATTTTCGTTTTGAAAGGAAAAAAACAAAAACGAAAAACGGACCGTTTCCCAATTACCATTAGTAAATAGAAAAACGGAAAACAACCCATTATTCGTTTTTTGTTTTGATATTAAAAAACGGAAAACGAAAAACAATCTCGTTATCCGATTTTCCTTGATGTGTTTACAGATGGAAATCGGAAATCAAAATACGACGGTATAAGGGTCAATATCACCATAGAGTGCCTTTCAACCCTCACAATACTCACACATTTTGATTTTAATTTACCATTCGCTTTATGTCATGTCATAATAGTAGACACTCAAATACTATAATAAATATATTATCTGAGCTCCCACAAATTTTTTTTTTAAATTATGGGCCATTTTTTAGAGCATAAAGCATAGATATGTCCACCCTGTCGTGGACATATAAATTACTGTTAAATATGTTTTCATTGCAGTATTAAGATACAAATGATACTTTCTGAAAGGTATGATGTCCCTTTCCTAAACAGGGTTATTTGTTTGCTTTAAAATTATAAATACATAAAAGATTTTATGTAAATCATGTGTTTTTAAAGAAACTCATACAATTTGCACATGTATTTTTTCTTATTTGGAGAAATATTTGATTATTTGGATGCAGTTTTTTGTTTGCATGTTATTGCCCCCACACCTAGCACAATGGATTATATAGGTATGATTAAATTATTATTTTAAATATTATTTAAAAATACCAAGATGACAGGGTGGACGAGCCCACGACAGGGTGGACAAGCACACGATGGAGTGGACACATAAAGCAGAACACAAAAAGTATGACAATGAAACATTTATTCAACTTAAAAAAATAAATATATAATTACATTCTCAATCACATTGATATAACTGAGAATTTAGAATGGCCTCTCTGGTTGAGATGAAAAAGACAGGGAGTTCAAAAACCTGCCCGTCTTTTCAGCAAAATGTAAACATAAGGAAAATTATAATAACAAAACATGACAAGGCGAGTACATTAAATGTAACAATTTTTTTTTTATTTGTGGCCAAGAAATATTGTAGTAAATAAATTCTGTCAATTTGTAACATTTACAACACGTGGAACAACTTGACCCAAACTGGTATTGCCGGGCACTTTCTGCCGCAATTTCTGCCGCACTCAGAGGCATGTCCAGAGAACAGCAATGATTTTATGTTTTTTTATATAACAAAATATTATCTTGTTATATTATACGTTTCCATAAAATGTAATATAACATTGCTATAAATTGCAATATTAACTACAAATGAATGCTATGTCCACCCTGTCATGTGTATGTCCACCCTGTCGAGTCTAAGTGGCCGACAGGGTGGACATTTTGGAACAACGACAGGGTGGACATTTTGAGCTTCAATTAGCATATTAGCTTACAACAAACTGTGACTAGGTAAATAGTTAGTCTGGTTGTTGAAGAGAATGTGGTATATTAAAACGTACATATTTGGAAATTATTGTATTTGAATCACTTCCAGTATATTTTATGCCGACAGGGTGGACATGTTAAGCTTTGGCAAAACAAGTAAGCAAACTCGTATGAAGAAAATTTGTTAGTTGTAAAATCAGCAGCTACTCGCCTCAGCAGTTGAAGAATTTCCCACCACTATAGAGATACAAAAATCTGTTGTCCTGATGTTACTAATGGGGTGGCCTATTCTTAAAGGGGCAGATTCCACAATACGACAGGGTGAACAACCATTTAAGGGACATGGACAAACTCTTCTTTTTTATTAAATAAAAATATTGTTATTATTATAAACTGATCAGTACACTCAATTTGAGTAATATCTTATTAAACAAAATATTAATAGGAAAAAATAAATAAAAAATAAATATGATTTGACTATTTTACTCTCATTCAAATTTGATGAGCAGTGCCTGGGACATCGCAAAATAACATATATCCTCTTATACAAAGCTATAGAAAATCTTGAAAATGTATCTAAAGAGCCAAATAATGCTACTGCTATGAATAAAACAACTTAGCCTTATATAAAACACCCTTTCATAGTAATTTGTATGTTAAGTTATAATGGAAAATTAGTTATTTATGTTCAGGACACCAAAAGGGTGTCTACAGTGATATTGACCCATAAATCGTAATCCTTCTGCATTGGTATTTTTCGTGACCCGGAAGCGATCGTAAGTAGTAAGCGGTTGTCATAGATATAGGCCGTTTCTCAATACCAAGTACTGTATACGCAAACTTCGGACTTGCAGTCAACTCAGGAGAACGAACTCCCGAGGAGGAGAGGACGCAAGTCCGGTTATTCTCCAAACGGAACAGCGGCGTTCTTGATCGCGTCACTCAGCACGCTCTGGCTAAACGAAATATGGTATAAAATACAACTCTGCCTCTTTTCATCAACAATAAAACGAAATATGTAATAAAACACCACTCTGCCTCTTTTCATTTAAAAAAATCTTCAACATATTAATGGCCACACAAATGTGTTTCAGGCAATGCACATTGATTATCTTCGATCACTGCATATATTTATAACAACACGAAATATAAAACACAACCCTGGTTCTTTTTGTTTTCATTTTAAAAATATGAAACATTATTGATCATTAAAACTGACATTTAACAAACAGAGACAGGGTTGTCATTTTATTTTATTATACATGTACATACAGTGAAGAGAATGTATAGTAAAATATATATAATATTCTATATATTTTAGAATATAAAATTACACAACCCTGTCTTTTTTGTTAAATGTCAGTTTTAATGATCAATAATATCCAGTATAAAAGTATAAGTAGCCTAATAGGTATAAGAAGCTATACAATGCATAACAATTAAGCAAACAATTAAGTCAAACATAAGTCAGCTCTCTAATAGGCTACAAAGTTAAATGGCCTAAATATATAAAGTTATGAAACTTCACTTTGCCCTGCAGCCAAAACGATTTGCTATGGAACAAACTATAGATTAATGAGACCAAAGATCGACTTATACACAAGACAAATTATATCTCATGTTTAACCACTAGACTAAAGACATCAGAGCCAGCGGCAAACAGAAGGACTGGCCGAGGAAAAGCTGTTCCAGTCGGGGTTAATGAGCGCTGAATGCCCGATGATCGCCTGGATCTCACAACTCCGAAAACATCAGATACATTTTTCAACTAGGGCGGGTCTTGGCGTGGCGGGAGTAACTTCCGGGTCACGAAAAAATACCAGTGCATAGTGTTTATATCTATGGAATTAAGGATTACGATTTATACATACGTATTTTTGATTTCCGATTTCCATCTATAAACACATGAAGGACAATCGGATAACGAGATTGTTTTTCGTTTTCCGTTTTTTAATAGCAAAAAAAAAAAAAACGAATAATGGGTTGTTTTCCGTTTTTTGTTTTCCTATTTACTAACGGTAATTGGGAAACTGTCCGTTTTTCGTTTTTGTTTTTTTTCCTTTCAAAACGAAAATCCGTTGGCCGACAAGTACACGGACCTAGATCATTAGTATACATTCATTCTGTGACATTCAGTGTCTACATCTTTTGTTGAGGGTCGCTGTAGGCAGTACCTACCAAGAAAGAAACTTAACTGCTTTATATCTTCACTTCACTTGTCCATATTTTTTTTTTAGCTCATTCACTCACTATTAATTCATCATCACCAATTACTGCTGCTGCATGCTGTTTTACTCAGAAAATAACTGATTTGAAGAGAGTAAATTAAACATAGCCTAACATTAAATGGGTTCTATTATGCTTTTCCACTTTTTTAACTTTAGTTAGTGTGTAATGTTGCTGTTTGGGCATACAAAAGATCTGCAAGATTACAAAGCTCAAAGTCCACTCCAAAGGATTTTATTTAACAGAACTTTTGCTTTAGCTCTGTTTGCTTTTCCACTGCAGTTAGAACCGCTTCAAAGTGGGTGGGATTATAGACTGGTCGTTATAGTTTATCTGCTCCTCAGCAACCAACGAGAGGAACGTCTGCACTTCGTCCACTGACCACGATTCAGCCATTTCTTTTTTGGAAGTTTTTTTTCTTTCTTTTTTCTTCAAGCAAGTCAAGCCAGTAGTTTTAAAACAGCTGCTACAGCGGTGGCTGTTACTGGCTATTTAAGTATTATTTTTTATTATTTAAAAATTTAGCCTAATTTTGAGGATATTTTATGCCCTTTGATCGAGGAGATCTCACCTGATTATTGTTGGGTACTCTTTCATCGCTTGCTATGGTTGAATGAGTCGGTGGATCTGAATGCGTGGATCTATTGAGACTCGTTTGGTGAACTTGAACGTGGAGGAGTGAATCCAGATTGAAATGTGGTGTTATATCATTTGCACACTAGTGTGTTGGAGTTCTACTGTTTGTTCTTCAATGTGGGGTCTGTTTTTCGATCCTGGTGTGGATAATTCTCCAAATATGGTGCTTAAATACTCTTCGGTGGATTTACAGAGACTAAGGGTGCTTTCACACCTGCCTCATTTAGTTTGGTTGAATCGCACTAGAGTTCATTTTCCCCCTTGGTGCAGTTCGTTTGGGCTGGTGTGAAAGCAGCAATCGCACTCGGGTGCGCACCAAAAGAGGACCAAATTAGCGTACCGAGACCTCCTCGAAGTGGTGGTCTTGGTACGCTTTCAAGCGAACTCTGGAGCGGTTCGTTTGTGGTGAGAACGTGATCCGACCTCGAACAGACCCATCTGCCAAAGAACTGCGCATTTTTGGACTAAACCAGCTGCCGTAGTCAAACAGAATTATTATTTAGATTGTCAATAGCACTCCCTTTAAGCCATGACTGACTTACCGCGTTCTGCACTCTCACTAAAATCTCATCATAAACACTGAAGTTGTCCGCACTGCACAGTGAATTTCTTATTTATATCGCGTCTCTAGACTTTGTTGTTTATGGGGGGATTTGCGAAAGGATAAAGCTCGTGCTGATTCTGAACATACATTGTGAGCGAATTCTCCGCATGTCTGCCGGATTTTCCTCTTTGTTTACTTCCGGGAGTTCTGTTGGAATTTTTCCGCACGTTAATTCTGACCAATCTAAGTGCAGTTTTGGAAATATGTTCAAGACACATCTGGCCAACAAGTGATGTGGATGTTGTCAGGTGACTGCATTTTGGTTTGTCTCATCAACTCATCAACTGATTCGGACCAGAGCAATCAATGTGAAAAGGAACCAAAACGCCTGAAAATGACACAAAGTATAATTTTTCGCCCTTAGTCCGGACTAAATGAACCGAAATACCGGTGTGAAAGCACCCTTAATTCGTTCTGCCGTCTCTCCGGCGGAATTTACAACCGCTGCGCCGCATTGAGAACTACACGCCGCCACAGGTACATCCATCGTGGATCTTGCCGTGACCCCCTTGTGAGGACTTCGACTGTGTCTCAGGATAATTATCCCATGCCGGTCATCTGGTCGCCACATCGCCGCTCTTCCGTCAGAGTGTCAATCTTGGAAACATTAGTTTGCTCAAACAGCGCCTCTCAGCTCTTGGCAGTCTGATTGCCCTGCTACTTTAAAGATGGCCTTAGTGAATGCAAGGTCAATATCGAACAAAACTTTTATTTTAAATGACTTGTTTACATCTCACTTCTTAGACTTTTTATTTGTGACTGAGACCTGGTTAAAACAGGGTGACTTGATGCCTCTTGCTGAGATTGCTCCTCCTGACTGTGCTTTTTTCATTTCTCCACGGGCCACTGGACATGGTGGTGGAGTTGCAACAATTTTTAAAAAATGTTTCAAATGCAAGTCTGTGCCTACGGAGACCTTTTCCAGTTTTGAAGTCCAGTTATTGAAGGTTGATTTAAATTGTCCTATGCTGTGTGCTCTGATTTACAGACCCCCTAAATGCAATAAGGATTTTATTCAACAATTTTCTGATTTTTCTCTCTGACCTGGTGACTCGGGCTGATAGACTATTGATTCTTGGGGATTTTAACATTCATCTCTGCTGCCCTTCTAAAACGTTGGTCAAAGAATTTGTAACTATTCTAGAGTCTTTGAACTTTGTACAATCTGTATGTGGTCCAACTCACAATCTGGGTCACACACTAGATTTGGTACTGTCTTGTGGTTTTTTGATTTCAAATCTGGAGGTTATTGATGCATGTGTGTCTGACCATTATCCTATTTTGTTTGAATCTGAGTGCTTTCTCCCGTCTTCTATTTGCCCTCAGCCTTCATGTCTCTCTCGAGCTATTCACTCAAACACTGCAAATTTGTTTTCTGAACATTTTTCTTCATATTTTAATAATAATTTTCTGAATGAAACAGATACTGAATGCTTGACTGAGATATTTTATAAAGCATCCTCTATATCTATGGACGCTGTTGCTCCGCTTAAGTGTAAAAAGATGATGCCAAGAGTGTCGAAAAGCGGAGCGAAAGAGGAAAAAAGATGGGCTACAGGTTTCTTTTGACATTTTAAAATCAAGTCTGTTCAACTATCAAACGGCAGTAAAGAAGGCAAAATCTAATTTCTTTTCTCAATTCATTTCTGACAACGCAAAGCGACCAAAAGTCCTGTTTGATACGATTCACTCTATTCTAAACCCGACTACGAATATTTTATCTGAGGCCTCTTTTGAGCTTTGTGGAGATTTTTTAAAACATTTCACTCAAAAAATTTATGATATTAGAAGCTCCATTGTTCCCTCTGAACCATGTCACTTGCAACTGCCCTGTCCTATGACTTGCCTTGCAAACTTTAAACCTGTCTCTCCAACTCAGCTAGCTGATATAATCTCTACTATGAAGTGTTCTGGTTCTAAGTTAGATATTATCCCGGCTCGTCTTTTTAAGGATGTTTTTTCTACCATTAGTCATATGGTAACCGCTATCATAAACAGCTCTTTAGCCAAAGGTGTTGTTCCAGCTAGTTTTAAACATGCAATTGTGCAACCTATGTTGAAAACCTCAACTTGATCCAGAAATGTGCAGTAATTATCGACCGATCTCTAAACTGCCTTTTATCTCTAAGCTTTTAGAGAAAGTCGTTTTCTCACAGCTCCAGTTTTATTTGAATTCTTTTAATATTTTGGACATGTTCCAATCTGGCTTTAGACCATTACATAGCAGGGTTACAAATGATATCTTGCTTGCTTTAGATTCAGGCTCTTGTGTTGTGCTGGTTTTGTTAGACATGAGTACTGCAGTGTTTCCCCTAGGATTTTTTTTCAGGGGGGGGGGACTGCTAGTGTTGCGGAGCGGGCGTGTTACGGATACGTGGTGTATTTGTTTTTTATTATTAATTGAAATCATGTACTATGAATCATTAAACTTATACAACATTTTTTTTTAATATATATATATGGAAAAAAATTCACACTAATTCTGTGTTGTGTTTTTTCTGGTAATAAAATGAAGACATAAAACACAAATTTTAGCATTTATCATCAATTTTAATCATATGAAATTAAATAAACTTTTTGTCAAATAACTGACTGCACAATGAGCTTTAGCCTAACTGTTCAAATTAAAACATGGATTATTCCTTAAAAATTTCAGTTTTGATGATAATTTATTTGGATTAGTGTTAGTGTATTATTACATTGGGATATATCTAAATTCTAATGTACAACAGTAATATATCTCTGTCAAGTTAAACCGAACTTTTATTTTGACGGGTTGCCGTGAAGACCTTTTGAGGTTCTGTGTGTTTGTCATGATGATAGTTTTTCTCAAATGAAGCGGTGAAATGATCACGAAGTGACTTTCAGAGTGGATCTAGAGCCTGGAGAGGAAGTTCATGCATTTGTGTCTTCATATAGGCCAAATAACAGCGCAAGCGTCACACGTGCTTCAGTGTGTGTGTGGTAAATTAAACTGCGCGTCGGGGCACCATTCATTCACACAGAACATGCAGGATTCGTGTTTAAATAGTCTTTGTGTTTTAATATTCACACACACTAGTCTACATCGCGATTTGATTTCAAGTGTACTGAACTGCTTTCTATTTTTTCCTCAAATTTACAAATTCCGTGAAATTCCGCGTTTTACACTAAATTCCTTTTTTATGACTGTATTTCGTCATCATTTTAGGGGGGGCGGGGGGTCGTTTTGCGGGGGCGGGCCGCCCCCCCAAAACAATGGTAGGGGAAACACTGTACTGCATTTGATACCATTGACCACTACATTCTTTTTGAACGGCTAGAATATATGGTAGGTGTCAAGGGCAGTGTATTACAATGGTTTGCTTCCTACCTCGAAAAGAGGACTTTTTTCTATAAATTTAGGAAATTGTTCCTCGTCATCTGCACCTGTTTTGTTTGGTGTGCCCCAGGGATCTATTTTATTGTTTTTTATTGTTGTTTTCCCTTTATATGCTCCCCTTGACCTTCATTTTTCAGAAGTATAACATTTCATATCACTGTTATGCAGATGATTCTCAGCTTTACCTTCCAGTAAGGCTTGACAACACTGCTTCATTTGATGTGTAATTAGAATGTGTAGATGATATTAAGAGGTGGATGACAAATAATTTTCTGCAGTAAAATGAGGATAAAACAGTGGTTTTAATTCTGGGTTATCCGGCAGATTCCACTCCTGCTGTGAAAGCCCAGTTAGGTCCTCTCTCAACAAATGTATGCAAACAAATCAAAAACCTTGGAGTGATCTTTGACTCTTCACTATTTTTTGATAAACAAAGAAATTAGTGCTGTTATTAGAGGAAGCTTTTTCCATTTAAGATCTATTGCAAAGTTGAAGAATCTTCTTTCAAGCAAAGATTTAGAAGTTGCAATTCATGCATTTGTAACATCACGATTGCAACTCTCTTTATTGTGGTCTTCCTCAATCTACACTATCTCGTAGAGCCCGACCGATATGGATTTTTGGGGGCCGATACCGATAAAAAAAGGCAGATACCGATATATCGGCCGATATTATTCATGTGTATATTATATAACAGTAGCAATATTATGTGTATTATAGTACAGTAACAGTCAAAAGTTTGGACACTTTCCTATTGGTGTATACAAACTTTTGATGGGTACTGTATATAGAATACACAGTATAAACAGTAGGGGTGTCGAAATTAATCGTTTCTACGGTGCACCGCAATGCAGACGAGGACGATTCGGTATCGGTTCAGTAATAGACCATAACCGGTTATAATGTACTGACGCTTTTCTGACGTCTTTTATCGCCCATGTGCTTTGTCGCGGTAGCCGGTAGCATACACTGGCAGAGGGAGGCGAGACGCGAGTGCGAATTAAACATTCTTTCTTAAATACATTTACATACATACATTACATGCGCATGCAAGTTACATGCGCTTCTTGAGGCACACACACGCAAGGTCTCGCTCTCTCCCTCTCTGCTGTGCGCGCGCTACACGGTTTGAACATACATTCACGTAGCCTTTCGGGAGAGTGGATACATTTCCCGGGACAGGTTATTAAAAGATAAATCGGGACAAACCGAGACAGATGGCAACCCTTTCGCACCCGATGGTCAAATTACAATTGTGTTGTTACGCGTGATTATAAATGGATGATGGTCTTCAACAGCGGATTCGGTAACGGTTGATGCGCGCGTCTCCAGGGTAACATTATACACTGATGAATGAGCGCTGCTTTTAAATGAACATTTCTCTAAAACGAAATTGATTTGACAGAATTTTATTTTCTTAATGGCATAAACAGGCTTTAGTCCCATGAAACTTAAACTGGAATGTCTCTGTTTTTGTCACTGCGACTTCCCGAACAGGCGAACACACACGCGCGCGCGCGCGCACGCACACATCACTTTTTAAGTAAAATTGAAAATTGAGGATGCGGTGCATCGCAATGCATCGCGATATCGAATTGAACCGAATCGATGACATGATAATCGTAATCGAACCGAACCGTGAGACCAGTGTAGGTTCACACCTCTAATAAACAGAATAAATATAAAAGTTCTGGAATGATCACTCAAATGTGGTGATCAAACACTTGTGTGACAGATGTGTAATGGAGGCAGGGGGAATGATAGAATGAGAATGATACATTTGAGCTGTAACCAATCTAGTTTGCATTGCATGTTATATTACATTCTAAATACTGTTGCATAATCTTCACTAACGACTTTGTCTTTTAATTTAGTCACGTTATATAAAACATAACTTGTATCAATAAATATATCAAAAGTGTCACTGACAAAACCTTATTATCTTCTATTTTTAGTCTTAATTCCTCTAATCTCTACCAGTGGAGGAAGAACTCAGATCTTTTTACTAAAGTAAAATTACTAATATTATAATAAAAACGTTTTTAATTACATATGTAGGCTACAGTAGCCTACTTTTATACTATTTTAAATAAGTAGTAAGCTAAATGTACTAAACGTGAAACATAAAGTGTTATAATTATATAAATTATTGGAATATTGCTTGATGTTGTAACGTAGCGTTATAGGCAGAATGAGCTTTAACACTGTGTCTACACACCGGACGCGGCCGTTATTGCTCGGGTCACAACAACTGTTTACCCGAGACGCGGAAAAGCACCCGTTACAGAGCAGAATGGGCCATCCGTTTACTGTTGGAGATTTGTCGCTCGTGCCATGCATTTTAATCAATGTTTGATCAACCAATTGCCTGGATTTAATAAATAAGAAGTATATAGCAGACAATAATCAGAACTTCTCAGCTGCGCGCTTGCAATAGTCACAAGCTCACACAATACGTGACAGAGGCTGGCGGCAGAGAAATCAATTCTGTGAATTACACTGCGCAAATCAAAAGTAATAGTCTACTACCCACTGGATGAAGAAGGGTTGGCTCTCAACAGAACATAAAATATTCATTTTCTGTTCGCATTTATGAGGAAAAAACAATGTTACGGACGTGACAAGCTCTGAAAGCGGCACTAAAGTGCTTTAAAACTTTCACATAGACCTCGAACAGAAAGCATAAAGCCTTTCATTAAAGTGAATTTCGTTTTGTATTAATTGTATCTTAATTTTAATCAATGTTTCATCAACCAACTGCCTGGATTTAATAAATAAGAAGTAAACATAGCGGACAATATATAATCTCAACATGGAGGCGTCGGCGCGTGAACTGGAGGTCGTCTCATGCATAAATGAACCGGAACTCAGTGTATAAACCTGAGAAATATATCTATATTGAAATGTCTACTTTTAAACAGAACAATTTAAAACGAAAGACAGACTCCTCTCTGCTGTAATCCGTATGAAATGTGCATTTCTCTCTGGCGTGTTCACTGAAGATCGCGAGTCAGCGTCGTCAACTTTGCAGCGACACTGACTAAAACACTTGTTTATTAATAAACAATTAAAATGTCTCCTTGCTATATTTGATGTATTCACAATCATTACTTTTTCCAGTTCTTTGTGACAGCTTTTAGGTGCTTTATTGGCAGTGCCACCCTTACATGAATCACCGCACCCGCATTTTTAAAAATATTAATTTATCGGCCATTATTAAATGCCGATACGATAATATCGGCCCGCCGATATATCGGTCGGGCTCTACTATCTCGATTACAAATTGTTCAAAATACAGCTGCAAGACTTTTTACTGGGTCTAGAAAGAGGGATCATATTTCTCCTGTTTTGGCATCCCTTCACTGGCTTCCCATTAAGTTTTGAGTTTAGTTTGTTTATAAGGCGTTGTCTGGCTGTGCACCAAGGTATATTTGTGATCTTATTGTGCCATACTGTCCTGCTAGGGCACTTAGATCTTCAAATCACTTGCGTTTAAATGTGTCACGATCACTAGCGTAGCCAGGAATCACAATGTAGGTGGGCCCAGAGAAAATCGGGTGGGCACAGCCTAAAATGCATCTGTGATCAAAATAGGCCAACACAACTACACCTGCTTGAATACACCACAGTTTAAAGGGCCCCTATTATGGATTTTTGAAAATTACCTTTAATGTAGTGTCAGGGCTCCAGACTAACTTTTCCACTGGTTGCACTGGTGCTACCAACTTTCTCAGTTGAGAACCAGCATAGGATTTGGTCGCACCAATCATTTTTTTTTTTTTTTTTGCTACATGCCATGGGATTAATCAATGCATGCTGATGAATAGTGGTCTTAATCTGCATACCCTAGTTTTACACTGATGTTAAAAGACTGACAGTGACAAGACCTCATGTTAGCAAAATGTTTTAATCTTTTAACTATCAAATAAAAAAACTCGTTAAAAAAAAAAAACCTATTAAAAAAACATGTATGTTCTTTTCATTTGTATATGCCTTAATTCCTGAATTCCTAATTGGCGCGTTTCACCATCAGTGTGCAATGCGCTTGATGTGTACGTTCGTTAATAAATAAACTGCAAGTGTCTTGCGGAAGAACATTGTAGCCGGAGCTACTTCTCTCCGTTAATGTCTAAGGCGAGTCACTGGGCAACTCCGCAGCCGAGCCGACCTCGGGATAAAATAGTCAGAATATAAACACTTATTATAGGCGTACCGTAGTGATTCAGGATAAGTCAAAAACAAGGTTTGGAAAATGGATTCATGATGTACTCATTCATTTTGAACATAAGTTACGGACTGCAGCAGCTGCTGATACAACGCCGTTCTGTTGCACATGCGTGAATTTAACTGAGTAGTACATGACCATGCACTCGCACAAATGCGACCACATAAAATTTTAACTTGCATATTTTTTTAAAAAAAATGGTCGCAGTCTGGAACCCTGTTAAGATATATTTTTATAGGTCAAGTATTGTAATAATGGCAACAGAATTCCCTCCTATAGGCTACCTTGTGTGGCCACTGACTGGATCGGCCTGACTGACAAGTGGGTGGGCCAGGCCCATCCAGGCCCACCCGTAGCTACGCGAGTGGTCACGATGTCGCTACAAATTAAGGGTGATCGGGCCTTTTCTGTGGCTGGGCCAAAGCTTTGGAATGCTCACCCTTATCATGTGAGGTCTGCTACTTCATTGGACATTTTTAAATCTACTCTGAAAACACATTTTTATTCTTTAGCTTTTGGAAACTAGGCTAATTGTTGTTTTTATAGTGTAGTCCTGCTATGCACTAGGCCTATGTACAGCACTTTAGATCAATTTGTATTGTTAAATGTGCTTTATAAATAAAGGTTGTTGTTGTTGTTGTTGTTGTTAAATCTAGCAGGTTTGATGTCTCGCAAATACAATGACGATGGTAGTGACTATTCTGTCTGACCAATCAGTGATCTGCAGTGTTTTCACGTCATATTTTAGTATCGGTACGGTACACTTGGAACCTCAACAGAGGTGGTACCATTTAAAGCGAGCCGTACCATGCAGTGGAAAAGCGCCACAAAGTGAGCCGTACCGAGCCGAGCCGTACCGTACCATGCAGTGGAAAAGCGCCACAAAGTGAGCCGTACTGAACCGTGCCGAGGAAAAACCCCATAACGTAGCCTCGGTTCCTAACGAGTAGGGAACGAGTATTGCGTAGCTATACCCAGTGGGAAAACTCCTTTTCTCGAGAATATTGAAGCCATTATTTTATAAAGCAGTGCAGCTGCACAGCGAGACTAGCTCGCTCATTAGCTGTGCTGCAGCAACTGCACAAACCTATGGCGAGGCAGATGAGACCAATCGGATCGCTTCGCTCCAGGGCGCGTCAGAACCCGACAGAATGGGCGTGGCTTATGCCTATATAAGCAGACCATTTCGCCATAGGTTAAATCGACTGAAGCGACAGCACCTGAGCCAAGTGTAATAGCACGGCAGGCTACGCAATACTTGTTCCCTACTCTCAGGGAACCGAGGTTACGTTAGTAACCGAGTACATTCCCTTTGGAGAACGTTCACTTTGTATTGCGTAGCTATACGCAGTGGGAACCCATTTTAAAGGTCCCGTGACATGCTTCTTTTTGTAGGCTTTGATATAGGCCTTAGTGGTCCCTAGTACTCTATCTGAAATCCTTTTCCCAAAATTCAGCCTTGGTACAGAATTATGGCCACTACAAGCCAGTCCCACAATGAGCTTTCCTTCAGACGTGCCGTTTCGGTGTCTGTAGCTTTAAATGGTAATGAGGAGGAGAAAAGCGGGGCAAGGTGTAGGGTGGGTGTGGCCTTGACCAGCTTGCGGCAACGGTACCATGCATGTTTACATTGGATATATTGCAATGGCACGCAGACACGCAGTCGTTCTGCATTTCAGTTTGACCCAGAATCTGATCCGGATGGAGAAGCAACGGATGAAGAAGTTGCAACTCAGCGGCTCCAGCAGGACATCTCCGAATGGTTAGTTTAAAATATTATGTCTGGATACGGTACTTTATTCGGATGGTTTACGTATGCTGTTAGTTATTATTATGTAGCTAACGCTAGCCTACTGTTGCCTTTTCATGTTGCTCTGATTTGCTATAGTTTTAAAGCTGTATTAGCATTTATATCAGTAATATTTGTAGTTTAGAGAAGACTGTAATGTGGCTTATTTTTTTAATGACAAAGTTCTCCATGTCCTCGTGTGCGTGTATATATATATATATCGTCGCTGTCCGATGAAAACCGCGTATGTCCATTTCGCCGATTTTGAGATTTTTCGACGGATAGAATGTCCTGGTTCATATCCGTATACAGTATGGTTCACATTATCTAAATGACCAATGAAAAGTTGTGAAATCATGTGATCTGATTTTCACGTATATCCATTTGGTGTCAAAGCTGTCAATCACGCCGCGTATCTCCCACCCTGTGGAGGCATCTCGCCGGTCTCGTGAAGTTTCATCTTAAGCATCTCTGGAAGCTCAGCATTGGATAGCCAAATAACACTGTGAGGTAAAGTATCAGCAAACTTTTGTTTTTGACAACTGTTCACAAGTTTATTAAATATTCACAAAATTACGGTAGGACTGTGCAAACAAAGTATCAGTCTAGCATTGCCATGTCAGTGTATTGATTCATTGTCCCTACATATTTTGCAAGAGACATGTAATAAACTGAGCATATTTCATAAACTGAGACGTAGGCTATTTAATAAACTGAGCGTATTTAATAAACTGAGACGTAGGCTATTTAATAAACTGAGCGTAGCCTATTCATCTGTCAATATGAAACGCGACTTGGTCATTCTAATTAATGATCGGAAGAACGCGTATCGACCACCGTTACTGTAAAATATGCACGTATGTCCATTTAAACTCGATTTTGGTCAAATGTGGATTATATCATTACACTGGCAAGAATATGGTTACATTTAAAGATGCCGTACCAAGTATGCAACAGTTCAACTTCAACTGCTTTTGAAATTACAGTGTTTTTTTCACTTCCTGAAAAGTAACCGTTTTGGACATACGTGAGTTTCATCGGGCAGCGACGATATATATATATATATATATATATATATATATATATATATATATACACACTCACCTAAAGGATTATTAGGAACACCTGTTCAATTTCTCATTAATGCAATTATCTATTCAACCAATCACATGGCAGTTGCTTCAATATATTTAGGGGTGTGGTCCTGGTCAAGACAATCTCCTGAACTCCAAACTGAATGTCAGAATGGGAAAGAAAGGTGATTTAAGCAATTTTGAGCGTGGCATGGTTGTTGGTGCCAGACGGGCCGGTCTGAGTATTTCACAATCTGCTCAGTTACTGGGATTTTTACGCAAAACCATTTCTAGGGTTTACAAAGAATGGTGTGAAAAGGGAAAAACATCCAGTATGCGGCAGTCCTGTGGGCGAAGATGCCTTGTTGATGCTAGAGGTCAGAGGAGAATGGGCCGACTGATTCAAGCTGATAGAAGAGCAACTTTGACTGAAATAACCACTCGTTACAACAGAGGTATGCAGCAAAGCATTTGTGAAGCCACAACACGCACAACCTTGAGGCGGATGGGCTACAACAGCAGAAGACCCCACCGGGTACCACTCATCTCCACTATGCAAATAGGAAAAAGAGGCTACAATTTGCAAGAGCTCACCAAAATTGGACAGTTGAAGACTGGAAAAATGTTGCCTGGTCTGATGAGTCTCGAATTCTGTTGAGACATTCAGATGGTAGAGTCAGAATTTGGCGTAAACAGAATGAGAACATGGATCCATCATGCCTTGTTACCACTGTGCAGGCTGCTGGTGGTCGTGTAATGGTGTGGGGGATGTTTTTTTGGCACACTTTAGGCCCCTTAGTGCCAATTGGGCATCGTTTAAATGCCACGGCCTACCTGAGCATTGTTTCTGACCATGTCCATCCCTTTATGGCCACCATGTACCCATCCTCTGATGGCTACTTCCAGCAGGATAATGCACCATGTCACAAAGCTTGAATCATTTCAAATTGGCTTCTTGAACATGACAATGAGTTCACTGTACTAAAATGACCCTCACTGTCACCAGATCTCAACCCAATAGAGCATCTTTGGGATGTGGTGGAACGGGAGCTTCGTGCCCTGGATGTGCAGCCCACAAATCTCCATCAACTGCAAGATGCTATCCTATCAATATGGGCCAACATTTCTAAAGAATGCTTTCATCACCTTGTTGAATCAATGCCACGTAGAATTAAGGCAGTTCTGAAGGCGAAAGGGGGTCAAACACAGTATTAGTATGGTGTTCCTAATAATCCTTTAGGTGAGTGTGTATATATATATATATATATATATATATATATATATATATATATATATATATATATATATATATATATATATTATATTTTATATATACACACCAGCACCACTATATTAGTCAGACCTCTGCCATTATTACATGTACCTTTTTGTATAGGTGCCGTTGTGGAAAATGTGCTGATCCAGACTTTATTTTCAGACGTTCAGCAAGCCCAGCTCTGTATTGACCCAAGTTGAGGAAACAGTCGTAGGAGAAATGTTTGGAGCAGACATACAAAACTTTGGGAAGTTGTGTCAGCGCATTTTCAGAGAAAATGAAATTAATCCACTGGTTCTTCTGGGTCTTGGATGAGGGAACTAAAAAAGTAAGTAGCCCGAGGTCAATAGTAAAGTTTGAAAGTCACAATTCACCCTAAGACCAGGTCGGGCCCTTTATTAAGATATAATGTTGCAGAGGCTCGGGGCAAAGGCCTTTAGATAGAGAGTACCCGTGCCTGCAGAGCAGGGGCCTCTAAGTTATAAAATCTCACAAATGTGGACGGTGAGGACCAGCTTGCCGCCGCACAGATGTCTTTGATTGGTACACCACTGGACCAAGCCCATGAGGAGGCCATGCACAACTCATGAGCTGGCACTCTGCGTTTCAGTCATTGCTCTATGGGACACATGCGCAGTAGGCCTAGTTGGAATTCTGACGACGCGGAGGCCATTAGGCCCAAAATTCTTTGAAACGTTCTGAGCGGCCTGTGAGAGCCTGCTTTGAACGATGTCGCTAGCTGCTGAATAGTAAGGGTGCGGTCTGGCAAGAGCCACACTTTCATTTCTCTCGAGTCTATAACTTTTCCCAGGAAGACTGGCTGGGATGCTGGGCTGCTGGCTGGGAGACAGTGTGCTCTTTGCAAGATTGATCCTGAGACCCAGGTATTCTAGATGGCTGAGGAGCCAGGATCTGTGTGTTAGCAACTCGTTCTGGCCTCCAATTGGGCCAGAACGAGCCAAGTGTCGAGGTAGTTCAGGATGCACATTCCCCATTGTCTAAAGGGAATAAGCGCAGCATCCATGCATTTCGTGAATGTACGGGGTGCCAGAGACGGACCGAACGGTAGGACCGTATATTGATAAGCCCGCCCCTCAAAGGCGAATCTCAAGAATGGCCTGTGGTGGTGGGCTATTTGGATATGAAAGTAAGCATATTTCAGATACACTGAGAAGAACCAATCCCCTGGGCGAATTTGCGAGAGGATTTGTTTGGTGTAAACATTCTGAATGGCCGTTTCATAAGGGCCTTTTTCAGGTGTCTGAGATCTAGAATTGGCCTGAGGCTGCCGTCCTTCTTCGGAGCGAGGAAGTAGCGACTGTAAAAGCCTGACTCGCTTAATGATGGGGGAACTGTCTCGACAGCTCCTTTCATTAGTAGGTTTGATACTTCGGTGCGAAGGACGTGAGCTGCATTGCTTCCCACCAATGTCTCGACTACTACGCGAAAGCGTGGGGGTCTGCGAGCGAAATGGAGCGAGTAGCCTCATTTATTGTTTTCATTACCCATTCTGATACCCCGGGGATGGCCTGCCAGGCCTCGGCCCGTGTGGCTAGGGGTTGAATGAAATCTGGGGGCGGGTTGTCGTGTAACGGGAACCCGACCGCCCAAACTTTGGGAGTTAGAAAAATATTATTTTCTAGTGTGTTTGGGTTTACTAGAAAGGCAGCTTTTGCTCTGGTTGAGCTGCTGTAAGAACAGCGTTTTTCTGCAGCGGTGCACACCTTACAGCGGGCCCATTGACTGCAGTTATATGGAGGGTTAAAAGAAAAGTGCTCTTTTTGTGCTTTATTTGGGTCACTGTTAAAACAGCGTTTGTTTGTAGGGGTCCGTGTTTTGCAACGGGCCCATTTACTACAGTTAAAACACTTCTAGTCACCTGAACTGAAGAGGGGACTGAGAGACGTGCACAAGCTTTCTTCGTGGGAGGTCCGGCCGTGGCGAGACCTAAACCCTCTGTCATTCGACTCAGTGTTAGAGATTGGGGCATCAAGGAGGGCTATTCTGTCGGCCACCTTGATCTCTGTAAGGTTTAGCCAGAGGTGGCGCTCCAGCACAACCAAACTGGCCATACCTCTGCTGATTGCCTTGGCGGTGGCTTTTGTGGCGCACAGGGCCAAGTCAGTGGCGCTGCGCAAGTCCCCAAAGGCCTCAGGGTCCAGGCCAGTCTCATCCATAGAGTGAAGGAGCTTGGCTCAAAACACTTGAAGTATCGCCATAGTGTGCAAAGCTGATGCAGCCTGGCCGGCGGTGGTGTAAGCGCGACCGCCGAGGGCAGATGTCGTTCTGCAGGGCTTTGGATGGGTGCACCGTCTTAGTTGAGGAGTCCAAGAGGAGAGCTAGCCTCGAGCAAGGGATGGAGATGGGCAGGCTCTTGCAGTGCGGGCGGCCGCCATTGTTGAGTGCAGTCTCCACGTGGGCGAGGCCCTGGCATGGGGTGCACTCGCTGTCTCCATCAATTTCATGCAGAGAGGCTGAAATTGTTTTTCTCAGCCGCCTCGCCATAGGTTCGTGCAGTTGCTGCAGCTCAGCCATTGAGCGAGCTAGACGCTCTGCTCAGTGCTCGATGTGCAGCTGTACTGCGTTTAAAAATAATGGCTTCAATATTCTAATATTTTCGCAATACGAAGTGAACGTTCCCGGAAGGGAGCCCTGATATCTGTGCGCTGCACATTATATGGAGAACAGCTTGTTTTCTTTTGCTTTTGGAAGCTCTCGCTTTTGTATGAAAGTCTGTGCATGAAATCCATTCTGCGTGATCTTCTAACATTGTCAGGGTCTGAATCAGGCTCAAATTGGTTTGAAATTGATGCCATCCTCAATATTTACACCAGATAAGAACTCGCAATTATGGAGGGACGGGACATTCCCTGAACACATGCTAAGCACTGCCAATCACAACACACTGGGCCACCTAACCTATCACAGCACATTTTGTATTTCGGTAGGAGGGGCTTCATCTAAATCACATGTTTGAGCCAGACTGGGGAAGCTGTAATAATGTAAAATATGTGAAAAATAATGCATTTTTTGATCAATCATGAAAACATATCCTAGTACACCCCAAAAAACAAAATCAAAACTTTGTGAAAGGGCATAAGAGGACCCCTTTACATTTATTTAAGGTTTTTTTTTTTTTGTCTGAGTAAAATTCATTGATTATAACAATGTATTGTGATAATGACAATAATCTCTAATTAAAAAAACTATTATCTTTATTCTAGAAAGCTGTCTAACACAAACAGTTATGCATCTATTTCAGGTTTTTGTATTTGATGTTGGGAAAAGGGCTTGGAAGTTTTATGACTGGACGAAAGTTACAACAGTTGCAGCTTTTGGACAATATGATGCTGAACTCATGTGTTATGCTCACTCTAAAGGAGCTCGATTGGTCCTGAAAGGTAGGGTTTGACTGGACATTATTGCAAAGTCTTTCATAAGCATTTTGTAGCCTACACTGTAAAACCTTGCTGTAAAAAAACAGCCAAATTCTGACAGTAACATATGGTCACTACAGGACTTTCCAGTAGGGTTGAAAGGGTTAAAGGTGTAAGATAAAAAGACACACCCACGGAATGTATTTAAAGGGGTGGTAAAACACGATTTTATTTTTGTAACTTTAGCTAGTGTGTAATGTTGCTGTTTGAGCATAAACAACATCTGCAGAGTTACAACGCTCAAAGTTCAAAGCAAAGGGAGATATTTGCTTTTAAAGAAATCAATTTCTAAGGACTACAGCAAACGGCCGCTAGGGACTACACGACATTCCTCCAGGGTTGCTGACATCACTAACCCCACTAAACCCCTCCTAATACTAAATAAGGGGGGCGAGGCCATTTTTGCTTTGGAGTTGGAGTTGTTGTGGTATAGTAGGCTGATGTTGCCGCAATGCCGTCGAAACGCTGTTATTTTCATCCGGATTGCAGGTCCACTTTGTTCAGCCTTCCTAGTTTCGGGGGAGTTAGGGATCAATGGTTAAAATTTATTTTTAACTCGGCCCCTCATAATTATTACCCAAATCTCGCTCTCTGTGCTGCACATTTTACGGAGGAAAGCTTCCACAATCTTCGCAAGTTCAATGCAGGATTCGCACAACGGCTTGTCCTGAAAGATGGAGCAGTTCCAACTTTAAGAACAGAAGCTGTTGTTTACGGGCCACAACCTGTAAGTATGATTTATTTTTCATCTATGTGTTTTCCTGCAATAGTTCGTATTGTTAATTGTACGTTGCAGCAAGGAAGTAAACAAATGACAACGCTGTTGTATGACAAATGACAAACCAGCTTGTTAATGCTCATTCATACCTAACGTTACAAACTTTTTTTTAAATCTCAACAGCGAACTTGGAATTAGTGTAAATTATTCTCTGATTAGAGCTTTTATGTATTGTTTATCTACATGCTTGTTTATCTACAGGCATGCTAAACATGGTTCTGTGTTTGATTTGGCTAACTTACTGAAGTAAAGCCAATGTTTAGTATTCTTTTTGGGTTAATAGTTCTGGCGACAGATATTTGGCTACAATCGTTCTAAAAATACAAAAGTAATGGTGCCATACAGTCAGTAACGATCACTATAGTTCCGCAGTCTTTACTCAAAAAAATCCCTTTGAGGACTGTAACGTTGCAGGGGATAATAACGTTTGTTATTATCTAACAAAATAATTTGTTAGAACGATTATATGAAATTCTTGTTTATAAATATGAAGCTTATTTTTGGTAATACTATAATAATTAGTACAATTTAATTACAGCGTATCTAAAAAGTAATGAGACAGAAAAAACAACAAAAAACAAACCTTTCTGAAACGTCGTTTAACAGCCGTTCTTGAACAGGTTCTGCTCGATCATCTTCACTAACATTCTCTGGGTCCGATTGACGCCATTGTTTATAATACACCAAAGCACAAACTACCGGTAAAGGTACGGGGCATGACGTTTCCGAAAAACGTGCACTAGGCGGTTAGCGAATCACAACACACTGGGCCAGCTAACCAATCTGAGCCCATTGCGTATTTTTGAGGGACTGGCTTCATAGTGTCACGATTACCCACGCACTTCCTGGGTTAACTTGGACTACATTTCCCATCATACACCTCCCTGGACTGATTACACCAAACACCATACACCTGCACTGCACTGATTGCACACACACCTGCACTTCATTTACACACACATAAAAGCCACTTCCACACACCACTTCTCTGCGAAGTATTGCATTGCCCTGGCTTTCAATTCCAAGCGTTTTTCTCTGTGTCTGCTGATCTGATTACTGACCTAGGACTCTGTACCCCGACCTCTGATCATTCTCTGCCTGTCTTGGTCCGGATTGCTCTTTGGACTTTGTCTTTTGCTGCCTGCCCTGACCTTTGCCTGTGATCTCGTCTTGCTCTTTGCTCTCTTCGTTGATTCTGTCTGCTGTTGATTTACCCTGCCTGTTGACCATTCTCTATAAACCTGCAAGTGGATTCCTCTGCGTCTGCGCCATCATTACACATAGAACCCGGAAACCATCCGACCGTTTTTACAAGGAGGGAAAGAGCAGTGTAGAATAAAGGTAAAATATTGAAAAATAATGCAATTTTTTTAAAAACGAAGCATGAACGCGTTACAGTGCACCCCACAAACACAATCAAGCCTTCGAAAAAATGTGTTTTACCACCCCTTTAACAGTAATAAAATGTAAGTTTAAAAAAAACATTATATATGCCAGTAGTTTACCGTAAAATTTAGTTTTGTGGGTTACCATTGTGCTGAAGAGTAAAGTCTGTGCTTCGGTCCAGGACAAGATCAAGAAACATTGATAATATGCTGCATGTTGCTTTATTTAAAAGGCAGTGACCGTGTTGTTGCTGATCCAGTGAAAATCTGAAATGAAATAAGTTCACAGTAATAATATGCTCACATTATTAGCGCATTATAAATATTAGTTTATAAAATTAATGGCTGTTGGCCAATTAAAGGCAGTTGGTTTTTGCAAATGAAATTAGTTAACTCGAGTTTTAATTTAGTAACATACAGTAAAGTAGATTACAGTAAAGAACTGTACAATTAAAAGTAAATTACTGGCAACATTTTACCATTAATTTACAGATCAAAGTTTTACTGTGTACATTTCAAATCATACAATGTTTTTACATTTTTGAACAACATGTGTTGCGCTTACCCTTGCAAATCCCAGTACCATGATGCTGGAGTATTGTGCGTTATTGCCAGGGATTTTCTATTTAGTTGTTATAGTGTAATAGGCTTTTCCGTTTGATTGCTTTTTGCCCCAATTCAAAACAGGCTTCCACTATTATCTATAATATTCTAGTCTTTAGATATGGCCTGGGTCTTTCCTTCAATGTAAGTCTATGGGATTATTTTTTACTTGTTTTGTTGTTTTATGCCAAAATCAAAACCCTTAAAAATAATAACACACCTATTCTCAAGAAGCCACATGATTTGGTGCATCATTCTTGCCTTTAGCAAATAGGGTACTAGGGAATATATGTGTCAATACCTAAGGTTGAGGGTTTCTTCAAATCACTAACCCAAAGTATGAGCCATAGTAAAAGTGACTTGATCACTGATCAAATTAACATGATTGATGAAATGTTCTTCACAGGAGATGTGCCACTCCCAGACATTGTGGATCCAGTAAATAGGACAGCTTGGATCCAGGCAAAGGTCAAGTTGGCAAAGAGTCAGTTTATGGATGGAATAAATCTAGACGTTGAGCAGGCGGTGCAGCCCAGTTCCCCTGAATACTATGCTTTGACAGCCCTCGTCAAGGAAACCACTGAAAGTTTCCACACAGAGATCCCAGGCTCTCAGGTAAAACAGCACATCTGACAATGATGTCATATAGGCACTTTCAAAGCCCCTGACATACTGTCTTCTCATCTTGAATCATAGGTATCATTTGATGTGGCTTGGTCACCCAAATGCATCGACAAGCGTTGCTATGATTACCTTGCCATTGCCGATTCATGCGATCTCTTGTTTGTTATGTCCTATGATGAGCAAAGCCAGATCTGGGGTGATTGTATAGCCATGGCCAATGGCCCCTTCAATCAGACATTGACAGGTAAGTGATTTAAAAATAAAAAAAATCGTTTTTTGAAAATTTGATCTCATGGAAATGTCTCGTTCCCACCATCCAGGAATGGAGGTTGCAATAGTAACCAAGATGTTGGTTTATCTTTTCATGTTTCCATTTCAAAATGCACACCTAAAGTTAAGAAATATGTCTTTCAGCCTATGATCAATACATCAGCATGAACATAGAGTCAAAGAAACTTGTGATGGGGGTTCCATGGTATGGTTATGACTACAGCTGCCTAAATTTTTCAATGGTAAGCAATTTATTTTCAGTACTTTATTGAAAATGACATGCAGTACTAGGGCTTCTCTTAAGAGAGTACTCTCGTGTTGCGTAAGCTAGCTTACGCTATGGGAAAACCTCTTTTCTCGAGAATTCTGAAGCCAAAAATGATCCATAATTTTGCATTAATTTAAAACACATTGCTTCATAGAGCAGACCTAGTCGAGATGGCTCGGGCGCCTATTGATTGCTCTGCGGCAACTGCTGCAGCCTATCGGTGGACTATTCATGACGTCAGTGCCAATCAGGGCACGGGCGCCCTCACGCGTCGCGTCCCGCCAGAATGGGCGTGGCTTATGTCTATATAAGCTGAGTCCAGATAGGGTGTTCTTTGATTTTTCATCTCTTCAGCGAAGTCTATACATCGCTGACTCTCTGAAGAAGCCTGCGCCGTCGAAGAGCTCTACAGCGGGACGAGCCATCTGCTTCGCAGAAGAGAAGACGGCCATTTCCTCGCAGCTTCACTGCCGTTCCTGCTGCGCTATCCGGCGCTCATATCCTTTACTTGCATTGTGTGTTCGCCTGCGAACTCACTTCTCCTAAAAGAGCCGAGGCGTTGTTTCAAATGCCTTGTTTCACGAAATGCGGCTCTTGCCGAGCCCCTCACAGCGACGGGGACCGCCACATCCTGTGCGTTTCCTGCCTGGGACAGAACCACGCCGAGGCGGCTGCCCGGAATGCGACTCTATGGCTATTTCGACCCTGCGGGCTCGGTTAGCCACCTTCGACGTGGACCCCACTCCTCCGCTTCTCTCGTCTGGGCCACGCTGTAAAAAGCGCCGCTCGCAGAGGGCTCTGGAGATCATTCCTGTGAGCGATTACATGCCGGCCGAATCCCGGTGTGCATCGCTTTCTGGTTCCCCGCCTCGATCACAGCCGGTCAGTCACCTTCTGCTTCCGCCGTGCATCTTGACTCCGACGGGGACAACGTGGAAGAGGACTGCTGTTCTCTCGCCGCCTCACAGAGCGAAGGATGGTCAGGCTCCAACCCGGACCCCGCCCCTTCCCTACAAGAGTCAAGTGGTGTGCGGGCTAGCGTCGACGCCGAGTTTCTTTGCCTCATAACCAAGGCTGTGGAAGGCCTCGGCCTCGATTGGTCGCTGCCCGTGGAACCCGCGCCCAGCAGGCTTGACGGCTGCTTCCTGCCCGGTCGTCGCTCGACGCCTCACACGTAGCCCGCTCCCTTCCTGCCGGAACTACACGAGGAGCTATCCAAAAGCTGGAAGGCGCCATTTTCTGCCAGGCTGCGGTCTTCTGTATTTTCGTCGCTCTCTATTGTTGACGGCGTGAAAGACAAGGGCTACCTCTCTATTCCTCCGGTCGAGGAAGCAGTGGCCACGCACTTGTGCCCGCCCTCCGCTGGATGGCGGTCCAAACCCGCTCTGCCCTCGAAAGCCTGCAGGACTACTTTGGCTCTCATCGGTCGCGCCTACGCCGCCGCCGGTCAGGCCGCTTCAGAGCTTCATTCCATGGCTGTGCTCCAAATTTATCAGGCTAACCTTCTCCGCACTATGGACGAGGCGGGCCCGAATCCTGAGAACTTCACCGATCTCAGAAGCGCCATGGACTTAGCTCTACGAGCCACCAAGTCCGCTGCACAGGCCATTGGGAGAAACATGGCATCTCTCTCCGTCACCGAGAGATATTTGTGGCTAACGCTGTCCGACATGAAGGAGTCCGACAGAGCCACTTTTCTGGACGAGCCCATCTCCCCATCCGGTCTCTTCGGCCCGGCGGTCAAGGGCTTCACTGAACGCCTCTAGAGGTTCAGAAAATGTTGCAAGCCATGCGACACTTCATTCCTAGGGGCTCCAGTTCCGCGACGGGTCGCTCGAAAAAGCAGCCGCCCAACCGTAACACAGCGCCACTGCCGCCTCCTCCACCAGCCTCACAGCGCCGTTACTAGAGGGACCCTCAGCAGCGCTCGAGCTCTTCGAGCCGCCACAAGCCACCTCCCCCCTGGGGGCCCAGGCCCAAGATAGTGCTGAAACCTGAGCCCTCAAAGTCTTCCTGACAGCACAGAGAAGACGAAGATGGCTGAGTCCCGCCGTGGCCGGACCGCCATCAAAGACACCGCGCTTCGCTCTCTCAGTTCCCTCAACAGAAGTGACTGGAGAAGTGTATTTTACAGCCAACGAGCCCGTTACACGACCCGCTCGCCTGTACCCAAAGGCCGTTTTCACGGCTACCCAGATAGATCTCAAAAAGAGCATTATGTCTGTTTGCCCGGCTCTCACCGAAGGTGTTATAAATGTAGGAAATGTGCCCACTTCCCAGTGCTCACCCCTACACATAAGCACGGCCCATTCAGTGTCACACACTTAGTCACGGCCCACATCTATGAGACCGGCTCGGGCCGCGTGGGTTCTAAATGTAAAAAAGGTGCCCACTATGCAGTGCCCACCCCTACTCACAAACACTGTATGCCCTATGACACACTATCCGGCTCACGCCGAGAGTGCTATAAAGCTAGGAAAGGTGCCCACTACCCAGTGCTCACCCCCACACATAAGCACGGCCCGTTCTATGAGACACACACTCAAAGCTCGTGAATTGTGTTCAGTGTGCAGAGAGCGCGCGCCTGCATGCAAACTCGGCACGCTGTGTGTCACACATATGCAGCGGCCAGAGCCCAGATACCATTCTCCCTCTAGCTTTAAGTTTGAAAACATGGGAAATGATCCCGGGCGTGTCATAATAGGTACTGAACACTATAAAGCGAGGCTACTCGCTGCAGTTTGCTCGCAGACCCCCACGCTTTCAAGCCAGGGTCGAAACTACGGTGAAAGACGAAGTAGCACACCTACTTCGTGCCGAGATAGCGAAACTGCTGGAAAAAGGGGCTATAGAAACCGTCCCTCTAATACAGAGCGGATCAGGCTTCTACAGCAAATATTTCCTTGTCCCCAAAAAGGATGGCAGTCTCAGATCCATCCTAGATCTCAGGCGCTTGAACAGAGCCCTCATGCAGAGATCGTTCAGAATGCTCACGACCAGACAAATCCTCGCGCAAATTCGGCCGAGGGACTGGTTTATCTCAGTGGAACTGAAGGATGCTTATTTTCAGATTCAGATAACCCCATCACAGGCCTTTCTTACGATTTGCCTTCGAGGGCCAGAGCTATCAGTACACCGTCCTGCCATTCGGTCTATCTTTAGCACCTCGTACATTCACGAAGCGCATGGACGCGGCGCTCGCCCCCCTGAAAATGCGGGGGATGCGAATACTGAACTATTTAGACGACTGGCTGATTCTAGCACAGTCAGAGACGGAACTGTTAGCACACAGAGCTTTATTACTCAGCCATTTACAGGACTTGGGCCTCCATGTCAACTGGACCAAGAGCTCGCTGTCTCCCAGCCAGAAAATTTCCTTTCTAGGAACAGACTTAGACTCGGTGTCAATGACAGCGCGGCTGACGTCACAGCGTGCGCTGCGGATTCAGCGCTCAGCAGCGTCTTTCAAGGTCGGCAGTATTCTCCCTCTCAAAATTTTTCAGAGGATGCTAGGCCTTATGGCCTCGGCCTCGGCAGTGCTTCGACTGGGCTTGCTTTACATGCACCCGGTCCAGCACTGGCTGAAGACGCGGGTCCCGCTTCGAGCATGGACCTCTGGCCGTATTTGCCTCAAGGTGACCCAGAACTGTGTTACAGCGCTGGAGCCTTGGAAGGTGACAGACTGGTACCAGTCGGGCGTCGATCTGGGCACGATCTCGAAACGAAAAGTAATCTCGACAGACGCCTCCAACTCAGGTTTTCGGCCTGTGGGCAACTCAGGTTTTCGGCCTGTGGGCAGCTCAGGAAGGGCGCTTACACATAAACTGTCTGAAGATGAAAGCGGTCGAGAATGCATTTCCTCCCCTTCTTAACCCTCTGGGGTCTGAAAACGCGCCTGTGCGTTTTGCTGGATTTTCTTCACATAGTAGCACAATAGACTTAAATTACTCTGTCATTTATGGCCATACAGAAAAAATAAATATGAAAAAATGATCTGTGATATGTCTACTTTTGTATGTGTCCACTTACAATCAAAACACAACATTGTGCTTTTGTAAAATAAAGAAAATAAACCGGGTGTGCTTTCTGCCTCTCCGTCTCGTGAACTTTTTTTTCTTGAGCACGTCTATAAACTGAAACAAAACTCAGCGAATACTATTCACCCAGGCATGAGCTATATATCTTTATAATCGTTTAAGTGTGTACTTTTAAATGATCTGTTTCAAAACGAAAACAAATTTTCTCTAAGTAATTTGTATAAAACCAACAAGATATCCAGTTTCTCAAACGCTTTCTCATTAAATTTAATTTGACCACGCCCACACTCGCAAAAGAGATTGATATGCAAATCTCCACGTGAAGGAATGCGAACGCGCTCATTACCTCAAAAACAAAGCACCAAACTTCACCAGTCCTCTGCTTTTCATCGAGTTTGGAAGACACGCTGTGAGCTTACATTGGATTTACCTCAGAAGAAGAAGAACGCGAGAAGACAAGAAAGATTTAAGGTAAGAAATGTATTATGAATTATATTAGTTAGTGTTATTGTTGCATAAACTTAACATTGCAGTTTAACTGTTGCTAGACTAAAATTTATGAAATCGACGGAAAAATTTTGAAATATGAACCATAGACAGGCAGGCTACCTTTCAATGCAAAATTTATATACATGTACGACACGAGGATGTTTTTATGTTTGATAATAAAACACAGCATGATATAGAAGTAATGTTAGGCTAGTATCAGTGTTTACTCTAATATGGTGAATATTATAATGTTTAGAACCATGTTTACTGTTAAATACTGTGTTTGTAACGGATGGAAACATTTGAAGTAACATATCCATATATTTTTCTCTAGTGTATGTACTGAAGTGTTATTTTTTAACGATTTATAGGTCGCATGCTATTGTCTATTGTTATTATTATTTGGAATTAAAATATCCCACATCATCACATTCCCTTCACCATACCTGGAGATTGGCATGGGGTACTTTCCATAAGATCATCTCTCAATGCAAATCAAACCAGCTATTAGGCTAACTGAAATAAAACCAGGCCAATCTCTAGGTATGGTGAAGGGAATGTGATGATGTGGGATATTTTAATTCCAAAGGCCAAGAGAACTTTATCAGGATGCATAGTATCCCGGATCCATGAAATAACTGGCCTTTAAAAATAAAAACTGCCTGCCTCTATGGGAATTTAACATAGGGGTGTCCTGACTTATGCACCCTGTATTTTAAGGAAGAACATTTATTTATTTGCGATACATTGTTCATTCACAAATAAAATCGGTGTCCCTAAAGGTTGGAGTTTTCCTATTTTTTTTAATTAAGACATCAATGTTTTTTATTTCTCTTTTTAGTCAACTTTAGCATGGGTGTGTTCACTTATTCTAGGCACTGTGTGTGTATATATATATATATATATATATATATATATATATATATATATATATATATATATATATATACACAGGTCCTTCTCAAAAAATTAGCATATTGTGATAAAGTTCATTATTTTCCATAATGTAATGATAAAAATTAAACTTTCATATATTTTAGATTCATTGCACAACAACTGAAATATTTCAGGTCTTTTATTGTTTTAATACTGATGATTTTGGCATACAGCTCATGAAAACCCAAAATTCCATCTAAAAAAATTAGCATATCATGAAAAGGTTCTCTAAACGAGCTATTAACCTAATCATCTGAATCAACTAATTAACTCTAAACACCTGCAAAAGATTCCTGAGGCTTTTAAAAACTCCCAGCCTGTTTCATTACTCAAAACCGCAATCATGGGTAAGACTGCCGACCTGACTGCTGTCCAGAAGGCCATCATTGACACCCTCAAGCAAGAGGGTAAGACACAGAAAGAAATTGCGCCGTGGCATGGAGGCAATCAGCCTCTGGCACTGCTGAGGTGTTATGGAGGCCCAGGATGCTTCGATAGCGGCCTTAAGCTCATCCAGAGTGTTGGGTCTTGCGTCTCTCAACTTTCTCTTCACAATATCCCACAGATTCTCTATGGGGTTCAGGTCAGGAGAGTTGGCAGGCCAATTGAGCACAGTAATACCATGGTCAGTAAACCATTTACCAGTGGTTTTGGCACTGTGAGCAGGTGCCAGGTCGTGCTGAAAAATGAAATCTTCATCTCCATAAAGCTTTTCAGCAGATGTAAGCATGAAGTGCTCCAAAATCTCCTGATAGCTAGCTGCATTGACCCTGCCCTTGATAAAACACAGTGGACCAACACCAGCAGCTGACATGGCACCCCAGATCATCACTGACTGTGGGTATTCCAGTGCTGCTTCTCTGTAGCCCAGGTCCGGCGCTTCTGCCGCTGTTTCTGGTTCAAAAGTGGCTTGACCTGGGGAATGCGGCACCTCTAGCCCATTTCGTGCACACGCCTGTGCACGGTGGCTCTGGATGTTTCTACTCCAGACTCAGTCCACTGCTTCCGTAGGTCCCCCAAGGTCTGGAATCGGTCCTTCTCCACAATCTTCCTCAGGGTCCGGTCACCTCTTCTCGTTGTGCAGCGTTTTTTGCCACACTTTTTCCTTCCCACTGAGGTGCCTTGATACAGCACTCTGGGAACAGCCTATTTGTTCAGAAATTTCTTTCTGTGTCTTACCCGCTTGCTTGAGGGTGTCAATGATGGCCTTCTGGACAGCAGTCAGGTAGGCAGTCTTACCCATGATTGCGGTTTTGAGTAATGAAACAGGCTGGGAGTTTTTAAAAGCCTCAGGAATCTTTTGCAGGTGTTTAGAGTTAATTAGTTGATTCAGATGATTAGGTTAATAGCTCGTTTAGAGAAATTTTTCATGATATGCTAATTTTTTTAGATAGGAATTTGGGGTTTTCATGAGCTGTATGCCAAAATCATCAGTATTAAAACAACAAAAGACCTGAAATATTTCAGTTGGTGTGCAATGAATCTAAAATATATGAAAGTTGAATTTTTATCATTACATTATGGAAAATAATGAACTTTATCACAATATGCTAATTTTTTTTTACCTGTGTATATATATATATGACCTGTGTATATATATAATTAAAGCTGCAAGCAGCATTAAGCGGTGTTCAAGCAGTTAAGGCATTTAAGATTTTTAACCACACAAGCATCAAAAGAAATTAAGTTTTATGTAGCAAGCATTTAACCACTGACATCATAGATGGAATAGACCATGTTTTAGCATGATTTACCATAATATGCCACATTTTAGTGTGATTTTTCATGATTTACCATGTTCCAGTATGATTTACCATGAATCTAGCATGATTTACCACGTTCTAGTATGATTTACTACATTCTAGGATGATTTACCATAGAGCAGTGGTTCCCAAACCTGTCCTGAATGACCCGTTTTCTCTGTCTCTCTAATCAATCACACCTGATTCAACTCATCAGCTCATTAACCTATGTGATTATGAGCTGATGAGTTGAATCAGGTGTGTTTGATTAGGGTTCCCAACACTGCCATAGAGTACCGTGATTCTAGCATGATTTACCATAGTTTATCATGATTTACCACATTGCTAGCATTGATGTGAAGTGTCAGTACAAATGAAGTGATAAACTCTGACAAAATATGATTGTGTTATAATAGTAATTGTTATACAAGTGATTTTATAGTATCTAAATATGAATGCACCTGTTAAAAGACTTCATTAATAAGTAGAATGAGCCAATAAGTGGTCTTCTACTGCCCTCTGCTGGCCACTTTCATTTTGACAGGCTTGATTTTCACCAGTATTCTGCAAACCAGTTTTTCCATTTTAACTCCTTTATGCAAGCTTACACACACACACACACAAAATCATTATGAAAATATATTTGAATGGTATTTCATACATGTCTTTGCAAACTATTAATCAGATTATTCAGAATTTATTCAGAAACATAGGACTACACACACATTCTGTTGTAGATACAGAGATTTGAACTAGGTCTCATTCAGGATTCACATTTGTCAATATGACAGAATTGTCAATAGTGATACTTCAATAGATGAAATTTGACTTAATGTGATTGTAAATGTTAAAAATAGTAATTTTATAAATTCTAAATAGTAATTTTGTCACACTCCTCAAGTATAATTCATATTTTAAACAGCAGGGGGCAGTAAAATACTACTTATTGGCTTAATATGCCATTATATTCATTTAATTTTCAAATTTTTAACTGTTATAGGGGCAAATTTTGTCCGATCTGTCTGAAATTTTTCATGATTGTATGGAGTCATATGGCACATGTTCTGACTTGTTTTTAAGAAGATCTGAGCATTCATTGAAGAGATATAGGCTTTTGGGGACACTAGGTCATGGCTACATTGTGAAGTGACCCTATTATAGCCATCCAAATGAAGTTGTTCAACTTTTTCTGATAATTATTGATCTAGAGAGTCCAGAGAATTGTACTGCACTGGTTTTGAACATTATGATATTAACATTACATGATAATAAATGGAAAACACCATTTACAGCAAATACAGGCAATTTACGATAGGAAATACATTGTTTCAAAGCTTTTTAACAGTTATAGCGCCACTTATGGTCCGATCTCCATAAAATTTGGCATGCTTTTTAAGGATGTTATGTCACATATGCTCACCAATTTTTGTGAAGTTCTGAGTTTTCGTATAGGATTTATAGGCTTTTGACTATATTTTGCCAGGCCCATTTTATAAATGACCCTGTTATAGCCAACCAAATGCCAAATTTCAACTTTTTTTTTTATAAGTATTGATCTAGAGAGTCCAGAGAATTGTCCTTTGAAATTTTTTTTTCTGAGATATACATCTTGTTTGTCTTGAGCCAAGGATCACAGTGGTGTAAAAAGCTTGGACCAACGGTCTAGGAGTTATGAGCAATTTAGTACTTTTGGTTGCTGTAGCGCCACCTATGGGCCAATCGGGGTCATACTCTGATAGGTTCTCCCCAAAAGTGTGGCCTACCATCTGGCCGAGTTTCAAGTTGAACACACTTGAACACGCTTGAACACTCTAAAGTGCTTGAACACCTAATAAGATTGAGATCTTTTTTAACAGTTATAGCGCCACCTAACGTCCGATCTCCATGAAACTTTGCATGCTTCTTCACCATGTTATGACACATATGCTCATCAATTTTTGTGAAGTTTTGACTTTTCGTTTAGGATTTATAGGCTTTTGACTATTTTGCCCCGCCCCTTTTCTAAATGACCCTGTTACAGCCACCCAAATGCAAAATTTCAATTTTTTTTCGATAATTATTGATCTAGAGAGTCCAGAGAATAGGCCTAGACTGGTTTGGTTCCGATCGGGCGAAAAACCAGGGACTAGTTCGCAAAAGTAAATTTAGGAAAAAAGTACGTACAATTTTTTTAGGCCCAAATCGAAATCTGAGATATACATCTTGTTTGTCTTGAGCCAAGGATCACAGTGGTGTAAAAAGTTTGATGCTAGGACCAACGGTCTAGGAGTTATGAGCAATTTAGTACTTTTGGTTGCTGTAGCGCCACCTATGGGCCAATCGGGGTCATACTCTGATAGGTTCTCCCCAAAAGTGTGGCCTACCATCTGGCCGAGTTTCAAGTTGAACACACTTGAACACGCTTGAACACTCTAAAGTGCTTGAACACCTAATAAGAATGAGACCTTTTTGACAGTTATAGCGCCACCTATGGTCCGATCTCCATGAAACTTTGCATGCTTCTTCACCATGTTATGACACATATGCTCATCAATTTTTGTGAAGTTTTGACTTTTCGTTTAGGATTTATAGGCTTTTGACTGTATTTTGCCCCGCCCCTTTTCTAAATGACCCTGTTACAGCCACCCAAATGCAAAATTTAAATTTTTTTTTCGATAATTATTGATCTAGAGAGTCCAGAGAATAGGCCTAGACTGGTTTGGTTCCGATCGGGCGAAAAACCAGGGACTAGTTCGCAAAAGTAGGTTTTGGACAAAATTGGACGTAAAATTTTTTTTAGGCCCAAATGGAAATCTGAGATATACATCTTGTTTGTCTTGAGCCAAGGATCACAGTGGTGTAAAAAGCTTGATGCTAGGACTAACGGTCTAGGAGCTTTGCGCAATTTAGTACTTTTGGTTGCTGTAGCGCCACCTATGGGCCAATCGGGGTCATACTCTGATAGGTTCTCCCCAAAAGTGTGGCCTACCATCTGGCCGAGTTTCAAGTCTTTAGGCCTTACGGTTTGGGCTGCACGATGCGTTTTAGGGGAATTTTTTTTTTCAAATAGCAATTACAATAGGTTTTCAGCACTAAAGTGCTTGAACACCTAATAAGAATGAGACCTTTTTGACAGTTATAGCGTCATCTATGGTCCGATCTCCATGAAACTTTGCATGCTTCTTCACCCTGTTATGACACATATGCTCAAAAATTTTTGTGAAGTTTTGACTTTTCGTTTAGGATTTATAGGCTTTTGACTGTATTTTGCCCCGCCCCTTTTGTAAATGACCCTGTTACAGCCACCCAAATGCAAAATTTCAAATTTTTTTCGATAATTATTGATCTAGAGAGTCCAGAGAATAGGCCTAGACTGGTTTGGTTCCGATCGGGCGAAAAACCACCGACTAGTTCGCAAAAGTAGGTTTTGGACAAAATTGGACGTAAATATTTTTTTTAGCCCCAAATCGAAATCGGAGACATACATCTTGTTTGTCTTGAGCCAAGGATCACAGTGGTGTAAAAAGCTTGATGCTAGGATCAACGGTCTAGGAGTTATGAGCAATTTAGTACTTTTGGTTGCTGTAGCGCCACCTATGGGCCAATCGGGGTCATACTCTGATAGGTTCTCCCCAAAAGTGTGGCCTACCATCTGGCCGAGTTTCAAGTCTTTAGGCCTTACTGTTTGTGCTGCACGATGCGTTTTAGGGGAATTTTTTTTTAGGTGTTCAAGCACTTTAGTTAATTAAATCGAAAATTTTAACCAGAAAAATCTACGATGTATGCCCAGAGTCGTGCAGCCATATAGTTTCTCTTGATAACAGCATGTTCACAGTTGTTTTTTTTTTTTGTTTTTTTTACAGGGACCAGATGCCCCACGGATGAGTCCTGCTGACTTCAGCATTCACATGAGACTCTGTACATGAACATGGTAAAATGAAAAATCAAACACCTTGGAAATGACAGGTACTATGTTTCAGGAATGGCACAAAGGTGTGTGACTGTTTAAGTCTCAGTAAGTGTGTTCAATAATGTTTTTTGTCATTTGTTGTGTATCTTTGGATTATGTTGTGTTGTTAAACCATCTGGCCGAGTTTCAAGTCTTTAGGCCTTACGGTTTGGGCTGCACGATGCGTTTTAGGGGAATTTTTTTTTTCAAATAGCAATTACAATAGGTTTTCAGCACTAAAGTGCTTGAACACCTAATAAGAATGAGACCTTTTTGACAGTTATAGCGTCATCTATGGTCCGATCTCCATGAAACTTTGCATGCTTCTTCACCCTGTTATGACACATATGCTCAAAAATTTTTGTGAAGTTTTGACTTTTCGTTTAGGATTTATAGGCTTTTGACTGTATTTTGCCCCGCCCCTTTTGTAAATGACCCTGTTACAGCCACCCAAATGCAAAATTTCAAATTTTTTTCGATAATTATTGATCTAGAGAGTCCAGAGAATAGGCCTAGACTGGTTTGGTTCCGATCGGGCGAAAAACCACCGACTAGTTCGCAAAAGTAGGTTTTGGACAAAATTGGACGTAAATATTTTTTTTAGCCCCAAATCGAAATCGGAGACATACATCTTGTTTGTCTTGAGCCAAGGATCACAGTGGTGTAAAAAGCTTGATGCTAGGATCAACGGTCTAGGAGTTATGAGCAATTTAGTACTTTTGGTTGCTGTAGCGCCACCTATGGGCCAATCGGGGTCATACTCTGATAGGTTCTCCCCAAAAGTGTGGCCTACCATCTGGCCGAGTTTCAAGTCTTTAGGCCTTACTGTTTGTGCTGCACGATGCGTTTTAGGGGAATTTTTTTTTAGGTGTTCAAGCACTTTAGTTAATTAAATCGAAAATTTTAACCAGAAAAATCTACGATGTATGCCCAGAGTCGTGCAGCCATATAGTTTCTCTTGATAACAGCATGTTCACAGTTGTTTTTTTTTTTTGTTTTTTTTACAGGGACCAGATGCCCCACGGATGAGTCCTGCTGACTTCAGCATTCACATGAGACTCTGTACATGAACATGGTAAAATGAAAAATCAAACACCTTGGAAATGACAGGTACTATGTTTCAGGAATGGCACAAAGGTGTGTGACTGTTTAAGTCTCAGTAAGTGTGTTCAATAATGTTTTTTGTCATTTGTTGTGTATCTTTGGATTATGTTGTGTTGTAAATAAATCCAAACAATCAAAAAGCCATTCTTTTTTAAATCTCCTCATTCTTTGTGCAAGGCTTCTCATAATGATTGGGCCTGATAGCACCTAATAGGGCCATTAGGGGAGGGTCTTTGTCTTTCTCACACAAAACATGTCTTGCAAATTTTAAATCAGTTTGTTTTATCTGTATGAGTATGCAGGATGATTTTCACATAGTTTTGGAGCAAATATTCTAGGCTACGTGATACAATTGTCTGAAGTATTGTGAAGAAATAATCAGTATTGGTTTCTTGACCTTATTTCAGTGACAATTTTTTTTGTTTTTTCACAAACCACGCATAAACGTCATTATCTTAAAACTACAAACTTTTACATACATGCTGCTGACATATTACTGTAGCAGAGTTCGTGCTGAATACAGTGTAATCAGACTTTAGCCATGAAAATGTCATAAGCAACAGAAATAAGCACAAATGTCAGAGCATGTCAGAACACCTCCAGGGCCCAAAAACACCTCAGACCCCAGAGGGTTAAAGGGCCACAATGTTCTAGTCTGCACAGACAACTTGGCGGTGGTATCCTACATAAACCGTCAGGGCGCTCTCAGATCAAAGAGCCTCCACGCGCTGGCAGAACGCCTCCTCGTGTGGTCTCAGCAAAATCTGCGCTCGCTAACGGCGGCGCACGTGCCGGGCTGTCAAAACGTGGGTCCGGACATGCTGTCCAGAAGCAACGTTGCCCCAGGGGAATGGTCCCTGCACCCTCGAGTGGTCCAGCTACTATGGGACACGTTCGGCAGAGCCGAAGTCGATCTCTTCGCGCCATCAGAGAACGCACACTGCCCAGTGTTTTTCGCAAAAGACAGGGACGCGCTGGCCCACAACTGGCCCAGCCTCCCGCTCTATGCGTTTCCCCCGATCGCGCTGTTACCACAGGTGATCGAGCGAATCCGGGAGAACAGACGCTCTGTGCTCCTCATAGCACCGCTCTGGAGGAACCAAGGCTGGTTCCCGGAGCTGATGCAGTTAGTGAGCACAGCCCCGTGGCCTATTCCTGTGAGGAAGGATCTCCTCTCTCAGGCCAAGGGCACGATTTGGCACCCGCGCCCTGACTTATGGGCCCTGCACGTATGGGCCATCAACGGGTACCCGTATCTCCCAGAAGTGCTGAACACTATTACACAGGCTAGAGCGCCCTCTACTAGACGGCTCTATGCTTTAAGTGGTCAGTGTTTTCCGGCTGGTGCTCGGCTCAAAACCGAGATCCACAACAATGTGGCATCACAGAGATTCTCTCCTTCCTACAAGAGCTTCTGGATGAGGGCAGGTCCCCCTTCACGCTCAAAGTGTATATTGCAGCCATTGCAGCGTTTACAAGACCCTTGCATGGCCAGTCACTGGGAAGGTACAATCTTATCATCCGCTTCCTTAGAGGCGCTAGGAGACTAAACCCTCTTCGACCCTCTCTGGTTCCGGTCTGGGACCTTTCCACGGTCCTATACGCCATGAAGGGCGACCCCTTTGAACCACTACAGTCTGTGGATCTGCGGTGTCTCTCATTCAAAACAGTTTTTCTCATGGCGCTCGCTTCAGTCAAACGAGTGGGTGACCTGCATGCGCTCTCTGTGGGCGCTGGATGCATTGAGTTTGGGCCTAATGATGAAACATCAGTATTCATAAAAGAGTAGGCGAGAAGTTCCCGGATGGCTTACTGCTTTCGCCCAGATTTTTGAGTGCTGAACCTATGGATACTCTATCCCAGGAGACCACGCGAGAGGATACGTCATCAAACATCACAGAGATCAGCGACACGGGGGTTTTCAAATGTGAGTAAACACGGTTCCTTGTGTTTAAATCGTATGTGTTAAACTACTATAGAGTAAACGTTTTAACTGTTGAAGGTGTAAAGGAGTTAGACAGTATAGTATAGTTGTGATTTTTGCTGTAAAAACATGTTTTATTATGTATAGCTAGCTAACAGGGGAGCTCAGTAAGCACACGTAACGTTACGTCTCTAAAGTGGATTTACATAACCATATACATCTTAAACACGCTTATTTAAAATGTCTATTTACATCTGAAAGGAAAATATTGTATAAGTTTTGCAGATGAGCACATCACAACATGAAAAAGACATCTGAGTGATGTATGTGTGCTATTATGTAGGATAATTCACTGTTGTCAACACTGTTTACATTAGACAAATGTGCTGTAAATAAACAAATCTATAAAGTAACTAAACATGTTATATATTTGATTTGTTCCTTATTACTGTTGATGACTGCTTTTGTATAATGTTTGTGCATTTTTGTAGGATCTGAAATGTCTGCAGACTGGTGTGAGCACTGAGGATGAGGAGCCCGGAGCTGAATCCTGGAAACGGTGCCATGGATGAGACGCTCCATCACTCCACCGGCCCTTATGTGTCCCTCCATCACTCCACCGGCCCTTGTTGCCTCAGATTGTGAAGCGCAGCACAGCAACAAGCTCCGGCATGAAGGCACGGTCACCTCTGGTGAATTCATCAGAATAAAGCCGCAGAATGGGAACCGCTGTGTTGAGATGGCAATATGTGGGGTTCAGCGCCTGTAAATACATGCTTGTAGTTTGAATAAAGCTTTGTTTCATGTGTTGTTGACTTGTATATGCATTTGTTTATTGTGATGGTTACTTTTATTTGTTCTTTTACTCATTTATTCATGTTTCTTATTGTTGTCAGTATATAAAATATAATTATTTAATTAATGTATGCATTAATTAATTCATTGCTTGACTGACAATTGAGATGTTTCACTGCATTAATCTTGTGTATTCATGCATAACTATGTCATATGACAAAACAAATTACATTTTGTATGTTTTATTAAATTATATCATTTTTAGTATATAAAAAAGTAATATAATTAAGTATTGGTCAGCATTTAGTATTATTATTTTGTTTAAGTTTTGGGGTGGGCTAACAATGCAATTAATTTTGAGGTAATATTCATTTTTAAGGAGCGATACTTACATTTTTCGAGTATAAAATCAACAGTTTTCTCCTAAGGAGAGATCTTCGAGCAGCTGCCCGTCTCCTTGTGCAGACATTACAAACGCAGAGGAAAACAGTTCTAGGTTGTGCTGTCTAGTTACTGATGTTATGAAGTGTTAGTGCACCTGTCATCATTTAAACTTATTACATACAAGATCATGGAAAGATACCATAGTTGTATCTAACAATGAACAATCATAATGACAAAACATAAAGAGCATTGGTTTGTGTACATCATAATATGATATTTATAGGCTACACAGGAAAAAAGAACAATAACAAGGCTAAATATCTTTAAATAGTTTTTCATAATACATAAATTCTGAGGGATCAAACAAGAGGTAAATTCATCAAGAAAAAGAGGAAAACTTAAAGGAGAAACTTTTTGGGTATAAAATAAAGAAATTAACATGTTCAAGAGATGACGATTTTGGGGTTTCTTAATAAAAAGTTATATCGTTAGGCCCTATAAGGATAAAACTGTGGGTCACATTAGTAGGGTTTAAACTATAACAACTTAAATCAACCCTAAATGTATTCACAAAATAATGGACAGCTGTTTCTTCAACAATAGGCTACCACAAAATGAGCAGGTTTCATCCATATCATTTACAGATAGATGAATTAAATGTGTTGTTCATATCTTTAAAGTGTGATAACGCGTCGTAGGTCACATGATAACGTCAACATGGCGTATATGATGTCCGGATCACATTCATACTCGAGATTTGGCTATAAAGTACCTACTCTTTTAGCGCTCGTTAAGTAAGTACTCATTGAAATTAAGTACCTACTCATTGAGTATGCGATTCCGAACGCAGCCAGAGCCTTTCCAGATGGATAGTGGGCGCTATTGCTCTGGCCTATAAGTCTAAAGGCCTTCAGTGCCCTTTGGGCATCAGAGCCCACTCTACAAGAGGCATGTCCTCGTCATGGGCTTGGTCCAGTGGGGTTTCACTTCAAGACATTTGTATGGCGGCAGGCTGGGCCTCCCCGTCTACATTTATAAGGTTTTACAACCTGGAAGCAGGGCTCAACATAAAAAAAAATCCCCACTGGCCCCCAGGGTCAGTAGATCAGAGGGTTACTGGCCCCTTCTATATTTTTACTGGCCCTGAAAGAAATAGAAGGAAAAGCACTTTTCCATTAAACTGTATTTATTGTATACATTAGGATTATTTTTTCTTGTCCCCTCACAATGACAGTAAACTAATTATTACATTACATGAGTGATGAGTAATGTTACATAGGCTATATTTTCACTTCAAAATGGCGAAATTAGACAAAAGTATATTAGTTTGCCTGATTATTTTTTACATTCGTTTAACATTTATGACCTAAAAAACTGTCAATGAAGAAAAAATTAAGAACGCGCTGAATCTGATTATAACAAGACTGAAGCGAACACGAATTTGTGTAGCTTACACTTAATCACACATTTTTAGGGGGGGTAGGCAGAAGTTTAGGGGGGAATTTGATTACACTATTTATAGATAGCCCGTCGGCAGGCCGGTTATGCATTTCGCATTTTGGTCGGCTTTTGTTGTAAATTTCCGGCAAACGAAACTGTACATGCCCTCATCGCCTTTCTCCACCCAGGTGTACTGTGTTTTCCATGACACTAGGAATTAGGACAGGGCGATATGGCCAAAAAATCATATCTCTGTATTTATTGGTTAAATGGCGATATACGATATATATCTCGGTACTTTCTACGTTTTTCTATTTGGATAAAGAAAATCTGTATTTATTTAAAAAAATGTTATTTCACATCCTGCTCAATGATATCCAAACAATGTTGATGTTAAAGGATATGGAAACAAATATAGGGAATGTAATGTAGCCTATGCAATATATTATGTGCAAAAAGGTCAAGTCAAGTCAAGTCATCCTCATTTATATAGCGCCTTTAACAACGCAGATTGTTTCAAAGCAGCTGTACAGAGATAAACATATAATTTAAGGTAACAGAGATTGGTTTAGTTTAATAGTGGTTCTTGAATAATGTTTTTTTCCAGCTAAAGTTAGTTTTGATTGATTCACTTCCGTCTAAATGATCATTTGTTATTAAATTAAGGGCCGCTAAGACGACACCGTTCTCTCTAAACAGACTTTAAACGTGAACCTGTGATAGACGCTGATGGCGTTCACATGCGCACTAAGAATTGATTCTATAGTTATGTACGTTTGAATATATGTGCGCAGGTTTGTAATTCCTTACAAACCATGCCTACACAAACTACTTGTCTATAAATTTTGATGCAGAATTTTATTTTATCTTATCACTTCGGGTAGGTACGCGAACCGAAAAATTCCACTAAGCTTTATCTGTAGAGTGGTATAGGGATCCTCCATAGAGAGAGGCTAGTTGGCACTTCAGCACTGCATTGTCATCGGGTCCAGGCGAAGGTCCTTCGTCAGATCTGGAAACGGCCTGGATCCGGCAGGCTGCGGCAAAACCTCGGGATAAACAAAGACACTAAAATTAGCGTAGATGCCATTCTTCTTATGATGTAACGAGTACATCAGGATTTAAGGGAAGTGTTCCCAGTTCCGGCTGACCTAATCTAAGCAGCCTAATATTGAATTATAAAAGTCTATAGAGTGTTATGTGAATGCTAGGTCAAAGAGATGTGTTTTTAGTGTAGCTTTGAACTGACAGACTGTGTCTGCTTCCTGGACAATGTTAGGAAGATTGTTCCAAAGTTTTGGTGCTAAATAGGAAAAGGATCTACCGCCAGCAGTCGATTTAGATATTCTAGGTATTATCAACTGGCCAGAATTTTGAGATCGCAATAGACGTGAAGGAGTACAATGCGTTAAGAGCTCGCTCAAGTACGGCGGAGCTAAACCATTTAGTGCTTTGTAAGTAATCAGCAATATTTTAAAATTTATACGATGTTTAATAGGGAGCCAATGCAGTGTTGACAGAACCGGGCTAATATGGTCATACTTCCTGGTTCTGGTAAGAACTCTAGCGGCTGCGTTTTGAACTAGCTGTAGTTTGTTTATTAGGCGTGCAGGGCAACCACCTAGCAGAGCATTACAATAATCTAGCCTTGATGTCATGAACGCATGAACTAATTGTTCCGCATTTGTCAATGAGAGCATATGGCGTAATTTAGATATATTTTTAAGATGGAAAAATGCGGTTTTACAGACACTAGACACGTGACTTTCAAATGAAAGATTGGTATCAAAGAGCACACCCAGGTTCCTAACCGACGACGAGGACTTAACAGAGCAGCCATCAAGTGTTAGACGGTATTCTAGGTTATTACGTGTGGAAGCTTTTTGTCCAATAATTAGAATCTCTGTTTTTTCAAAATTTAGTTGTAGGAAATTACTAGTCATCCAATTTTTCATTTCAACTATGCATTCCGATAATTTTGTGAATTGGTGAGTTTCATTAGGTTTGGAAGAAATATAGAGCTGAGTATCATCAGCATAACAGTGAAAGCTAATTCCATGTTTCCTAATGATATCTCCTAAAGGTTGCATATACAGAGTAAAAAGCAGCGGTCCGAGAACTGAGCCTTGTGGTACGCCATACTGAACTTGTGATCGATAAGACATCTCTTCATTTACTGCTACAAACTGATAGCGGTCAGATAAATATGATTTAAACCATGCTAATGCAATTCCACTAATGCCAACATAGAAAACTTCTAAGAGAATGTTGTGGTCAATGGTGTCAAATGCAGCACTAAGATCAAGTAACACTAATAGAGAGATACAACCACGATCGGATGATAAGACCAAATCATTTGTGACTCTAATGAGAGCAGTCTCAGTGCTATGGTGCGGTCTAAATCCTGACTGGAAATCCTCGCAGATATAATTTCTTTCAAGAAAGGAACATAGCTGTGAGGATACTGCTTTTTCTAATATCTTTGATAGAAAAGGTAGATTTGAGATCGGCCTGTAACTGACTAATTCTGTAGGATCAAGTTGCGTTTTTTTAACAAGCGGTTTAATCATTGCCAGCTTAAAGGTTTTTGGTACGTATCCTAGAGACAAAGACGAATTAATGATGTTAAGAAGAGGATCTATGACTTCTGGAAGCATCTCTTTCAATAGTTTAGTCGGTATACATGTTGTCGATTTAGATGATTTAACGAGTTTGCAAAATTCTTCCAGTGGTTAAAATCACATTACATTCTAACATTGTAACATTACAATCTAAAAACAAAAATAATGCTTTTTTTTTTTTAAATGACTAAAGGCTAAACTAAAAATGAAAATAAAAACAAAAGCACAAACTAATTATATTAGCCTGCATTTGATTACCCCATTATAATGCTCACTTTCATAAAAAACATACTTGTAGGTTTAAAATTCCACATATGGCACATTTATTGTCTCCAACAACAAATATTTTAGCAATATGTATATTTTAGTCAGAATTATTGCGCTACTATTCTACTGTTCTGTTGTTTGTGGCACATGCTCGGCGGCGCTCGTTCACGGAAGCTTGAATATTAGCGGAGATTCACTTGCAGAAGCTCGTCCTCTCCTGACAGTGAAATTGACATATTTGTTTGACTTTCTAACATTTACAGATGGAGAATATACCTGTGAAATGTAAGTTAAGCACTGAGGAAAGCACCACGTCTCAAACGCATTAAACAGCGCAAGTATTTATCTGTCAGTCAGCAACAGTATCTGTCAGAGCATCTGACAGGGCAAGCTGCATTAGGGCCTGTTCACATGTAGCGCCTAAAAACGCGTAGAAAACGCTAGGCGCGCCGCGTTCTCCTTTTTCCAAAGCGCTAGGGCGGTTGCGCTCCGGAGGCGTCTGTCGTTGCTAAGCGCAACCATCAGCTGCACTCTCCGTTACAGCAAGGAAAACGCTTGCGGCATTCTGAAAAGTTGAGATGTTTTTATCTCGATGCGGCGCGGACGCACTTGGGAAAAACGAGCGCGTCGCACCGCGACCGCGTCGCTTCCATTATGAGCGCGCATACCGCGCGCCTACATTTGAAATAACGAACTTGAGCGCGCAAAAGACGCGATATGTGAACAGGCCCTTAAACTTGTTAACTATATCTTACCAGTTATTTTGAAGCGCTTAATATAAGCTTGTGTCATGTTTAATTAGGACAAATTGTACTATGTTCTTTCACTGCAGGAGCTCACACTGCGTACTCCGCTATTTTTCAGATGTGCTCGTATCAAACTACTGTATCGATATAAACAGTATTGCCTCATTCCATATCGTTTAAAAAAAAAACCGATATACTGTACAAACTCGATTTACCGCCCAGCCCTACTAGGAATGTCCTCTTTCTCGTATTGGCCTCGTAGTTCTTTGACATTTTAACACGTTATAAATAACCTGAAGTAACATTGACACTCTTTGCTGATGGCCAGTCACTGGCCCATCAACTAGCCCGACATACTCTTTTACTGGCCCCGGGCCATCGGGCCATTGCTTATGTCGAGCCCTGCCTGGAAGTTCCTGCCCTACAGGCTAAACTGTTTTCAGTCTAATATGCCTGTCTGACAGGCTGTATTATTCAATTGTCATGCAGCTCAGGCTGACTTTCGTCCACCCTGACTCTTATACTGTGCTAAGCACCCATCCCATTAGTCAGTTGTATGACTAGATTATTTTTTTAGGCCCACTACTCGTCGGTCTAGATATCACCCACTACAATGTGCACCCCGGGCACACGCCCTTGGGGCCATGTGTGTGGATGACTTCAGCACGCACGCCATTTTACATTGGGTTCCCGTAGTGTAAGCTAGCTTACGCAACACGAAAGTACTCTCGTAAGAGAACCCTCTCGGTTACTAACGTAACCTCGGTTCTCTCTAGATGAGGGAACGAGTGTTGCGTAACCCTGCTGTGCTTGTGCTACGTTCTGGTTTCGCCTCAGTATGAAAAACCAAAGAACACCCTATCTGGACTCAGCTTATATAGACATAAGCCACGCCCATTCTGGCGGGACGTGACGCGCGAGGGCGCCGATGTCATGAATAGTCCACCGATACGCTGCAGCAGTTGCCGAAGAGCAACCAATAGGCGCGCGAGCCATCTCGCCTAGGTCTGCTCTATGCAGCAATGCGTTTTAAATTAATGCAAAATTATGGATAATTTTTGGCTTCAGTATTCTCGAGAAAAGAGGTTTTCCCCTAGCGTAAGCTAGCTTATACAACACTCGTTCCCTCATCGAGAACCGAGGTTACGTTAGTAAACGAGAGCGTTTTCGATATAGAAAATGCAATGCAATAAACTAATAAATATGTCAAATCAATTGGTAGTTAAACACCAATCTGATAAAGTAAGCTTTCTCAACAAAGTTGTCAAAGAACTTAATTTGGGAAAAGGGTGACAACTATACTTGCAGAGTTTTTTTTTTTTTTTTTTTTTTTTGCAAACACTGCTCAGCTTGTTGTGCTTGGATTGACCAGAGAGGTCTATCATAATTCCTCTTTGAGTAGCCACTGGGATTTGCTTATCACTTCTCATTGAATTTAGCATTCAATTCTAAATACTCGTAAACAACCTTCCTTGTTTTGGCACCAGATCATCTTCTGCACCTGCAGCGATTGTGATTTCTTTCACCACTGATGTCGAAATTGTATGACATTGTACGAAACTTAGGTTGTACAAAAGTGTATGACTTTATAATTTTTTTTTTATGGTGAGGTTTATGTTGTAATTTTTTTACTACCTAGATCATATGACAATTGTGCCATTTCGCAGGACTGATTAGGACTTCTGTTGAGACTGGATTGAGCCTAACATACAAACACATATAAGTCTATTCTGAAGTATTGTAATTGTGAATAGTTGTGGTTGACCAATATTGTTTTTTTGATGCCAATGCCGATATCTTAGAGAGCAGGGTGGCTGATGGCTGATATAATGCCTATGTATAAATATTAATATATATATATCCAAATAAAGAAATTGTATGATTAAAATATGAATAAAAAGGAAGTAAACACTAACCAACAGGGCACTGGGTTTGTGTGCACTGGGAATCTTTTTTTCTTTTTTTTCATATAAAGGTAACACTAATTTGACATGCAGCACACAGTGAAAATGACATGATTATATGACATAGTGGGTAACTGAGGGTAAACGCGCGACTCCAGTGAAGCTGAACTCTCCTATCCGTATTTAATTAACATGGACCCACCATCACGCAATTAACACGTTCTTGCAGGCTACAAATGCGCACCTCAAAATATCTGACAGCTGGATTCGACTAAGTCTGCAAGATTTGTGAAATTAAATGTTTATTAGATATTCAAAGATTTATTTAAATAATATAAATGCGCATTTGCTAAATGCTGATGTTAAATGAGAAAGTATTATAGTGTTTGCCTTTCTGTTACTAATAATATAAAAGTAAATGCTATAATACTTTCTTTAAAAGTTCTATCTAGTAATGTATCAGACAGTGTTAAACAGAGACTTATAACTAGTGAAAACGGAGAATGGGATTGATGTACGCTCAAGTGCTGCTGTTCTCTGATCCGACGTCCTATTCGATTGTGATCCGATTGTGCGTGCACACTTTGGAAAATCAAAAGCAAACTACTTTGAAATTTAGTGAAATTAATGAGCAGCTGTGCTCATTGTATTTATGGATATTTCCCACATGAATCTCAAAACTTATGAAGGTTTCTTTTTTCTCCATTGTCTTCGATAGAGCTTGGGTTCCTTGCCACTGTTGCCTCTGGCTTGCTTAGATAGTGGACACTTAATATTCAACAATATTATTGATCTGACTACACTTGGATGAGAACTGAACTGAGCTGGATGACATCACTGCTTTCTGCAGAGCTCCTTTATAGCCAAATTGGACTAATTTAATAAATGATTATCTTTATAACAGAACTGAATCAACACTGAACTGACTTCAGCTGAACAATGACACTTTTTTCTTTTCTTTTTAGAGCTGCTTTACAGCCGAAGTTAACTCTGTTGGAACTCTGTTTGAATCATTATTTTCCTGTTGATTAATGTAAAGCTGCTTTAAAACAATGTGTGTTGTATAAAGCACTGTAAAGCACCTATTCAAATAATAAATCATAATTCATCATAATACAATAGTTTAATTGTGTGTTTTCAATGGACCATATTCAAAATGTTTTGCACAAAAACAATTGACTTAAAGTGGGCAAAAATAAGGAATTGACTATGATCCTAAACTAACCCTTGACTAAACATCCATACAGAGGGGCAATAACACTAAACATTTTTATATATATAAAAAAATTGTTATAGAAAAGTTATTACATTTAATGTTATGTAGATTAGACAATAGAACAGAGAAGTCATAATTGATTTAACTGATATTCTGTTTGACACTCTCTTTGTTATTCTAACAGGATGGAATATGTACAATTCCAAAAGTGCCATTCAGAGGGGCTCCATGTAGTGATGCATCCGGCAAACAAATTCCCTACAGCATCATGATGAAACAGATCAACAGCTCAATATCAGGAAGACTGTGGGATGAGAAACAGCGAGCTCCATATTATAATTACAAGGTACAGTATCAATTCTAAATGTTTTATCACAATATTTACTACAGTATAAAATACACCTTTTCAAACATAATTTCAGCGATCAGTTTTTTATTCATCTTAATGCGAGGGATATTGAGTTTATATGAGTCAATGTATTTTAGACAGACATGATATATTTTCCATAAAATGCATATGATTTTTATTTACAGGACACAGAAGGCAAGGTCCATCAGGTGTGGTATGATGACCCAGAAAGTATTGCTCTTAAAGCTGACTATGTGTCACAACATGGTCTGAAAGGTATTGGAATGTGGAACGGAAATCTCCTGGACTACAGCAGTGATCCAATCGCCCAGCAACAGACTGTGGACATGTGGAACGCCCTAATACCCAAAGAACACAGGGAGTCTGCTCCGGTCTTATAGGATTCTGCTGTCTCTTGTTGTCAATATTCACACAAGGTCTGAGTGACATAAGAAGTGCTTACCATAAATATTTGTCATATTTATGATTAATTGGATTGTTTTATCATAAATCGAATAAATAACACATTCCTTGTCAGCAAGCCTACTAAAACTTTATATTTAATTGAATTTTAATTGACATTGGCACATTTATTACATGTAATAATTTGCATGAACATAATTTCCCAAATATAATACTGCAAATGAACCTAAATCAGCATAACATCAAGCAATATGTTTGTTTTTCTTGACAGCTCATTTCTCTGAGACTTTTTTTTTTGGTGGTAATTTTTACAAATTATAAAAATAACGATTTGTGTATCGTTTAACATTTGTGTATATGTTACAGGTGAAGTATGTAATTTTTTGCATGTTAAAACCCATTTTAACATGCAATTAATTATAAGTCAGTCATTCAAAGGTAGTTTTCCCCAAAATGTATAAACACTTTGATGCTTTCAAACCATTGCTCTACATCCTAGGCTTAACCATCTCAGAGGACAGACGAAGTGTTCAGGAAACTCATTATTTTCCAGAAACTCATTAAGTTAATTTGGTGTCATGAATGGTGCAGAAATGACATACTTCATTTTTAAACAGCCAGACTAAACCCAGGAAGCAGATATAGCATTTACACATTACTCAAATTGCAAAACAATATCTGTCAAATCTCTTAAATACTATCTTTTGTACTTTATGTAAATGAAAAAAGTCTTTTATACATAATTTAATCATTTCAGTGAAGTTTGAATCACAACAAATTTAATTTCTAGGAAAACTAATGTTAAGCACATAGATGTGTATTCTGTGTTTTTTTTAAAACTGAGCTCTCTTTTGCATCAGTTCTGCTCTCAGGGGCGGTAGTTCTGTGGCAGCTTGCTTTCTCAACTAGACAAAGAAAAATAAATAAATAAAGGGCTGAAACTAACAACAGAATTAACCAGGGCATGTCTGTTTAGTACCTTGAATCTCTGTAGCCAGTTTCATTTTAGCATCATCCACTTGTTTCCTCAGATTATCATTTTCACTGCACTCTGTCATAATCTGGATTATCAGATCATTCTGTAAGTACAAAGCACAATGTTTTTACTTTAATTGATCAAAATATGAACCCTCTATGGGACTAATTATGAAATCACAGCTAATATATATATATATATATATATATATATATATATATATATATATATATATATATATATATAAGGCTAATTTAATATACAATTAATCTACATCTGACCTTTGACCTTTTTTTAGGATGCTATCATCTATAACTGACATTGTCCTGGTAAAATGTTTTTGGAAATTGTCTGAAATGTCACACACATTCAAATGCATTTTAACTATCTGAAAAGGTCTTAGTGTTCCAAAAAACATTAAATAGCTTTATTAACATTCCATTTCATCTTGTGCTACTATATTTCATTTGGAACTCACATGTGAAAATGTCAAAAACTTAAAACAATTTTAAATGCAACTTCACTGCCTGGAAATTAGTGAAACCATGTCTTAGTGTTTCAAAACACATTAAAAAATCTTTAACACTGTTTCTTTCTTGGAATTTCAAATCAATGATTATAGCGCAAATGAAAATCAACAAGACTCTTCTTTTTCAGTGTAGCCCACACTTTCCACACGTAACTCCCTGACTTCCACAATAATCTATGACTTACTTTATATTATTCATCTCTGCCATCACTCTGCTTCTATCCTGCCTGATCTTCAACTCCTTCCTTTCCTACTACGACGACAATATTTTCTGATGCACTGCTGTCACTATCATCAATACTTTCTGAAAAAGGTACAGCTTTTCCTCTCGGTCTTCTATAAAAATTACTAACATCAACCTAAAACAAAGGCAAAAAGGCTATTATACTGCCTGCCAGTAATGAACAATTATGCCGGCTACACAGAAAATATTTATCCCCTAAAAGTACTTTTTTACAAAATGTGCATTAAAATTTCTAAAAACACTTTAGAAAACACATTTGGATGTAACATTGTTTTTTTTTTTAAATGTATATGTATTTCCAATAAAATGAACTTATAATGGAGCCTTGACAGCATGTCACCTCACATGTGTCCTTCACTTCCTTGTTGCCAAAAATGTCAAGCACATGGCACAAATATTTTAATTTTATTGGCTGAAGGGGATGCCATATGATTATACTAAAATGTAATTTCATTGGTGGAATATTATTGTATTTTAGATGCTATTTTTTGTTCTCTGCATCATTTATAAATGACGATACACCATCGAGGGTTAAAATAAGAAACAAATTGACAATTTCTTCCCTGTTGAGGAGTTTTACAAATGAAGAATGATTTAGTCAGTATTTTACTGAAACAAGAGTAAGAAAATGTTTAATGTACCTTCAACTTTGTGCTTGATTGTTTCTTTGCTTGCATTTGTCGTTTTGCACCATCTCTGGCTTGGAGTTGTTGTAGCATTTTACTGTAGAAGGTGTGAAGTTCCAGTTGTACACTCTTTAGTGTGTCCTCCAGAAGTGTTGTTGCCTTCTTAGTGTCAAAATATTGCCTCTTCCACCTATCACGTGCTTTAGAGGCAAACAAAAAATAATCATTTATACACCCTAACCTAACTTAACAGCCATTTCACAAACATGAAATCAGACAGATTTAAGAGAGATTGCAATCCTAAAATACCTTCTATGAAGACCGAAAGATCATTGAATATATAACACATTTTGGTTACACTTTAATTTTGATGGTTCCCTTAAGACATTTTGTTGACTATAAGAAAATTACCACCTACAAGTTAACTAACTCTTAAGAGTATTAGTTGAGTATTAGTAGACTGTCTGTTTAAAATCGGCTAATATTTAGGGCCCAAGCCTTGAAAAGGCGAAGGCCCTATTGTTTTCCTTAGGATTATTTTTTTTTAAGGCCCAAGCCCTGAAAGGGCGCGGAGCCCTATTGTTTTCCTTAGGATTATTATTAGGGCCCAAGCCTTGAAAAGGCGAATTATTATGGGTTGTTTGGAAAGTCATTTTCTATATTTTTCTTACGACTATTTGAGCAATTTTGGGGCCCTTAACGTGCTCAAAAACTCTTGAAACTTTGCACACGGGTCAGAACCCGCGGCCATCAGGGCCGGGCTGAAGCTGGTATCTGGGCGTGGCAGGGGGGCTCGACAGCGCCCCCTGGAACGGGGTCCGAAAACTTGGTCCATAAATCAAACACGCTTGCATGTATTAATATGAAACTCGGTACACATATAGATCTCATCGGTTCATATATCCTTTGTACTTTTACTTTTTACCCCAGCCCAACAGGAAGTTGGCTATTATGGTTTGTTTGGAAGCGTATGCCCCTGGAATTCGATATACTCCTCCTAGAGAATTCAACCAATCGCCACGAAACTCGGTCAGCATGAAGTCAAGACATTGAGGATGAAAAATTGCCAGGGGATTTTTGATATCTCGAACGGTTTGGCCGGGGCGAGGAAACGATTTTATGGCGAATAATGGAAACAGGAAGTGTGTTATAATTTCTGCATACATTAACTGATCTTGATGAAACTTCAACAGTGTGTTCGCTGTAAGAGGCCGATCACATGGATGTGACTATTGTGAGTCAAAGTTATAGCGCCACCAACTGGCAGCAGGAAGTGTGTCACTTTCAAAATGCTTTGAAATCACCCTCTTATTTTTACCCGATTTGCTTCAAACTTGATGTGTATAATGTAGACACTCGCCAGATGTAGACCTGTGAAAGGATTATTGATATCTTAGATACTGTTGCCATGGCAACGCAGCAAACTTTAACATTCTTTTTGGATGCTTTTGAGACTCTTAGCATGCCTGAAATAGCTTAAAATTGCATTAAACTCGACAGACAGATCACATTTATTAGCCAGTAGACATGTGCAAAGTTTCAGAAACGGGCGTGGTGCAGGGACTCAGTAGCGCCACCTTTTGACAAAAGAGGGGGAGTTAGGTCTATAGTTTTACCTACAATCATAAAACTCGGTACCCATATTGTTCAGATCAAACTGGACAACTTTCTAATTAACTGTCATTAGCTCAGACCAAGAGGAAGTCAGATATTTTAGTTTGAATGTGGATGTTTCTGAGAAATTTCTCTCCCTCTCTCTCCGTTCCTGTGTGTGAGGGATTTGTGTATTGCTTTTAATGGATTTCAAGGTTTCAGGGGCTTTTGGGGCTCTTAACGTGCTCAAAAACTCTTGCAATTTTGCACACAGGTCAGAACCCACGGCCATCAGGGCCGGGCTGAAGCTGGTACCCGGGCGTGGCAGGGGGGCTCAACAGCGCCCCCTTGAACGGGATCCGACTATTTGGTCCATATATCAAACACGCTTGCATCAATTAATATGAAACTCAGTACACATATAGATCTCATCGGACCGATCATCTTTCCCCCGGTCAAGTTTTACGCCAGCCCAACAGGAAGTCGGCTATTTTGGGTTGTTTGGAAAACGTTTGCTGTGGAATTTAAAGTACTCCTCCTAGGCAATTCATTCAATCATCGCCAAACTCGGTTTGCATGAAGTCAAGACTTTGAGGATGCTAAATTGCGGACGGATTTTTGATATCTCGAACGGTTTGGCAGCGGCAAGGAAATGAATTTCCATGACTAAAATAGGACATATAAAGTGTGTTATAACTTAGTTAGTTTTACCTACAGTTACAAAACTCAGCGTGTATATTCTTCTCCTCAAGCTGAACAAATTTCTAATTTACAGCCATTAGCTCAGACCAACAGAAAGTCAGATATTGTAGTTTGAATGTGGACATTCTCTCTCTCTCTCTCTCTCTCTCTCTCTCTCTGAGCCAATATGGCAAGCCGTTTTAACATTTAATCATTTTAACCTACTAGTCTCTATTTTCATGCTACTAGTACTTATTTTTTAGAAACTAGTATCTATTCAATTAAGTACTAGTACTTATTCATTAGCGACTAGTGCTTGTTCTTTAGTACTAGTGCCTATTCTTTAGATACTATTGCTTATTCTTTAGATATTCTTTTGAATATGTATTAGAAGCTAATGAATAAGTTCTGGTATCTATTTAATAGGTAGTAGTATCTAATGACTTAGCACTAGTGTTTATTGAATAAATACTAGTATTTATTAATAGGTACTAGTATCTAAAAAATAAGTACTAGTACCTAATGAATAACTACTAAAATGTAATATATATGTACTAGTCACAATTGGAATACATACTAGTCAGAACTGAATAGTTGATATCTAAATGACAGATCCCCATAGAAGTCAATGGCAAAAAAAATGTCTTACTAGTAACAAAAGAATAGTTACTAGTCACTATTGAAATAAGTACTAGTATCTAATGAATAAGTACTAGTATCTAATAATAAGTACTACTAACTAATGAATAAGTACTAGTAACTAATGAATAAGTACTAGTAACGAATGAATATGCACTAGTATCTAATAAATAAGGACTAGTATGTAATGAATAAGTACTAGTATCTTTAAAAAGATACTGTGTGTGTGTGTGTGTGTGTGTGTGTGTGTGTGTGTGTGTGTGTGTGTGTGTGTGTGTGTGTGTGTGTGTGTGTGCGTGCGTGCGTGCGTGTGTGTGTGTGTAGGGGAGGGGGGCTAGATTAACCATTTCACTGCTGTGTGGTTTGGCCTGCATTGAAAAGGAAAATAAATGTCTTAAGCCTTGTATTTTTTAAATAAGTTTTATTAATAAAGTAAAGGCATATAACCAGTTTAATTGTAGTGCATTAACAATAGTTTTATATAATTAGTTTATTAATTAAATTAACTTGGTCCATAAACTTGGTCTGAAAATTTGGTCCATAAATCAAACACACTTGCATGTATACCATGTACTATAATAATATAACACTTGGTACACATATAGATCTAATCTGGCCGTACAACTTTCGTGCTCTATGTTTTAAGCCAGCCCAACAGAAAGTGGGCTATTTTGGTCTGAATGTGGATGTTTTGCAAAACCAGCTTGTACATTTTTACTCACTCCTCTTAAGTGGTTTATTTTATTCCCACCAAACTTTTTCAACATGATGAAAATACATTAAAGATGCTAAATTGTGAACGCATAATGAATATCTCAAATGGTTTTGCTATGGTGAGGGATTAATGTAAAAAAGAATCAGGAAACGTCTCATATCTTTCTAAAATGTAATTATACACCATTTAGTTTTATAATAAATTATACAAAAATATTACAACTAAACCCATTTTATTCTTTTTTTTCAATTCAAGAAGTATGAAAAAGTTTAAAACAGGCTATTTAGTGCTATCTGAAAAAAATCATTCATAGGGCTATACTGCCCTCTTGTGTCCAAAATGATATCAACATAGTACATAAAACTATTTTATCAGGTATGCCTATTGTATTTATATATAAATATATTAGGTATATGGCTGTGATGATATTTTCCCACCGGTTAACCGACGTGTGACACCAGCGAGGGCTTCTAAATCACTAATATAAAAGTGAAAGTAAGTACGGACGTCTGCACGGACATTGATTATGGTGGCGCTCGCAGTGCGCTGGAATGAATTCCTATGAAAGTTACGTTTTTTTAGAAATTAACTAAAAAACGTTCGCTCTGTTCTGCTCACTCCTCGCGTTGGACGCGCACCGTTGTGAATGCCTGTGCAGCCGTGAGCTTTTTTGCTTGAAATTATTTTACAAAAACATGTGCTATATTTCAGATCAATATATTTGTTTTCCTTAAAATTATTCTCATCTGAATTATAAAATATGTATTTTTGTATATGTATTTTTGTTCTGTTATATATGTATTTTTGATATGTGCCCTCGATGCGCACTTTTGCAGAGCCCACACTGATGCAAACTCTACAGCACACTTCTTTTCGACAGTCAAAGCAGGGTTACGTTTTTGCACGTCGTGCACAATAACCCTAAAGGGACCGGGGTTGCGGCTTGTTTTTATATATATATATATATATAAATATAGCTGCGAGCAGCGATGAAGGGCCAAAGCCTGGCGGTGCCACCGGCTTGGGCCCGTAATCGCTGCTCGCAGCTATAATTATTATTATTTTACTACCTTTTGGGCACTTTTGGGGCCCTTAACATGCTCGAAAACTCTTGAAACTTTGCACACGGGTCAGAACCCGCGGCCATCAGGGCCGGACTGAAGATGGCACCCGGGCGTGGCAGGGGGGCTCGACAGCGCCCCCTGGAACGGGATTCGAAAACATGTCCATATATCAAACACGCTTGCATGAATTAATATGAAAATCGGTACACATATAGATCTCATCGTTTCATATATCCTTCGTACTCTTACTTTTTACGCCAGCCCAACAGGAAGTCGGCTATTATGGGTTGTTTGGAAACTCATGCTCAGGAATTTGAAACACTTCTCCTAGGGAATTCACCCGATCGTCACCAAACTCGGTGTGCATGAAGTCAAGACATTGAGGATGAAAAATTGCCAGGGGATTTTTGATATCTCAAACGGTTTGGCCGTGGCGAGGAAACGAATTTATGGCGAATAATGGAAACAGGAAGTGTGTTATAACTTCTGCATACATTGACTGATCTTGATGAAACTTCAGCAGTGTGTTCGCTGTAAGAGGCCGATCATATGGATGTGACTATTGTGAGTCAAAGTTATAGCGCCACCAACTGGCAGCAGGAAGTGTGTCACTTTCAAAATGCTTTTAAATCACCCTCTTATTTTTACCCGATTTGCTTAAAACTTTATGTGTATAATGTAAACACACGGCAGATTTAGACCTGTGAAAGGATTATTGATATCTTAGATACTGTTGCCGTGGTAACGCATCAAACTTTAAGACTCTTTTTTGATGCTTTTGAGACTCTTAGCATACTTGAAATTGCATGAAACTCGACAGACACATCACATTTATTAGCCAGTAGACATGTGCAAAGTTTCAGAAACGGGCGTGGTGCAGGGGCTCAGTAGCGCCACCTTTTGACAAAAGAGGGGGAGTTAGGTCTATACTTTTATCTACAATCTTAAAACTCAGTATGTATATTGTTCATATCGAGCTGGACAACTTTCTAATTCAATGTCATTAGCTCAGACCAACAGGAAGTCAGATATTCTGGTTTGAATGTGGATGTTTTGGAGAATTTTCTCTTCCTCTCTCTCTGACCCTACGTCTCTCCGTGTGTTTGAGGGGAGGGGGGTTTGTCTGCTGAGTGAGAATGCTTTTATTTTTGTTTTTCAAGGTTTTGGGGCCCTTAACGTGCTCGAAAACTCTTGAAACTTTGCACACAGGTCAGAACCCGCGGCCATCAGGGCCAGGCTGAAGATGGTACCCGGGCATGGCAGGGGGGCTCGACAGCGCCCCCTGGAATGGGATTCGAACACTTGTCCATATATCAAACATGCTTGCATGTAATAATATGAAACTCGGTACATATTTAGATCTCATCGGGCCGAACAACTTTCGTGCTCTAAGTTTTACGACAGCTCAACAGGAAGTCAGCTATTATGGGTTGTTTGGAAAATGCATGCTTTTATTTTTTATATACTTCTCCTAGAGAATTAATACAAACACCACGAAACTCGGGCAGCATGAAGTCAAGACATTGAGGATGCTAAATTGCGGACGGATTTTTGATATCTCGAACGGTTTGGCCGTGGCGAGGAAATGAATTTATGACTAAAAAAGGACACATAAAGTGTGTTATAACTTAGATAATTTTACCTACAGTTACAAAACTTGGCGTATATATTGTTCTCATCAAGCCGAACAACTTTCTAATTCACAGTCGATAGCTCAGACCAACAGAAAGTCAGATATTGTGGCTTGAATGTGGATTCTGAGAATTTTCTCTCCCTCTCTCTCTCTGACAGAGAGAATGCACCCTGCCATTCTGTATGTGTGTGTGTCTGTGTGAGGAGGGGGAGGGGGGGTCTCTTCGGGTGATAGTTTAAACACAAATTCATACATAGGGCCATACTGCCCTCTTGTGTCCAAAATTGTATTTACAGGCACTTTTATTTATTTATTTATTTATTACATGTATTACACACACACACACACAGTTCGATCGCGCCCGCGCCTCTCTCTTTCTCTCTCTCACACACACACACAGTTCTAATTTACATCCTTTAGCTCCGACCAACAGAAAGTCAGATATTGTGGCTTGAATGTGGATTCTGAGAATTTTCTCTCCCTCTCTCTCTCTCTGACAGAGAGAATGCACCCTGCCATTCTGTATGTGTGTGTGTCTGTGTGTCTGTGTGAGGAGGGGGAGGGGGGGTCTCTTCGGGTGATAGTTTAAACACAAATTCATACATAGGGCCATACTGCCCTCTTGTGTCCGAAATTGTATTTATACGCACTTTTATTTATTTATTACATGTATTACGCACGCACACACACACACACAGTTCGATCGGCCCGCGCCTCTCTCTCTCTCTCACACACACACACAGTCTCTCTCTCTCTCTCACACACACACACAGTTCGATCGCGCCCGCGTCTCTCTCTCTCTCACACACACACACACACACACACACGGTTCGATCGCGCCCGCGCCTCTCTCACACACACACACACACACAGCTCGATCGCGCCCGCGTCTCTCTCTCTCTCTCTCTCTCTCTCTCTCTCTCTCTCTCTCTCTCTCTCTCTCTCTCTCTCTCTCTCACACACACACACAGTTTGATCGCGCCTCTCTCTCTCTCTCTCTCTCTAATGTGCTATATTAGATCAATATGTTTTCCTTAAAAATTGTATCCACACTAACTTTATTCTCATCAGAATTATATTTTTTTGTATAAAATAAAACTACAGTAAAAAAAAACATATTTGATTTTCTATTTTAATCAATGTAGAATGTGCAACTTAAAAATAAACAGATTAGTGCTCTGTTTGAGGACAAGAAATTAAAACCAATGCAATATGATGAATGTCCGAAAGATGGCACTCACAGACTGTTTTTAAATGAGGTTGGATAAATATTTTTTGCTTTTAAACTGTGTGTGTGTATGTGGGTGTGTGTGGTGGAGATTTTGGTTGGGGGACAGTTGTAGGTTACAGTTTGACAAGAGTTTATAGTTTGACAAAAGCACTTTGTTGTGTTTTATTGTGAGTGTGCACAAATATAAATAAACACTCTGCAATTTGAATGATGTCCTCAATAAACAAAATAACGGAGTATGTTTTTATGTGTAACAGTTCAAGCGCACCCGCACCTCATCCACACACACACACTACACACACACACACACACACACACATATTGGAACGTGAGTGAAGTACAAAGCCTATAATAAAGAATAGTTAAGCATCCAAATACATCGCAAATGTTGAAACAGTTTGATTCTAATGAGAGAGTTACGTGAGCCCAACACTACTTACTTTCACTTTCGCTTTACATTATTTCGGTTACTTCTTGTTTAAAGTTTTTAACAATTCTTCTGTTCTGAATATCATTAAATTTAAAGGATTGCTTGTGTAATATTTTGAGTGTATCATCAAATCAGAATAATTCTCTCTGTTTAGTGATTCCCTAGTTATTTTTTTAGTTATTTTTTCATTGTTCTAATCAGGTAATGCAAGTAATATTCTATGTCTTTATATATATATATATATATAACTATAGGTATAGGTAACTAAAGGCACCGGGGTTGCGGTGCCACCGGCTTGGGCCCGCAATCGCTGCTCGCAGCTATATTTATTATTATTTTACTACCTTTTGGGCACTTTTGGGGGCCTTAACGTGCTCAAAAACTCTTGAAACTTTGCACACGGGTCAGAACCCGCGGCCATACTGAAGATGGTACCCGGGCGTGGCAGGGGGGCTCGACAGCGCCCCCTGGAACGGGATTCGAAAACATGTCCAAATATCAAACACGCTTGCATGAATTAATATGAAAATCGGTACACATATAGATCTCATCGTTTCATATATCCTTCGTACTCTTACTTTTTACGCCAGCCCAACAGGAAGTCGGCTATTATGGGTTGTTTGGAAACTCGTGCTCAGGAATTTGAAACACTTCTCCTAGGGAATTCACCCGATCGTCACCAAACTCGGTGTGCATGAAGTCAAGACATTGAGGATGAAAAATTGCCAGGGGATTTTTGATATCTCAAACGGTTTGGCCGTGGCGAGGAAACGAATTTATGGCGAATAATGGAAACAGGAAGTGTGTTATAACTTCTGCATACATTGACTGATCTTGATGAAACTTCAGCAGTGTGTTCGCTGTAAGAGGCCGATCACATGGATGTGACTATTGTGAGTCAAAGTTATAGCGCCACCAACTGGCAGCAGGAAGTGTGTCACTTTCAAAATGCTTTTAAATCACCCTCTTATTTTTACCCGATTTGCTTAAAACTTTATGTGTATAATGTAAACACACGGCAGATTTAGACCTGTGAAAGGATTATTGATATCTTAGATACTGTTGCCGTGGTAATGCATCAAACTTTAAGACTCTTTTTTGATGCTTTTGAGACTCTTAGCATATTTGAAATTGCATGAAACTCGACAGACACATCACATTTATTAGCCAGTAGACATGTGCAAAGTTTCAGAAACGGGCATGGTGCAGGGGCTCAGTAGCGCCACCTTTTGACAAAAGAGGGGGAGTTAGGTCTATACTTTTATCTACAATCTTAAAACTCAGTATGTATATTGTTCATATCGAGCTGGACAACTTTCTAATTCAATGTCATTAGCTCAGACCAACAGGAAGTCAGATATTCTGGTTTGAATGTGGATGTTTTGGATAATTTTCTCTTCCTCTCTCTCTGACCCTACGTCTCTCCGTGTGTTTGAGGGGAGGGGGGTTTGTCTGCTGAGTGAGAATGCTTTTATTTTTGTTTTTCAAGGTTTTGGGGCCCTTAACGTGTCCGAAAACTCTTGAAACTTTGCACACAGGTCAGAACCCGCGGCCATCAGGGCCAGGCTGAAGATGGTACCCGGGCGTGGCAGGGGGGCTCGACAGCGCCCCCTGGAATGGGATTCGAACACTTGTCCATATATCAAACATGCTTGCATGTAATATGAAACTCGGTACATATTTAGATCTCATCGGGCCAAACAACTTTCGTGCTCTAAGTTTTACGACAGCTCAACAGGAAGTCAGCTATTATGGGTTGTTTGGAAAATGCATGCTTTTATTTTTTATATACTTTTCCTAGAGAATTAATACAAACACCACGAAACTCGGGCAGCATGAAGTCAAGACAATGAGGATGCTAAATTGCGGACGGATTTGATATCTCGAACGGTTTGGCCGTGGCGAGGAAATGAATTTATGACTAAAAAAGGACACATAAAGTGTGTTATGTTACGGCCAGCTCGTTTCGACCGTACATAAAGGGATACCAGTACAAGAAAATTACTTGCAAGAAGTTTTATTAGCTTACAACAAAAAGTGTAAACAATTTAGGATAACAAAGTCTAGGGTTCAAAATCATAAGGGAACAAAATCATAATCCAGATGGGGAATAAGAAAAAGGTTGGTATGGTCTGTAAACAAATATAAATGTCGCAAGAACAAGTGACTCCTCCAGAGGCTGCCAATCCCCTGGACGAAGTGGCGTGGAGAGGGTGGAATCCAAGGTTTTATCCTCTCCACAATCAAATCGAAAGCAGGTAACAGGAGTGTGCGATCTCCCACACCCTCCTGAAGAACACCGCCCCCAGCAGGCGAGCAAGGGAAACGCAGGGTCGTAACACCTCCCTACAAAAAAAAAAGATTCGGCAACGAATCTAAAACACAAAACAAAAGGGAAAAAACAGTTAAGCACTACCCAGAACAAACACAATAAAAGTTCTGGTAATCTAGAGGTATGTCATCTCTTCATTCCTCAACACCTCTGGGCCCTAGAGATGCAAAGAAAAGAACGGACAATACAAAAATTACGTTACACTCTAGACAGTGCGTCAGCTATAACGTTGTCTTTTCCTCGAATATGTTTGATCTCGAGATGGAAAGATTGTAAGATAAGACTCCATCGCATGAGTCGCTGATTTCTATTTCTCATCCGATTCAAAAAGACCAAAGGATTATGATCCGTATAGATAATAATCGGTGCAGCAATTGATCCTAGATATATTTCAAAATGTTGAACAGCCAACACTAGCGCAAGAGCTTCTTTCTCAATGGTAGAATATACCTGTTGATGTCGGTTAAGTTTCTTAGAAAAGTAACTTACAGGATGTTGAACCTGGTTCGAGTCCTCCTGCAGGAGAACAGCACCCGTACCACAAGCACTTGCATCTATTGCAAGAATAAAAGGCTTGGCAAAGTTTGGAGCTGTTAAAACAGGGGCACACGCCAGCAAAGCCTTGCAATTTTCGAAAGCTTGCTGACAAGGTTCAGTCCACTGGAAAGACAACTTCGGACTCAATAAATCGGTAAGAGGCGAGACTACGCTGGCAAAATCTTCGCAAAAACTCCGATAATATCCCACCATTCCAAGGAACCGTCGGAGTTCACGACGAGTGGTGGGAGCGGGAAAATTACAGATAGCTTCGACCTTACTCAATGGGTCTTACGCAACCATTTCCCACTATCTTACCTAAATAGGTAACGGTTGCCTTCGCAAATTCGGACTTAGCGAGATTAACCGAAAGATTAGCTTTGGCTAAACGAGAAAACAGTTCTTTGATCTGGTCAAGATGTTCAGACCAAGAAGAACTATACAACACGATGTCGTCAAGATATGCCTCACATCCTGACATTCCATACAGTATACGGTTTACGAGTCGCTGAAGTCGCAGGTGCATTTCGAACCCCGAAAGGCATAACCGTATACTGTAGGAAAGCATCAGGCGTAACAAAAGCAGATAATTCCTTCGCCCGACTAGTCAAAGGCACCTGCCAATACCCCTTCAAGAGGTCGAATTTGCTGACATAACAGGCAGAGCCAACATGATCAATGCAATCATCAATTCGAGGTAATGGGAAGCAGTCCGGCTTTGTCAGATTATTAAGTTACCGATAATCTGTGCAGAAGCGATATGAGCCATCAGGTTTATTTACTAAAACACATGGAGAACTCCACGAACTGAAACTAGATTCAGCCAGATTATGAGCAAGCAGATAATTCACCTCTTGTTTCAGCAAATCTCTTTTAATAGGATTGACTCGATAGGCGTTCTGTTTAACGGGACATGAGGTTCCTACATCTATATCATGTTCTATGATAGAGGTGCGACCAGGAACATCAAGGAAAAGAGAGGGAAATGATACCACCAACTCAGTGACATACCTCCTCTCTTTCTCTGTCAAATAAAAAAGATGAGACGACAGGTTAAAAAGAATCTCAGAGTTTTTAAGTCGCCCGTCAACTTTTTCTCGAGAAAGAAAACCCTCATCCTCATCAGCATTCTCCAAAGAATACCCACTCATTTTGTGAGAGAGAGGAGATGATTCTGAAAGAGAGTCACAAATGTTTACCACATTAACAGTAACAGAATGAACAGGAGCTGTATACAATTTCAACAGGTTACTGTGACAAACTTGTACATTTTTCCTCCGGTCAGGAGTATTCAACAGATAATTGTTATCAGAAAGACGTTTAACTACACTGTAAGGGCCTGTAAATTTAGCTTGGAACAGATTAGCAGGTAGGGACAGCAAAGCGAGTACTTGATCACCGACCTGAAATTCTCTTAACTTAGCTTTCCTATCAAAGCGTTGTCGCATCTTTAGTTGAGTCTTACTCAACTTCTTTTTAGCGAGAGCTCTTGCCTCATATAATCTACGCCGAAATCCGCTCACATAATCCAAAATGTTTTCAGACAGTTTAGGCATACGCCACTCCTCAGCTAACACAGCCGTAGGTCCTCTCACTACATGTCCGAACACCAATTCATTCGGGCTAAACCCAAGACTTTCTTGGATTACCTCACGTATCGCTAATAACATCCACGGCAGACCTTCTTCCCAATCCGCATCGAGTTCCACACAATATGACCTTAATAGGGACTTCAGGGTTTGATGAAACCTCTCAAGGACTCTGCGGATGATAAGCGCTAGAAATATTGTGGTTTACTCGAAGTTGACGCAGGGCTTTTGAGAACTGTTTCGACATGAAGTTCGAACCCTGATCGGACCGAATGACTTTAGGAATTCCCAAAGGTCGACATGAAATTAGTGAGGGCCTTCAAGACAGATTTAGTAGTAATGGACCTTAACGGATAAGCAGCCGGATAACGAGTAGTCTGACACATAACGGTTAAAAGGTATTGGTGACCAGTCTTGGACCGAGGCAAAGGACCAACACGGTCAACTACCAAATGTTCAAAAGGAGTGGACATGACGGAAATAGGTTACAACGGAGCAACAGGAACTTTTTGGTTTGGCTTACTGGTGATCTGGCATGTGTGACAAGATTGAATATGTTTTGCCACATCTCGTTTCACCTTAGGCCAATAGAACTGTCGTAAGACCCGATCATACGTTTTACGAACTCCGGTATGGCCAGCAAGTCCTTGAGCTAGATGAAACACAGAGTCCCTCACTGTAAATGGAACCACAATCTGAGTTTTAGGTTCTAGAGAAACATCTTTACGCAGGACCACTGTCCGACAAAGCAACCCATCTTCAAGAAAGTACGAAGAGGAGAGAGGATCAGAACACTTCGACCCTACTGCAGAAAATAAAGGTCTAAGACTGTCATCACTTTGTTGAGCTCGAATTAAATCCTCTCGAGAAATCTGCAACAAAGAAGCCAAAGAGTAGTCATCACCATCAGAGAGATCAACATTGGTTTTCTCAGGAGTGGACAGAACCTGAGATGTATCCGCAGAGTCACTTTGTAGCGCTGTCGAATCTCTCTGGTCAGAAGACAACGAAGAGCAGGACTTCAGGTCTCTTTGCCCAAGACATTTAGACACATCAGATCCTGCCTCACCTGTATTAACAGTATAAAAGAAGGTGTCATGCAGTGGAACTTCAACTTGACTTTCAGATAATGGTTTAGCCATTGATCGAGTATTTGCACATGCTGGAAACAAATCAGGAAATTCTTTGCCATTTCCAACATCAGTTTTACTAGGTATTGAGGCTATTATGGGCGGAGCGGCCACATCACTCCGTCCCCAAACATTCCCACCAGCTAAATCATTTCCCAGAATAAATGTAATCCCAGGCACTGGCAGTGCAGCACGAACACCAACTACTACTTCACCAGATACAACGGCAGAGGAAAGATGGATGCGATGCAAAGGCACTTCAACGAACCTCATATCAAAACCTCGCACTAGTACATGAGTTCCCGTAGCGGTTTCAGAAGTCAAGGGTAAAATTCCCTCTAACAGAAACGACTGCGCAGCCCCTGTATCTCGAAGAAGACGCACTGGCACAGTTTCATTTGAACCAGGCAATGACACATTTCCCTCAGTGATAAAGGGTGTATAATCAACAGAAGTTATACCCTGATTAACAAATTTATCACTAGAACCAGATAAATGACAATCTTTCTCATCACAAATGTCAACAGCAACTGGTAAGGTAGAAACCAAAGCAACAGATTTCGACAATCTCTCTTTCTTCTTGAGTATCTGACAGTCAGATATTTTATGACCAGGCTTTTTACAATAAAAGCAAACCATGTCTCGTGAGAGTACAGGTTTACTAAAATATTCAGCATCTGTCGACTTAATATTCCTACTCAACACAGGAGACTTTGTCTTAGGTTGAAAACAAGACTTAAACTTACTCATATTGTGAGTTTTAATACCAACTGAACGACCCATGATGGTTTAACACAAATTCATCAGCCAAGATAGCGGCTTCAGAAAGTGTATTCACTTTATGTTCAGTGAGATGTGTAGCTACAACATGAGGAACACAATGTTTGAACTCCTCTAAGAGTACTAATTCCCTTAACTGCTCTTTAGTTGTAACTTTCAATGAAGTGCACCAACGATCAAATAAGTTCTCTTTTTCTCTGGCAAATTCAACATGAGTACATTCATCAGCTTTACTCAAAGTCCTAAATTTCTGACGATATGCCTCAGGCACGAGTTCATATGCATGTAACACAGCAGATTTCACAACATCATACTCACCACTCTGTTCCAATGAGAGTGCTGAATAAACTTCCTGAGCTTTACCTGTGAACACACACTGTAATAAAGTCCAAAAGCTTTTCGGCCATTTCATGGACAAAGCAACACGTTCAAAGTGATAGAAATATTTATCCACTTCTTTTTCAGAAAATGGCGGCACTAACCTCATATTTCTGTGAACATCAAACACAGGTTCACCTGCATTCGCATGCTGTTGTGGAACAGGAGGCACATTCGCTTGTGAAGCTTCAGCGGTCTTTGCTGCTAATTCTAACTCCAACTTTTTTATCTCAAATGCTCTCTCGTCACGTTCCCTCTCTAACTGAAGCGTTCTCTCTTCTAAATCAAGCTCCATTTTCCTCATAGCTAACTGATGATTTAATTCTCTCTTCCGCTCGCTCTTTCATAGCGCGATCATCACGTTCAGCACGAATTTTCGCGGCATCTAAACACAGTTGCTTCTCTTGCAAAGACAATTCTGGAAATGTCGTCTCACTTTCACTATAAACCTCAGCAGGAGTAGACACAAACGATTCACTGGGAGTAATTAACTCAGTGCTTACCTCTATAACTCCTCTATCAACAAGTGACCGCTTTAGAGTAGTCACCATTGTTTCCCTCAGCCTCTTTTCCTGAGAAGTAAAATCGACACTGAAGCGTTCGGCGATTTGCACCAACTGCTCCTTTGTACAACTCTCAAGCAAAGCTTCTGATGGACACGCAAAGAAATCTTCTATCACCGAAGACATTTTGTTCGTATATGTATACGCACAATCACAAAACGAGACCACTAACTACCACACGTGAAACGCTGTTTACCCGAAATACAACTCCCATAAGCCACTACGTCACTGTATTACGCAACCTATGCTCATTCAAAAAATTCTAAAGACTTCCCACAAGTCAAAACACAGTGTACGCGCGAAAATAAACCGCACTATACACAAAAGCGACAATTTATCCTCATTTATTTTTGCAAAATGGATTTACCGTTTACAATATGAGAAAACTCCAGCTCCTAACTCAGAAAAACACTAACTAAATCCTACCTGGTCTTCAGAGATGTACCGGGCTCGAGGCGACATTAAACGCTGAACTCCGCGACAATCAGTCAAACTGAAAGTCCGGAAGCGTACCCCCTACAGAGAGTTAATCTCCACCCAGGATAACCTCCAAAAACAAGAAAGGCAAAATAACAAAACAAAACAACAAACAGTGCTCCGACGGAAGGATTGTATTCTCAATCCAGCTGGAAACACTCTAACTCACCAGAGTTCTCATTTATAAAGGAATCCATTCACAAAAACATACACACATACAACCCATACTTACCAACGTTTCCTACCCCCATAGGATCGCGGACGAGACTCCAATTTATGTTACGGCCAGCTCGTTTCGACCGTACATAAAGGGATACCAGTACAAGAAAATTACTTGCAAGAAGTTTTATTAGCTTACAACAAAAAGTGTAAACAATTTAGGATAACAAAGTCTAGGGTTCAAAATCATAAGGGAACAAAATCATAATCCAGATGGGGAATAAGAAAAAGGTTGGTATGGTCTGTAAACAAATATAAATGTCGCAAGAACAAGTGACTCCTCCAAAGGCTGCCAATCCCCTGGACGAAGTGGCGTGGAGAGGGTGGAATCCAAGGTTTTATCCTCTCCACAATCAAATCGAAAGCAGGTAACAGGAGTGTGCGATCTCCCACGCCCTCCTGAAGAACACCGCCCCCAGCAGGCGAGCAAGGGAAACGCAGGGTCGTAACAGTTATAACTTAGATAATTTTACCTACAGTTACAAAACTTGGCGTATATAATGTAATATAATATAACAGAAAGTCAGATATTGTGGCTTGAATGTGGATTCTGAGAATCTTTCTCTCCCTCTCTCTGACAGAGAGAATGCACCCTGCCATTCTTTATGTGTGTGTGTCTGTGTGTCTGTGTGAGGAGGGGGAGGGGGGGGGGTCTCTTCGGGTGATAGTTTAAACACAAATTCATACATAGGGCCATACTGCCCTCTTGTGTCCAAAATTGTATTTATACGCACTTTTATTTATTTATTACATGTATTACGCACACACACACACACACACACAC